>CM065593.1:259512452-260712452 GCA_033119425.1 Bufotes viridis
ATGCTGTCATTGTCACATATACACAATATACACTATACAGTCATTGTCACATATACACAATATACATTATGCAGTCACTTTCACATATACATAATATACACTATGCAGTCACTTTCACATATACATAATATACACTATGCAGTCATTGTCACATATACACAATATGCACTAAGCAGTCACTGTCAGATATACACATGTTACCCCTGTATAATGCACTCTGATTCCCCTTAGTTATATACAGGTCCTTCTAAAAAAATTAGCATATTGTGATAAAGTTCATTATTTTCTGTAATGTACTGATAAACATTAGACTTTCATATATTTTAGATTCATTACACACAACTGAAGTAGTTCAAGCCTTTTATTGTTTTAATATTGATGATTTTGGCATACAGCTCATGAAAACCCAAAATTCCTACCTCAAAAAATTAGCATATCATGAAAAGGTTCTCTAAACGAGCTATTAACCTAATCATCTGAATCAACTAATTAACTGTAAACACCTGCAAAAATTCCTGAGGCTTTTAAAAACTCCCAGCCTGGTTCATTACTCAAAACCGCAATCATGGGTAAGACTGCCGACCATGGGCGTAGGAAGCCCCAAAAATCTGGGGTGGGGACAGCACTTGAGGGGTCCCTGTGTCCCCGCCCTCCCTCAAGCCACACCCACATTTCTCCGCCCCCCCAAGTGCCAAAAATCTCCCCCCCCCTCCTTATGGGCCAGTGGGTCCAGTTTAAAAAAAACAAAACACACACAAAACAAGACACTTATACTTACCTCCATCCGTCACAGCGATGCGATGCAGGCCTCTTCCGGCCTGTGTCCCGCGCTGTACGGCTCACAGACGGCGCGATGACGTCATCGCACCGCCTGTACCAACATCTGATAGGCTGCCGGCCTAGTGCCGGCAGCCTATCAGAGGAGCAGGGAAGGGAGACGCCTCTCCCTCTCCTGCTCTGCAGCACAACCATCTGTATCGCTGTCCTGGGGATGGCGATACAGATGACTATGGAGATGAACGCTTCCACAATGGAAGCGTTCATCTCCCTGTGCCCTGCCACCGCTGCACACATTGCGCTGCCGCTGGGGGGGATTTTAGCATACCCGTCCCCCCCGCATTATTTCTTGGGGGTGATCCGATCCCCCCGTCCCCCCTGCTTCCTATGCCTGTGCTGCCGACCTGACTGCTGTCCAGAAGGCCATCATTGACACACTCAAGCAAGAGGGTAAGACACAGAAAGAAATTTCTGAACGAATAGGCTGTTCCCAGAGTGCTGTATCAAGGCACCTCAGTGGAAAGTCTGTGGGAAGGAAAAAGTGTGGCAGAAAACGCTGCACAACGAGAAGAGGTGACCGGACCCTGAGGAAGATTGTGGAGAAGGACCGATGCCGCATTCCCCAGGTCAAGCCACTTTTGAACCAGAAACAGCGGCAGAAGCGCCTGACCTGGGATACAGAGAAGCAGCACTGGACTGTTGCTCAGTGGTCCAAAGTACTTTTTTCGGATGAAAGCAAATTTTGCATGTCATTCGGAAATCAAGGTGCCAGAGTCTGGAGGAAGACTTGGGAGAAGGAAATGCCAAAATGCCTGAAGTCCAGTGTCAAGTACCCACAGTCAGTGATGGTCTGGGGTGCAATGTCAGCTGCTGGTGTTGGTCCACTGTGTTTTATCAAGGGCAGGGTCAATGCAGCTAGCTATCAGGTGATTTTGGAACACTTCATGCTTCCATCTGCTGAAAAGCTTTATGGAGATGAAGATTTTCATTTTTCAGCACGACCTGGCACCTGCTCACAGTGCCAAAACCACTGGTAAATGGTTTACTGACCATGGTATTACTGTGCTCAATTGGATATTGGGAAGAGAAAGTTGAGAGACACAAAACCCAACACTCTGGAAGAGCTTAAGGCCGCTATCGAAGCATCCTGGGCCTCCATAACACCTCAGCAGTGCCACAGGCTGATTGCCTCCATGCTACGCCGCATTGAAGCAATCATTTCTGCAAAAGGATTCCCGACCAAGTATTGAGTGCATAACTGAACATAATTATTTGAAGGTTGACTTTTTTTGTATTAAAAACACTTTTTTTTTATTGGTCGGATGAAATATGCTAATTTTTTTAGATAGGAATTTTGGGTTTTCATATCACCCACCACTGGAGAAGGCCATTTTCAGTTATTTAGGCCCCAGCACCCAGACAGAGGAGAGAGGTCCCACAGCAAGAAATCATGCGTCATATCACCCACCACTGGAGAAGGCCACTTTCAGTTATTTAGGCCCCAGCACCCAGACAGAGGAGAGAGGTCCCACAGCAAGGAATCATGAGTCATATCACCCACCACTGGAGAAGGCCACTTTCAGTTATTTAGGCCCCAGCACCCAGACAGAGGAGAGAGGTCCCACAGCAAGGAATCATGCGTCATATCACCCACCAATGGAGAAGGCCACTTTCAGTTATTTAGGCCCCAGCACCCAGACAGAGGAGAGAGGTCCCACAGCAAGGAATCATGCGTCATATCACCCACCACTGGAGAAGGCCACTTTCAGTTATTTAGGCCCCAGCACCCAGACAGAGGAGAGAGGTCCCACAGCAAGGAATAAGGTGTCATATCACCCACCAATGGAGAAGGCCACTTTCAGTTATTTAGGCCCCAGCACCCAGACAGAGGAGAGAGGTCGCATGGCAGAGGTTCAGGCTTCATGTCACCCACCATTGTAACAGACCACTTTCAGTTATTTAGGCCCCGGCGCCAAGATTGAGGAGAGGTTCATTAAACTTTAGATTGCACTGAAAGATCATGGTAAAGTTAAAAAAATGAGGATTCAATAAAGAAGTGCCCCGGAGTACAAGAATACATGGTTGAGAGGGAGGCAGTTATAAATGTCTATTCTGCACAAGAGAGGGACAGGACCTGTGGGTTCCAAGCCTGGTTCATTTTTATGAACGCCAGCTTGTTCACGTTGGCTGTGGACAGGCAGCTACGTTTGTCAGTAATGACGCCCCCTGCCGTGCTGAATACACGTTCAGACAAAACGCTGGCCGCCGGGCAGCTCAGCACCTCCAAGGCATAAAATGCTAACTCTGGCCATGTGGACAATTTAGAGACCCAGAAGTTGAATGGGGCTGAACCATCAGTCAGTACGTGGAGGGGTGTGCAGACGTACTGTTCAACCATGTTAGTGAAATGCTGCCTCCTGCTAACACGTTCCGTATCAGGTGGTGGTGCAGTTTGCTGTGGCGTGGAGACAAAACTTTTCCACATTTCTGCCATGCTAACCCTACCCTCAGAGGAGCTGGCCGTGACACAGTTGCGTTGGCGACCTCTCGCTCCTCCTCTGCCTTCGCCTTGGGCTTCCACCTGTTCCCCTTTGACATTTGGGAATGCTCTCAGGAGCGCGTCTACCAGCGTGCGCTTGTACTCGCGCATCTTCCTATCACGCTCCAGTGCAGGAAGTAAGATGGGCACATTGTCTTTGTACCGGGGATCCAGCAGGGTGGCAACCCAGTAGTCCGCTCACATTAAAATGTGGGCAACTCTGCTGTCGTTGCGCAGGCACTGCAGCATGTAGTTGCTCAGGTGTGCCAGGCTCCCCAGAGGTAAGGACAAGCTGTCCTCTGTGGAAGGCATATCGTCATCGTCCTCCGTATACCCCCAGCCACGCACCAGTGATGGGCCTGAGCTGTGTTGGGTGCCACCCTGCTGTGAACCTGCTTCATCCTCATCCTCCTCCACCTCCTCCTCATATCCTCATCCTCCAGTAGTTGGCCCTGGCAGGCCACATTTGTACCTGGCCTTTGCTGTTGCAAAAAACCTCCCTCTGAGCCACTTCTAACATACTGGCCTGAAAGTGCTAAAAATGACTTCTCATCCTCCTCCTCCTCCTCCTCCTGGGCCACCTCCTCTTCCATCATCGCCCAAAGCGTTTTCTCAAGGAGACATAGAAGTAGTATTGTAACGCTGATAACAGTGTCATCGCCACTGGCCATGTTGGTGGAGTACTCAAAACAGGGCACACAGGTCTCGCATGGAGGCCCGATCATTGGTGGTGAAGTGGTGCTGTTCCGCAGTGCAACTGACGTGTGCGTGCTGCAGCTGAAACTCCACTATGGCCTGCTGCTGCTCGCACAGTCTCTCCAGCATGAGCAAGGTAGAGTTCCACCTGGTGGGCACGTCGCATATGAGGCGGTGAGCGGGAAGGCCGAAGTTACGCTGTAGCGCAGACAGGCGAGCAGCGGCAGGATGTGAACGCCAGCAGAGTCTTCAAAAAGCATAAGAGACTGCTGCATAACTTGAGGCTCAGACAGTTTCCCTGATATGCATGCGGGTGATGTGACAGACTGATGGGCCTGGTTTTCAGGCGCCACCAGTGAGCTTTCTGCAGAAGACTGGGTGGGAGATAATGTTGTGAACGTGCTGGATCCACTGTCAGCCACCCAATTGAGTAGCGCCTGTACCTGCTCAGGCCTTACCATCCTTAGAAAGGCATTGGGCCCCACCAAATATCGCTGTAAATTCTGGCGGGTACTGGAACCTGAGGTAGTTGGTTCACTAGGACGCGTTGCTGTGGCAGAATGGCCACGTCCTCTCCCAGCACCAGAGGGTACACTAACACCACCACGATCGCGTCCGCATCCCTAACACTATCTGCCTATTTATTTATGTAGCGTATTACACTAATCCAGGCACAGCAGTAACCACTGATTTAGGGGAATATCTATTGTAGGGCTAGTATTTAGGCCCTGGATGAAAGGTATCCTTTTATGGACAGATTTACACTTGGAGATGCACAGTAGCGTGTGAAAAAATATGTAGGATTATGCCTTCAGCAATTGTATTTTAACACTTTGTGTGCACGGTAGCGTGTGAAGTTATTGAGGATGACCCTCTTAGCACTTGTATATACACCTTGAGTGTAATATACCCTTTTACGGACAGATTAACACTTGGCCTGCAACAGCTGGGACACCAGATTTATGGTATTGCTATTTTGGCAATTGAATTTCACCCCAGAACAAAATATATGTTTTGGCGGACACTATTATACTTTGCCAGCCACTGCTGGGACACCAGATTCAGGTTATTGCTATTTTGGCAATTGAATTTCACCCCAGAACAAAATATACCCTTTGCAGGACACTATGAAACTTAGCCAGCCACAGCTGAAACCACTGATTTATGGTATTGCTATTTTGGCAATTGAATTTCACCCCAGAACAAAATATACCCTGTTACAGACAGATTTAAACTAGGCCTGCAACTGCTTGAACACCAGATTCAGGGTATTGCTATTTTGGCAACTGAATTTCACCCAAGAACAAAATATATGTTTTGCCGGATACTATTATACTTTGCCAGCCACTGCTGGGACACCAGATTTAGGGGATTGCTATTTTGGCAATTGAATTTCACCACAGAAAATAATCTTTCCTTTGCCAGACAGCAGACAGTATGACACTTGGCTAGCCAAAGCTGGAACACCAGATTTAGGGGATTGGTATTTTAGCAATTGTATTTAACCCCTTAATAAAATATAGAAATTGCTATCCTGAATTTCTAGGGGTGACAATAAGCATGGCCACGCCCCTGATGTAGGATATAGCAAAAAAAACCCTAGTATTGATGCACTTGGGGGCAACTTGTTCTCGTGCACCACAAGTCACAAAATGGCCGCCGATCACCCCAGAAAAAAGTGACAGAAAAACGCTCCGTGCAGCCTAAAAACCAGTGAGCAATTAACTAGCAGAAGTTGAATCATTCACAGTTGTAGATCGATCACTTCATTAGGTGCTTTTGCTGACTTTTCCCTGCCTAATCTCGCCCTCACAGAAGCTGCGTCCTCTCCCTACACTAATCAGAGCAGTGTGACGTGTGGCGCTACGTGACTCCAGCTTAAATAGAGGCTGGGTCACATGCTGCACTTGGCCAATCACAGCAATGCCATTAGTAGGCATAGCTGTGATGGCTTCTTAGGGCAAGAAATAAAACGCTAGCTGATTGGCTGCTGTGCAGCCCTTCAGAAAGCGGGAAGAAATCGCAGAACAACAAACCCGAACCCGAACTTTTTTGAAAATGTTCGGGTCCAAATCCCGAACACCCCAAAATTCGGTATGAACCCGAACTATGCTCGAACTGTTCGCTCAACACTAGATGTAAGGTGACAAAAAAGGTAAGGAAACACCGGTATAGCTAGAGCAACTGTGGACCTGTGCCGTATGAACGCATTAATATTCTATATACTGCTAACTACTTTTCAGCACAAACAACGCCGCACACTTAGCGGAGTTTGTGAATGGTGCGGTGGCTGTATTGGGATTGACAATTATTATCCAACATTGAACAGTGGATTTGGTGGCAGGAGTATATTGCACTCTGTTCCAATAGTGCATGAGACATTCTATATAGTTAAGCACGGCAGCAGCTTAAAGATATATCGGCAGCTGGTTAATGGTGGACTACTAGAAGCGCATTGGAAAACAAATCAATTTACCAACGCTAATAGAGCCGCAAACGGTATAATTTCTGGAGTGTGAGTGAACTGATGTGGTTGTATGGAGTAAAATTTTAAAAAATTTTTCTTATATATCTTATACTATTGACACATTTAAGTTGACACTGATTATCACTTTTGCACAAGTTTTTGCACTTGCTAGAATGATGCACATATGAATTAATGTATTGTAATTATTTATGCAATTTATGTATTTTAATAAACTAGTAATTTTAACGTGATCTTATGACCCACTTGGAGCAGTGTGCCCCCTACTGTTTCTTTGAGTATTTTACAAAAATGGCTTTTGACACCGTATTTCTTTTATTTTTTTTGTTGTGTTCATCTGAGGGGTTAGGTCATGTGTTATTTTTATAGAGCAGGTTGTGACGGACGCTGTGATACATAAGATGTATACTTTTTATTTATTTAAGTTTTACACAATATCATCATTTTTTAAAACAAAAAAAAAAATCATGGTTTAGTGTCTCCATAGTCTGAGAGCCATATTTTTTTATTTTTTGGGGCTATTGTCCTATTTGGGGTATCATTGTTTGCGGGATGAGATGTTGGTTTGATTGGCACTATTTTTGAGTGCATATAACTTTTTGATTGCTTGCTATTGCAGTTTTTGAGATGTGAGGTGACAAAAATGTTTTTTTTTTTAACTAGTTTTTATTTTATTTTTTTAATGGTAATTACCTGAGGGGTTAGATCATGTGATTTTTTTTATAGAGCAGGTTTTGACGGACGTGGCGATACATAATATGTATACTTTTTTCAAATTTATTTTACTTTAACACAATAATAGCATTTTAGAAAAAAAAAAAGTTTTAGTGTCTCCATAGTCTGAGAGACATATTTTTTGGGGCAATTGTCCTATGTTGGGACTCATTTTTTGCGGGATGAGATGGTACTTATTGGTACTATTTTGGGAGGCATACGCCTTTTTCATCACTTGGTATTGCACTTTTTGTGATGCAAGGTGACAAAAAATGGCTTTTTTACACCATTTTATTGTTTTTTTTTTACGGTATTTGTGTGAGGGGTTAGGTCATGTGATATTTTTAAAGAGCAGATTTTTACGTACGTAGCGATACATAATATGTGTAGTGTATATTTTTTTATTCAGTGATATGTATTTTTTTTATTTTTACATTTTTTTAAACTTTTTTTACATTTTTTTTACCCAGACCCACTTGTTTTTTGTAGATCCCGTGGATCTGGTGTCTATATAATACAGTAAGTACACTATATAGTGTACTTACTGTATTTTTTACTTTACAAAGTGTTTAATAGACCTGCCCTTAGCAGGTCTATTCAGACTTTCAGCACCATGCAGAGAGAGCATGGCAACCATCACCCGCTTCCAGAACAGAGCAGCGGGTGATGTGGAGGGAGGGGAGCGCCCTCCCTCTGCGATCCCATCCTGTCGGGGGGCTGCAAAGGCACAGCACCAGACACCAGGGAAAGCATTAGAAAGGAGGCGGGCGGGGGATCGCAATTGCGATCCGCCTCCCGCGCTGCCCGCCCGCAGCACCGCCTGCAATTCCCACCCCACTGCACTGCCAGCCCGTCCGCAGCACCACCTGCAATTTCCACCCCCCTGCACTGCCCGGGGGGACACTAACATAGCGTGGGGGGGGTTAAAATTGATAAGTTTGGGGCATTTTTAAGTCTCTGATCCCTGCAGTCACAGGGATCACTGCAGTCTGATCGCCGTTTACATTTCAGGCGTACATTTATTAATTTCAATGTTTGTCGCCTGTTATGTTTCAGGCTTACGTTTATTAATTTCCATGTCTGTCACCTCTTACATTTCAGGCTTACGTTTACTAACTATTGATGTCTGTCGCCTGTTACGTTTCAGGCTTACATTTACTAACAATGTCTGACGCCTGTTACGTTTCAGGCTAATGTTTACTAACTACTAACGTCTGTCGCCTGTTACATATCAGGCTAATGTTTACTAACTACTAACGTCTGTCGACTGTTACGTTTCAGGCTAACATGGTAAATCGCTAATGTTTTTTGCTTCCCTGCTTCAATTGTTCAGAACTCAATGTCCCGGTCGCCCCTTCCATTCAGGGTTAAAAAAAAAAAGAAAAAAAAATTGTTGCAGATGTTTTGTATTATTTTAATTTCTCATGCTTTCTTTCAGATCATGCGGGTGGCGGAACAAGTAGGGCCTTCCTCTCCAGCATTTCAGTCTCTGATCACGGTCTAAAGGCATACATCTCTTCAGCCAAGTCTCTTGTGTAAAAATCTTGGTCTGTTAATATGGCTAGAAATTACAAAACCACCTGGAGCGTTTATAACAAATTTGCACTCCTTCACCCACGAAGGACATCGCCAGGACCTACTATATTATGGCCTCTTTAGCTTATTGCCATAATGGCCTTAGGCTCTCTTACAACACAATTAAATTGTATTTAGCCGGGGTCCATAGTTGGTTGGTCTGGACGTCTCAAGCGATAAAAGTAACCCTCAGGGGCATACAGAAGAACAGTGAAGGGACTGTCTCAAGGAGACAGCTGATATCAGGGGAGCTAGTCAGGAATCTCTCTTCCTCCCTAGATAGTAATCCTTTTGGGCCCCATTCTAGCATAGTTATAAAGGCGGCCGTTTCAAACTGTATCTCCGGTCCTTCAAAACATCGCAGGTCAGTTCACCAGTGGAGGCCAAGCACTTCCACTCGTTTTATGATTGGTACCCAGTTCAGGTTTTTCAATAGATTTTGTGGGTTCTGGGTGACTCCGCCCCGGATAGCCCACTACTTCGGTTCAAAGCCTGAGCCATCACCTCATCTCAACACCCCATGTCCGTTCCCTAGCGGCTACACCAGACATCGACCCCCAATGCCATTTCAGATCACTCGTTCCATATTGAGGTTGCATCAACAACGTCAAAGCATCATGTCATCAGCAAGATAGGACAGCGGCCTTTTCTTGTTTTGACCGGTGCATTCCTAACCCCCATGCAGAGAATTCTGTTGCTCTTTGCAGTTTGGCTTTGTGATTTGGTTGTACTGCCAATTAAGTTCTTTCCTACACTACACGGCTCGGTTTTAGCCCCCTTATAGGCCTACCCACGGCAATGGCAAAGGGGACAACTCAGCAATTCAGTCAGGTCAACTAAGACACGTCCAGTTAGGTTAGGTTAATCTTGGTGTTATCTCCCTAGGGTTTCCAGGCATTCTGTGGCCATAGCCATGACCACAAGTAGTTGAGGCTGATAAGTCAGCCTGCATTTGTGGGAGGAGCGGGGGCCTTCATAAACGAGGCACGGCCTAACCCACAGGCATGCGTTCTCAGGTGCCCCACCTTCCCTCCCCTTTTCATTTTTATTTCCATGGGGTATGCCCCCTTATAGGCCTACCCACGGCAATGGCAAAGGGCACAACTCAGCCATTCAGTCAGGTCAACTAAGACACGTCCAGTTAGGTTAGGTTAGTCTTGGTGTTATCTCCCTAGGGTTTCCAGGCATTCGGTGGCCGTAGCCATGACCACAAACACAATGTACACTATGCAGTCATTGTCAGATATACACTATGCAGTCATTGTCACATATACACAATATACACTAAGCAGTCACTGTCAGATATACACAATATACACTATGCAGTCACTGTCACATATACACAATAAGAATAACAGCAGCATAAGGTATCGATGCTTGGGTACATTTATTGATGTTAATTCACATGCGACAGTATTTTTATAACGTTTCGGCATACAATTGCCTTCGTCAGATACTACAGAAAACAGAAAATTTTGAATCATATTAGACATAAACTAAAAGTTGAAAGCATAATTATAAGATAATAATGACCAATGATCGTACAAATTCATACGCAATCAAGATAATTATGGCAAATGCATCATACTTTGCAAAAACATCAAAGAAACCAAATGATATACATAATAATGGTATAGCTAACCAGGGTATCGTTTACTGCACAATGTGTAAGACCAAGGAGTCCAGACAAGCAGAGAGGTCATACACTGTTAGAGCAAACTGATGGAGTGTGCTAAATCTTATCTGTTAACCATACGTTAAGGGATATATAAGTGACAGTTTGAACATATTACTATGGTGTAACTTACCTATGCTGCAGGGAGAAAGAAGAAACAAGGTAGGCAGACGCTTAATAGGATATGCATGCCCTCATGATTTTGTAGGCATGTGTATTGAATTTGTGGCGCCTTTTTCGCCAGTTTTAGGGGAGGAGATATGCAGACCGGAGCGCACCCGTGCCGGAAGTGAATGCGCTCCAGCTTGGGACGCATCTGGCGCATGCGTACCAGCGTCGAGCGCTCATCAACCGGAAGTGACACGCTCCATCCACCGCCGCGGCAGAGAGACTCGGAACAGTCAGAGTGCCTCACCCAGAAGTAGATGTGTTCCAGAGTGGAACGCACTGCGTCCAGTGTTAGAAGGGAGGTTCTGATAGTGGCTAGAAAGTGACAGCTGGACTAAGATATACAGTAACACTATAAATAAATAAGAAATGGCAATAAGAGCCAAGATAGAATGGTAAGGATGGTGCATATAAGGTTAGGGAGGAAAAATACACAACACGTACCAAGGATGAAAAGGCACAAAATTGGAATACAATATAATTAGAGATTGACAGGGAAGAGATCAATATCAAGTGAATAAGAAAAGGATACCCGTCTGCGGCACGCAAGTATTCTAGTGGGCCTAAAAAAGGAATAAAGGCGATATTAATAAAGGCATCATAATAGTTTGATTGTATAGTATTTCCATAAATACAAATTATACAAAGCACTGGATCTCATACTCGCGGTTAAGACCATTTGGTGAAAGGCTATCCAGTCGGTGGATCCAATACGCTTCCCTCATTTTTAGCAACCGAATTCGATCACCGCCTCTCCATGGCATAAAGACATGTTCTAATACCTGGAATTTCAGCTGTGCAATGTTGTGGCGCATTTGATGGAAATGGGCGGGCACCGGGAGTAATAGGTTATTGTCTCTAATTTTTGATTTATGTTGACAGATACGTTCTCGTATCTTCTGAGTTGTCTCACCTATGTATATAAGTCCACATGGACATTTCAGCATATAGACAACATGATCAGATTCGCAAGTGAAGAAATCTCGTATAGGAATGGATTCCCCTGTGCGGGGATGTGAAATATGAGATCCTTTCTGTACGTGCGAACACATGGAAACATGAAAAAGTGCCTTTCTTTTGTGTTCTGAGAAACGTTTGTTGAGCGGAGCTTTTTGTGGAACCCTCATCTGCGTGGACCAGAAGGTCCCGTAAGTTTTTTGGCCGTTTGTTACATGGTAAGATTGGTTGACCAAATTCCAAGATGTCAGGATATGCTTTACCTAGGATTGACCAATGACTCCGAATGGTGTTGAGAATCTTATGTGCACATGGGTGGTATGTGTGGACAAAGGGAATCCGTGGCGCCTGGGGTAAGACTTTTATTTTTGGTGTAAGCTTTTGTTGGGTAATGGATTTTGGATAACCTCTCTCATGGAATCTATCTGCCATCTCTCTTATGCGTACATCTCTTATGGGGCTGTTCTGTACTATCCTGTTGATTCGTTGATATTGTGATCCAGGTAATGCCTTTTTAGTATTTGGGGAATGAAAACTAGTAAAATGCAGAAGACTATTCCGGTCTGTCGGTTTACGATAAAGGTCCGTTGTCAGTTTGCCTGTCGTGTAACGTGTTATTGTAGTGTCCAAAAAATTAATAGTAGAGTAATCATAATGAATGGTAAATTGGAGTTCTGGGTAAAAGGAATTTAGGAAACCGTGGAACTGCAGGAGGGAGTCCAACGGGCCCCGCCAGATGCAAAAGATATCATCAATATATCATTTCCAGGCTGTTGCGTGTTTGATAAAAAGTTGATTGGTATAGACAAAAGAATTTTCAAAATGATCCATGTAACAGTTAGCATAGGGTGGGGCCACGTTGGACCCCATCGCAGTTCCCCGTTTCTGTAAAAAAAATGTGTCCTGGAATAAAAAATAATTACATGACAGTACTATTTTCAGAAGGTCCAGGTAAAGATTGAGTACTGTTGTCTGTGTTTTTACGGTAGTAAGTAAACTTTCCACAGCGTGTATCCCTTTGTCGTGTTGGATGGAGGTATACAGACTCGTCACATCCCAAGTGGCCAGAAAAGATTCAGTAGGTAACGGATCAAGGTTTAAGATGATATCTAAAAAAGATTGTGTGTCTAAAAGGAAAGACCTTGTGTTTCTGATATGCGGTGTGAGGACTTTTTCCCAAAAAATTGACAGAGGTGATAATACAGAATCGGTGGATGCAACGATAGGTCTGCCTGGGGGTTTTCTAGGTTTTTGTGTATTTTAGGTAAGATGTATATCACAGGGGTTATGGGATGCTGTTTGGTGAGATAGGTAACGGTTGCATCATCTATAATATCCGCGGTCCTATATTTTTGTAAAGTCTGTTTGATTTCTGAGGCAATTTTGAAGGTGGGATTATGATCTAATTTTTGATAAACATCTCCGTCATTTAATTGGCGAATAATTTCTGCCACATATTTCTCCTTGTCCATGATCACCATGGCTCCCCCTTTATCTGCTGGTTTTATCACTAATCTCTTGTCTTTCTGTAGGGAATTAAGTGCCTGATGATCTGTGAGACTCAGATTATGTGTAAATTTAAATTTCCTTTTCTTGAGGTTTTTTCTGAAGCTCCCTATATCCCTTTGTACCAAACTGATAAATGTCTCTACTGGTGGTTTGTTTTTCAGGGGGAGATATGTGCTTTTATTTCGTAAGCCTAGTGTCTTAATGGAGACTGGTGTAGTGTCTTCTTGTAATATTGGCATTTGTTCTTTCTGTCCCCCAAAATGTGCTTTTAACTGTATATTACGGAAATTTTTTTGTAAATCCATGTCAAGTTGGAACGTATCCAGTGTATAATAGGGACAGAAAGATGGCCCTTTTTGGAGTACAGACAATTGTGCTAGGTTCAGAGTGATGGAAGAAATGTTAAACACGAGAGATTGTACCTGTGATCTCGTTGTTACATTGCTTGTCGCATGAGTTGGGCCAGTCCTATTGCCTCTTCTGGGGCCACGGGTAGGACGTCGTTGTGACTGTGAATCATCACTAGATGCTGAACGATATGAATCCATTGATGAGGATCGTTTCTCCGTCGGTTGTTGTCTGTAGGAGGAGTCGGGCCATTTATATACACGATTAAGGCGATAGTCCTCTGTGTCTCTTAAGAATTTTTGTCTTTTGGTGGCTTCAATCATCTATCCACCGACTGGATAGCCTTTCACCAAATGGTCTTAACCGCGAGTATGAGATCCAGTGCTTTGTATAATCTGCATTTATGGAAATACTATACAATCAAACTATTATGATGCCTTTATTAATATCGCCTTTATTCCTTTTTTAGGCCCACTAGAATACTTGCGTGCCGCAGACGGGTATCCTTTTTTTATTCACTCGATATTGATCTCTTCCCTGTCAATCTCTAATTATTTTGTATTCCTATTTTGTGCCTTTTCATCCTTGGTACGTGTTGTGTATTTTTCCTCCCTAACCTTATATGCACCATACTTACAATTCTCTCTTGACTCTTATTGCCATTTCTTATTAATTTATAGTGTTACTGTATATCTTAGTCCAGCTGTCACTCTCTAGCCACTATCAGAATCTCCATTCTAACACTGGACGCAGTGCGTTCCACG
This sequence comes from Bufotes viridis, assembly GCA_033119425.1. Taxonomy (NCBI): domain Eukaryota; kingdom Metazoa; phylum Chordata; class Amphibia; order Anura; family Bufonidae; genus Bufotes; species Bufotes viridis. Next base: position 259,526,660 of record CM065593.1, read on the forward strand.
CTGGAGGGCATCTACTTCCGGGTGAGGCACTCTGCCTACTGTTCCGAGTCTCTCTGACGCGGCGATGGATGGAGCGCATCACTTCCGGTTGATGAGCGCTCGACGCTAGTGCGCATGCGCCAGATGTGTCCCAAGCTGGAGCGCATCCACTTCAAGGCGCCACAAATTCAATACACATGCCTACAAAAGCCAGCGGATTTTCCACCCTTTCAGACACCACTTCTGACAAGCATGCAGAGTGCATGCATATCCTATTAAGCGTCTGCCTACCTTGTTTCTTCTTTCTCCCTGCAGCATAGGTAAGTTACACCATAGTAATATGTTCAAACTGTCACTTATATATCCCTTAACGTATGGTTAACAGATAAGATTTAGCACACTCCATCAGTTTGCTCTAACAGTGTATGACCTCTCTGCTTGTCTGGACTCCTTGGTCTTACACATTGTGCAGTAAACGATACCCTGGTTAGCTATACCATTATTATGTATATCATTTGGTTTCTTTGATGTTTTTGCAAAGTATGATGCATTTGCCATAATTATCTTGATTGCGTATGAATTTGTACGATCATTGGTCATTATTATCTTATAATTATGCTTTCAACTTTTAGTTTATGTCTAATATGATTCTAAATTTTCTGTTTTCCGTAGTATCTGATGAGGGCAATTGTATGCCGAAACGTTATAAAAATACTGTCACATGTGAATTAACATCAATAAATGTACCCAAGCATCGATACCTTAGGCTGCTGTTATTCTTATTGCATCTATTGGGGTGGAACCCTACAGACAGCCTCTATACAGAGTGCGCTAAATACAGAATCGACATATACACAATATACACTATGCAGTCACTGTCACATATACATAATATACACTATGCAGTCATTGTCACATATACACAATATACATTATGCAGTCATTGCCACATATACACAATATACACTAAGCAGTCACTGTCACATATATACAATATACACTAAGCAGTCACTGTCACATATACACAATATACACTATGCACTCACTGTCACATATACACAATATACACTTTGCAGTCACTGTCACATATACACAATATACATTATGTAGTCACCCCCACTGTCACATATACATAATATACACTATGCAGTCACTGTCAAATATACATAATATACACTATGCACTCATTGTCACATATACATAATATACACTATACAGTAATTGTCACATATACATAATATACACTAAGCAGTCACTGTCAAATATACATAATGTACACTATGCAGTCACTGTCACATATACACAATATACACTATGCAGTCACCCCCACTGTCACATATACATAATATACACTATGCAGTCACTGTCACATATACACAATATACACTATGCAGTGATTGTCACATATACATAATATACACTATGCAGTCAGTGCCACATATACACAATATACACTATGCAGTCATTGTCACATATACACAATATGCACTAAGCAGTCACTGTCAGATATACACAATATACATTATGCAGTCACTGTCACATATACATAATATACACTATGCAGTCACTTTCACATATACATAATATACACTAAGCAGTCACTGTCAGATATACACAATATACATTATGCAGTCACTGTCACATATACATAATATACACTATGCAGTCACTGTCAGATATACACAATATACATTATGCAGTCACTGTCACATATACATAATATACACTATACAGTCATTGTCACATATACAGAATATACACTATACAGTCATTGTCACATATACACTATGTCGTCACCCCCACTGTCACATATACATAATATACACTATGCAGTCACTGTCACATATACACAATATACACTATGCAGTCACTGTCACATATACATAATATACACAATGCAGTCATTGTCATATATACACAATATAAACAATTCAGTCACTGTCAAATATACACAATATACATTATGCAGTCATTGTCACATATACACTATATATTCACCCCCACTGTCACATATACATAATATACACTATGCAGTCACTGTCACATATACACAATATACACTATGCAGTCATTGTCACATATACACAATATACACCATGCAGTCACTGTCACATATACATAATATACACTATGCAGTGATTGTCACATATACAGAATATACACTATGCAGTCACTGTCACATATACAGAATATACATTATGCAGTCACTGTCACATATACAAAATATACACTATAACACCAATGAATGCTTAAACAAGCAAAATACCATGCGTGTAATAAATACATCAATGTACACTATGCAGTCATTGTCAGATATACACTATGCAGTCATTGTCACATATACACAATATACACTAAGCAGTCACTGTCAGATATACATAATATACACTATGCAGTCACTGTCACATATACACAATATACACTATGCAGTCACTGTCACATATACATAATATACACTATGCAGTCATTGCCACATATACAGAATATACACTATGCAGTCACTGTCACATATACACAATATACCCTATGCAGTCACTGTCACATTTACACAATATACACTATACAGTCACCGTCACATATACACAATATACACTATGCAGTCACTGTCACATATACACAATATACACTATGCAGTCATTGTCACATATACATAATATACACTATGCAGTCACCCCCACTGTCACATATACACAATATACACCATAACACCAATAAATGCTTAAACAAGCAAAATACCATGCGTGTAATAAATACATCAACTCCTATATAAATTTGACCAGCATGCAATCACAAATTAATCCATCTTTATTGCATGATCAAAATTGTAAAAACATATAACATCATAAATATTAATCGTATAAAATCTGTGGAATACAGGAAAACGGGGAAGTGTCCCCCAGACACCCAAAAAGGGGCATATTGGTAAGTATAAAATAACTTATAAAATAGTGACCACACCACACGAAACGTCTGTTTCGTAGTTTCACTTTTTCGTTGTACCCTCTGAAAAATGACGGCTACACAATATACACTATGCAGTCACTGTCACATATACACAATATACACTATGCAGTCACCCCCACTGTCACATATGCAAAAAATATACAATGCAGTCACTGTCACATATACAGTTCCTTGCAAAATTATTCACCCCCTTTACTTTTTTCATGTTTTGGTGCCTCACAACCTGGAATTAACATGGATTGTTTGAGGATTTGCATCATTTAATTTACAGAACATGCCCACAACCTTGAACATTTTTTATTTTATTTTATTGTGACGCATACAACAAATAGGACAAAATAACAGAAAAAGTCAATGTGCATAACTATTCACCCCCCTAAAGTCAATACTTTGTAGAGCCACCTTTTGCGGCAATCACAGCTCCAAGTCGCTTTGGATAAGTCTCTATTAGCTTGCCACATCTTACCACTGGGATTTTTGCCCATTCTGGGCTTTACATGTTTCTCCTTAACCACTTGCCGCCACGCTAACGCTGATGGGCGTCAGCGCGGCAACTCTCTCAGGTCTCACTGGCGCGCGCGCGTTCATGTGATCGGAGCCGGGACAACTGAAACTACAGCCTGCCAGCGCTGATCATGCGCTGGCAGGCTGTAGATGCGGAAAAAAACGCATTTAAATCGCATATCAGACGCTGTTTTGTAAACGGCGTCTGATATGCCTGCTGTCTGCTCGTCTGGTGGTCCCTTTGTCTGGGACCACCAGAGGAAACATAGGTAAAGTGCACCAATCACTACACACACACGCCCCCCCCACCCCCCATCACTGATTAACCCTTGATCACCCATGTCACCGCCCCTGATCACCCATGTCACCGCCCCTGATCACCCATGTCACCCCCCCTGATCACCCCCTGTCACCCCCCCTGTCACTAATCACCCCCCTGTAAGGCTCATTCAGACGTCCGTATGTGTTTTGCGAATCCATGGATCTGCGGATCCGCAAAATACGGACACCGGCAATGTGCTTTCCGCATTTTGCAGATCCGCACAGAACTATATAGAAAATGCTTTTTCTTGTCTGCAATTGCGGACAAGAATAGGACATGTTCTATATTTTTGCGGAATGGAAGTGCGGACCCAGAAGCGCGGATCCGTAATTCCGGATCCGAGCGGGACTGTCCCCATAGAAATGAATGGGTCCACAATTCCGTTCCGAAAACAGAATTTCGGACGTGTGAATGGGGCATAAGGGTCCCTTATCTCCGCCAGTTAGCTAGCTACTTGTTAGGTAGTTAGCGCCCAGCCCACCGCACCGCAGTCACTGATTTTGGCAGAGATTTTTTCATCCACATTGATCGATGCGAATGAAGAAATCTGTGCCGTTCATTTATTTATTTTTTTCAGCCCAGCGGCTGAACGGAAAAAAAAATCTCATTACCCGTCTGCTCAATATATGGAGAATCGCAGAAACTCCTAATGCTGGCCATATGTGTAATGATTGTGGAGACTCTCAAATGCCAGGGCAGTATAAATACCTCACAAGTGACCCCATTTTAGAAAGAAGCTACCCCAAGGTATTCCGTGAGGGGTATGGTGGGTTCATGTAAAATTTTATTTTTTGTCACAAGTTAGTGGAATATGAGACTTTGTAAAAAACTTGTGCCAAAAATTTTTTTTTCTGTGAACTCGCCATGCCCCTCACGGAATACCTTGGGGTGTCTTCTTTCCAAAATGGGGTCACATGTGGGGTATTTATACTGCCCTGGCATTTTAGGGGCCCTAAAGCGTGAGAAGAAAAATGCGTAAAAATGCCCTCCTAAAAGGTACTCATTAGAATTAGGGCCCCTTTGCGCATCTTGGCTGCAAAAAAGTGTCACACCTGTGGTATCGCTGTACTCAGGAGAGGTAGGGCAATGAGTTTTGGGGTGTATTTTTACATATACCCCTGCTGGGTGTGAGAAATATCTCTGTAAATTGACAACTTTGTATAAATTTTTTTTAAAAGTTGTCATTTACAGAGATATTTCTCTCACCCAGTATGGGTATATGTAAAAATACACCCCAAAACACATTGCCCTACTTCTCCTGAGTACGGCCATACCACATGTGTGAAACTTTTTTGCAGCCAAGATGCGCAAAGGGGCCCTAAAACCAATGAGTACCTTTAGGATTTCACAGGGCATTTTTACGCATTTGGATTCTCACGCTTTAGGGCCCCTAAAATGCCAGGGCAGTATAAATACCTCACATGTGACACCATTTTGGAAAGAAGACACCCCAAGGTATTCCGTGAGGGGCATGGCGAGTTCACAGAATTTTTTTTTTTTTGGCACAAGTTAGCGGAAATTGATAGTTTTATTTTTTATTTTAATTTTTTTACAAAGTCTCATATTCCACTAACTTGTGACAAAAATAAAATTTACATGAACTCACCATACCCCTCACGGAATACCTTGAGTGTCTTCTTTCCAAAATGGGGTCACATGTGGGGTATTTATACTGCCCTGGCATTTTAGGGCCCTAAAGCGTGAGAAGAAAAATGCGTAAAAATGTCCTCCTAAAAGGTACTCATTGAATTAGGGCCCTTTGCGCATCTTGGCTGCAAAAGTGTCACACCTGTGGTATCGCTGCACTCAGGAGAGTAGGGCAATGGTTTTGGGGTGTATTTTTACATATACCCATGCTGGGTGAGAAATATCTCTGTAAATTGACAACTTTGTATAAATGTTTTTAAAAGTTGTCATTTACAGAGAAATTTCTCTCACCCAGTATGGGTATATGTAAAATACACCCTAAAACACATTGCCCTACTTCTCCTGAGTACGGCTATACCACATGTGTGACACTTTTGCAGCCAAGATGCGCAAAGGGCCCTAAACCAATGAGTACCTTTAGATTTCACAGAGCATTTTTACGCATTTGATTCTCACGCTTAGGGCCCCTAAATGCCAGGGCAGTATAAATACCTCACATGTGACACCATTTGGAAGAAGACACCCTAAGGTATTCCGTGAGGGGCATGGCGAGTTCAAAATTTTACATGAACTCACCATACCCCTCACGGAATACCTTGGGGTGTCTTCTTTCCAAAATGGGGTCACTTGTGGGGTATTTATACTGCCCTGGCATTTTAGGGGTCTCTAAAGCCTGAGAAGAAGTCTGGAATCCAAATGCGTAAAAATGTCCTGTGAAATCCTAAAGGTACTCATTGGAATTAGGGCCCCTTTGCGCACCCAGGCTGCAAAAAAGTGTCACTCATGTGGTATCACCATACTCAGGAGAAGTAGGGCAATGTGTTTTGGGGTGTATATTTATATATACCCATACTTTGTGTGAGAAATATCTCAGTAAACGACAACTTTTTAAATTTTTTTATGCAAAGTTGACAATTTACAGAGATATTTCTCTCACCCAGTATGGGTATATGTAAAAATACACCCCAAAACACATTGCCCTACTTCTCCTGAGTACGGCGATACCACGTGTGTGACACTTTTTTGCAGCCTGGGTGCGCAAAGGGGCCCAAATTCCAACGAGTACCTTTAGGTTTTACATGGCTGCTCACAATTTAGCCCCGCCCAAAATGCCAGAGCAGTAAACACACCCCACAAATGACCCCATTTCGGAAAGTAGACACCCCAAGGTATTCACTGAGGGGCATAGTGAGTCCGTCTGAGACTTTATTTTTTTTTTGCCAGAAGTTAGCAGAAATGGAAACTTTATAATTATTTTTTTTCCTCAGAAAGTGTCATTTTCCGCTAACTTGTGAAAAAAAATGAAATGATACATGAACTCACCATGCCCCTCTGTGAATACTTTGGGGTGTCTTCTATCTAAAATGGTGTCATTTGGGGGGTATTTATACTTTCCTGACATTCTAGCACCTGAAGAAACATGACAGGTGCTCATAAAGTCAGAGCTGCTTCAAAATGCGGAAATTCACTTTTTTGCACCATAGTTTGTAAACGCTATAACTTTTACCCAAACCAATAAATATAACTTATTTGATTTTTTTTATCAAAGACATGTAGAACAATAAATTTTGTGAAAAATTTATATAGAAATGTAGTTTTTTAAAAAAAAATTTACAACAGAAAGTGAAAAATGTCATTTTTTTGCAAAAATGTTGTTACATTTTTATTAATAGCAAAAAGTAAAAATGTCAGCAACAATGAAATACCACCAAATGAAAGCTCTATTAGTGAGAAGAAAAGGAGGTAAAATTCATTTGGGTGGTAAGTTGTATGACCGAGCAATAAACGGTGAAAGTAGTGAAGTGCGGATTTGTAAAAAAGGGCCTGGTCACTAGGGGGGTATAAACCTGTGGTCTTCAAGTGTTTAAACCACTCAAGTGTTGATTTAGCAGTGTGTTTTTGGGTCATTGTCCTGCTGGAAGGTAAACCTCCGTCCTAGCATTTAAATCATGCACAGAGTGGTACAGGTTTTGCTCAAGAATATCCCTGTATTTAGCACCATCCATCTTTCCCTCAGCTCTCACCAGTTTCCCAGTCCCAGCTACTGAAAAACATCCCTACAGCATGATGCTGCCGCCACCATATTTCACTGTGGGGATGGTATTCTTTGGGTGATGTGATATGTTGGGTTTGCGGCATACATAGAGTTTTCTTTGATGGCGGCAAAGTTCAATTTTAGTCTCCTCAGACCAGAGCACCTTCCTCCATACATTTTGGGAGTCTCCCACATGCCTTTTTGCAAACTCACAACATGTTTTTTGCTGAAAGTAATGGCTTTCTTCTGACCACTCTGCCATAAAGCCCAACTCTATGGAGCGTACGGCTTGTTGTTGTCCTATGTACATATACTCCAGTCTCTGCTGTGGAACTCTGCAGCTCCTCTAGGGTTACCTTAGGTCTCTGTGCTCCCTCTCTGATTAATGCCCTCCTTGCCCAGTCCGTGAGTTTTGGTGGGTGGCCGTCTCTTGGCAAGTTTGCTATTGTGCAATGTTCTTTCCATTTGGTTATGATAGATTTGATGGTGCTCTTGGGGATCATCAAAGATTTAGATTTTTTTTTATAACCGAACCCTGACTTATACTTCTCAACAACTTTGTCCCTTACTAGTTTAGAGAGTTCCTTGGTCTTCATGGCAGTGTTTGGTTAGTGATACCTCTTGCTTAGGTGTGGCAGCCTCTGGGGCCTTTAAAAATAGATGTGTATATGTAATGACAGATCATGTGACACTTAGATTGCACACAGGTGGACATCATTTCACTAATTATGTGACTTCTGAAGGTAATTGGTTGCACCAGAGCTTTTTACGGGCTTTCTAACAAACGGGGTGAATACATACGCACATGCCAATTTTCTGTTTTCTATTTCTAAACAATTATTTTATTTTTCTCATTTCACTTCACCAGCTTAGACTATTGTGTTCTGATCCATCACATAAAATTTAGATTAACAAAACATTGAACTTAAGGCTGTAATGTAACAAAACATGTAAAAAGTCAAGGGGGTGAATACTTTTGCACTGTATAGGCTCAAAAACCCTGGGGCGTCAGGCACATCCAATGGGGAAGTAGCTGCTGGCTGCTAAACACTTTCCCAGGGTGGCAAACTTGCCATGCCCAGAGCCTCTCAGTGTACCGGGGCAGGGATAACCCAACATTCCTCCACCTCCTCATCTAAGGGGATTCCCTCTCTACTCTGACCAGGAGGAGGCATCTTCTCCATGCACATGGCCTCTTCAAAATTACAACGTCTCAGTATGTTACGGTGTAAGTTCTGTGAGGGTCCCCCAGTCCCTACTGGCTCTACCTCATAGACTGGGATGACAGGGTCTACGCTCCTCTTCACTATGTATGGGACCTTCCACCTCCCATCCAACTTCCCAGATGGCCACTTGGCCCTGACCATAACTCTATCGCCTGGGGCATACCCATGCCTCTGCATGGGTCTTGGGTTAGGGTGCACCACTTGCATCAGGTGCTCCCCCACAACCTTGTGGTCTGCTCTCAGCCGGCGGCGGTGCTCTTGCACCCATGCGGTGGTATTTCTCGGTGGAGGCTCCATTGGATCGTGCATGTGGAGATCTACAATGCCCTGGCACACTCTATGTAACATGAGATTATGTGGGGAGTAACCGGTGGTACTATGTACCCTGTTATAGGTCCATATCAGTTTGGGTAGGTACTCCAGCAACCAGGCCTTTTGGCTGTCCTCAATAGTCTGCAGCATCAGAGCAAGGTGCGGTTACACCTTGGGGTGATATGGGGTGGTTCGGAAACGTTCAATCCCATACAGTTGGTACAGCTTATTCATTAGACTACCCTGAAAACATGCCCCCTGGTCCGAATATATCCTTTGTGAACACCCCAGCACCTGTATAAATTGTTTGCAGACTGCTCATCAGCGGCCGAGTCCAGTCTCCTCTCGGGTGGGTACAGACACCGCATACTTTGTGAAATGATCTGTCATGACCAGACAGTACAAGTGTCCAGAGGTAAAGTTCCCAATCTGTACATAATCGATCAGCAGGACCTCTAGGGGTGCAGACGTCCGGATGGCCTGCACAGGAGCCCGCTGTTCAGTACTCTTACTCAGCCTGCAGGGCCGACACTTGAGACATGCCTCTGCTGCCAAGTATACCAGCCATTGGAGCCACTTATACTTTTTGTCGCTCCCAAAATGGGTGCCCCTCTCATGGGCTTCAGGGGCGGCCTCCGGTCCCAGTGACATGAGGATAACAATCAGTAGTCGGTACTACAGCTCTCATTGCAAGTATATAGTCCGACATAGGTGGCCCTGGGTAACACTTGCTCTTCTGGCAGGGCCAGACCTTGGTCCAGACCCATTCTTTTACTTTCCACAGGCCCGGGCAACCATTCTGTACCCTCTCCCAATTAGCCAAGGTCTTTCCCAACACCATTGGCATCCTGGACGCCACCCCACTTGAATGGGCCACGTCCTGGAACATGGGTAATTGACCAAGGACAGGAGTTTCATCACCCTCTAGCTCCTCATCGACACTCTGAGTCAGCAACCTTACAGGGACTTTTGGAGAGTGCATTGGCGTTGCCGTTCTCTCTCCCCGACCGGAACTTGATGTGGTATTGGTACTTAGAAAGGCGAGCCATCCACTTTAGTTCAAGTGCTCTGAGCCTGGCATTCTCCATATGTGCTAATGGGTTGTGTCAGGTACTCCGCGAACCTTTCAGTCATGGCCAACACCAGTGCCAGTAGTTCCAATTTAAAGGAGATATAGTTGTCAGGGTTGCGCTACAACTCCCTTAGAGATCAGCTGCTGTAGGCAATGAGTCTCTCATGTCAGTCCGGGACTTGGGATAGCACGGCCCTCAGACCAGGTAGACTTTCGTCAGTGTACAGCAGGAATGGGGTATTAATCTGCACATAAACCAGAATCGGGGCACTGGTCAGCGCTTCCTTCACTGCTTCAAAGGCCTCTTGTTGCCGAGGTCCTCACTCGATGGAACAATTCTTTGGGCCCCCTGCAGTGCCACTTGATAATTCGTTTAATGGGCCTGGCAAGTGACCAAACTTGGGTATAAACATCCTGTAGTAGGCGTCCAGTCTTACGAATGCTCGCCCCTCTCGTAGTGTACATGGCTGGGGCCACTTCTGGACGGCCTCCACCTTGCTGAGGGCCATCTTTACTCCCTCTGGGTGACCAAGTGTCCCAAATAGTCTATTTGCTGTTGGAACAGTTGGCACTTCCTGGGCTTGATCTTGAGCCCATGGTCTCGGAGCAGTCCTAGGACCTGCCACAGCTTCTGGAGGTGATCCTCAAAGGAGGTCCCAAACACTACTATGTCATCCAGGTATATCGATACCGACTCAAAGTTGAGGTCACCCAGACAGTGCTCCAACAGCCACTGGAATGTTCACGGGGCATTGGACAGGTTGAACTTGTAGAGTTCCATAGGTAGGATGAAGGCCGTCTTCACTTTGTCCTTTTGGGCCACCAGTACCTGCCAATATCCACTGGCCAGATCAAAGTCGAGAAGAACCTCACATGACTCAGGGTGGACAATGAATCCTCAATCTGTGGAAGGGGGTAGGCATCCTGGACGGTCTGGGCATTCAGCTTCCGATAATCCATGCAGAATCGGAGACTCCCATCTTTCTTCCGCACCAAGACCATTGGAGCAGCCCAGGGACTTTGAGTCTTCTGGATCACCCGATTTCCACCATTTCTTTCAGCTCCTGGTACATCTTGGGTGCGATTTGCTGATACTGTTCCCTGATTGGTGCAGCATTGCTGGTGGGGATATTGTGTTCTATGGCAGAAGTACACCCGAAGTCTTCATCATGGCTCGAGAACACCTCCTGAAACTCCCCCGTCGGACACATAAACTTTGGCCAGCAAGGTATTCTCAATGTCTTTGACACAGAGGCATCGTACATGCACACACCCATCCTTCATAATAGCAAGGGTCCCGACTACCAGTGAGCAGGTCTGCTTTTCCCCCTAGTAAACGCAGTCGATCAAGACCTCCAGCCCATTCAGTTGTCGTCCAGCCCCAACCGGCAGCATCAATATTTGTTCCTGTTGTGGCAGGATCTTCACCGAGGTTCTCCTCTGCACCTTCACGTATGCAATGGGCCGACCAGACATGTTGCTCTTTCTCAGACTAATGCTCCTCACCATCTGCTGTAGAACCTTCTGGGTTGGCCGGTGTGTGGTGGCCTTTTGCATACAGACAATGGTCTAGGTCTCTCAGCAAATTTATACCTAGTGTCACATCCATTCCTCTCTGGGACGAATGGTCCACCAGCACGACCCCCTTCTTGCCAATGTCTTATCCAAACAAATGAATCCGCATCCAGACTATCCCTCGCATGCCCATCTCACTGTTATTGGCAGACATCAGCCTGATGACGCCCCTATCTTCCAGCTTCACCAATGATCATCATGTGCCCAAAGTGTCTCTCGAAGAACTCTAGAGGCATAAGGGTGCACTTCGACCCTGTGTCAACTAGGCAGCATATCTTCTGGCTTTCCAACTCGGCTATCATAACAGGGCTGATGGCATATAGGTTGTGGTTCTCACACATAGGGCTTAGCTTCTGATGTACCGCTGCAGGACACACAGCAACTGCGGAGGTCGGAAGTTTAACGTCGGCTTGGACTCAATCTGTACCAGGCACTCTCTGGCCATATGGCCGTACTGTCGACAAGCACAACAGAGGGGCCCACTTTCGGCGAGCCCCGCACCTGGGTTATTTTGGATGGAGTGGCGTGGAGTTGCAGGGTCCTTTACTGAGGCTGGGGTGATCCTGCCGTCATCAGGGACACTTTCAGCAGAAGTTCTCTCAATTCTGTCTGCAGGGCCTAGATCACATCTTTTAAGAACTGAGTCTTCAAACACCAAGCGGCCTCCTTTTGCATAGGTTCTACTCACTACTTTCACCACTACAGGCATGTGCTCTTCCTCTCTTTCTCTACAGCGGCTAGGCAGACACTGTAAAACGTCATGTTGGTCATTCTCCCGGTCATCTCTTGCAATTTGTCCTGTAAGAACTTGGTGGAGAGCCCCATTGTGAACCGGTCTCACAGTAGCTGGTCCACCTCCCGGAAGGCTTCCATGCCCTCTGGGTCTTGCTGCTGCACTTCATTTAGCATCTCCTGTAGAGCATTAGAGTACTGCACCAGGGTCTTACCTCCTCACTGTGGTCGGTTGAAGAGATAGATATGCAGTTGTACTACTTTAGCACGTCCCTCTTGGGCTCCCTCCAGCGGGGAGAATATTTTCTCTAGAATGTCCCTGTTGGATTCGGGCTTTACCATCACTATCCGTCTGACATCATCCTCTAGATCTCCCAGCACAACCTCCGCCTGCAGCTCTGGGGTCAGGTTACACATTTTAACCGCACTCTGTACCCTTTCAGTCCAATTTTGCAACATCATGTTTTTACCGTCAAATTTGGGCAGATGTCGTAATAGCATCCCCATGTGGATGTATCCTACTGAGGCTGGCATGGTGGACATGTGAGATGGGGAAACAGCTCTCATTGTCTGAACATTGTGTTTGTTTAAATGAAGGTAAATGATCTGGACTGATATTCGGCTGTTTGGCCACAAGATGCCGCTCTTTCCAAGACCGCTAACAGACTGCATATATTTTCATATTCATGAGAGGTGGAGTTTCAGAGCCCATAAAAAGGAAAGGAGGCAGCCATCTTAGAGAGAAGCGGAGACAGACACTAAGGATCTGTGTGAGAAGAAAATCCATCGACATCCAGCTGTGGGAGCACACTTCAGTGACCAGAGCTGCAGCCAAGTGAAGCTGTTCATGTCCAAGACCCTAATTATGTCCAGAGGAATGCCAGGAACGCTGATGAGAGCTGAGGAGTAGACCCAAAGACACTGCGGTACCGCATGCTTGTTGGAGAGGCATTTGTTCTGTTCAGAGTCACCAGCGGTTGCAGAGCAGACCTGGCCTGTAGTTAGTTAGTTAGGGTCTCTGTTTGTGTCAGGCCACAAGTGTTAATACTGTTCATTGCCAGGACTCCATAACTTAAAGTGACATTTCACATTGGAGAGCTGATAAAATTCCCACAAACTCAAGTCAGGCTGGCATTTTGCTCAGAAGGAATATTCAGGCATGTGCTATAGGACCAGTTATGGGAGGGGGAAAACTGTAGATCTGTGTAAGATTGTAAGCTTTTGTGCTGCACAGCAGTCTAGCCCGTACCACACACCCATACAGTGATTTCTGTTCTTTTAGGGTAATAGCAGGTAAGGTGTGTCAGTTTAGTTGTGCCCACCAGTAGGTAAATTACTGCACTTTCCTCCTGCGTCCATTGGAGGGCGCCATGCTGTGCAGCACAAGGGTCTCAGCCTTCGGGCTGAGTTTATGTAAATTTATTGTATGTTCCCAGCATTTGTGGTTGTGTTTATTGCCACATTTAAGTAAAATTCTGGTGTTGGGGTTGCTTTCTCGTTTGTGACTTCACTGTATTCTGGGGAGCCCACCCCGGTACACAGCTCACAGAGGAAGGCTGTATCTGCGGCACTAGGGCCAGTTGTCCGACGGTGCCAGGACAAGTTTGTCTTGCACTGGCACACCTTGAACTGGGTTCTGGGCCAGCACCATTGGCACTAGGGGAATGTTTCCCACTGTGTTGCCGCCCATAATGGTCGCTGTATCTTGCAGACTATGCCAAGTTGTAAGCTATATAGCGGGGTGGGCTTCCCAGGATACAGAGAAGTAACGAACGAGGAAAGCAACTCCAACACCAGTTTTGCTAAAACTGTATTTCACTTAAACATGGTGTTGAACGCGACCACAGAATAAATTTACATACACACAGCCAGGAGGCGGAGACCCTTGTGTTGTACAATGTGACACCCTCCGGTGGATGTTGGAGGTAAAAGCTGTGAATTTACCTACTGGTGGGTTCAAATAAACCAGCCACGTCTTACCTGTTATTATCCTAGAATCAGGAACAATTATTTGGGCGCGTGATGTGGGCTAGCCTGCGGTACAGCACAACAGCTTACAATCTTATTACATACTATGGTATTCCCCCCAATAACTGATCCAATAGCACATCCCTATAGTGTTTCTCCTGAATAAACACCAGTCTGGTTTGGATTCATTGTGACTCTTATCAGCTCCCCGGTGTGTAAATGTGATGTCCTTTGTTATGAGCAGTTAACAGTACTTGTGGCCTGTCACAAACAGAAAGCGTAACTAACTGACGGCAGGCCTGCTCTCAGTCTCTTGGATCCTAGGAGCCAAATCTGTGATGAAGTAAATACATGATTAGTTTTACCGACCCGGGTCTGTTATGTATAAGCTGGTGACTGTGGACGGAACAAGGGTTTCTCCAACAAGCGGGTAACGCAGTGTCTGTGGATTTACTACTCAGCTCTAGTGTTAAGCATTGGATTCCACTACCACGGACTATAAATTATGCATAACGGAATTAGGTAACCCAAACCTTGTACGCCGAACTTGAAAACACAAGTTCGCTCATCCCTACTCAGCTCGGATCTGCGTTCCTGGCAGCAATTCCCCTTGCTCTGAACAAGATCAGGGTCATGGACACGATCATCTCCACTTGGCCGCAGCTCTGGTCCCCGAAGGATACTATCACGCCTGGATGTCGACATAGCTCCTTTATGCTTCTCCCATGCTTCCCTCTAAGATGGCTGCTGTATCCCTTCCGCCCAGGCTTTTGTAACTCCACCCCTGAGAGTTTAGCCTTTCATGAATATAGAAATATGCAATCTGTTAGCTGTGCTTAGGATACAGCGGCCTCTTGTGGCCAAACAGCAGAATGTCAGTTCACATAATTTAACTTCATTTACACAAATACAATGTTCACAAAATGAGAGCTGTTTCGCTATCCCACATTGCCACACCATGTTGGAGCTGATCAGCCTGGAGAGCATAGCCACACCAGCGATCAGTTGCTCAAGTAAATGAAGCTGGCAACTGGGCAAGATGGTCAGCGACAATTGGCGCAACATTATGGCCACCCTGAACCTCAGGGAAATAACACTACGTAAATCCACAGATAACACTAGTGTAGATCATGTGGTAGTGTTACCTACGTCCTTATTGTGCTTCCCTGTGTCTCTCCCATGGGACTCCATGCTGGCAGCGCAGCCTCCTCTTTCTTCTTCTTCTTCCCCTGCACATAATGTTCTTATGTAGCTGCGTCAAAACATAGGAACACTGTGTGCATGGTGATGGTGACACACACACAGGGATGGACACACACACATACATACAATAAATATGATCACATCATACATCACTACTCCTGCCTGTCTGCATTGGTAAAGCCAGGCATAGATGGGCTATGTTAGCAATGTGGGCACAGGACACGATATGTATGCGAGCACAGCTGAACAAGTGCAGGGCAGGAGCCCGCATACACATCGCTCCTCCTGCCTGTGTCACCCCCCCCCCGGGCATTTTGGGGGGCATAAGGGGGCTTTAACTCCTTGATGCTGATGCTGAGTGTGCACATAGCCACCAATCATATCCCCCCCCCCTTCCTAAAGGTGAGTGATGTGCTGGTGGGGTTGGGGGGTTGGGGGTTGTATGATTGGTGGCTATGTGCACACTCAGCATCAGCATCAAGAAGTTAAAGGGGTTATCCAACCCCTAATGCCCCCCAAAATGCCCGGGGGGGGGATTGTAGGAGGAAAGCACACTGTCACCCTGAGTCCTCTATGAGCCCCCCTGAGGCCTCTAAAAGCCCCCCCCCCGTGTCCTCTGAGCCTAACCCCCCCCCTCTCCCCCAAAACCCCACTGCCTGCTGCTGCCCTCAAGGATAACCATATCCAACCAACCATACGGTCCAAAGCGGTCCTTCAGTCTGGGCTGGGGGGGATTGCACTTACTGCCACTGGCTGATGACTTTAGGGAGGCGGACGTGAGTGCAGGGACCAAGAGGATGCTAGCAGGCATGGTGTGTGTGAAGTTGCGCGGCGCCTGCTCCTGCTGCCTGCCAGCTACACACTGGCCAATCAGCAGCAGGATCTTTGTGCTGCGAAAAGCTGATTGACTGATTGAGTGTAAAATGCTGCAGGCACCCACAGCCCGGATCATCAGGTCAGACAGCGAAGGAAGGGCGGGGGGACCTGGCCCGAGGGAAAACACAAGTGCAGCTGCCACATATTAACTAATAACTGTCTGTGCAGAGTAGACAGAGGAGGTGGGGCCTTCCATGTGCTTCAGGCCCCCCTCTGCTGCGGGCCCCATAGCAACGGCGTGGTCTGTCTATATAGGCGGTACGCCACTGCCTGACATCTGAATGTCTGAAAGAGAGGCCCCCGCAGAGACAACCCCCTCCTGCCTCCACAAGCAGCAGAAGCCACAGCAGCAGCTATTTCAGTCTCCTCAAGATGATGGAGCAGCTTTTCCATGTGCCACGAACAACAAAGATTGTCCTGATCAGGAACAATCTTTAAAAGCTTTGGAATATGAAAAAGCATGATACGTGCTGGCGTAGTGGCTTTTTAAACACACTGTATGTTAACACAGTCAAATGTGCGTTACCCACAGCTATGTATGTCAGTGTTACTCAGACATTATTTACTATTACTGTAATTGCGTTTCAGAGCTTGGGGAAGAAAGAGGGGGGAGGGAAAATAAATCATAAAAAATAATCGAATAGATGACAAGTTTTCCTAAACATTGAGTCCTAGGAGGCTAAGGGGGGTTATATACCAACTTTCAGAAAAATTTGAGCAACCGATTCAGGTCCAAAACGAACTTAAAAAAAAATAAAAATTGGTGAACCAGACCCAAAACAAATCTCAAGTGGTTCATTATCTGTCCTCTGAACCAAATATTGGATTTAATTTGTTGTCACATTGTGGTTTGTTCCTTCAGTACCTCTGGGGTTAAATACTCTGGTTTACTAATGACATAGCTTTGACCATGTGATTTCTCTTTGCTTTACATTTTTTGTTTGCAGTTCATGATTAAGAACTAACAGTTTGAAGCGCATAGAATTTCCTTGAAGTCAGCAGTTGTTTTTATTATAAACTTCATCAAACATTGGATTTAAGATGGAAACACCATGTGCTGGATTTTTTTTCTTCTGTGCTTATTGATCCAGGCTCTGGATTTTCATTTGTCTCTGGATTTAAATTTATATATACAGTTGAAATCAGAAGTTTACATACACTATATAAAAAGACACATATGCATGTTTTTCTCAATATCTGACATGAAAACAGAATAAACCTTTCCTGTTTTTGGTCAAATATGATTACCATAATTATTATTATTATTTGCTAAATTCCAGAATAATGGGAGATAGAATGTTTTATTACTTTCTGCAATGTCAAAAGTTTACATCACCATGGTACCAATCCCAAACACCCGACGCTGTAAATCCCACCGCCAATCCAGCCGCATCAAGGGACGCCATAATGTTCGCAAGCCAGGGAGCACAATCACGGCTACATACGTTGTATATCATCTATTAAATCAATGTGAACCTAATAAATTAAAAACCTATCCCAGTGTGGACCTCCCACGACGGTGCAACACAGACCACAGCGTCGGGTGTTTGGGATTGGTACCATGGTGATGGGTCACCTGATCCTTTTAGGTACCCTTGCCCTGGTGGCATCCCGCCCCCTGACGCTGTCCTGTTGCTATCCAGTCTGATCTCTGGGACTCTCCTTCCGCATGACGCGGGGGCCGTTGCCGATCATGTGATAGGGTCAGCTGACCCGGACGTGTCTGCGGCGGGTTCCGGACATGTGGATAGCGTTGTCTCGTTGCGTGGCAACGGGGCATGCGCAGGAGAGACCAGGGAACGCCGGGCCGTGCACCATTGAACCACCAATGTGAAGTAAGTTCTTATGTATCTTACGATGTTATAATTACTATTTCAAGCGGATTGGTCTCTTGTTTTTAAACCACTATATGCACAGGTGCACTTTATCAGGGTAATCATGTGTTTTATATGATATATATTTTATTGTCACTTTCCACATATACATTGATTTTTTTATATCTCAGCACATGATGTTTGTAAATTTGTGATATGAAAATTTTTCCTACGATTTGTTACACATTATTGATTAATTGATATTTGAGTATGGCACATTGCATTTTGGGTATATATACCCCCTTGCTGACACAATGTTTGTAGCTTGAAAAAGACTGCAATGAGCAGTTGAAACATCGCTTTGTGGGTTAATAAAGAGGGTTCACTATTCACCGCCACTTGGAGTGCTGCCTCGTCTTTGGTAAAAATACTACTGGGATCGCCTTGCCAGCGATTTTGTGGATTTGCACCCGACTGCTTTGTTTGCTGTGCTGCTGTTCCTCTCTGGATAGCTATATATATATATATATATATATATATATATATATATATATATATATATATTTTTGTCACTACTTATTCTCCCACCATCCGTAAAAAGAATCCAGAGGTAGCACCACAATGTCATGACACTTTCAGGGCTCACACATTACCTTGTATTATGGATCTGTGTGAAATGGATCCATAATTCAATGCTCATAGACCACATGAACATACTCTGCCATCTTGGTGCATATCGTTACATTGGCACGTTGCAATATCGTAGCCTTTATGTGACATTAGTCATATTCCATGACCTCTCTTAACAGACTTTCTACCTACGGGCCTCTATCTATTTGAACCTGGAACAATACTTAGATATACAGTACCTCTTTTCTGTAGGGTAATGGGCAAGCCTCCAGCACTTAATTTGTGTTTTAGAAGCACACTATTGATATATGTTTGATGTGGCAAAATCACTTGTCTAGTGTCCTAGGACACGATGATATTGCATCAATGCAGTTATTGTTTGTCGAAATTGGATCCTTTATACTGCTTCTATGCTTATTTGAAGTCCAATCTATTCATGTCTGCTTACCTTCTTTTGTACTGCTCAACAAAGATTTTCTAAGCTAGTGTAAAATGATATACCCTCTGTGCTTTTAGAGTAAAACGGTTCCAAATGCAGGCTGATGATTTTACAAATATGAATGTTACTTTTTATGCTTTAGTCGTCCCATTTATTTATAACAGTCTTTTTATTTTCAGCAAAGGGCAGCTCTATTATAAGATGTGAAGGGATTAGCTCTCTTTCCGGGGTCATTCTCACAGACTTCGCCACGGACACCATTTTGAAGTCCAAACAATACTTAATATTCAAGCAGATCAGCACAAAACAGCAACCAAAATATAAATCACAAACATAAATCCTCAGCCGTCTGACCACTGAATAAACAGTCTTTCCCTCTCTATCGGGATCTGGGTCTACCATTCAGCTCCCCCAAAACACATCACCAGTCCTTACCCCACACACAGGGTTAGAGGGTCCCGTCTCCCACAGGCCTCAACACAGTCTGCTCCTTTCCCAGACTGAGAGCCACACCCAAGTCCAGCAACAGAATTAAATAGCATCCCTGGACATGAGCATTGTCGAAAATCCCGGACTGGAGCATGGGGAACAGGCACCCACCCAGCACATTGCTTGTTCCCAGTAAAAGCCTGCCCTGGACTAGCTGGAGCCAGCTAAGCTAACTATCTTGGTGTCCCCCAACTAACTTAGTGGCCACCTATATCTATGGCCTTTACTTCACCAAGGCCGGGCCCCTTGGTTACATGCTCCTGGTGCAAACAACACCCCTCATGCTTCCCCAGGACTTTACTACACCCCTCCTATTCACATTGCCACAGATGTAATACAAGAAACACTCACTACACACTTCAGTTTTTATACTGGCGATACATACACCAATACAGATTAGAGAAGAGCAAATCAATTCTAAACTAATTGGGTTCATTAAAATTTCACAAAAATTCTACCATCAAACAAAAATCGTAGGTTCAATTCATTTTAGATGAATTGTGAAAAATTGCACCTGCACCATTTCACTGTGAAAATTGGTGGGGAATAGGCAGGAAGGATAAAGATGGGGGCTTGTCCTGATTGTCTTAAAGGCTGAAATCCTCTGAACCAATGAGGGGCAGGAGTTTGGAAGGTCCTTCAGCCTCCTAAATTTGAGTCACCATTATGAGCGTAGCTTGTGATCTGAGTATGTGTATTGGCTGTGTCTGGCAAAAAGCAATTACAGAGACAAGCCAATAATCTAGGTGTGGTAGGGAGAGTATAGGGACAATATAAAGACATATTTAATTAGGTAGATGAGGATTTGTATAATGGAAAGCTTAAGGAGGAAGGGACTGTTCACTCAGTTCTGTGTTCCATAGTTTTTATACAGCTGCTGGCAATAGAGAAGTTCGAGTTGCCGTGTAAATTCTGTAAAGAAAATCCCGCAAAGCTTAATTTTTTCTGTAAATGAACAGCCAGCCATTCTTTTTTCTTTGTATCTTTTCATCTTTGTTTCTTTTCATCAATAGGATACATTCTGTTGCAAATACATTGTATCATGCCAAGATACCGTGCAGTTTTTGTGACAACGTTGTTCTGTAATGTCAGCATTAATATACCAGTTTCAGTTGACACATTGTATTGCATCAAGATACCATGCAGTTTTAGTGAACGCCATGTTCTGCAATATACTAGTATATGCATATATATAGTAAGTGCATATATTCCAGTTTCATTCCACACATTGTATTGCTTCAAGATACTCTAGTTTTAGTGAATATATTGTGCTGCAATAGCTGCATTAACATACCACTTTCATAACACATATTGTATTAGGTCAAGATACTGTGAAGTTTTTGTGAATGGATTGTGTTGTAATAACTGCATTAATATATTAATATATTAATTCCACTCATTGATTATCAATACTAGTATTCAGTGTTCTTGTAGAAGGTGAGGGAAGTTTAATTGCACCTCTCTCTTTAAATTTTTAAATTACAGAAAAATGCTTGCAATGTTGCTAGAAGCATTTAATAATCTGTGAACCAAACCCGTGACTTTTCATATATAGGCCTTATATTAAAATCCCTGGTAAATGGAAGACAGGAAAGGGGAAGACCCATGCCTCATCATCCAAAACTCAGAATGTGGGTAGATGTAGTAGTGCAAACAGCCATCTGGCCAGTAGTAGTAGTAGTAGCCCACAATTCTCCCTCACTCCCGATAGGTGCCACATTATTATTTAGGACAAAGAGAGCATCTAAGGTGAGCCATATCCTCTGTTCTGCAGCAAAGTCTAGATAGCTTTGGTTGCTGGTCACTCTGCTGAATGTACTGCTGTAGCTTTTCATAATATCTGTAGTTTGGCCTTTCTACTCTGCTGACTGTAACTCTGAAGTTTTTCAGAATATCTGTAGTTTGGTCTTTCCAGTATTTCTGGAGTATTGGTCTCACAGATGAGTTGGTTCCCTGGTCCCTAAGGCCCTTGGAGCAGATGCAATGGGACGTGCTTCCTCCCTCCTCATAGTCCCAGCAAAGACGCCCCTATCCTGACACGAAGTCGCACCAGCCTACTCCTACCAACTGTGCCTCACCTGCTGGTGTACAGTACAAAAATTAAAAAACATTGTAGATACCTCTGGGACTAGGGTACTGCACATGCTGACAGATTCTCTTTTTAAAGTAGTTATCCCATGACTAATGAAAAAAATAAGATGTCATATACTACATGATAATCTCTTTCTAACAAAGCTAGAACCAGCCCTGTTCCTCACATGGATCCAAAGATCTCCCCATTCATTGCTCTGCTAGATTTATATCAA
Organism: Bufotes viridis; assembly: GCA_033119425.1. NCBI lineage: Eukaryota > Metazoa > Chordata > Amphibia > Anura > Bufonidae > Bufotes > Bufotes viridis. Next base: position 259,548,753 of record CM065593.1, read on the forward strand.
ACTGACAGCTCAAGGGGAGTGTCTTTTCTGCTGTAGCTCAGGGTCGTGTCCATGCAGCTTTCTTCATATCAGGAGGCAGTTGAAGGAAACTGAGGATGTGCAGCCATCTCAGTGAGGAGGACAAAGAAATAAGAAAAAGAACAAACAGAGATGGCGATATACAGATATATTTTATTCAATAACTCAGTGGCTATACAAAATTACATGCAATTACAAAAGTATTCATATCCAAGTGCTGGTTTGAAAACTATAGAATATTTTTCGTGGGACAATCCCTTTAATTATCTTTTGGCCATTTATATAATTGAAGAACATTTTAAGGTTTTTTTTTACCCTCTTTGACAATGAGTCTGCCTGTCTCTTAAAGAAAATGTGTCAGCATTCAGCAATAATTTTATCTGCCAGTTAAAACCAGATAGCAACACATATAATTTTTTTCTAATCAGTTTTTATTTTTTGAATACAGATTTATTTATTCTATTTTGTGAATATGATCGTGGGGGCTTCCATCTTCCTTGATCTGAATTGCTTTAGGGCAGCCACATGGGCCGTTGACACAATGGTATGGACACCAAATTAACACCGGGTATCCATTTATATCAAGGGGTTGGCCATAATTTACTCGTAAGTAACACCAAACCATTGAGCGCACAACACCATAAAGTACCAAAAAATGTAACTTTATTCAAACTTTATTCTTCCGGAAGAAGCCAGTCTAGGCGAAACGGCGTTGGGAGGAGGCGACCGCAGGATCAGCACATTTGTGAAGGGTATACTTTACTTTTGCATCGCTCTTTAGCCTTTTTTCTGCCTTTACAGAGGACTTCCTCCTGGGGCTAGTCTTGATTTTTATAAGCCTTGAAGTGGTGTTTGCTTGTTATTATGCACTTTGTGTATGTACCCTCCATGTGCTGACCCTGCGGTCCTCTCCTATTTTCTTCCTTGTTTGTGTTATATTGGTGCTATTGCTAGTCTTATGGTATATTTTACTACTTTTGTCTATTTTCTAATTGAATAAAGTTACATTTTTTGGTACTTTATGGTGTTGTGCGCTCAATTGTTCGGTGTCACAATGGTATGGAGTGGACTTCATTGACTTCTATAAGAGAGTCTTCTAGGTATGCTGTGACCTATGCAGACCTGTTACAAGAAAAAAATATATAAGCTTTGCCAATCACTTATTATGAATGGTGGATCCTGTCTTATCTATAAACATAGGTGATATCATTACAGACAGGATTAGAATGACAGATAAGCAGATAACTGCAGTAAAGTGATCTGTACAAACCAAGAAGTGGCGCCTATTATTAGACATAGTTGGATTTCATGGCTTTTGTTTACCTATTGATATTGACATGGAAAATTAAAAATAACCACCAAAAATTATTTAAAAATATGCAAAACATGAAAATGTTATTTAAACAATAGGTAATTTTCTGATGACACATTCCCTTTAACTACATTCGAGTTTTAGTAATTTGAATGTTTTCTTTTCAAGTATTGCAACTTTACATTTACATTTTTATTTGTCCACATTGTGTTTTTCCTGTTTCTTTCACATTATTTTTGTTAAGGTTTTGTATTAAAAACATAACATAAGAATGGTCGTAGCCACTAAATGCAAGACTTGTATATAAAGCAACCACAGAAGTGGACGCAGCCACTTATTAAATTGCAGCCTACAGTAAGTCAGTAATATATGTGTCCTACAGCACCCGCACGGATGCTACCAAGGTAGAACCATCTAGAAGCATGTAGTATAAGAAAAACTGAACAAGAGCACAATCAAAAAATAAATAAATAAAAAGAAAATTCCGACCAATAAGAATTATAAGGTAATAAGGGATACAAGTAGTATCAAAAGCCTCGATGGTCATGAGATTGTCTATAATATGTACATTACTAGGCTAGGACGGTTAATGGAAATTACGATGGAATGGGAAATTTTGAGAGCCAAGTTGACCAAGAAGACTGAAAATAGTGTAACCTATTGGCCCGCTGTGCCCATAATTGCTCATAAATAGCGTGAGTGGAGATTTTGTCTATGAGTTCACTCATAGAGGGACAGGAGGGAAATTTCCAATGTTTGACAACCAAAAGTTTTGCCGTTAATAAGATATGGCAAGACAATAATCTAATGTGACGTGGGACCCTGTCCAAGTCCAGTGAGAGAAGCACCAAAGCCGGGGTCAAAGAAATGTTAAATCCTGTCACCTCTCTCATTAGCTCTTCTACATTGGGCCAGAATGTTCGCATAGGCGAACAGTCCCAGAATATGTATATGAGGTCGCCGGGTGATTTCTGACATTTTCAGCACGAGTTCTCCACATTAGGATAAAATTTATTGAGTTTAGTGGGCGTGAAGTACCATCGGGTAAGTAATTTATGATAACACTCTAAAAGGCTAGAGCACTTTGTAGCTTGAAAGGTAGATCTTATTGCCGTTTGCCACTGGATGGCGGAGTAGGAGGACTTAAGATCTTTCTCCCAATTAAGAAAGTGCACCCTCTTTGTCAGAGGCAGGTCCCCTGTCACAGTTTTGTATATCGTGCTGGTAGGAGTCTGAACTATTTTCCACTTAAAATGTTATTCTATTTTAAAGTGTTAATTTAAAAAAAACATATTTCCACACTATAGTTAAGGATGTGAAAAATCTTTGGCGGACGGTTATAAACCGTTTTAAGAAAGGTCTTAACAAGCATGAGGAGAGTGGGGTCATCACCTAGCAATAAGAAGTGCCCATACTATGACGAATTGCAGTTTCTGCTTACCAGTCGTAAACTTAGATCGTAAGTAGGATTTTGTTTAACATGTTTGCACTGGCTAAAAACGTGCCCCTGGCGGAATCCTAATGTTGAACCTTATCTGATATCCTCAGAGGAATGTGAAGGGACATCGGCGAATGTGGACACCCAAGATTCTTATAACTGTCTACTTGAAACTAGTGATAACCAGGCCGGTCCGTCCACATCTCACTCTGCCACACAGGCTGCATCACATTCTCAGGAAAGCAATACATCAACCACTCAGCTGGTTCTCCGGCGGGGAAACCGCAGAGGCAATAGAAGCTCTACTGAGCCATCGGTTGAGATTGAGGCTCTAACAATGATCTAGAGGGTGGGGAAGGAGGATGAATTTGACCACATTGGCGTTTCACTAGCAAACCGTATTCACAGCTTACCAAAGCAACATCTATTATCATTTATAGCATGTATACCCTGTTAGATGCCTATGAAAACCCCTCTCCATTAGCCAGTGTGTCTGCAATTGTATCTGCGATTCGGCAGTATTGTCGTCCTCCTCCACCTACTGAATACTATTCTGTCCGTCATTCAAATCCTGCTCCTCCTCCTAACCCACCCAGTCAACCATATAGTATAACTCAACATGCTCATGGGCATTCTGCAGCTTATCAGCCTGGCAATACTTCCTATTCCCCATCTTTCATATCATACCTCCAAATGACTCCCCCTCCATCTAGCTCTAGTCAGCATTTGTCAATTCAACTCCCTCAACAGGAAGTTCTAGCTGCTATTTTTGATTAAAGTATTTGTGGGGCCTGTTGGATATTGAACTTTGCACTAATGGGTTGGTTTTGAAACGTTCCAGTTTTCTAACTTTACGATGTAAAGTGAACATTTTTATTTATAATGTTTTAAGGATTTAGAAAATTTCTAAAAAAAATTTGCACTGTGTATAGACAAGAAATTTATGTTCACATGTTATTGTGAAAGCACTTATTTACAGCAATACTTTGACTGGTCTTGTATTGGAAATTTTTGGCAAGTAAAGTTTCATTGAAAACTCCAAAAATGTATCTTCAATTTAATTTTTAATAAATCATTGATGTAAACAATATTGTAGCCTTTCTAGTAGAGCTCCGGAGGGCCTCTCTCAAGGCAGCAACCTTGATTACCGGTTGATTTTGCATTTGAAAATGACAGATACAGAATATTCAATTTTAAATTAGTTTACTTGTATATAATCAATTAACAATCGAAGGGAATACTTTATAAAAAATAAAAAAGGTCACTTCAAGATAAAAAAAGTCTTCTGGAGTCCACAAAAGTGTCAAGAGCTTCGAGACTGAGAAGACAAAATCCGCGGGACAGCCTGCACACCACCGACACAGGAGTATTGCCAGAGCACGGCACCTTCAGGAGTCAAGAAGTAGTCAGCAAAGGTTTCTCGTACACGGATACCCCTGATTGGTTGGACGTCCCAGGCCCCAGTTGATTGCTGTGTTAATAACTGGTAGCTGTGACTCCATGTCTATGTCGATTATATTCTCGAGCAAAGTTGTGGAGTACACAGCATGCCTAAATCACAGAATCAACTGTGGCTGGGTCTAATTGAATGGCCGTGGTAAAGACCCTCCACTGACTGACCATGATTCCGAAGGTGAATTCCACGAGTCTTCGTGCCCAACTCAGCCGAAAATAAAAAATCCTCTTCCGGGCATTAAGTCCTCTTCGTTGGTATGGGCACAGCAGGTTTGGCATTAGAGGAAAAGCCTCATCTGTTATCATCACAAAGGGGACTGGATGATCTGTTCCTGGAAGTGGTTGAGGGACTGGGAGCGAAACACATTCTTAAAGAATTTGCAGTCCAATCTGTGAAGTCTGCAGCACCCGAGAGTCCCCAGTGCTGCCGTGGCGCCAACATTAATTGCAACAAATTTGTAGTGTGCATCAGCCACCGCCATCAACACCACAGAAAAATACTTCTTGTAATCAAAGAAGCGTGACCTGAGTGTGGTGGCTGCTGCACACATACGTGTTTACCATCAACTGCGCCTATGCAGTTAGGGAAGTTGGCAACAGCTTGAAAGCCTGCTGCGACCTGACGCCATGTCTTTTTGGTAGGTGGAGGCATCAGTATGGGCTGCAATTTCTCCCTGATTGCATGTGCACCTCACAATTTGGGAAATGGTTGAGTGGCCAACCCGAAATTGGAGATGCAGGGATGCAAAGCTCTCTCCTGTGGCCAAATATCTGAAAGATAAAAGAAAAAACAAAATTAGTTTATTTATAGCATACACTTCGGTCAGCTTTGGTGCCAATAGATGCTAATAATCCATCCAAAGGAAGAGACCCCCAGCAATCTGGTATTCTGCTTTTTACTACACAGTTCAAGGAGCTGCAAGACATTTTCTAAATGCACTGTGTAGTGGCCAAACAGCATTGCAGTAGCAGTGTTCTGCAACTACACAGGGCACAGAACCAAGATTTATAAAAATCCAGAGGATGATTCACCAGCATGATGCCTCATTCACACATCAGTGTTTATGGAACGTGTGCTGTACGTGTTCTCCGCGGAGAGCACACGTCCCCATTCATTTTAATGTGTGTATTCACACATCAGTGTTTTAGCACGGTCCGTGAGTCCGTGTTTTCAGCACGGATGCATGTCCTATCTTGTCCGTGTTCCAGGATCCCTCTGATCACTGATCCAAAACTGACACTGACGTGTGCACTTGATATATAATAAAGTGTAGGCCTACATTGCAATTTTGGCTGCATCTTTTGTCATGCATCCGAATATCACTGTGCTGTTTGGCAACTCCATCACCCATTTGTGATTGGGGGTGTCAGGGATATTTAATTCACTTACACAAGTTCCCCACGACTTGCTTGTTTGCCAAAAGCTGCAGCCAACAGATGCAGTGTGGCCCCAGCCTAAAATCAATTATTAACTTACCTAACTTAGCTAAGGTGATGAGCAGCCTTTCTTCTGCAGAGATTGCCTTCCTCATAAAAGTATTTTGAAACGTCAATGCAGGTCTCACAATGGACAAGCGATCAAATCCGTCAATTGCGACAAAATTAGATAAATTTCTCAGGGTATCTAAAAAAGATTTCCAAAACAAAAATAAGGGGTATATTATTACTATAATATCATTCAGGCCATGTTTAACTTTTGCTTCCTTGAAGAAAGTTCTTGCAAAGAGATTTGGTTATTGAGATGATAATATACATACCTTCGTAAATCTCTATACAGCAAACAGAAGTGTACTTTCTCTTCATGCTGAATAAGGAGCGGATGGATCCAATTTCTTCGCCTCTGTCTGGCTTGATGCTGATAAAAGTCGAATAAATTAATATTCACATTTATTTATCACATCCATACATTTCATTAATAATAGTTTTACTAACCTCTCTCAGGGTACGTCGTCTCACAATAGTGATTATTGTCTGGATGAAGAGACACATATATGGTTTGCGTAGGTGCAGATGTCAAACAGTAGCATTTGTATTCATATTTTACTCTGGCAATGTGACAATGTGCTTCTCGATGGTACTCAAAATGGAGTATGGAGAAGAAGAAGGGTGGGACAAGATTATGTCACAGGAAATGATGTAAAAGAGGGGTTTTCTTGTATATAGACCTATGTGAGGACAAAAAAATCCGCATGCAGAAAATCCACACCAAATCCACATGCAAATCCGCACCAATAGATGCGGATTGACCGCGCGGATTTGCCTGCGAATACCTGCAGATTTCAGTGCAGATTCTCCGCACAGGAATCCTGAACGTGTGCATGTACCTTTATAGCGATGCAGGCAGATCAATCAACTAATATTTTACGTCATGTATGTCCACCTTGCCATTCCTTAGCCGAACATGGAGCAGAAGGGGGAAAAGAAAACGTTCTTTGTCTGCAAGATCTCTCCTAAACTGCTCTTGACAACAGTTTGGGGAGCACCATGTAGACATAGCTATGTGTGTCCTATAGATGCAAATGTATTTGTCTCCTGGTGTGGATTATAATAAAATTGATAGCCCTCCTAGATAGCTTCTCACAACTCGCCACTTTGAAAAGTATTGAGTATTGAGAAAAAACGCCTATTTACACTGAACACGAGAAATCCGAAGGGTATGAATAATCAATATGATTTGATCTATGAGTACTGACTGTCTCCCGTTTTTTTTTTTTTTGTGTTGAAATTGAGTAGCATTTTGCATGCATTTTAGGAAAGCCATTGGAGGCAGCTCTAGCTTGGAGCTGATTATTATTCGGCACCTGGCTGGGGGCATGCCTCATGGCAAGAGAGTATTTTTAAACCAGAGTATGTGATAACACAATGTGGTCATGATTAAGACGTACAGTCGAGGCGCGTAGACCTTGTCTGTCTGGTCAGCCTATTGGATTTTATCCTGAGCCTGCTGCTGGATTCTTTTCTACTGTTCTGATTCCTGGTCCGGGATCCGTGCACGGTGAAGGAGGACGGTGGGTGAGCTGAAATCTCTTATTTTTATATATTTAATGTTTTTTGTTGTATATCTTGCATCTTAAACTATTCCCATCTACAGTGCCGTAAAAAAGTATTGATATCCCTTGAAGTTTTCCACAATTTTTCACATTACACCCACAAACAAATGGATTTTCATTGGTATTTTATGTGATAGATCAACACAAAGTAGCAATTATGTGTGAACTGAAAAGAAAACAATACATGGTTTTCAAAATCTGGAAAGTGTGGCATGCATTTGTATTCAGCCCCCCATGAGTCAATACTTTGTAGGACCACCATTTCCTGCAATTACAGCTGCAAGTCTTTTTGGGGTATGTCTCTACCAACTTTCCACATCTAGACGTTTAAATTTTTGCCCATTCTTCTTTGCAAAATAACTTGAGCTCAGTCAGATTGGATAGAGAATGTTTTCTGAACAGCAATTTTCAATGGGATTGTTATGACCAGTGGGTGAGACCCGCTGGTCAAACCACAGATAGTGTGGATTCTTTGTGTCAACCAAGGGATGGCAGCCACTAACCCCTAGGGTGTTATTCATCAATCACTCTCACCGGAGACAGGACAGAGCACAGCAAGAGAGAAACTGAACCACTACATATAAGATTAGGTAATATGGTTGACAGCTGACTCACTGAGTCAGACAACAAGTAACACTCCAATAGCTCAAGTTGTGGTTAGAACTGCAGTTAGTGTGTACTGAGTCCAATAGCAGACACAGTGTTGAGAAGAGGTATTGCAAAGAAGACAGGAGTAAAGGCAGCAGATGGTGATGGTTGTCAGAGGCAAAAGCTAAAGCGTGGTCAGAGACAAGCCATAAGTCAGAAGCCGGTATCAGATAGTAGCGTGGTACAGAGGATCAGAAAGGCTCAGGGTCAGACAGGTCCAGTAGTCGATTGAAAGGCGGCAGGCAAAAAGAATGGTCAAACAGGCTGGGTCAAACACAGAAGATCACAACAGAATACCTTTGCTATTACTTTGAGTAACTCAATGCTCAGGCAACTTCCTGGAAGAGGAAGTTGCTTAAACTTATTACCTCACCCAGTGTCCATGCAGAGGCAGCGTGGCCATAGGATGCATCTGGCAGGTACATGCCTGCCCCATCTGGCAGCAGTGGGCAGTGGGGCAGGAGATGCTGGGGATATGACAGGTGAGACAGCAGAAGGCATGACAGAAGGCCCAGACCTAACAGTTTCCCCTCCATATGCCTCCCCCTCCTCTCATTGGACCTGATGGCAAATTTTTTTGAGAAGAGGAGCATTCAGGTTCACTGGATCTCTCTTCAGGACAGTATCCTTTCCAGTCAACTAAATGGAATGTTTTACCTCTGACAATTTTTTGTCCAGAATGTCCTTGATCTCATATTTATCATCTGTGGTGACTGGAGAAGGTTTCTCGGAGGCACCTTTACAGATTCTATTAAATACAATACGCTTGAGTAATGAAACATGGTAAGAGTTAGGAATGCAAAGAGATGCTGGCAGCTTGAGTTTGTAGCACACAGTGTTAATCTTCTCTATGACAGGAAAAGGACCCAGGAAGTGAGGAGCCAACTTATAAGATGGAAGTCTGAGATTAATCTTCTTAGAGGAGAGCCATAACATGTCTCCAAGTAAGAATTTAGGAGGAGTCCTGTTATCTTATTTGCGTTTCTCTTCATCTGACCCATGGCTTTTTGAAGAGAGTTTCTGGTATCCAACCAGATCTTGGAGAATTCTTAAATAGAGGCATCTGCAGCTGGTACCCCAGAGGAAGTGGAAACTGGAAGAGGAATATTACGGTGGTGATCATTGACAACAAAAAATTGAAATTTTCCTGTAGCATCACAGATATGGTTATTGTGTGAATACTGCAGCCCAGGGCAAAAGGTTGACCCAGTCATCTTGATAAACATTAGTGAAGTGCTGCAAGAATCTAGTGAGTATTTGATTGACCCGCTCCACTTGTCCATTCGATTAAGGATGATAGGCTGAAGAAAAATCTAATGTAACATGCAGTAGTTTTGCATAATGCTCTCCAAAAACGAGAAGTGAATTGTACACCCCTATCAGAAATGGAGCAGAAAATGTAGAGATACAAAACGCCATTTTAGAGAAACGGTCAACTACCACCCAGATGACCATGCAACCCTTAGAGGGTGGAAGATCAGTGATGAAGTCTATTCCTATATGTTGCCAAGGGACTTCAGGTACAGGTCAAGGAAAAAGAAGACTGGCTGGTTCTAAGACTTATTTTGGGTGCATAAGGTACAAAAGGAGACAAAGTCTTGAATATCTTTGTGCATGGAGGATCACCAGTAATGATGAACAATTCATTTCTGAGTTCCCCAAACTCCAGGATGACCAGAAGTGTTGGAGGCATGTCCCCATTGAAGTACTTTAATACGTGTGGCTTCAGAAGCAAAAATCTTACCTGTGGGTACTTCAAACAGTTTAACAGGCGCCACCGAAATGCATGTGACCATCGAGCTTGTCTGGGATTGAGCCTCTCAGCAGTCTGAATATAAGTCAATTTTTACGGTCAGTGAAGAGAGCTATAGGATGAAGAGCTTCTTCTTATAAATAACATCATTTTTTTAAAGCCATTTTTATGACTAGTAGCTCTCCATCTCTGACTAAATAGTTTCTTTCAGCAGCAGAAATAGACTTGGAAAAGAAGCCACATGGTAATTTGCCAGAATAATTTTTTTGAGAAATTGTCTAGTGACATCAAGACGATGAAGAATGGGAGCAGAGGCCAAAGATTTCTTCACAGTCAGAAATGCATTCAGCCTCAGGAGTCCAGTTTTTATCATTGGCCCCTTTTTTGGTGAGGGCAGAGAAAGGAGCGGTCAGAGAGGAAAAGTTATGAATAAACTGTAGGTAATAGTTAGCAACACCAATGAATCTCTGGATAGCTTTTAGTCTATTGGGTCTGGGCCAATCAAGTATAACAGAAACTTTTTCAGGATATATTTGAAGACCATGATTCAAGATAATGTAGCCAAAGAAAGGTAAAGAAGACTTTTCAAAGATCATAAGGAGAGTTCTTAGACACTTGTAAGTAGATCGTAGGTAGACTGCAGGAACAGTGCGTGCTCAGTTTAATCATCCTGTGCATCTTGTTCACATGCTGTGCCAATCGTTCTTTATTCATTCTGTTATTCATAGACTTACGGTGTGTCAGGCTCAGTGTCAACAGGCGGTCTAATATATAGGTATGTTTATGTAGTTCACCTGTTGCGCCATTAATACTTAATCTGTTCTGTTATAGCAATTCTATTAGGCCCTGATTCACAAATTGGGGTGATACACCTGTCTCATTCTACTGTTTGTGGAGTGTCCACATTGATACATAGATAAGCAATTCTATTAAGCCCTAATTCACAAATTGGGGTGATACCCCTGTCTCATTCTACTTTTTGTGGGGTTTCCATATTGATTAATAGCTAAGCAAGTCTATAAGGCCCTGATTCACAAATTGGGGCGATACCCCTGTCTCATTCAACTGTTTTTAGCGTGTCCACATTGATATTTAACTGCTTCGTTACTGTGATTTAGTGTTACAGAGCGGTCTTATTTAACACCCTGTGGGTAGTGCATATAAATTGATTATTTGTACAGCAGAGTTGCCCACGAGTTGATAGTCGTTTTTACAAAAAATTATTCTTTTAGCGAAAACATTAGTCTTGTAAGGAAAAAGTTAGTCTTGTAGTGAATAATTAGTTTTTTAGCAAATAAATTAGTCTGCTCCAGTATTACAATCCCTGATCCCTATGACGAATGACATTGAGCAGGTAACCTGCACCTGTTGGCAAAGGGTGGACACACGGCGATCCTTTCAGTGCAGTGCGTATACAGGCCCGGACATGTAAGGTAGTGCTTTAACACTTTGTGCTGAACAGCCTTCCAGGAAGTTGGACGCGGAAACCCTGGGGTCAAATAACTGGCAGCTAGATTATTGCCATACGGGAAGAGTGTTGTTAGTTATCAGAATGAACCACACAAATCACTACACTAACTCAACCCATATTCATCATAGCTAACATGTTTTTGTAGCCAAAAAATTAGTCTGGGTTATTATTGCAATCGTTTATGGTTGGAACTACGATGGTATAACCAGACAAATCGCTCCACCTACTGGACCAAAATTCATCATTCCTAGCTACCACATTCTAGCGACACATTTTTAAAAAATTATATGTCACTGTGCAGTGCAATGATATTTTAGCCCATGTGGATCCCTCCATAAGGTCTGGGATCCCTCCATACTATGATCTTAATGGCATTTTGCGTTCAACCTGTATTTGGATTAAAACCAATGGGCCAAACTTGCTGGATGGATCAAACATTGCTGCTGGATTATTGCCATGCGGGAGGAGTGTCGTTGGTTATTGGAATGAACCATACAAATCACTCAAACCATATTCATCATAGCTAATATGCTCTTTTAGTCAGTGTTTGATCAGTTTTTTGCATCAGTATTTGATCAGAATTTGTAAGCCAAAAGCATTGGAGTTTAAGAGAATAGCAATCTAATGATTGCTTGTTATAGTTCCCTATGGGAACTATAAAAAAGTGTAAGAAAAATTTAAATCACCCCCCTTTCCCCAAAATAAAAATAAAAAAAGGAAAAATACACATCCTGAGAGTTGCCACATGCAAAAACAACCATCATTTAAAAATATCTTGCCCATACGGCAAACAACAAAATGGAAAAAAAAAAAAAACATCAAAATGGCTTATCCGCCATTTTTGGTTGCTTCATTTCCCACAAAACATTCAATAAAAGGTGATCAAAAAGTAGTACACACACCAGAATGGTATCAATGAAAAGTAAAGATCACCCTACAGAAAAATTAACCCTCCATACACATAATTACAAAAAAGTTATAGTGGTCAGAATGGAGACAAAAAATAAATAAAACAGATTTTTTCCAAGTTTTTTTAATTAGTATTAGTGTTGAGCGGCACTTCGAGAATTCACTAATATTTCGAATATAGTGATATATGTTCGTAAAAACGAATATTCTTTTATTTTTTTTCATCTGAAGGCATTGCTTAGTATACCTACCTGCTTCTTGCTTGTGGGCCAGTGTGAGAAGGCTGCAATATTGTAGTCTGTAGTGAATTAGAATATTCTTAATTATTTAATTTATTTTCTCATATGCGAAAAATCAGCAATGTAATATTCGTTATTTATTCCAATTTAATGTGAACAGTCATTGGCCCAAAAGCAACTTAAGCAGGGAGAAATCGTGATTGCAGATGGAAAAAAATGACGAATATTCTAAAAAACGAATATTCATGTTTTAGAATATTCGTCAATGACGAATATTCTGAAACACGAAATATAGCACTGTATTGAATATACCGTATATATTAGTTTTTTAGAATATTCATCATTTTTTTTCCATCTGAAGTCATGATTCCTCCCTGCTTTATTCCTGCATGATTCCTCCCTGCTTCACATTAAATTGGAAAAAATGAAGAATATTCTAAAAAAACGAATATATAGCACTATATTCTATAGTGCTATATATTCGTGTTTTAGAATATTCGCTTTACGCAAATATTACATTGCTGAGTTTTCACAATCAATAGAATAATCTCGAAAACGAATGCCCCTGCCGCTAATCACTAATTAGTATTAGTAGCTTATTATATCAGTATGAAAGCGCAAGAAAAACTATACAAATAAGTACAAAACGAAAGTCCAATCCAGGGCAGCACACCATATACTTACTGAACCAAAGTACCCCAGTAATGATCCCAGTAAGCGGATCGAAACGTTGCACGGGTGAATAAAGGATCCCACAATTGGAAGTGCTGCGTTTTTTTCTTTTTGTATATACAATTAAGTAGAGATGAGTGAATCGAAGCTGAAGAAGTGGAATTCGTTTAGAATTTGAGGAAAAATTTGATTTGCAACAAATGCGAATTTCCTCGCGATTTGTGGTAACGAATCTTAATTTTTCCTAACATGGTAACTACAATGGCGGCCAAAATGGCGGCTACACGTGTGACGACATTGGGCAAGGAACTTTGGGAAGGTGGGGTGACCAATAATGCCATGCATGCAGCCAGCCAGCCCGGTGATGTCACAGCCCTATAAATACGGCAGCCAGCTTAGATTCTGCCATTGACAATAATACTTTGTTCAGGGACAGACGTGTATGCAGGCGCTAGGGAGAGTGAAAGAGAAACTAATTGTAAAAAAAAAAGGAATGACGCGGTTTACTAGTGCAGGCAAAGGATAGTGAGAGGAATCATTTCACAGGCAGGGCGAGACGTGTGCAGATGCTAGGGAGAGTCATAGGAAAATCCTCATTGTGAAGAAAAGCGATTTACAAGTGCAGGGAAGCATTACTTGGGGATCTAGATAGTCTCATAATACAGCTCTGTCATTCCAGCAATTAGTTATTGGGTATTAGGTTGCAAGTGCCATGTTGAAAAGCCTTTAGTGGCTTTTAACTGTGGAAAAAGATAAATATATACGCAGGTCACTTTTGTTGTTATTTACGCTAAAATCATTTGCAGTCATTTCTGGTGAAAGAGTTTAGGGTCGTATTTAAGTACTACAAGAAAAATATATACGCTCTTCACTCTTAATTTTTTTCTGGTTAAAGTGAATAGTGGCCTTTTTCCGTCAATTCTGCAGATACTTCTGGTGAAAGGGTATAGGGGCCTATTACAGTAAAAAAAGAAAAAGATATATACGCATTGCACTGTTGCAGTGATTTCTGTTGAAAGCGTATAAGAGCGTATTTCATTCAAAAAAGAAAAATATATACGCACTGCACTGTTGCAGTTATTTCTGGTGAAAACGTATAGGGTCGTATTTCAGTACTACGATAAAAATATATACACACTTCACTCTTTAATTGTATTCTGGTTAAAGCGTATAGTGGCCTTTTTCCGTCCAACAAGAAATATATATTCTCGAGTCCCTTCTGCAGTTATTTCTCGTGAAAGGGTATAGGGGCTAATTACAGTAAAAAAAAAAAATATATATATATATATATAAATGCACTGCACTGTTGCAGTGATTTCTGTTGAAAGCGTATGGGGTCGTATTTCAGTACTACGAGAAAAATATATACGCACTTCACTCTTTAATTGTATTCTGGTTAAAGCGTATAGTGGCCAATTTCAGTGCAACAAGAAATAAATATTCTCAGGTCGCTTCTAAATATATTTCTGGTGAAAGGGTATAGGGGCCTATTACAGTAAAAAAAAGAAAAATACTGCACTGTTGCAGTGATTTCTGTTGAAAGCCTATAGGGGCGTATTTCATTCAAAAAATAAAAATATACACGCACTGCACTGTTGCAGTTATTTCTGGTGAAAGCGTATAGGGCGGTATTTCAGTACTACAAAAAAAATATATACGCACTTCACTCTAATTTTTTTCTGGTCAAAGCGTATAGGGTCGTATTTTAGTACAACAAGAAAACTATATTCTCAGTGCATTTCCGCACTTAATTGTGGTGAAAACGTTTAGTGGCCTATTTCAGCACAAAAAGAAAAATATATTCATCGCTTTTAGGGGTGTTTTAATTTCCGTTTAATTTGTTTAGTTCAGCTACAAGTATGTCTGGCAGAGAAGTGCCAGGCCATGCACAGAGGAGAGCCAGAGGCCTGAATATTTCTGGCGCAAGCAGAGGTCGCAGCAGAGTAAGGGGTCGTGGCAGCAGTAGTTGCAGCGAGAAGGCTGAGCTCCCGGTGTCATCTACCGGTCGTGTCTTGACTAGCAACCCAGCGGTTCTTGATTGGTTAACTAGGTCATCAACGTTATCCCAAGTGACATCAGTCACCCCCAGCAAACAGTCGGTGGGTTCGTCAGACACAACCCTTAGTTGGCATGGCCTGGGAGCAGGCCCTGTGCCCTCACCTGTTCTCAACCTGCCTCTGGCCTTTTCTGTTCCCTCGCCTCGATAAGTACTACATGCGGTGGGCTCAGTTTCACTTTTCAGCGAGCAAGAGCTACTAGAGGACAGTCAGCAGCTACTGCCGAGCCAAGATGTGAAGGAGACAGCCGCGGCTTCCTCCGCTAGGCTGGCAAGTAGTGATGAGGAGAGTGGCACGGGATCTCGTGTTGTGAGTGGTCAGGCCCAGAGGCCGTTAAGGACATCAGTGATGTGCAGACACTACTCGATGATGATGAAGCCGATCGCACTTGGGAGTTGGGTGAAGAAGGGGCTTCGTCATCATTAGTAACAGAGGGTGGCAGCTTGCCCGTCAGGCAGCGGCTGAGCCAGCAAGTCGCTAGTGCAGCCTGGAGTCAGCAGGGTGGCAGCAGTGGGAGGTCGGGAGCCAAACGGGCATGGGGTAGGCCACCCTCTTTGCAGCAGCCTACCTGCCTGGAAAGGAGTGGTGCACAGGTTCACGGAGGCAGCGGCATTAGCAGTCAGCCAGTGAGTAGTGCTGGGTGGAAAATAAGGTACTTGGCGGTGTGGCAGTTTTTTGTGAAGCCACCGGAGGAGGTCAACATGGCCATACGTAGAATATGTGGGAAGAAGTTGAAGCGTGGCCAGGGTGGCAATGTGTCATGCCCTGCTCTGGTTGGCAGCACGTGTGTAGTTTTTTGTTTGTTTTGAACTTGGAGTTGAGCTGTATATGCCACTCTTCAGGTGCACTGGGTGGGGTCCTTTGTGTGAGTTTAAATCAAGCCCCTTCCCAGTGTCCTGTGCGGGTTATAGCTTCTATCTTGCTCTTTGGAAAGGCGGATTCGCTGTTTCTGCTCTGCTACAAGAGAAGTTGGTTTTGGTTTCCTTTTGTGTACTGTCTTGGCTGTTAGAGAGACACCTGCCTCCTCCAGGACTAGAGGAAGCAGGCTGCCTCTTTCCCCCTTGTCCACTATCTCAGGGATTTTAGGGAATCTTCAGTCTTAGGCACGGGGGCACGTTGATTCCCACCTTTAGGGTCTGAACGTGGGCACAGTAGTCTAGGGTTAGTTGGTAGGATATTATTAGGAGGTGACCTTTATCCCCAGCTTCTGGCCTAGATGCTTGTTTTAAGGTTTTTCTCTGTGTTTATAGTATCTTGTATCCTTCCCGTCATGACACAATGCTGGCATCACGGCCCTGCATCTACATATGCAGCGTCACTTCCAAGTGGCTTGTGAGAACCGTGGCTCCGATGTGGTGGTCCAGCCTGCCACAGCTACCACCACATCACCCAGTGGCACGCACCCAGTTTCAGTCAGTCAATGCTGCCTCCTGCTCCTACTCCTCGTCAGTTATTCTATCAGCAATCGGTCACCAAAGTGATTGCCAAGAGACAACAGTATGCATGCACGCATCCAATGGCGCAGAAGCTGAACAAGCTCCTGTCAAAGTTTCTGGTGCTTCAGTCCCTCCCTTTCCAAGTGGTGGACTCTGCACCTTTCAGAGAACTGATGGCTTGTGCCGAGCCAAGGTGGAGAGTCCCAAGCCGTCATTTCATTGCGAAAAAAGCAGTACCAGCCTTGCACACACATGTAGAACAGAAGGTGGGCCAGTCCTTGAGCCTGTCGGTGTCTGCCAAAGTGCACCGCAGCGCCGACGTGTGGAGCTGTAACTATAGTCAGGGACAATACATGGCCTTTACAGCCCACTGGGTGAATGTAGTTTCTGCACAGCCACACCAGCAACTTGGACTGGTCACACCGCTTCCACCCCCACACTGTCACGCCGTTGGTCCTGCGACAATGTCTGCCTCTCCCTCCTCATCCTCCACCGTGTCCTCAGCCTCCACTGCAGGGAAAAATCACAGTGCCCCTCCAGAATAACTTATGTGCAGGGCTCAGCGGTGTCACGCTGTTCTGAACCTAGTTAGCCGTGGCGACCGGAGTCACACAGGGGAGGAACTGATCCGTGTGATGCATCAAGAAATCGAATCCTGGCTTTCTCCGCGACAACTGAAAATCGGAACCATGCTGACTGACAACAGGAAGAGCATGGTGTCGGCGCTGCGTCAAGGAAGGCTAATCAATGCGCCCTGCATGGCACACGTGTTTAATCTGCTTGTCAAGTGGTTCCTGAAGTCTTCCACCCATCTGCAAGACATCCTAAAAATGGCCAGGAAACTTTGCATGCACTTCAGCCACTCGTACACTGCAAAGCACACTCTGCTTGAGCTGCCGCGGCAGAACAGCATCCTCCAACATAGGTTGATATGTTACGTTTCCACCTATTGGAATTCCACCCTCTATATGTTGGACCGACTATACGAACAGAGAAAGGCCATCAACGATTTCTTTCTGATGCAAGCAGATTGGAGTACTCCCCTGTGTAACTTCGATGTCAGCCAGTGGCAGATCATGCGTGACACCTGCCATTTGCTCAGGCCCTTTGAAGATGCCACATTATTTGTCAGTTGCCAGGAATATGGTATGAACGAAGTCACTCCACTGCTTCATGTCCTGGAACTGATGGTGGTAACAATGGCTGGTCAGGGGACAGGAGACATGGCACCTCAATCTCAAGGCTACATGAGTCCTGTGGGGGCTGAACTGGAAGAGGAGGAGGGGGAGGAGGATATTAGAGCACAGGCAATGCGTAGCCAAATGGGTGGTTTTTCTACTCAGCTGACAGGAGAGGAGGAGCAGGAGTGCAGTATACCAGACCAACAGGGGAAATGTCTCTATGAGGTCATGGTGTGAGTATAGGTAGGCCGAGGGTAAAAAGCACAGTTCTTGGTTACTCACAGTTTTGTCGTCCCTGGGCAGGACTGCACAGTTGATGGGGAGAAAAGCACTGTATTCTCCAGGGCACAATCTGTTACAGGGGACACCGGACAGGTGGCATTTTGAGGTGCTCTTGATGGTAACTGGGTTTGGTGTGCTTTGGCGGCTGGGCCCCTGGATTAAGTAAAGTCATGACGCCAGTACTGTTACGGTACAACAATGATGAGAGTACAGATGCAGCAGGGTTAGCACTCCCGCTGGTAACTCAAATTTCTTAACTCATTTCATTATCTTGAGAAAAAAGCCATTGAAAAGCAATTGAAGGTGTTTGCTTAGATTAGATAACCAAACTCAGAAATCTCAGAAAAAAGGAGTGCTAACCATGCTACATCTGTACATCATTCTACATAAATGCAAATAACAGCTGGCCTGGCTGTAAAATATATTGTAGGTGAGGCTGCCAGAAGCTCAAATCCTTCACCTGGGTACAAAGGCGCCTAAGTCTAGTATAATGGCTATTGTCCTTCCTTTGTCTGCCTGCAGTTAAAAAGCAATCTTTTACTTATCACACCGGAAGAGTGAACAGTAGAAGGTCTCACCTCAGCCTTGTTACTTGGCTTATAACTTGGGAAAAGAACTGTGGCTCCTCTGGGCCCTGGTCTTCTCTCTCCCCCTTTCCTCCCTCCAGCAGACTACATGACTAATTTCTCACATGGCTAACTACTACTGAACTCACTGACTAGGCCTGAACTGTAGTATAAATAGACTATGGTGCTATCTAGTGGTGGATGTATGTTCTGCACCTAACAGGCTGTTACCAGGGATTTCTCAGGACAAACCAGATATAAATGTAGTCAGTCAGCACAACCCTATATGCAGGTGCACATTGCTATGGCGAAATACACATACAAACGTAAAAACAAAAATGCAATGGCACTCTGCAACCCGCACTCTGCCCTGCCTCCACGCTGGATGTTGAACAAGGCATTAGTGTACATTTTGGCCAAAGTGTAATAAGCCACTCACCATGTCAAGGTCGCCTCTATGAGTGGTCCCTAACACTAGTTCCTACCTGTTATGGGCCATGACAGCCACACAAAATCCAGGGAGCGCAGGTGCAGCATGCATGCCAGGTACATTCTGCTTGTAACCCCGTTTGGTGTCATAACAGCTTCCATCAGATCCAGGGATGCAAGTACCAACATGCATGCTGAGCCCACTATATACTTCTCCTGGAGCCAAATGGCTACTGGTAGGAGCTATAAAAGCAGACTCAGTTTTATACTGACTTTAAAACCAGCCTCCAGGGCAGACTAACTAGTCAGGTGTGCACGACTGCATGGAGATCGCCACACCTCCAATATATACTACAAAATAAAAAAGGTGGGGGGTTGCATCCCTGGATCTGATGGAAGCTGTTATGGCACCAGACGGGGTTACAAGCAGAGTGTACCTGTCATGCATGGTGCACCTGCGCTCCCTGGATTTTGTGTGGCTGTCATGGCCCATAACATTCTAGCTGCTGGGCAGGGGTGGGGCGGCAGGAGCAGTACCAGCTCCATCAGCAGCAGCCTGAGTGTACAGTCGCTGATGAGTAGCTTTCTACACCTGCACAGTGAGGAAACTACTCACCAGCAGCAGCAGGTAGACCTGGAGCAGGACCTTATCCACCCCACATTGAAGATCCGCTGGACTACTGGGTAGCCAAACTGGATTTGTGTCCGCAACTAGCAGAGTTTGCCCTGGAAAAGCTGGCCAGTAGTGTGGCATCAGAGCAGGTGTTTAGTGCGGCGGGGGACATAGTTACCCCAAGAAGAACTCGCCTGTCCACCCAAAATGTGGAGAGACTGACCTTTGTCAAGATGAATCAGGCTTGGATCAGCCAATATTTTCAACCACCAATTCCTGATGCGTGAGATTAGATCATCCATGCTGCGACACCAACACTTTGATACAAGAGACCGATTTCTTCAGACTACCTGCCTCAGCTACAACTTTTATGCTGCGACGCGCCTGATGCCACACATCTGATGCCACCTTCGTCAGCGGGTACTGGTATTGCAACCCACAGAATTACTCTGTTACCAGGTAACTTTGTGGTCTCCTGATGCAGCTGCTGCTGCCATCTCTAGTTTATGTCACCTTGCCATTCTGTGGTATCCTCCTGATGTTGCTGCTGCTGCTCTTGCCATCTCCACATTATGTCACCTAACCACTCTGTGGTCTCCTCCTGCTGCTGCCATATCCACACTATGTCACCTTGCCACTCTGTGGTATCCTCCTGATGCCGCTGCCATCTCCACATTATGTCACCTTGCCACTCTGTGGTATCCTCATGCTGCTGCCATATCCACACTATGTCATCTTGCCACTTTGTGGTCTCCTCATGCTGCTGCCACCTCCAGACTCGGTCATTGTGCCACTCTCTGGCCTACTCATGCTGCTGCAACCTCCACACTCTGTCATTGTGCCACTCAGTGGCCTACTCATGCTGCTGCCACCTCCAGACTTTGTCATTGTGCTGCTTTGTGGTCTTCTCATGCTGCCCCCACCTGCAGACTTGGTCAGTGCACCACTCGGTGGCCTCCTCATACTGCCGCCACCTCCAGACTCTGTCATTGTGCCACTCGGTGGCCTTCTCCTAATGTTGCTGCTGCCGCCACCTCCAGAATTTGTCATTGTGCCACTTGGTGGCCTCCTCATACGTCTTCCACCTCCAGACCCTGTCATAGGTCCACTCTGTGGACTTCTCATGCTGTTCCCACCCTCCCCACTTCATGACTGGTCCAATATTGTGGATTTCGCCGCGAATATATTCAGATCGAACCTAATTTTCACTGAAAAATTCGGCAAACCGGCGAATTTAATTTTTCAAAAATAAGCTCATCTCTATAAATATGGTATCCACGGATTTGTACTGAATTTTATAATGAAGGTATAGTAACTAGTCAGTTTTATTGCACATTGAACGTCGTAAATAAAAAAAAAAACATTAAACTGTAGCAGAATATTTTTTTTTTTCACCTCATTTGTAATTTTTTGTCTGCTTCACACTAAATCATATGCAATATAAAATGGTTGTGCTGGAAAGTACAACTTGTCCCACAAAAAACAAGTCCTCATACGGCTATGTGAACAGAAAAATAAAATAGTTATGGTTCTGGGAAGGCAGGGAGCGCAAAAAGAAAATGCAAAAACATTACAACCTCCGGGGTGGAAGGAGTTAAGTTCCAAGCAGGGGCGGACTGACCATTAGGGCACTCGGACATGGACCGAGGGCCCGTGGTCAGTAGGGGGCCCGTCCCCAGGGCAGACGCGGCGGCGGCAGGGAACATCAGGACGGAGATGAGCGCTTGCATTGCGCTCATCTCCGTGCGGTGCAGCAGCAGAGGAGGGAGAGGCGTGTCCTCTCTCTCCCTGTTCCTCTGATAGGCTGCCAGCACTAGGCCGGCAGCCTATCAGAGGCCGCCGGAGCCGTACAGCTCGAGACACAGGCCGGAAGAGGCCTGCATCGCATCGCTGGAGGTAAGTATGTGTTCTTTTTTTTTTTTCTTGGGGCTACTGGCACTAAAGGGGGCTACTGGCACATAAAGGGGACGGCTACTGGCACATAAAGGGGGCGGCTACTGGCATATAAAGGGGACGGCTACTGGCACATAAAGGGGACGGCTACTGGCACATAAAGGGGACGGCTACTGGCACATAAAGGGGACGGCTACTGGCACATAAAGGGGGCGGCTACTGGCACATAAAGGGG
This sequence comes from Bufotes viridis, assembly GCA_033119425.1. Lineage (NCBI taxonomy): Eukaryota > Metazoa > Chordata > Amphibia > Anura > Bufonidae > Bufotes > Bufotes viridis. The sequence continues at coordinate 259,570,410 of CM065593.1, forward strand.
ACGGCTACTGGCACATAAAGGGGACGGCTACTGGCACATGTGGTGGCATGGAGAGGCACGTGTTACTGGCACATTATTATTATGGGGCACTATGGGGGCTTCTACTGAGGCCACAAAGAATGGGTATTTTATATGGGTGGCTCTGTGTGGTACTAGTATTACCAGGGGTATTATCTGTTTCTGCAGTGTAGTATTGGGGAGCACAGCGGCACAGTATTGGGGGTAGTAGGATGATTTGTCCAGAAGATGGGAGGATGATGGAAAAGTAGTAAACTAAGATTTTTTTTGTTAAACTGCAGAGATGGAAAATGGCGACAACATGACGGTCTGGTCTGAAGGTCTGAAAGGAGAAGACGAGGACAGAAAACATCTACATCAAAGAAGACGTCAATGGACGTAATAGGTAAGTGCCCTGTATTTCTGTAGTGATGGGATCAGAGGCATAACGATGGCGGTGTGACCAGGTAGTGGAGGCGGGATATAGGTGTGGCTGGAGGTATAAAATTGGCGTGGCTGGAGGTAGGGCATGGGTGGGGCCTGGAAGGGGGCCCTTGATTTATTTTGCCCGGGGGCCCTGAGGGTTCTCAGTCCGCCCCTGGTTCCAAGTCTTCACACTGAGATTGGGCCACCAAGTGGGATGCATATGATTAGGCACAGTGGCCTGGGAATACCATATTTATTGTGATTCGTGACAAATTAATTTGGAACAAATCAAATTTCTTAATGAACTTCGGCAAATCGTCTGAATCAAATTTTTGAAAATTTTGCTCATCTCTACTGAATATGCTTTGAGCTAAACCATTCAATTGTAGCACTGGCTGTATGTTTTTCCTGCTGGAAGGTGTACCTCTGCCCCAGTCTCATGTGTTTTACAGCCTGTAACAGGTTTTCCTCCAAGATTGCCCTGTTTTTACAGTAGCTCAATCCATCTTCTCTTCAACTCTGATCAGCTTTCCTGTCCCTGCTGAAGAAAAGCATCCCTGCAGCATAATGCTACCACCACCTTGTTTCACGGTGGGGATGGTGTGTTCACTGTCATGTTCAGTGTTTGTTTTCTACCACACATAGCATTTTGCATTTAGGCCAAAAGTTTCAACTTTGGTCTTATTTGACCAGAGCACCTTCTTCCATATATTTGCTGTGCCCCCTGCGTGGCTTGTGGCAAACCGCAAATAGGACTTCTTATGGCTTGCTTTCAAAAATGGCTTTCTTCTAGCCACTCTTCCATAAAGGCCAGATTTGTGGTGTGTACGACTAAGGCCCGTTACACACTGGTGCTACTCATTCCGGCAGGGGAACAGCTTGCTGGATCCATAACTACTGCATATAGCCATGTGCTGCCTGAAGTCCCCCTGGCCACATTCACTATAATGGGACCAATGGGGATCCGGCCGCAGCACAGCAAATAAGCCGAGAGGTGGCCGGACAAAAACCACTGCATAGAGGGGTTCATCCAGCTTTCACTCTGCCACTGTCTCTGCTTTCTCCCCTTTCTCAGTCTCAGATCTGCCCCCCACCCCCATCAGTCTCTTATCAGACCCCCCAGCCTACATCAGCCTCAGATCAGACTTACATCAGATCTCTCAGTCTCAGATCAGTCCCCCATCAGACCCTCCCTAGCCTCAGATCAGCCCCCATCAACCCCCAAGCCTCAGATGATACTCCCATCAGACCCTTCCTATCCTCAGATCAGCCCATCAGACTCCCCCAGCCTCAGAACAGACCCTCCCTAGCCTCAGATCAGACCCCCATCAGACCCTCCCTAGCCTCAGATCAGACCCCCCTCAGACCCTCCCTAGCCTCAAATCAGACCCCACAGCCTCAGATCATACCCCCATCAGACCCACCCTATGCTCAGATCAGCCCCATCAGACCCCCCAGCCTCAGATCAGCCCCCATCAGACCCCCCAGCCTCAGATCAGCCCCCATCAGAGCCTCCCTAGCCTCAGATCAGCCCCATCAGACCCCCCAGCCTCAGATCAGACCTCTCCCAGCCTCAGATCAGACCTTCTCCACCCTTATGACTGCACGGAAGTGGTTCCGCAACTGCCTCATGTATATGTTTTTGTTGGAGACAATAAAGGAGTACATTTGATACATTAGTGAGTGCTGCCTGTTGCTGTATACTAACTCTGAGAATAAAGTCACTTTTTATTAAAAATCTTTTTTTTATAAATTGCCATATCTAAGGCTCACAACATTTTAATTTTTTTTTACCAACATAACAGTGTGAAGGCTTGTTTTTTGCGAGATGGATTGTATTTTTATTGTTACCATTTTTTAAAGCTTTTGTGAAATTTTTTGGAAGGTGAGGTGACAAAAACAGCAATTCCTTCATTGTTTTTTAATTTTTTTTGTGCGGGAAAGGTAACGTGATTCTTTTATAGACCAGGTCATTATGGAAATGGAAATACCAATTATGTGTAGTTCATTTTATTTTAAAAAAATGTAAATTTTTAATTAACTATAAATTAGTGGATATGGAAAAAAGGACTTTCTTATTTTATTGATTGAATTTTTGTTTTCATGTCCCAGTTGGTTCTTGAAGATCCAGTCAATCTGATGGCTATACAATGCACTGTAATAGTCATCTATTGCAGAAGATTGTAATGTCAGTTTTACACTAACACGTTGCCTGATCAGACCCTTTCCCAACTGGTTCAGGACCCAACTTGGACTAAGTATTAACCAAGAGACCTGATAGAACAACAGATGTGCAGGTTGAGGGACACCTAGGAAATAGTGACCATAAAGTAATAACCTTCCAATTATGCTTCAAACGAGAGTTTCTAAACGGAGGAACAAAAATACCGAACTTCAAAAAAGCTAAATTTAGCCAACTAAGCGAGGCCATAGGCCTAACTAACTGGGACAATGTCCTTAAAAATAAAAATACAACCACAAAATGGGAGATTTTTAAAAGCATTGTAACATCTAATTGTGAGAGGTACATACCTTATATGAATAAAAGGCTAAGAAACAATAAAAAACCAATGTGGATAAATAGAACCATAAAGAAAGCAATAAATGACAAAAAGAAAGCATATAAATCACTAAAACAGGAGGGGAGCCAGGAAGCACTGATAAACTATAAGGAAAAAAATAGAATATGTAAAAAAACTAATAAAAACTGCCAAACTACAGCGAGAGATTAATTGCCAAAGAGAGTAAAACTAACCCTAAAATGTTCTTCAATTATATAAATGGTAAAAAATATAAATCTGAAGGAGTCGGCCCTCTACACAGCAATGAGGGGGGTGTTACAGAGAGCGACGAGGATAAAGCAAAACTATTAAATATTTTTTTCTCCTCTATATTCACTGAGGAAAATAAACTGTCAGATGAAATGCAGAATGTAAAAGTAAATTCCCCATTAAAAGTGCCCTGTCTGACCCAGGAAGAAGTACAACAGCGACTTAAAAAGATTAAAATAGACAAATCGCCAGGACCAGATGGCATACAACCCCGTATCCTAAGGGAATTAAGTGATGTCATAGCCAGACCTTTATTTCTGATATTTACGGACTCTATACTGACAGGGAATGTTCCACAGGATTGGCGCATGGCAAATGTGGTGCCAATATTCAAAAAGGGTCCAAAAACAGAGCCTGGAAATTATAGGCTGGTAAGTTTAACATCTGTTGTGGGTAAACTGTTTGAAGGTTTTCTAAGAGATGCTATCTTGGAGTATCTCAATGAAAATAAGCAAATAACGCCATATAAGCATGGCTTTATGAGGGACCGGTCATGCCAAACAAATTTAATCAGTTTCTATGAAGAGGGAGAGAGAATGACAGGGGGGGAGGAGAATGACAAGGGGGGGGGGGGATGACAAGAGTGGGAAAGAGAATGACAAGGGGGGGGGGGAGAATGACAAGAGAGGGAAAGAGAATGACATGGGAATAAACAGAATGACAAGAGGGGGAGAGAGAGAACTGGCGTTAGTTAATGGGGTTCTGCAGTTTATTTAAACTGATGATCTATCCTCTGTATAGATTGTCAGCATCTGATCGGCAGGGGTCCGACACCTGGAACCCCCGCCGATCAGCTGTTTGAGAAGGCAGCCACGCTGGCAGTAGCGTTTCGGCCTTCCCGCTGTTTACCGCAGGCGCAGTGACGTCACGACAAGTATCACTGTTCACTGGCCTTGGCGGGGTTAAGCTCTGTTCACTTGAAAGAAGCTTAGCCCCGCCCAGGCCAATGATATTAGTTGTGATGTCACTGGGCCTGCGGTAAACAGCAAGAAGGCCAAGGCGCTACTGCCAGTGAAGTGTACGGGAGTTGTGATGCCCAACACTACAGAAGGGTCACTAGAGTGCGTACGTTCCCCTCATTGGGAGATTGGTGAATGTCATTTTCAGTAAATGCAATGTAATGTAATGCCTATTTATATATCTTATTACCCTGTTACTGCTATTGTGTGCCATTGTGCAGGCCTGCTAGGGGTGTCATCTCAGCTATGTCCACTAGAGGGAGCTAGGGATCCCTAGTCAATATAGGCCCAGTCAGGGGAGGAGTTAGGCAGTTCAGGCCTTGAGCCTGTTAAAGGCAGTCCAGTCCAGGCCATGAGCCTGTGAAGGTGTTCAGTGTTCAGGCCCTGAGCCTGTTGAAGTCAGCCCAGGCCCTACAGCCTGAGAGGGTCCAGCCTAGGAAGAGTCATTCCATGGGAGGAGCAGTCCAGACCCTAGGACTAGTGGAGAAGTGTTGCCTCCTTAGTCAAGCTGCAAACAGGATAAGGATCCCAGCAGGAACGTCACTGGTCACCAGCCTGAATGAGCTGAGGGAAGGCAGAGCAGTAACCAAGACAGCAAGAGGTACTACAATTAACAGAGGAGGTACTCATTTCATATACCCAAGGATATAAGCCAGAGATAGGGCATTGGGGCCTTGGCGAGGAATAGATTCCTAGTCAGGATCAGTCAGGAATAGTGTGCAAGCTGCCTGTACTGCAAGTCCTGCTTTAACCCTCTGTGATCACCTTGCTAAATATAAGCCTGCCATTAATCTACTGTAACGTAAAGCTTGCTGAAACCGATCGTCTTCTGAGGAACTGTCAAGAGAGTGTATGCTGTTTATTACTGATCAGTAAAGTGAAGTTCTGGTTTACTATCCAAGCCTGCACCTCAATTATTCCTCCTATCAAATCGGTGTGCCACCGTTACTAGCGTCATGGACATCAGGGACACTCAGCCACAGGCACCTTAATCTACAAACACCAAGGGCACCTCACACTACACCTGGCTGCGTCCCTCAAGAACCCAGAGAGTGCCCCAGAGGATCCACGTGCCAGCCTCTCCATCACTGGCATTCCCCAGGTCAGTCCTTCATACTCCCCTGACTTGGGGATGCTACACCAGCGCCGCTGCCTTCTCAAACAGCTGATCGGCGGGGGTCCCGGGTTTTGGACCCCTGCCGATCCGATGCTGATGATCTATCCAGATGATAGATCATCAGTTTAAATAAACTGCAGAACTCCTTTAATATGCAGATCATATGGGTGGGGCATTGTGATGTCACATGGGGGGGCGGCACTGGGGCGGCGGCAAACTTTTCCTTTGCCTAGGGCGGCAAAAATCCTTGCACCGGCCCTGTAAATGGTAAAACACTCGGTAACACTGACATGAAAAAGCATCTAGAATTTTAATAAACAGCAAACTAAGCTGTAAAAACCAGTGTCAGGCAGATAATGCCAATGCCAATAAGATAATGGGTTTCATCAAAAGGGGCATAGATGCCAGTGATGAGAACATAGTCCTACCTCTTTACAAATCACTAGTCAGACCACACATGGAGTACTGTGTACAGTTCTGGGCTCCTGTGAACAAGGCAGACATAGCAGAGCTGGAGAGGGTTCAGAGGAGGGCAACTAAAGTAATAACTGGAATGAGGGATCTCCCTCATTTGAAAGGTCATCAAAATTAGGGCTATTCACTTTAGAAAAAAGACGACTGAGGGGAGATCTAATAACTATGTATAAATATATCAGGGGTCAGTACAGAGATCTCTCCCATCATCTATTTATCCCCAGGACTGTGACTGTGATGAGGGGACATCCTCTGCGTCTGGAGGAAAGAAGGTTTGTACACAAACATAGAAATGGATTCTTCACGGTAAGAGCAGTGAGACTATAGAACTCTCTGCTTGAGGAGGTGGTGATGGTGAGTACAATAAAGGAATTCAAGAGGGGACTGGATGTATTTCTGGAGTGTAATAATATTACAGGCTACAGCTAATAGAGAGGGGTCGTTGATCCAGGGAGTTATTCTGACTGCCTGATTGGAGTCAGGAAGGAATTTTTTCCCCTTAAGTGGGGAAAATTGGCTTCTGCCTCATAGTAGTTTTTTGACTTCCTCTGGATCAACTTGTAGGAAACAGGCCGAACTGGATGGACAAATGTATTTTTTCGGTATATGTTACTATGTTACTTTCTCATGCAGGGCTTGGCAAGCTTTGGTACATGACAGGCCTTTAAGAGGAGAGAGGGAGCTTCCTGCCTCTGTTAAACACCTTACATCCAGCGATCACTACTGATTGCGGCATGTAAGAGGTTAAAGGCCGGGATCTGTGCCAGCACTGATCTCATCCATTGATGGCAGTGGCTAAGTTCCTGAGCCGCCGCCATCACCATTTTATAACCTCTGGGTGGCATGGCACACAGATGGGGAAGCATGTAGCACTGAGGTAAAAGCAGGGGGCACAAAGTGGGCAGCAGGAGGCACAGGGGCTGCACTTACAGGCTTTGATGTTCACTGAACTGTAAACATCAGACCCTGCAATTGGCTTTTTTTTCACACTAGCCAATCAAAGTGATCGTCAGCAAGGATCCATTCTAATTAGCCCCATTTCCAGAGTCCCCGCTGTTTGTAACAGCTGAGACACCAGCGCTATGACACGTCCTTGTGTCACAGCAGCAGTTAAGATCTCAGTTGTAACTGTACGTCCAGGTGAGCAAAGTTAGTGCTCTCTAGGACAGTGATGGCAACCCTTTCAGAGACAGAGTGTCCAAACTGCAACCCAAAACCCACTTATTTATCGCAAAGTGCCAAAGTGGCAATTTAACCTGAATACTACAGTCCAATATAGTATATCGTCTATTTACTTTATCATATAGCTATAATAGCCTGCCTACATTCAGTACGCTGCCTGTGCTTTTTATAGAGGACCCTACGCTGATGAATGGCAGGAAAAGTCTAAGGCATATTGGCACACCTTAGACTTTCCAGGGCAAAGGGGGCCCACAAAGAGGGCTCTGAGTGCCCCCTCTGGCACCCGTGCCATAGATTCGCCATCACTGCTCTAGGACGTACGGTTATGTCCAGGTGTGGGAAGCAGTAAAACTATGTATGTTTTCTAGTGCACAATGTCTTTTTCCATCATAAAGTATATGACCCCCTATAGCAAGATCTGTGTCACGGGGTGCCAAAGGCACACACAGTTTCCCATCAGCCGCAGACCTGCTGCTTAGCTTAGGCTCTGTGTTTGGCCTCGTCCCCGGGCGGCTTTGCTAGCAGAGAGGCTCCCTGCTCCTAAGTCTGCCTTGAGCGCCGAGCTGATCACTCGGTGGTCGACTAGTCTGTCTGTCGATCATGTGACGCTAGTCACGTCACATTACCCTCAGACCCCACTATAAATACAGGCAGCCTGCTGACCACAGGTTGCCTGTTAATTCTAGGTTCCTGGCTATTTGTTGGACTTCTGAATACTCACTTGATCCTGTTCCCTGACGATCCTTTGCCTGCTCCTCCAGTACTGCGCATCCCTTCTGGTATTGTGACCTCAGCTTCACCTAACTACTCTTTGCGGACTCCTCTGGTACTTCTCTACTCTCCTGGTATTTGACCCCAGCTTCTTCTGACCATTCTTTGCTTAACCCTATGCACTGCGTAGCTCTCTTGGTTCTGACCCGGCCTGTTCACGTTCCGTATTTTGTCTTGTCTGTCTTCCCTGCATATAGCCTAAGCCTGTCATCAGGACTCGTGAGGCAAGTAGGCAGGGCCAGGGGTGAGGGTGGAGCGCAGTGGTCACTATCCTTCCCCCTGTGTGTGTGTGGACGTGACAGTTCCTAAATATTGCATATTAAACTATTTGCTTTCCCCAGTGCATGATAGTGTTTGTTTGACTTTATAGGGTGCTTTTTCCTAGTGCATGATGATTTATTATTTCTCATTATGCCTTGTCGGTTTTTAAATTATGCAAAACCCCCCAAGGCATGATAAGAGTAGGCTACACAGAACAATGTTTGCAGTACATCTGTCGCTGCCATAATCGCAGGCAGATCACAGTGTTGGAGATCCCATATAAATAAACAGGATCGCAGGATGAGTATAATGTGAGCTGCAAATTTAACTCCTGAATTGCATAGGGGTTGTAGTCACCACACAGGCCCCATATGACCCCATTTATTTGTATGATATCACTCTTACACTGTGAGCCACTGAGATCCAGGCTGCAACAGTTTTTGCACAACTAGTGTCAACAAGTAGCCGTACCCTAATGTGTGTTATGTATATATAGACCAATAGCCAAAGGCCTATATTAAAGCATAACCTTTATTATAATTTACAAACCGGATTCCAAAAAAGTTGGGACACTATACAAATCGTGAATAAAAACTGAATGCAATGATGTGGAGGTGCCAACTTCTAATATTTTATTCAGAATAGAACATAAATCACAGAACAAAAGTTTAAACTGAGAAAATGTACAATTTTAAGGGAAAAATATGTTGATTCAGAATTTCATGGTGTCAACAAATCCCCAAAAAGTTGGGACAAGGCCATTTTCACCACTGTGTGGCATCTCCCCTTCTTCTTACAACACTCAACAGACGTCTGGAGATCAAGGAGACCAGTTTCTCAAGTTTAGAAATAGGAATGCTCTCCCATTCTTGTCTAATACAGGCCTCTAACTGTTCAATCGTCTTGGGCCTTCTTTGTTGCACCTTCCTCTTTATGATGCACCAAATGTTCTCTATAGGTGAAAGATCTGGACTGCAGACTGGCCATTTCAGTACCCGGATCCTTCTCCTACGCAGCCATGATGTTGTGATTGATGCAGAATGTGGTCTGGCATTATTTATTGAAAAATCCAGGGTCTTCCCTGAAAGAGATGACATCTGGATGGGAGCATATGTTGTTCTAGAACCTGAATATATTTTTCTGCATTGATGGTGCTTTTCCAGACATGCAAGCTGCCTATGCCACTCGCACTCATGCAACCCCATACCATCAGAGATGCAGGCTTCTGAACTGAGCGTTGATAACAACTTGGGTTGTCCTTGGCCTCTTTGGTCCGGATGACATGGCGTCCCAGATTTCCAAAAAGAACTTTCAATCGTGACTCGTCTGACCACAGAACAGTCTTCCATTTTGCCACACTCCATTTTAAATGATCCCTGGCCCAGTGAAAACGCCTGAGCTTGTGGATCTTGCTTAGAAATGGCTTCTTCTTTGCTCTGTAGAGTTTCAGCTGGCAACGGCGGATGGCACGGTGGATTGTGTTCACTGACAATAGTTTCTGTAAGTATTCCTGAGCCTATTCTGTCATTTCCTTTACAGTAGCATTCCTGTTTGTGGTGGTGTCATTTAAGGGCCCGGAGATCACGGGCATCCAGTATGGTTTTACGGCCTTGACCCTTACGCACAGAGATTGTTCAAAAATTCTCTGAATCTTCGGATGATGTTATGCACAGTTGATGATGATAGATGCAAAGTCTTTGCAATTTTTCGCTGGGTAACACCTTTCTGATATTGCTCCACTATCTGCGCAACATTGTGGGAATTGGTGATCCTCTACCCATCTTGGCTTCTGAGAGACACTGCCACTCTGAGAACCTCTTTTTATACTCAATCATGTTGCCAATTGACCTAATTAGTGTTAATTGGTCTTCAGGCTCTTCGTTATGCTCAAATGTACTTTTTCCAGCCTCTTATTGCTACTTGTCCCAACTTTTTTGGGATCTGTTGACACCATGAAATTTTGAATCAACATATTTTTCCTTTAAAATGATACATTTACTCGGATTAAACGTTTGATCTGTCATCTACGTTCTATTACAAATAAAATATTGACATTTGCCATCTGCACATCATTGCATTCAGTTTTTATTCACAATTTGTTTAGTGTCCGAACTTTTTTGGAATCAAGTTTGTATTAAAGTGCCCTAAATGGTATTATAAAAGCACAATCTCTGACTTCTCTATTTGTGTGATTTTTTTTTTGTTACTATATTGTGTTGATATATATCTCTGGATTAGGGCTCATTCAGACAGCTGTAAGTGTTTTGCAGTCCATAAAACATGGATACTGACTGTGTGCATTCTGCCAAATGTCTAATGTTGTCCGCAATCTTGTCCTAGGAATAGGACATTCTCTATATTATTTGCAGTGCCGCAGAACTGAACTACAGATGCGGACAGCACATGGTGTGCTGTATGGGTCCACACCCGTTCCACAAAATTACGGAACACATGCAGACCCATACACATAGCCTTCTGAATGAGCCCTTATAGTGTATAGACCAATAGCCTTTGGCCATTGGTCTATATATACTGTAATATTAAATATACCCTGGACCATTTATTCTTTTTCTTTAGTCAGACATAATTAATGCTAATTTCCCCGGCACCTCCTTGGGACAGGAAATAACGTAGAAGCACAACTTTAAAGGGCCCCCTCCCAGCACCTGCTTCAGTTGTTGTTTCCTGTCCTCAAGGGATCGCGTGTAAGCCGCTCCTGCTATGCCAGGACTTCTGATGAACATCCGCACGGTCTTTTACCTTGCCCCTTTCCGGGAGGGCCGTGTAGGGGACGAGCATGTCAGCCGGCTGGTGCCCGTCCCTCAGGCATAAGCCCTTCTGTGAAGGCAGACACGGACATCCATCCTTGCAATGCCTTGGCGGGGACGAGGGATCGCGTGCATACCGTAAATGGCGCTTGCCAGGCCGCGGCGTCACTTCCGGTAGCGGGTGACGTCAAAGGCCTGGCGGATAAGAGAAGCAGCGTGCCGGTCAGTTCGGTGTCCATGACCGCACATGCTGAACGTTAACATGTCTGCTTCAGGTGAAGAGCGCAAACCGGTGGATCCTGCTTCCCTGAGTCCGGTAAGCCTCCTCCCATGATCACACAAATGCACCCTAATAGCTATTTATTAAATCCTAGGGCAGAGATACCAGCACCAAGAAAGTGAAAGACTCTGTGATTAAGAAAAAATGCGCAATGTGCAAAAAGTCGCTTGCTGCAAAAACCAAAAAGGCGCTATGTCCAAGGTGTACAGACAAGGTGGTCTCAGAAGAGTCTCCCTCTCTACTAGTTTCTATCCGATCTCAGACCAGACCTGTACTTTGTTCTCCTCAGCCCTCTACCTCGCAAAGGTCTGAAACCTCTGACCTTCAGCTTGACCCTGAATCTGATGGAGAAATGTTTTCCCTTAAAGACTCCAACTCCTCTGATGATGAGTCAGGAAAGCCACTCTGTGGTCCTGAGGATACTGAACGATTGCTCAGAACCATCAGGGCCACCATGAAAATTGAAGAGTTAAAAGAGCCGCAGTCCGTTCAGGATAAAATGTTCCTGGGCTTGGGGGGGAAAAAAAGGAAGGTATTCCCAGTGAATAATAGCATAAAGCTGTTAATAAACAAAGAATGGAGAGACCCAGAAAAAAGTCCATGATCTCCACCTCATTTAAGAGGAAATATCCATTTGCTGAGGACGACACAAAATTCTGTGACAAAACACCAAAAATTGATGCTCGGGTAGCACGCATATCGAAGACCTCCCTCCCCTTTGAAGACATGGGCCTTTTAAAGGACTCTATGGACAAAAAATGTGAAAACCTGCTTAGACGTGCCTGGGAAACAAATACAACAATGCTGAGACCTAGCATTGTGGCAACCTGCACTTCTAGAGCACTGTATGTGTGGTTGTCCCAGCTGGAGGAACATCTAGCAGCTGGAACATCAAGGGAAGAAATTCTAGCATCTATCCCTATTCTTAAAAACGCTTGTAATTTCCTATCTGATGCTTCTGCGGATATGGTTAAGCTTGCCGCTAGGTCATCAGCTTTATCAAATTCTACCAGAAGAGCTATTTGGCTCAGGTCTTGGTCGGGTGATGCCAGTTCTAAAGGTCGTCTCTGTTCAATCCCGTGTGAAGGGGACAAACTATTCGGCTCCGTTCTAGAAGACTTCCTAGATAAGGAGTCGGATAGGAAGAAAGGGTTTCCGACTGAGTCCCGCTTTTACCAACAAAGGGGATCCTTTTGTAACCAAAGGAAAATTAGACCCGATCAGAGAAAGAAAGACAACACGGGAAGATGGCAAGCCTCCAAAGGAAGAGGGAAGGGGTTCCTCTTTAACCCTGAAACCTCTTTAAAACCAGAACAATAATGCCAGGCATCAGGTAGGCGGCATGTTAAAGATGCCTAGGAAAACCTCACAACATCCCGTGGATAGTGAATACCATCTGCATGGGCTACAAGCTGGAATTCAACACATCGCCACCAGACAACTACACTATCATGAGACCAAGAATAAAGCCAGAGAAATACCAGGCTCTACAGTTCGAAATATCTACTCTCCTACAGAAACAGGTTATAATACCTGTTCCAAAACATCAGGAGAAACGGGGATTTTATTCCCCCACATTCCTAATCCAAAAGCTAAAATCGGTCTTTCAGACTGATCTTCAATCTCAAAAAACTGAACAAATTCATGACCTACCAGAAATTTACTATGGAATCAGTGAAGTCCACCGTAAATCTTCTACCTCGCGATTGCTACATGGTGACGATGGATCTCTCCGATGCATACTACCATGTACCAATTCACAGAGCATATCAGAAATATCTCAGATTCGCTATCCTATTGGGAAAACAAGAACATCACTTCCAGTTCCAGGCTTTACCATTCGGGCTGTCCTCAACCCCCAGAATATTTTCCAAAATCATCTACATCTCCTGGGAATCCTGATCATACCTTATTTGGATGACCTTCTGGTAGCAGGCACATCCCTCCAGATGTTGTAAACACATTTGCTGATTGTCCAACAAAAATTGATCAGTTTAGGATGGATAAACAATTTCCAAAAATCAGACCTGACTACCACCCGGTGCAAAAAGTTATTGGGCATTCTCCTAGACTCTCATGGCCTCATGTCCTTCCTACCACTGGAAAAACAGGAGACGGTAGGGTTCAAGATTCCAGAATTCTGTTCATGGAAAAAAGCGACCGTCAGAGAAATCATGAGACTTCTGGGATATCTAACCTCTACCATACCTGCGGTAAGGTGGGCACATAACCATACCAGAACCTTACAAAGATTCCTCTTGGAGTCCTGGGATGGCAGCCAGGGCTCCCTAAACAGGTGGGTAAAGATCCCAGCCAGGGTAAAACTTTCCCTCATGTGGTGGGGAATGAAGAAAAATCTCCAGACCGGGGTGTTCTGACGACCAGAGAATCAAGTTGTTGTCACAACAGATGCAAGCAGCAGAGGCTGGGGAGGTCACACCGCCGATCAGTTGGTCCAAGGGACTTGGGACTCCAACATGTCAGCTGCATCATCAAACAGAAGGGAACTGGCTGCGGTTCTACAAGTACTAAAAAATCTTCAAGAAGTGCTTCGGTCTCTGCACGTAAAAATCCTATCCGACAATGCCACCATGGTGGCCTATTTAAATCTGCAAAGAGGCACAAGATGCAAAGAGCTGGAAGGGCTAGCCGAAAAAATCTAAGCTTGGGCAGAGAAGAACATAGAGTCTCTAGTGGCAGTCCATCTGGAAGGCGAAAAAAAACAGGTAGCGGATTACCTCAGCCGACAAGATCTAAAAATCGGGGAATGGTTTCTAGATCCAGAGATGTTCAGAGCCATATCTCTCAAATGGGGCCTACCAAAAATAGACCTCTTTGCGAACCAGAAAAATGCGCAAGTGGGGCTATTCGGTTCCCTTTCCAGCAGCGATCACCCATCAATGGTGGACGCCTTGTCCTGCCCTTGGCCAGAAGGGCTCCTGTATGCCTTTTTCCCTACAGTCTTATCCCGAGAGTTCTGACAAAAGCAATGGAGGAACAGGCTCAACTGATTTTAATTGCCCCCTACTGGCTGAAAAGATCTTTATTTCTGCTCCTTTACAGCGTATCCAAAGGCCAGTTCTGGACGCTCCCTACTTATACGGGTCTTCTCTGCCAAGGTCCAGTATTGCACCCAGATATTCCAAGGTTACAAATGACAGCTTGGAAGGTGAACGCAGCATCTTAAAACAGAGAGGCCTATCAGAGGCGGTTATTTCATCTATACTCTGTAGTAAGAAGTAAGTTACATGACACATTTACAGAAGAACATGGAATGCCTTCCTAGACTTTGCAGGCGATAAGATATACACTTTCTCCAGTCCTGACATTCCACTCATTCTAGACTTTCTCCAAGCCGGTCTAGACAAGGGTCTTCGGCCCAACACTCGAAAAGTACAAATTTCGGCCCTAGGTAGTTTTCTAGAAACTAAACTTGCGGAGTTAACTTTGATAAAATGTTTCATGAAAGGCGCCTTCAGAAAGTCTCCATTTATCCATTCCATTGTTCCCCCCTGGAATCTACACCTTGTATTAGATGTGTTGATGGATGATCCATTTGAGCCACTCTAAGATATATCTCTAAAACTGCTCACATTAAAAACTACCTTCTTGTTGGCGATCACATCAGCCAGAAGGATTGGAGAGATCCAAGCTTTTTCCTGCAAACCTCCTTACCTAACCATTTTGGAAGACAGCATTGTCCTTAAACATGCCCCATTTTTTCTTCCCAAGATGGCCTCAAAATTTAATCGTCAACAGGAGGTATCGCTTCCCTCCTTTTGTCAGCATCCATGTTCATGTACAAGAAAAGAAATACCATATCCTGGATGTGAGGAGATGTCGATTGACAATCCTAGAAGTCGCAAAAACATTCAGGAAGTCTGATCATCTTCTAGTGCAATACCAGGGCTTGAATAAAGGTGCAACAGCAAGCAAGAGTACAGTGGCAAGGTGGATCCGAAACACGATCGAACTGTGTTATCTCCATAAAGGACTGACCCCTCCTAAGGGGATTAAAGCACATTTTACCAGGGCTATCTCAGCCTCCTGGGCGGAAAATGCCTCAGCCTTGGTAGAACAGATTTGTAAGTCTGCAACCTGGAAAATCCCAAATACCTTCTTTAAGCATTACAAATTGGATGTCTTAAGAAATGTTGATTTGTCCTATGACAGAAAGGTCCTGTCTGCCGTTGTCCCACCCTAAAATTTTGTTCCTCTTGTAATCCTCCTGCTATGCCGTTGTGGAGGCACTAGGGAAAAGAGTCAATTACTCTTACCAGTTATTGGATTTTCTAATAGCCTCCACAACGGCACGGTATTCCCTGCCTTTATTATATCCTTGTTTTGGGACATATTATGTTTACCTTTTACATTCTGTAATGTCTTTATTTTCATTAATACAGTTGTTCACATATTTCTTGAGTTCTATCTCATTAACTTAAGCAGGTACTAGGAGGGGGCCCTTTAAAGTTCTGCTTTTTCGTTATTTCCTGTCCTAAGGAGGCGGGGACACCCTCCTCCTGCTATACTGTTGTGGAGGCTATTGGAAAATCCAATTACCGGTAAGAGTAATAGACTCTTGTATGTTAGATACCTATTAGGCATGAGTAAACCCAGACCGCAGCCAGTCAACATGTTTTTAAGCTGTGGGCACTTTGAAGCCATCACAGTCATGCCTAGGATTGTATGAAGATAAGACCGGCACTCACTTGTAGGTTGCGATTTCACATAGCAGGTACAATTATGACGCGTTTTGGCTCAAAGCATGAGCCATGTTTAATAAAGGTTCATGAAACGCGTCACAATTGTACCTGCTATGTGACAATAAAAGAAATCGCAACCTATAAGTGAGTGGCGGTCTTATATTCATGTTTTGTTCCGGGGACACTGACCCTAGACACGTGCACTATGCCATTGGAGAACGGAGTGCCGACTGTCTTTCTTCTGACTTGCATGAATAAGTGTCGGATCACATGTTGCGCCTCCATTCTGCTCTAACTAGTGTGGGGACAGGGCACTGCTGCAGTGAGGGACAGTGTCAGGCTTTTAATGTGGCTGTTAATTCTGTGGGTGACCTGTAGCCAATATTTGTGGGTGTAATACACCTCCTTTGCCTCCGTGACACAGAAAAACAATACTTAATCTAATTGTTAATTGGTGACCTATAGCAATTTTTTGGGTTACAAAACGCCTCCTTTACATCCGTTACACAGAAATAAAATAGTTAATTAGTCTGTTAATTCTGTCAGTAACATAAAATCATTTTGTGGGGCGCAAAACACCTCCTTTGTATTTGTCACACTTTAATAGAATAGCTATTCAGTCTGCTAATTTTGTGGGTGCCCTCAATGAATGAGGAGAGCATCCAATAAGGACATGGTCATGGTGCTGCTGGTGTTGGTGGAGCTACTGTTGCAGAAAGAGGATGTTGTCGATTTGTGCCAGCTACACACCTAAACGAAACACCTTCCTCTGGTGCATGCAGGCGACAGTACATTCTGCATCATTTTGTAGGCGGAAATACCGCTGTATGAATGGTGAGGCCAGATCAAGTAAAGGCAGTATTAGATTGGATGGCTGAAAGTGCCTCCAGTTCCTTCACATTGTCTTCCACCCGATCCCCCGGAAAGTACAGAGTTGGCATCGGCGACCCATGGGTATCTGTCTTCCATCTCAACCCCTTGCACATCGGCCAAGCAGTCTGACCCCCGAATCAAATTCCTGGCTTTTGAAATGCTGCCATTCCGTCTGGTAGAGACGGACAGTGTTATAAATGTAATGATGGTGGCTGTTCCACAGTACGCAAAACACCATCAGTGGCAAGGTCCACATAACCACCGATATATGGACCAGTAAGCAAGGGCAGGGGTGTTATATCTCCCTAACTGCCCACTGGGTAAATTCAGTGGAGGCTGGGGCTGACGCGGAAAGTGGTTTGGCACATGTGCTACCGCCACTGAGGATTGCTAGACATTTCTCGTTGCCTCCTGTTGCCGCGTCCTCCTCGACCGCCTCCTCATCTGGTCAGTGTAACAACTGCACCACCAACCAGCAAAGCCATGGGAAAACGACAGCATCCTGTTCTGAAATTAATGAACGTATTTGGCAATATATTTATAATAATGTAATGATTATTGACATTTTCTTAATTCCCAGAGAACCCCTTTAAATACTCAAAGTTGGAACCATACTACATATGTTAATTCTGTTGCTCAGGTCTTTAAATAGGAGTCACAGGCCTGGTTAACATAAACCTTGTATCTTACTGTTCTTTTGAGCCGTCTGGAGAACTGGAAATAAAAAAGATACTTTGTCTATTCATTTTGCATGTGTCTTTGTTATTTACGTCAGACATATGTAATTTAAGACATAAAAAAAAGTCTTCTATGGAGGAATTTTTAACCTTATGAATGTCTGATGATTAAAAAAAAAACAATGCAAAATGAGCATAAAGGATGCAGAAATTATCCTTTTTTAATGTTCATGAGACTTTTGGGAATATGGATTCTTCTGAGATAGCAATGTGCACTGTACATGCTTGAGGTTCACTGATCGTGTCTATACGAGCTCTGCTCTTGTAAAATCTGGAGTACTGTAGATGAGCTTTGCTAGGCTGTAGAACAACAAACTCAGACATCATCAAAGTGCTATGAGAGCTTCAGCCCTGCAATTGTTCAGCCTGACAATGGGGTCTACATGCAACAATGTGTGTATGGCTGAAACATGGTCCTGAAAGCAGCCATATCTCATTGTCCAATCATAGTCTGGTGGTTTTTGACAGCATCCAGCTAGCCCATTGTGGTAATTAGCTCTGAGACAGCGGACAGTCAGAGACAGTGACACATGGGATAAAGTATAAAGTTCCACTTTATTGTGGTTTCAAGAGCAAAAATCAATGGCCTTTACATTTCAAGCAAAACACAAAACAAACCCTGCTCGTCTGAGAACTAACTAAACAGTATTTCACTAACTTTCCTAGGTACGGCACTGTCAGCACTGAAGTTCACTACAGCAAGCAACTCACAATCCCGGCATGTCACTTCCAGACATCGCCCAGACTCTTTGCCTGGGTTCTCTTTATGCAACTGCTGCAGGTGCAGCTGATCAGGCAGCAGGCTAGATCTCTTACCAGAAGTGGACTGTGGATTGGGGAACCTGCCGATCTCTCCTGTAATCCAAAACTCCTCAGGAAAGCTTGGGCTTTACACTGAATACTGGGCATTCCCTGGAGCTTAAGCTGCATATGACAGGATGCTAGGGGAAAAGTCCCTGCTCAATCACTCTTTCTGTCATGGTCTCACATAAATCACTGAAAAAGGTGCACCACAATGATAAGCAACTAACAATGATGGCTAATCCCTCAAGCTGATTAAAAGCCGAGACTTTCGCCAACATATTCCAGTCAGGAACATATCGGAGCCCTTTTGCACCACCGTCAAGGTGTCTCAGTAGACTACCATTAGACTACCTATAGTGTGTGAACAAGGTCTGATAGGTGCTCAGATCCAACTCGCAGCCAGGCTCCCACATACCTCCATAGTAGGATCACTAATGCAATGTGAGGTAGAATAAGGCTGCAAGTCCCACCTATAACAGACCATGTAACACAGGCTACCAGGTGCAACAGAATGTTACCAGCAAAACGCAATGCCACATTCAATACTTATATAGAAAGAAATCACTGAAATAAAGTGGCCTAAATGAGAGGAATTGCTCAAAAACCCCAAACACTGTAGTATGTTTCTAACCTGAGGAGCAGTTCCTCCGCATGTGGTCTGCTGCTAACGGCAATCCCCAGCAAAAATGCATACAATGGAGGATGTCTGCGTTGACCACATGGACCACAAAATCATCCTACACAAGATAGAATAATGTGTGGATGGAAAAATACATAAATCACTGAAAAAGGTGCACCACAATGATAATGT
This sequence comes from Bufotes viridis, assembly GCA_033119425.1. NCBI lineage: Eukaryota > Metazoa > Chordata > Amphibia > Anura > Bufonidae > Bufotes > Bufotes viridis. The sequence goes on from CM065593.1 coordinate 259,589,404, forward strand.
CACGACGGGAAGGGTACAAGATACAATAAACTCACAAGAAACAACAAACAAGCGTCTAGGCCAAAGCTGGGGATAATGGTCGCCAACTGACAAAACCCTATCAGCTGACCCTAGACTGCTGTGCACACGTTTAGACCCCACATAAACATGCCCCGTGCCTAAGACTGAATAAACCCTATAGTCCCTGAGATAGTGGACAAGGGAGAATAAAGGCAGCCTGCCTCCTCAAATCCTGGGGGAGGCAGGCGTCTAACTAACAGCCTAGACAAAACACCAAAAGGAAACCAAAATACACTTATCTTGAAGCTGAGCAGAAACAGCAATCCACCTTTCCTCAGAGTGAGAAAGAAGCTATAACCCACATGGGACACTGGGAAGGGGCGAGATTTAAACTCGCACAAACGAACCCACCTAGTGCACCTGCAGGGAGGCAGGTACAGCTCAACACTGCAGTACCACTGCAAACAGAAAATACTACACACATGCTGCCAACCTGACAGACCTCCGCACCTCACCAAAGCAGGGCATGACAGTACGCACCCTTCTACGGGTGACCTCCGTACACCCAGGACCAACTTTTTCTGGGTGGGACCTGTGAAAGGCCCTCAGTCAGCTGGCATTAACATCCACAGCTGGGACCCACATCAGCTACCATCAACCAGAACAGGGGGAGGAGGCAATGGCGATGGTTCCACTGGTCTCACATATTTCTCGAGTAAAGACCTATGGAACACATCATGGATATTCCAGGTCTGTGGAAGATCCAAACGAAACGCAACTGGATTGACAACCGCAGATATCTTGTAAGGTCCAATAAATCTTGGACCCAGTTTCCAAGATGGTACTCTTAGTTTATTATTTTTAGTAGATAACCACACCAGATCACCCACACACAGGTCCAGACCAGTCACACGTCTCCTGTCAGCCATTCGCTTATACCTCCTACCCATCTTCTCCAAATTACCTTGGATCCCCCGCCAGAGAGAAGACAAGGCAGAAGAGAATCTCTCCTCCTCTGGCATCCCAGAGGAACCATTCCCAGAAAAGGTACCAAACTGAGGATGAAAACTGTATGCGCCAAAAAATGGCGACTTACCCGTGGACTCCTGCTTACGGTTATTCAAGGCAAACTCTGCTAGAGATAGGAATGAGAACCAGTCCTCCTGGCTCTCAGCCACAAAACACCTCAAGTAGGTCTCCAGGTTTAGAGTAGTACGATCTGTCTGCCCATTCGACTGCGGATGAAAAGCCGAAAGAGAACGAAAGTTGAATGCCAAGAGGAGAGCAGAACTCCCTCCAAAACCTGGAAACAAACTGAGTACCCCTATCAGAAACCACATCAGGGGGGAATACCATGCAATTTCACGATGTTCAACAAAAACCTGAGCAAGAGTCTTAGCATTGGGCAGACTAGCTAACGGTACAAAGTGAGCTATCTTGCTAAAACGGTCCACAACCAGCAAAATCACAGTTTTCTCGGAGGAACTTGGCAGATCAGTAATAAAATCCATAGACAAGTGCGTCCAAGGACGAGAAGGGATAGACAAAGGAAGAAGTGAACCAGAAGGTCTAGTGTGAGCAACCTTTGACCATGCACAGGTCTCACAAGCTGCCACGTAATCCTCAATACTCTTACGTAACCCGGGCCATCTCCGAGAAATAAGATCAACGGTGGACTTGCCACCAGGGAGTCCAGCAAGGACGGTATCGTGATGTTTCTTGATTACCTTGTATCGCAGTCTAGTAGGAACAAACAACCTTGCTGGGGGACAAGAATCAGGAGCCGCCTCCTGGGCTTCCAACACCTCCATCTCCAACTCAGGGTACAGAGCGGAGACAACCACTCCATCAGCCAAAATCGGAGCAGGATCCTCCGAATCACTTCCTCCGGTAAAACTACGAGACAAAGCATCTGCCTTGACGTTTTTAATCCCCGGGCAAAAAGTAACCACAAAATTGAATCTAGGAAAGAACAATGACCATCTAGCCTGTCTAGGATTTAGGCGCTTGGCGGATTGCAAGTAAGCCAAATTTTTATGTTCAGTATATACAGTAACGGGATGATACACCCCCTCCAACCAGTGAAGCCATTCCTCAAAGGCCAATTTGATGGCCAGCAATTCCCTATCATCTACATCATAATTCCTCCCAGTGACCGAGAGTTTCTTGGAAAAGAAGGCGCACGGACGCCATTTACCAGGTGATGGACCCTGCGACAGTACTGCTCCAACCCCTACCTTTGATGCATCAACCTCCACCACGAATGGTTGAGACACATCAGGCTGCATCAGAAGGGGAGAAGACGCAAAACATTCCTTAATAGCTGAAAAGACCTGCAATGCCTTATCTGACCAGACAGAGCAGTCGGCGCCCTTCCTAGTCATATCGGTTAATGGTTTTACAATGGTAGAGTAGTTCAAAATGAATTTTCTATAATAATTGGTAAACCCCAAAAACCGCATCAAAGCTTCCTGATTCTCTGGTTGATCCTATTCCAGAACTGCCCGGACCTTTTCGGGGTTCATCCGAAAACCAAAGCCAGAAAGTAGGCATTCCAAAAACAGAAGCTCCAGGACAGAAAACACACATTTCTCCAACTTAACATATAATATATTCTCCAGAAGGATCGTCAAAACCTGTCTCACATGATACTGACGGGTCTTCAGATCAGGGGAGTAAATTAGTATGTCATCCAAGTAAATTACAATGAACTTCCCACCAAATCATGAAAAATGTCATTGACAAATCGCTGAAACACTGCTGGCATGTTCGTTAACCAAAAAGGCATAACCAGATTTTCAAAATGACCCTCGTGCATGTTGAAGGCCGTTTTCCACTCATCCCTCTCTTTGATTCTGATCAGATTGTAGGCCCCTCTTAAATTTAACTTGGAGAAAATCTTGGCTCCAACAATTTGATCAAAAAGGTCAGAAATCAAAGAAAGGGGATACGGATCACAGACCGTAATGAGATTTAATTCTCGAAAATCCAAGCAAGGTCTAAGCAATCCATCCTTTTTCTTCACAAAGAAAAAAACAACTGCGACCGGAGACTTTGAGGGCCTAATAAGACCCTTTGCCAAACTATCGGCAATGTATTTCCGCATGACCTCTCTTTCGGGTTGAGAAAGATTGTACAGCCGAGACTTTGGCAACTTGTCCACTGGGATTAGATTAACTGGACAATCATATTAACGATTAGGAGGCAACTCCTGAGTCCCACCCTCCGAAAAGACATCCGCAAAATCTGAGAGATACTGAGGTAAAACCGTAGTACACACCCCTGCAATAGATGCACTAAGGCAATTGTCTGAACAAAATTTACTCCAACCAATGATCTGTCTTGCCTGCCAATCAATAGTAGGGTTATGTTTAATCAACCACGGCAAAGCAAGAACCATAGGAGCGGGCTAGTGTTGAGCGAACAGTTCGAGAATAGTTCGGGTTCGTACCGAATTTTGGGGTGTCCGGGACACGGACCCGAACCCGGACATTTTCAAAAAAGTTCGGGTTCGGGTTCGGTGTTCGTCGATTACTTCCCGCTTTCTGAAGGGCTGCACAGCAGCCAATCAGCTAGCGTTTTATTTCTTGCCCTAAGAGCCCATCACAGCCATGCCTACTAATGGCATGGCTGTGATTGGCCAAGTGCAGCATGTGACCCAGCCTCTATTTAAGCTGGAGTCACGTAGTGCCGCACGTCACACTGCTCTGATTAGTGTAGGGAGAGGACGCAGCTTCTGTCAGGGCGAGATTAGGCAGGTTAAAGTCAGCAACAGCACCTAATGAACGGATCAATTTACAGCTGAGAATCATTGAACTTCTGCTAGTTACTTGCTCGCTGGTTTTTAGGCTGCACAGAGCGTTTTTCTGTCACTTATTTTCTGGGTTGATCGGCGGCCATTTTGTGACTTGTGTTGCGCCAGAAGAAGCTGCCACCAAGTCCATCAATCCATCAATACTATTTTTTTTTTTTTGCTATATCCTACATCAGGGGCTTGGCTGTGCTAATTGTCACCCCTAGAAACTCAGGAAAGAAATTTCTATATTTTATTAAGGGGTTAAATACAATTGCCCAAATACCAATCCCCTAAATCTGGTGTTCCAGCTTTGGTTAGACAAGTATAATACTGTCTGCTGTCTGGCAAAGGATAGATTATTTTCTGGGGTTAAATTCAATTGCCAAAATAGCAATACCATAAATCAGTGGTTTCAGCTGTGGCTGGCAAAATAGAATAGTGTCGAGTACGCACACACGTACAGGCGCACGTACACGATTCTTGAATAGTTGTATTATCGCGATAATAAAACTAACAGTGTAAAGTTGACTGTATTGCTCTAAGTTATATTCGCGTACGAATGTAACTTCTATTACAACACACCAATACTAAAACTGACTAAGAGACAGCTTTAAGTTCTATTCGAGCGCGATTGCAACTTTGGAACTTAAAGTGGTGTGCGATTTTAAAAGTTGAGTACTAAAAAGTTGGAATCGCAATGCGATTCTTATGTATTTGCTTAATCGCATTGCGATTACAACTTTGAGCTACCGATCACCATGGGAACGCCTCCTCCAGGATAATGTACTGTCGGATGTGAGAATTAAGTTGAAATACGTAATGCGATTATTATATATCTGCTTAATCGCATTGCCGTTTCAACTTAGCATTGCTAAATAATTCCATCCATATTCGTTAACTTACTGACTCAGTTATGGATGGAATTATTTAGCAATGCTAAGTTGAAATCGCAATGCGATTAAGCAAATATATAAGAATCGCATTGCGATTTCAACTTAATTCTCAGATCCGACAGTACATTCTACTGGAGGAGGCGTTCCCATTGTGATCGTTAGCTCAAAGTTGTAATCGCAATGCGTTTATTGCGGTATATTATCCCTCTGGGTGTCTTTTACAGCCTTTTTAGTACCCAAAAGTTCGGGTCCCCATTGACTTCTATGGGGTTCGGGTTCGGGATGAAGTTCGGGTTGAGTTCGGATCACGAACCCGGACATTTTCCGGAAGTTCGGCCGAACCTCTCGAACCCGAACATCCAGGTGTTCGCTCATCTCTAGAGCGGGCAAGTCTTTCATGACAAAACAAGAAATTATTTCAACATGCGAATCACCCACCCATAACCGAATACCATGAACAATATGAGCAAGACTTTTCTGAAAACGGGTATTGCAGGGAGATTGCATTCCTGCTTGCTCTAGCACCCCATCCACACTACCAAGAGTCAGGGATGTTTTTAATTCTTTTATATGTAAAGCTCTTTGTGGACCATTATTGTCAACTTGTGGTTTAAGCAAAGGACAAGCATAAACAAAATTACCCTTTGCTCTACAGTAAAAACATAACTTATGCAACCTCCTGAAGTTCCTATTACCAGAACGAAAAGACAACTGACCCAGCTGCATAGGCTCCTCCCCCATCCCAGATTTACATTTCACATTAACCTGGGTAACCAGTGAGACAAAACCACTATCAGAAGCAATCCCTCGCACTGAAGGGGCCTTATCCCTCTCTCTAATGCGTCTAGCTAAGTGCACTGCCAAAGACATAGCATTTTCCAACATATCTGGATACTCATGAAAAGCAAGGGCATCTTTCAATCTCTCCGATAACCCCTGACAAAACTGACTACGCAGCGGGGGTCATTCCACTCAGTCTCCGTAGCCCATATTCTAAACTCAGCGCAGTACACCTCTGCAGTATGTTCTCCTTGAATCAAATTACCCAACTTTGATTCCGCCATCGAAATCCGATCTGGGTCATTATAAATCAATCCCAAGGCCTTTAAAAATTCATCCACCGACCGAAGTGCCAGAGAAGGGGACGGCAGCGAAAAGGCCCAGGATTGAGCGTCCCCTTTAAGCAAGGAAATAATTATCCCAACTCTCTGACTTTTATCGCCAGAAGAAGACGGCCGCAACCGAAAGTACAGCCTGCATGACTCTCTAAAGCGGATAAAGTCATCCACACCCTCTGAAAATCTATCAGGAAGAGGGACTCTAGGCTCCCCATAAATTTGAACTCCTCCAATAGCATCAGATGCCAGAGCATTCTGACAACATGCGACTGAATTGCACAAATTGGCAACCTCCAGGGATAATCCCTGCATACGAGCCACTAACGCATCAACTGACTCCATCTCCTAGCAGCGGAGAAATGGCAGTCTAGGTATTATTATGGTGGGTGGGTTATAATGTCATGACGGGAAGGGTACAAGATACAATAAACTCACAAGAAACAACAAACAAGCGTCTAGGCCAAAGCTGGGGATACCAAAATACACTTATCTTGAAGCTGAGCAGAAACAGCAATCCACCTTTCCTCAGTGTGAAAAAGAAGCTATAATCCGCACAGGACACTGGGAAGGGGCGAGATTTAAACTCACACAAACGACCCCACCCAGTGCACCTGCAGGGAGGCAGGTACAGCTCAACTCCAAGTTCCACTGCAAACAGAAAATATCACACACATGCTGCCAACCTGACAGACCTCCACACCTCACCAGAGCAGGGCATGTCAAATAAGCATCTAACAATGTTGGCTGATCCCTCAAGCTGATGGTAAAAGCTGAGACTTTCACCAACATATTCCAGTCAGGAACATATCGGAGCCCTTTTGCACCACCGTCACCGTCAAGTGTGGCAATGGGTTCCTACCACTAGACTACCTACGGTCTCACATACCCTCCCTCTCTGTTCAAACCTGTTGGGTCAGACACTTTTATCTTTCAGACAATGTGTCCTGGACAGAGCATCTGCATTTCCTTGTAGCTTCCCTGCCCTGCGCTCAACAGAAAAGTTAAAGTTTTGTAAAGTGAGAAACCACCTTGTCACTCGTGCATTTCTCTCTTTTTGCTGGCACATCCACGTGAGTGGAGAGTGGTCGGTGACCAACCTAGCCCTACATCAAACGCATCAGTCTGAACCACAAACTGCTTTCTAAAGTCTGGTGTGGCTAGGATCGGCTGTTTACATAGAGCCACTTTTAATTCTTGGAACACCCATTCAGCCTCTGCACTCCACTTGACCATGACAGACTTACTTCCCTTAGTAAGGTCTGTTAATGGGGCTGCTCTGCTGGCAAAGTGATGACTAAACCTGCGGTAGTACCTTACAATTTCTAAAAAAGCTTTAACTTGCTTTTTGGTTACAGAACGCAGCCACTTCTGCATAGCCTCAACTTTATTTATCTGAGGCTTTATCACTCCCCTGACAATTATGTATCCCAGGTACCGTCCTTTCTCCAGGCCCAAAGAGAATCTACTACAGCTTGTACTTTCGGTAAGTGGCTCTCCCAATCTATATATATATAAAGAAGGACATATACTGTATATGTGTGTGTGTGTGTGTGTGTATGTATGTTCTGTGATCACTCAAAAACGCAACCATCGATTTCAACTAAACTTGGCATACATATCCCTTGCTACCTGGAAACGAAAAAGGTAATAAGGAACCGCAGCACTCCAATGTCCTCAAAAGAGATGTGAATTTATTTCACCAAATAAGCGACGTTTCGACTCATAGAGTCGGTTCCTTATTTGCTTTTTCATCTGCATTGGGGGTTTAGCCGCTAGCACCACCACCAAATAGACATTCTAATACAGTATCAACACCGCTACCGAAATATCTCCTGCTATCATACTGTATAGGCTGCTAAACTTCTCTATGTAGTCACCCACCGCGGTATATATATATGCCATCGGTTTTTCTAATAGCCGCCAAGAGTTTTCCCATTCTTCAATATAGCGCTGATGCGCCTTGCCCCTGGGGCATTTCAGTGGGTTGAATAATTTTGAACACAACTGTAAGTATATACCAGCAGTGATTATACCACACACATACATATATACCAGCAATGATGATACAGCACACATAAATATATACCAGCAGCCACTATACTACACACATAAATATATACAAGGGCATGAGCCGGTACACTTCACGGTGTCATATTTACCCACCTACTACCAAACAAATAACTCAGACACAATCTGATTATATTTATAAGCTAATTTATTATATTTATTCAATTGGGTAGATAATTGGCCTCGGTGTTTATGTTTACCTAATGGTTAAGGCAGTGTTTCCCAACCAGTGTGCCTCCAGCTGTTGCAAAACTACAACTCCCAGCATGCCTGCACAGCCAAAGGCTGTCCGGGCATGCTGGGAATTGTAGTTTTGCAACAGCTGGAGGCACACTGGTTGGGAAACACTGGGTTAAGGAATAGAACCTTAAACTTCAACAATAGTTGCCCACAACTATTAACTCAAATTCATAGTCCGCTCATAGAGCGACTATTACCCAACAAACAAACAAACACCGTGACATTTACGTTACCAGGGTGGGTGGGAGGAGGATTCTTCTTAGGTCTGGGCGAATCTGCGCAGCTACCAACTGATCTTCTCTTATTTACAGGTGCCCCGAATCAGCCGTTGTGATCTCCACCAATCAGCTTCAGTCCTCGAGGACCCACGGACTGCATTACCTGCATCTGTAACCAGGTAAGTTTTATACCAATCTTTAATATTGCACATGCAAGCTTAGAGGTTTCATGACACCATGTCCCCCCTTACTTGCATCCACAATAAGGTTTGTCCATGGTGTCATATTTACCCATCAACTACCAAACAAATAACTCAGACACAATCTGATTATATTTATAAGCCAATTTATTATATTTATTCAATTGGGTAGATAATTGGCCACGGTGTTTATGTTTACCTAATGGTTAAGGAATAACCAATTAACATTTCCAGAACTTCAACAATAGTTGCCCACAACTATTAACTCAAATTCATAGTCCGCTCATAGAGCGACTATTAACCACCCGCCAAAATAGCCAACGTGGCTAAATGGCTAACATACACCGCAGCCAACTTCTATCAAATTTTGGAAGCTAACATTCAGAATATCTAAACCAATTTCCGATAAGGAATTCCTCTGAACATCATATAAACCCAGAAGAAACCCTTCCAATTCTGAATGCCTGCAATATAATCCATTATGATTAGCCATGAATTTACTGATATGTCTATTTACTCTGATTTTTTCCATTAAACTTAAATGAGTCGAATTCCAGACCCATTTGGCTATGATCTCAGAAAACGCTAACTTCGTACTCGGTAAAAGTTGTTGTATAACCGTCAATGCACCTCTAAATTCTTTCATCAGTATGTGTGTACCAATTTTCCCAATGTCATCCTCGCCAATGTGAAGGATACATAAATCAGGAGTAGACCATATAGACTTTAAATGTGAACAGTAATTAGCAACGTCTTTAATACGAAAGTTACAGATCCCCCGCCAAAAAATTACCACCTTATTACCGAAACCCAAGGTGTCAGACAAAAACCTCATGGTAGATCGGTTGCTAGCGTCCGAAATCAATTTGTTTCCCAAAATCCATATGATGCTTGGTTCTGCAAGATATTAACATAAGAGTTCAGGTCTAATATATAATTTTACCTGTCAGAACTCCACCTGCCCAACTTCTTTATCGTCTTAGCACGAAGACCCAAATTATATGCATGAGTAGCCGCACCAATGCGAAAGGAATGAGCTGAAATATTTTTATTATTCAAATCAAAATGTTTAATGCACCTTGCAAGAACAAAGTTGAATGGATACTTAGTCAATGGGGATCCGTCTCGATGAACAAATAGGGGACCTTCAGAACAACTTCTAAACAGTAACCATTCTTTAAAAGACAATACAGGACAAATAACTTGATCATCAATATTCTAAATCACTATCCAATTTCCTTTCCCATATTGGTCAGCTTTTGACTTGTAATCACAGATTAGACTGTCACCCGTCTCAGGTAGAATGCTGGTGGCCGAAAAAGAAGAATTTACATAGTTCACTGAACAACCACCATTAACTAATAAGATATAACTTTTATTCCATTACTATTAAAATGCATTTATAAACCTTGGTTATATTGTATCAAAAAACAATAAACATATAGACGGGATATGTTCCAATAGTTCTAGGTAGGTAAGGGACTGCGATTAGAGTGTTAGGGGAAATACTATCCCTAGCCTCTCCCTATTCTGATACACCCTACCTAGGAACGGAATGGCCGCCCCGATAGGGGCGATCCCGTATCACGTGCCTCTTGAACTCCCTAGGAGATCCTGAAAAAAGTTGGCCTTGTCTATACTGTTCAAATGTACCAAAAACAAACACAAAAATTACAATTAAAGTCCCCAGAGAAGTGCATTAATGGATAAATAAGTGAATATAGAAAAGCTCACAATACATCTGAAGACTATACCAACGCGTTTCATCTTTGAACAATGTTAGGTTTATCAAGGAACAAAAAATCTTGGATCCATGTCCATCTGCAAACAGTCTAGAAATAGATATTCAGACTATCCACCATAAATTTGAGGATATCAGTGAGAATATCACTAGATAACGGATGCAAAAAACAGCTCTCTATTGTCAGTATGGATACCACTGATTTAAGCGACACATGACACAAATACCGGCAGCCTCAAAAACGGAGTGCTTTTTAGTTGTGCTGAGTACATATATATAGGACAAGCTAGATACAGCAGGGTGCCAGCAACTCTGAATAGATATCCAGGGGTAAAAGAGTTGCCTACCAAACGGCGGTCAATGTTTACACATATAGCATCAGATAACCAAGAAACTAAGTACCTCTGTTGCCAACAGGGGCAGCGCTGAATATACAATAGTTGCTCAATATAACCTTAGAGCTACCTGTATGTAGCATTAATTAGGCTGGGTGTAATAGGTAAATAAATAACACTGTCACCGGCAAACCTCATGCACGAAAGATTATAGCTGAGTATATCATTACATTCAATAAATATGTGGCCCCTAATTCCTCAGTCAAGAGTAGCTAGAATACCTCTCAAGCAATACAATTCTATGGATAGCAAGTATTAATATACATAGGTTATGTCCACCCTAAAAGGGGAAAGATAACTTGCGTGTCCGTATGCAGGAGAAAGTCCAGGTCAGTGGCTGCGGACGTAGTTAATGTTGTAGGAGCAAGCCCAATATGATGAAGGTTCGGGCGATGATATGCGCTGGAAAGACATGAAGCTCCTGTTTGTGTGTCCCCATAGATGGAGGGACGCCAGTATGACTGCGTACAATGCGCCCTTTTTAAACTGGCGTGGGCATAGATGACGTACTTCATCACCTGATGCGGTCATGTGACCAGCCGAGCAGTGACATAATTGGTCACCTGATCGGCACTCTGCATGTCCTTGTACCTACTGAGGCTTATCATTAAAACCCAGCTAATATAGATTTGAGACGGCGAGATCATGCTAAAACAAAGAGAGCTGATAAGTTTATTATTACAAGTCCAAATAATGGTGAAATATATATAGAAATATATAGATAGCTTTATATAGCTTTATATAGATAGCTTTAGTCCATTAATGCCGGCTGGGTAATAAGATATATAAATGGACCAAAAATGTAGATATGTCCAAGCTGGTTTTATATAAAGCACACAAAATCTATACTATCATTTAGTCCATATGGTACAGACGTGTTTAATGTGTAAATCCATTTTAATTCTTTTTGTCTCAGAATTTTTTTTCCAAATTACCGCCCCTAATTGAAGGTTCAATGACTTTAATAGCTAGGAATCATAGATATTGTGGATTATTCCCATGCTGTGTGCGGACATGACGCACCAATGGTTTAGCTCGATTGTTACGGATGTCGCCAATGTGTTCCAGAATACGTTTTTTAAAAGCCCTTTTTGTTTTCCAAATATATTTTAAACCGCATTCGCACCAGGCCATGTAAACCACCAAAGATGTGTTACAGTTGGCAAAACTGCAAATATAGAATGTTTTGGTTTCCATTGTGTTGGAAAAAATCTTAGTTGTATCGATATATCGGCACGCTTTGCACCGGCCGCATTTGAACGTACCAGGCTGTCTGCGTGACAGCCACGTTTCCATTTTAGTTGTTTCAAGATGGCTGTGGACAATAGTATCACCGATGCTTCGTCCTCGCATGAATGTAATGGCTGGATTCTCGGGTAGAGCATCCATTAGATCCGGATCAAATTTTAGTAAGGACCAGTATCGATTTAGGATATTACGGATTTTATGGGATTCTGTATCAAATGTCCCTATTATCCTGATGATCCTATTGCTCTCTTCATTTCTATTCACTGAGGATTGAAGTAGATCTTTTCGCTCTTTTTTATGCGCCCAGTTCCAGGCCTCATAGAGGCATGAATCTGGGTAACCTCTATCTTTAAACCGGTCAAAAAATTTTGATGATTCCTGCATGAAATCTTTAGGGTCGGAGCAATTTCTCCACAGTCTGAGGAACTGCCCCTTGGGTATGCCCCTTCGTAATGTTTTTGGGTGAAAACTTTCCCACCTAAATAAGCTGTTTGTTGAGGTCTTTTTGCGGAAGAGGGTGGTTTTTACAGTTATTTTCATCTCTTTCAATGTGTACGTCCAAAGAATTGATACTGTCTCTATGAATTTCATGGGTGAAGTATAACCCAATGTGGCTGCAGTTAAGGGCATCCATAAATTCCTTAAACTGGTAGGCTGTACCTGACCATAAGAGTAGGATATCATCTATGAACCTGGACCATAGTAAGACAAACTTGGTCCAGTGGTTCATAGGTTCGGAGAAAACTATCGTGTTCTCACACCAGCCCAGGAGCAATGGACTCCCCATAGTGGTGCCCCTGAGCTGGTGGAAGAAGCGGTTTTCAAAAACAAAATAATTGTGAGTTAGAACAAAACTCTGGAGGCGTAAAACAAACTGATTATGTGGATATAAGTCCTGGGATCTAGAATCAAGGAAGAACTTGGCTGCTGATAATCCCTTGTTGTGGGGAATGGACGTATAGAGTGCCTCCACATCTATGGAGGCAAAAAAGCAGTCTGATTCAATGCTAATTCCCTCTACCTGTTTCAATAAGTCCGTGGTGTCTCTAAGATAAGACGGCAGAGCCAATACAAAAGGACGGAGGATATGATCTATGTGTGTCCCCGCCTGATGTGTTAGACTGTCTATTCCAGATACAATGGAGCTCCCTTTTAGGGGGGTACACCCCTTATGTATGTTTGGTAGTCCATAAAAGGTCGCCACTTTGGGGTGTTTTGGTAGAAGGAATTCAAATTCTTTCTGATCTATCAACTTATTTGCTAGAGCCTCTTGAAGTATCTGAGATAGTTCTGATGAATACATATTGGTGGGATCCGTTTTTAAAATCTCATAATGTATTTTGTCATCCAGTAAGGTCTGAAACATCAGTCTGTATTGTTGAAGGGAGAGAATCACAGTATTACCACCTTTGTCTGATGGTTTCACCACCAGATTTTTCTCCTGACGTAAGTTTTTTTAGAGCCACCATTTCTTCATGTGTATAGTTCTTTCTAGTGATGTTTGGTACAAGTTCTTTTGTAACAAGTCATAAGAACAAATCAATATTGACATCATTAAATGTTTTAGGAGGCATTTTAGTACTTTTATTTCTCAGAGAGGTGAAGGGGCCTTGTCCAGTTATTCGTTTATTCTCATCAAGAAGGTCGATTAAATTATCTAATCCTTCTAGGTCTGTCCTATCTAGGCTTAGTTCAGAACATCATTTTTTGTCAATTGTGGCAAAAAATGTATGCCAACATAGCTTTCTTGTGAAAAGCTGTAGGTCTTTTATCCAGTTAAAGGAGCTAAATTGTGTTGTGGGAACAAATGTAAGTCCCTTTCTTAACAAAGTTACTTCATGATGAGATAAAGTGACCTGTGACAAGTTTATTATCAATGAGTCATTATTATCTGATGTGTTTATTTCTTGTAATGTTGTGTTGTTTGCCGGTCCATCAACATATAGGTATTCTGAAAGCCTTGTTCTAAAAAACTTTTAGAATTCTGGCTTGGCCAGAAGGAAGGTGACGATGCTGATGAGATAGAGTAGGATGACTTCTTTGCTGGGTATATTTGATGTTCTTAGTTCTATTGGACCTCCCTGATTTGTAGTTGCTACCTGTGGTTGCCATTGTGTAGTTGGGGGTATCGATGAATAGGCGCCCCTTCCTGATCTGGAAGTGGAGTAGCGATTTCTACCCCTGAATCGTCCCCTTCCCCTCCAAATTCTCCTAGTATTTGACCGAGATTGTTGATATGTATTAAGTTCTAGATCCGAGCTCTCTCCTTCTGAAGCCGAGGTTTCAGTTACTGAACTCTTGGAGTTTAGTACAGCTTTATCATATGCTGTATTCGTTCTAAATCTAGATCCTTGAAAAATTGTCTATGTTTACGTTCTGGTATTATCGTTTTATATTTTTCTATAATTTTTTGTAATTCTAGTTCTTTTTTCGGAAAGTCGATATGATCCTTAAATTTGAGAACTTGTTCCGGCAATGATAGTTTACGTTTTTCAATTTCAACGATGTTACTTCTTTCCTGCTCCAGAAGTAACTGGACTTTAATTGCAATTTTTGTTTTTGGTACATTTGAACAGTCTAGGCCAGTATAGACAAGGCCAACTTTTTTCAAGATCTCCTAGGGAGTTCAGGAGGCACGTGATATGGGATTGCCCCTATCGGGGCGGCCATTCCGTTCCTAGGTAGGGTGTATCAGAATAGGGAGAGGCTAGGGATAGTATTTCCCCTAACACTCTAATCACAGTCCCTTACCTACCTAGAACTAATGGAACATATCCCGTCTATATGTTTATTGTTTTTTGATACAATATAACCAAGGTTTATAAATGCATTTTAATAGTAATGGAATAAAAGTTATATCTTATTAGTTAATGGTGGTTGTTCCAAAGACAATGGACGAGTTCTAGGTAAAACAGATCCTGATTTAATCGATCCTTTAATGATCTGCTTCAATAGAAAGTTAGAAGAAAAGGGGGGGAACACCCAAAATTTTTTGAAAATAGGAAATAGCTACTAAATGTTTGATAATATACTGTCCTTTTCTTCCAATTCTCAACATATCATAAATGTAATGGATAATTGGAATAATCTCACCATCCGTATAACTATAGTTATTATCTAACAGAATACTTTCCATTTGTTCCAAGCAGCTGAATAAGAGGCCCATGTATTAGTGGCGATTGCCTTACTGACTAGCGTATTGATGACTGCCCAATCAATGTCCAAAGGTTTTCGGGGCAAGGGATTCCACTTCTGTCTGCCTCTGGAGCCAGTAGTTTGAATTTTGAGAAATTCTGTCGGGACAGAGAATCGGCAGTTACATTAGATTTTCCCGTAACATATTGGGCCTTTACCCACATGTTATTGTTCAAACATAAAATGACAATTTGCCTCAAAAGTTTGATGACAGCCTCAGACTTGGCCGATAAGCAATTTAAAGCAAACACCACTCACTTATTATCGGAAAAGAACAAAATACGCCTGTTTCTGAGTTGCACATTCCAAATAGTTAAAGCGACCAATACTGGAAATAATTCCAAGAAATTTTATATCCTTTGTAAACCATTCAGACGGCCAATGCTCCGCTGACCATTGGTTACCGAATAGCACTCCATAACCAATTGAAGCTGCTGCGTCTGTGTGTATGCAATGACTCGGCTGTAACAAATAACTCCTGCCAAATTGATCTACCATTAAAATTCTCAAGGAATTGTAACCAAATTTTTATATCATCCTTAACCCTCAGTTCAAACTTGCGCGTTTTACAGTGCGTTCGAACGCGCTGTAAAACGCTCAACAGGAGAAAACTCATGTTTCCCTATGGGCATGGTTTTCACCTGAGCGTTTTACAGCGCGTTTGAACGCGCTGTAAAACGCCCTACGCTCAAAGAAGTTCTTGAGCTTCTTTGGGGCGTTTTGTCACGCGTTTGCACCCATAGACTTCAATGGGAACGCGCGTAAAACGCGCGTTTAACACTCGTTAAAGTGTAGATATGCCTTTTTCAATTGGTCTCCAGAGTCACGAACGCGCGTATGACGCGCGTTTCCTATTTGCAAAAACGCGCTGTAATACGCGCGACAAAAACGCACGTAAAACGTGCGTCTCAGAAACGCTCAGGTGTGAACCCAGGGTAAGGCTTCTATTCAAGCGTATATGATCTCGCAGATTCTTTTCTCCCTCTGTAGCAGCATAAAGCCGTTTAGAAAAAATCCTTCCCATCGGGATAACTCTAGATATAAAATTAAGGCAACCTAATGTAGATTGAATCTTCCTCAGAGTACATTTTTTTACTTTAAAGAATTCATTAATTCATTAAAGAAATTTTAGTGGACAAAATTTTTTCTGATGGGATCCTAAACTCCATAGTCGTTGTGTCGATTTCGATTCCCAGAAATTTTATTAAATTTGTCGGATATACCGTTTTTTCCTCCGCTAAAGGGAGATTTAAATAATTGACTATATTTCTAAATGTACTCAATAAATTTATACAGTGTGCAGAATCGACCGATGCAATGAATAAAAAGTCATCAAGATAATGCAAGGTATAACCTCCATTATAATGATGCTCCACCAGCCATTGGATGAAAGTTGAAAAGGTTTAAAAAAAATGACATGATAAATAGAAGCCCATAGGTAATGCTTTATCAAAATAGTATGACCCTTCGAATTGGAAACCCAAAGAATTATAAGCAGCTGGATGGATTGGTAGTAAGGGAAATGCAGATTTAATATCTGTTTTTGCTAACAAAGCGTTTCTACCAGCTTTTCTCAATAAAGACAAGGCCTGGTCAAACGTTGCGTAATGGACCGTAGCAGAATCTTTTTCAATCATATCACTAAGGGAATCTCCTTTTGGATGAGATGAATTATGAATCAATCTATAACTATTAGGTTCCTTTTTGGGGACCAAACCTAACGGGGAAATTCTGAAGTTGGTAAAAGGGGGGGGGGGGGAAGAAAACGGCCCAGCAACACGGTGCTCTGAAATCTCTTTATTTATTTTATCTAAGACTACTTGTTTGATGAACTGAACAGATTTTAAATTGTCAGAAAAATAACAACCTTGTCCAACAAAGGAAGGTACATAGAATCCATTAGTAAATCCATCAAGCAACAATTGCGCCTTCTGCTTGTCTGGATACATTTTTATACAGTTGATTAGCCTTGGAAGGTTCAATGGCGTCACCTCCTCTATTGCATTCCTTAATGAAAATTTGCTTTTTGAAGCACTTAGTTGCTGGGTGGTTACCGGAGCAAAAAGTGCATTCATGCCTATATTTGCATGTAGTCTGCCATTTGCAAGTGGTTTCATTATATGCAAAGCATATTCCTTTTTTGGGGGTTTGCTGACGAAAATTATGATTTCGTTGTGGAAGCATGAGGTTAATCTATAGCCCCACATCTTTCTGACCCCAATTCAAATCCCTGTAGACGGCTAATTTCTGACGAAAAGACTTGTCATACGAATACCAGGCCGTTCCACTGAAATTTTTATATGCCTCTAAAATGGCATCTAAATGATGAAATAAACCACTGCAGTATTGGGGGAATTTCTCACCCAGCACTGCAGAAAAGATGCAGAAACCTTGTTACCAATTTAAAAATGTTTTTTCTGGGCTCTTTTTCTTTTCGTCGTCCTCCTTTTTTGCATCAATTTTACTTGGTAACAGAGATAATATATCAATAAATTCCCTATGCCAGATTTTTTCCTTAATAGCCTTGGTCAAATGGAAACCTAATGGGGATATCTGGCAAGGCATGGATTCTGCATAAGCACTTTATTTAATACCACTGGGTATGTCTAAAGATGGTAAAAACATTTCTTTTTAGTCAAAGATTTGGAAGGTTCCGGCTATATCTGACACTCAGATCCGTATGAGGAGTCCTGAGAGGACCAAGCCAAATCTGGATTGAGAGTAGTATTTTACTTAGATAAAAAGGACAAAAAATCATTGAACAACTGCATATGATCCAATGAAATATCAGAAGCTGTATGCAAAGTATGTGATCCTGTAGGTAAAGTGCCCTGTAAAAAACAGTCACTATTATTAGTATTAACAGAAGTATGCTCACCCTCCTGAATATTGACAGTTGAATTTTACCTGCAGGAGCACAAGACCGAGAACGTCTTGAAGCCGTTGCAGATGATCGTTGGTGAGTGGAGGATGACTGTCGTTGGTCCCTTCTCGCACCGGATGGCGCAGAAGATTTTGGTCGACGTCTTCTTGAATCTAAGGAGGGAGAAAAGTTCCTCTTTTCCCTCCCTGTTCATTTTGCCGGCGGCGGAGATGAGGCAGGAGGGGGAGCAGGATCCTCACTGGCAGGCACGATGAGCTCTGGTATCGCCTGCAGCCCTGCGCTCCTAGAACTAGAGGACGCGCAGACTGAATTAGAAGATTGCCGATCCAGAGGCGCAGCCGGAAGGTCTTGATGAAGACAGTGCCTCAGCCATGCCTCTCCACCTTGTTCCCCTGCTTTCCGGATTAATTGTTGAAGTAATAGATCCATCTTGACAGGCGAAGGTCTGGATTTTTCTTAGGTCCGGTTGAATCTGCGCAGCTACCAACTGATCTTCTCTTATTTACAGGTGCCCCGAGTCAGCCATTGTGATCTCCACCAATCAGCTTCAGTCCTCGAGGACCCACAGACTGCTTTACCTGCATCTGTAACCAGGTAAGTTTTATACCAATCTTTAATATTGCACATGCAAGCTTAGAGGGTTCATGACACCATGTCCCCCCTTACTTGCATCCGCAATAAGGTTTGCCCAGGGTAGAGTCTCAGCTGCTGCACCACTCCTCAGTGCAGCAGCGCTGGCGCAGGACTGGGCAAGATGTTCAACATCATCGGCTTGTTATATTATAAACTCTGCCATACATATTGCACATACACACATATGTACACATGACACGGCTATTACAGACATATGCATACACATTCATACACGGGGCGTAACTATGATAGCGGCAGACCGTGCGACTGCTATGGGGCTCAGGGCAAGAGGGCGCCCAGTCTTAGTTGGGATCATCTCCTCTTATACTGGAGGTGAAAACTTGGTCAGGACTCTACCCTCTAAAGCAGGGGTGCACAACCTATTTTGGTCTGAGGGCCGCATTGTCACTTTGTTCTGCCTCCTGGGGCCACAAAAAAAAAATGGAGCTGCTTAAACTGTAAAAGTTTACTGCATGAAAACTATAACTTGTTTTGCATGATTAATATTTAGTATACGTTGATGCATTCATATAGCAATACCACACAGGAGGCCTAATTATATAAAAGCACACAGATGGAGAAGTTGATTATGAACGGTTCCTTCCCAATAACTGCCTGTTCATCAGTTGAGGTGAAGAGCTTCATTTACATTGCTACTACCATCTCTCATCCTCGTACAGATTCATTGTTTCTGGACAGCAGAGCTTTGTTCACAGATTTAATGTGCTGCATGACAGATCAATTCACCCACTCGGCAGCACACTTACATAGGCCGATTATCAGGAACAAGCATTCATAGTAACATTCGTACCTGATAACCTACAATCAGGCTGTGAAATCCCGCCATTGGATTGCCAATTAATTCATACTACAATTTTCATGCAACACTGCATGCTTTGAATGGCACAGAGACCTACTAAAAAGATAGAATGTAATAGGCATGAAAAATATGAGAAAATTCTTCATAACAGGATTGGGAGTACAAATATATGCTGTGTTATGCAGTTTATTTAAGTATCCTGCTCACAATAAACAAAACAAGGTTTATATACCAGTAACAGTTAAATAACACATACTGTACAGTACGACATAAATGTTAATTAGAGATTAGTAAACTCAACTTTGGGACTGCAAATATAAAATCAACTGGGTGTGAGTTCAGCCATTTTTTAGTTAAGAAACTATAATAAAATAAAATTGAACATTAAGGCCCCTTTCACACGGACGAGTTTTCCGCGCGGGTGCAATGCGTGAGGAGGACGCATTGCACCCGCACTGAATCCGGACCCATTCCTTTCTATGGGGCTGTGCACATGAGTGGTGATTTTCACGCATCACATCTACGTTGCGTGAAAATCGCAGCATGCTCTATATTGTGCGTTTTTCACGCAACGCAGGCCCCATAGAAGTGAATGGGGCTGCGGGAAAATCGCAAGCATCCGCAAGCAAGTGCAGATGTAGTGCGATTTTCCCGCATGGTTGCTTAGCAACGGGACCAGATCTTTATTATTTTCCCTTATAACATGGTTATAAGGGAAAATATTAGCATTCTTAATGAAAAATGCTTAGTGAAATGAAGATGAAGGGGTTAAAAATAATGAAAATTAACTTACCTTAGCCACTTGATCGCGTAGTTGCGATCTGTCTTCTCTTTTCCAGCATCAGCTAACAACTAAAGGACCTGTGATGATGTCACATCACATGATCCAATCACATGGTCCATCTTACCATGGTGATGGACCATGTGATTGGACCATGTGATGTGACGTCATCACAGGTCCTTTAGTTGTTAGCTAAAGCTAACAACTTACTTCTGTATAAAAAAACAAAGTCCTGATATTCAGCATCAATCTCTTCTAGAAAAGATTTAAACTGCCGATGGTTAAGTCCTCGCGATTTTATGAAGTTGACAACACTGACAACAACTTTCATTACATTTTCAAATTCAAGCTCTTTTCCACACAGGGATTGTTGGTGTATGATGCAATGAAACTGAATCAGCTGGTGCTTGTGCTCTCCAAGGTGTTGCCTTAACAGAGAAACCATACCACTTTTGGAGCCTATCATGGCTGGAGCTCCATCAGTAACAATTCCAACTAGCTTACTTAAATCCAGATCCATCTTGGCACATAATTTCAATATACCACTTAACAAATCACTTCCCTTTGTTTGCCCTTGAAATGAAATCATTCCAAGTAATCCCTCAAAAATATGAAAATCTGTGGTGACCCCCCGAATAAAAACCAGTAGTTGAGCAGTGGAACTGATATCTGTTGACTCATCTGCCGCCAGAGATAAGAAAATAATTTTTTTTACCTTTTCTTCTGTCTGTCCTGAAACGTCTGCAGCCATATCGGCAATCCTGCGTTGAACAGTCATACGACTGAGGCTAATAGATTCAAATTTTTTAACAGACTCTGGGCATAGTTTTTGTGAAGAAACAATTAAGCACTTTTTTACAAAGTCACCATCTGTAAATGGTCTAGAAGACTTTGTAATCAATTCTGATATTTCATAACGAACTTCCATAGCCATTTCACTTTCTTTAGATATCTTGGTGAACATAGTCTGCTGTACAGTTAGGCTGCGCTGTAAAGATAAGATCTTTTGTTTGCGCAATTCTCCCTTAAATTGCTCAAAATTGGAATGTTTGGTTTTGTAGTGCCACGTATCATTGAATTCCTTCGGCACTGCAACTACACTTTTGCAAATTAAGCAAACTAGCTTTCCTCTTTCTTCAAAAAAGAAGAATTTTTCTGTCCAGGTCTCATTAAATTTCCTGTTCTTATCTGCAATTTTTCTCTTCTTCGCACTGCTTGCAGCATCCATTTTAGGTTTGTGCAGCAAAGACCCTGAGCTGTCTCAGATCTGTGAAAAACATATCACATATAGGTTGTTGAACAGGAAAATTTAAAGTGCCACTGTCATTCTTTTTTTATTTTTGTGATGTATAGGGGCAGTGATACTGACCATTTTTTTTTTATATACTTTAATTACTGAAATTGTACATTTCTATTAGAAAAATAGTTCTAAAGTGGCCCATTTTGAGCCTTAGCAACACTCCTCTGTCTTCTGTTTATATAACTGTGGAGACGCGCTCAACACTGACTGTTATGTAAGCAGAAGAGAGAGGAGCGTTGCTAAGGCTCAAAATGGGCCACTTTAGAACTATTTTTCTAATAGAAATGTACAATTTAAGTAATTAAAGTATATTACAAAAATGGTCAGTATCACTGCCCCTATACATTACAAAAATAAAATGACCGTTACATTTTAAACTTTGAGATGAGGTTTAACTGTGCACTAAAAATGACATTATAACCTTAATAGCCTACTTTCACACATCTCAATACCGGAGGAAAACACTTCAGTTTTGTCCCCATTTATTGTTAATTGGGACAAAACTGAATCGAAGGGATTTGAGTGCACCAGAATGCATTCCGTTCTGTTTCATTGTGTTCTCATGACGCACACAAAAGTACAGCAAGCAGCGTTTTTGAGTGTGTCTTGGGATCCGGAGCAAGTCGGATGTAAGTCAACGAGGACGGATCAATTTTCTCAGAGACAATAGAAAACAGATCCATCCCCAACTTACTTTTAATGGAGTTCATGATGGATCCGTCATGGCTTTTTTAAAGATAATACAACCGGAACCGTTCATAACGGATGCAGACGGTTGTATTATCATGACAAAAGTGTTTTTACTGATCTATGACGGATCCAGCAAAAATGCTGGTGTGAAAGTAGTCTTACTCAGGTCAGTACAATCTTGGCGATACCAAATTTATATAGCATATTTTCTGCTTTATAAGGTACACTTTTTTCACCCAACTTGTCAGTGAAAATGTATGTGCATCTAATAAAGCGAATACTAGTGCTTCATTATGGAAGAGCTCACTAGTATGCAGAAGTCACGGGGAGAAGTGAGTGAAGTGCTGTACTCCCCATCCTCCTTGGTTTCTTCTGGGCTGCGCTGCTGTGTCCTGACTGCGTACATCGCCAGAAAGTAGCATGTGCTATGACCTGAGGCTGCGTGCGGCGTGGGCCGAGAGAAGATCAGGGAGTGTGACTGCAGGAGAGATCGCTGGACCTGGAGAGTAGCAGCAGAGCAGGAGAGGTAAGTGAATTTATTTATTTTATTTCTGATGGGCCTGTGATATGGGGGTTCTGATCGGAGGTCTGATGTGGTATGGTGGTCTGAGTTAAGGTCTGACATGGGGGTCTTTGATATACGGGTCTGATCTGCAGTCTGATAAAAAATATATATAAATTTTTTCCTTTTTTTCCTCTTTTAAAACCTGTAAAATCTTATAGTGGCAGTGCTTGGTATTGCAGCTGAGTCTCATTGATTTGAATGGGACCGAGCCGCTACTAATCCATGCGACTGATGTACAGTGATCGCCTCTATGAGTGGTCCTAATGCTAAATCCTACCTGTTGTGGGCCATGACAGCCACATAAAATCCAGGGAGTGCCGGCCCAGCATGCATGCTGGATCAACCCTGCTTTTTAACCTTCTTAGTGCCGTAACAGCCTCCGTTAATCCAGGGATGCAGGTACCAACATGCATGCTGAGCCCACTATGTACTCCTCCATAGAGGCTGGTTTTAATCAGGGTAAGTATAAAACTTAATTTACACTCATAGTACCTACTAGTAGCCATTTGGCTCCAGGAGGAGTACATAGTGGGCTCAGCATGCATGTTGGTACCTGCATCCCTGTATTTAATGGAGGCTGTTATGGCACTAAAAAGGTTAAAAAGCAGGGTTGATCCAGCGTGCATGCTGGGCCTGCACTCCCTTGATTTTATGTGGCTGTCATGGCCCCCAACAGGAGTAGTACATAGTGGGCTCAGCATGCATGTTGGTACCTGTATCCCTGGATTAATGGAGGCTGCTATGGCACTAAGAAGGTTAAAAGCAGGGTTGATCCAGCATGCATGCTGGGCCCGCGCTCCCTGGATTTTATGTGGCTGTCATGGCCCACAACAGGTAGGATTTACCGTTAGGACCACTCATAGAGGCGGCCTTGGCGCGGCGAGTGGCTTATTACTTTTTGATCAAAATGTACACTAACTCCTCTGATAGCTTCTAGCATAGAGGCAGGGCAGAGTGCTGGTTGCAGAGTGCTGTTGCATTTCTGTGTTTGTATGTATATTTTGCCGTGGCTACGTGCACCTGCATACAGGGGCGTGCTGACTGACCCCCCCCCCCTTGTGTTTCTGTGATGTACAGTGATGTCACATTACTTAGGAAGAGGCTGCGGCGCTTGAAGGGTTATTCCTATTACATACAATGCCATTGTCTGATCGGTGCGGGTCCCACCTCTGGTGAGGACTGTTGTTCTGCAAGATTACTATACCTTGGCAGAACGCTATACCTGGAAGTGACTCGGGCGCACAGGAAGTGATGCGGCCGCACCAGAATCAGCTGGAGGAGGGTGTGTGCAGCGCTGCACAAGCACACATCCACTGCATTAGTAAAAAATCATTGCACTGCTGCGGGAGAAGCACCAGACTTCATGCGCAAAACCGTACACTGCGTGTGCGCACTTAGGGATAGGTAGATTTTACAACACAAAATGTTCCATCAGACCTCCCTACCCCTGAGTGCGCACGCGTCGCGTGCACACATCATCAGGAGCAGTTCAGCCTTACCACATAGTCCGGTGCTTCTCCCGCGGCGGTGCAATGATTTTTACTAATCCAGTGGATGTGCTCTTGGGCAGCGCCGCACACATCCTCCTCCAGCTGATTCTGATGCGGCCGCGTCACTTCCGGGTATAGCATTCTGCCAAGGTATAGCAATCTGGCAATCTGTGTTCTACGGGACCTACGAGAACAGAGCGGGGAGAGCTATGGCTAGAAGACCCCAGATTTCTTGGGGTCCGTCCACCACCAAGTCCTGCTCTCAGCTGCTCCCATAGAAGTGAATGGGAGCGCACCGCACACACGCGGCCCCTGTTCCCATTAATTTCTATTGTTCCGATGGAAATAGCCGAGCCAGTCATTTCAAATTACTAGTGCTAAGTGCTAAGAGAGACTGTTATTAGTACAGAATTTTTTTTTATTAATGATCCGGTATTTTATCAAAAAACCTTAAATCATTAAAAAAAACTTACCCTAGACTTTCGGGGGTGTATGCCTCCGTGAAAGCGTAGTACCACGGTACGGCACCTTTGCGCAAGCACAGTACCAGGGCATGGATAAGCTGAAATTACAGTGAGCGGTGACTCATGGACGTGTGCACGGACACCGCGCGTGCGCTCTCAGGGGTAAGGAGATCTGAGGGTATTTTGTCTTGTTAAATCTCCTTACCCTCACACTACACACGCGCGGATTGTAAAATCTCCTTACCCTCACTACACAGCGCTCACTGCACAGAGAGACCGACCTGATACTGATTAAAGGAAAAGAAGGTTCCTGGACTCCACTGCTTTTCTTTCTTGTATCTTTATTTCACAGCTCAAATTACAGAAAGCGGCGGTAATCGCCTTCATTAGGAAACTGGACGTGCCGCACTGTGTAGAAATTCGGTGTAGATAAAGTATAGGGCTCTATGGCTCACTGGGCTAAGCTGTATGGGTTAGGTGCCGATATTCCCTTAGCTGCCATGGGACCCAGCGAGCCATAGATTGTTGTTATACTTACTGTAACGGACCGTTACGCACACAACTCCGTTTAGGCGAAATTCCCTTTTCCGGATAGACCAGCAGCTACTGCAATCACCAACTTCCCGAACTGCAAACCACACGAATTCACCAACTTCCAAACAAGAGACACACGAACCCTGGAAGCAGCCGAACAGGAAAAGCAATATGAACAGCTTACACTCCTGGCAATCAGCATACAGTCCAATCCCCCCCAATAACGAGACGACACTTCGTTTTGAGGGTCAAGCAGGAACTCTCTCATTTTATTAAGGGCTACCTGCCCGAGTATTTATGCAGGTCTCCCACCTGGTGGACACTCCCTAGGGGACCAGAAGGAAGACTGCGACACAGGATACAGCAGCCAATCACACACATTGGGACAATACAGACACCCCCAGCATATCCCTCCCCTCTGCCTGTGATACAATCACCCTACATGGGTAATGCAATCACCACAGGCAGAAGAATACACAATGTCTTCTGTCCTGGAGACAATTGAGGAGTCATTCAATTATCTCTCAGGACAAAGGGAAATCGCCAATACACATGTGGGGACAATAGGACAGACATCATTATTCAATACACAATGTCCCACCCTTTACAGTACACACAGACATGTAATATATCCCCAGAAGGCTTGGATCTGAGCGCTCAATATATCCAGGGATAGAGGCAGACTCCATTGAGCACATGGCTGCAAAAGGGACACAAAATTACACAATGCTACAATCACTATATAAAACATATACATGCAACATATCCCCAGATAGCTTAGGTCTGAGCGCACATTATTGAATGGCGCTCAGACCAC
Organism: Bufotes viridis; assembly: GCA_033119425.1. Lineage (NCBI taxonomy): Eukaryota > Metazoa > Chordata > Amphibia > Anura > Bufonidae > Bufotes > Bufotes viridis. The sequence goes on from CM065593.1 coordinate 259,615,493, forward strand.
ACATGTCCAGTTCAATTGCCATGGAGCTAAAGTCTTTCCCATAGTCCTCCACCATACGAATGGGCTCCATAGCAGAGCCATCTGGGGCATCACCGCTCAAACAGGACAAGCATACATGGGGCCATAGTCGCAGGGCAGGAGGCGAGCAAGCAGTCCCTTCCAGGAAACTGGGGCAGACTCTGGTACAGGGTCCAGTCCGCTACATTTCTCCCCTTTACCAAAGAGACTAACAGGGTATCTGACCTCCTGCCGGTCAGTGCCCTGGTTAGTCCAGCAACCCACCCACGAAGCACAAACAGCAGTACAGCCCACGCCACAATAAATGGTTACTACACCTGGATAAAGTAGCAACTTGTCCATGTCCAGGTGCCTCACCACGGCTGAGCGGGGACTGGTAGACTGCCTAGGTGGGTTGCTGAGTGGGCAGAGACCGGCGATACTCTGCCCTGGGGCCAGCGCTACCACGGAAGTAGCCTGGTGGGAGCCTGGTTGTGGGGGAGGAGACCGACTGTCTCCCCTCTGGATAAACCGCTCTGTGGCTGGCGGACAGGACCGACCATCCTTGCCCCTTGTGTTGCAAGTGCAGAGACCACGGTCCCATCTGCACCGTTGGGGGCGTAACATCTCCCCTTGGTGGGCTAGGCTGCCGCTGGAGAGAGGGTGTAACAAGCTCCTCTCTCTGAACTGTAGACTGCCGCTGGGGAGAGCGGGTAGCAGGCTCCTCTCCTGACCCTCTCTCTGCTGGTGGAGGGGGGACCAACTGTCTCCCCTTTCAATATCTTGTCCTGCTGCTGGGGTACACACTGCAGCTGGGGAGGAAGGATGACACCTTCAGCTCCCTGGGGTACACACTGCCGCTGTGGAGGAAGGACGGCACCTTCAGCTCCCGGGGTACACACGGCCGCTGTGGAGGAAGGACGGCACCTTCAGCTCCCGGGGTACACACGGCCGCTGGGGAGGAAGGACGGCACCTTCAGCTCTCCGGAACGCACTCAGCCGCTGGGGAGGGCGGACGATACCATCTGCCATGAACTGCAGGTACTCTGCTGTTAACCTCCTCACGAACTGCACAGATTTCTCCGGGGGTTGGGTCCGTAGAAAATCAGCCGTGATCTCAGCTCTTTGTCAAATTCCTCCTGCGTGTAGCTGGGTGCCATGCTTGTTCTCCTGAAGTTCTTTCTTTGTAGATAGGGGCGCTGTACGGGTACTGGCGTTGCCCTCACTTTGTAATCCAAGGAATGGTGTTGCCCTGTAGATGTCCTTCTGGGCTGTGGAAATGATCCCGCGCTTGCCACCAAATGTAACGGACCGTTACGCACACAACTCCGTTTAGGCGAAATTCCCTTTTCCGGATAGACCAGCAGCTACTGCAATCACCAACTTCCCAAACTGCAAACCACACGAATTCACCAACTTCCAAACAAGAGACACACGAACCCTGGAAGCAGCCGAACAGGAAAAGCAATATGAACAGCTTACACTCCTGGCAATCAGCATACAGTCCAATCCCCCCCAATAACGAGACGACACTTCGTTTTGAGGGTCAAGCAGGAACTCTCTCATTTTATTAAGGGCTACCTGCCCGAGTATTTATGCAGGTCTCCCACCTGGTGGACACTCCCTAGGGGACCAGAAGGAAGACTGCGACACAGGATACAGCAGCCAATCACACACATTGGGACAATACAGACACCCCCAGCATATCCCTCCCTCTGCCTGTGATACAATCACCCTACATGGGTAATGCAATCACCACAGGCAGAAGAATACACAATGTCTTCTGTCCTGGAGACAATTGAGGAGTCATTCAATTATCTCTCAGGACAAAGGGAAATCGCCAATACACATGTGGGGACAATAGGACAGACATCATTATTCAATACACAATGTCCCACCCTTTACAGTACACACAGACATGTAATATATCCCCAGAAGGCTTGGATCTGAGCGCTCAATATATCCAGGGATAGAGGCAGACTCCATTGAGCACATGGCTGCAAAAGGGACACAAAATTACACAATGCTACAATCACTATATAAAACATATACATGCAACATATCCCCAGATAGCTTAGGTCTGAGCGCACATTATTGAATGGCGCTCAGACCACACATGTCCAGTTCAATTGCCATGGAGCTAAAGTCTTTCCCATAGTCCTCCACCATACGAATGGGCTCCATAGCAGAGCCATCTGGGGCATCACCGCTCAAACAGGACAAGCATACATGGGGCCATAGTCGCAGGGCAGGAGGCGAGCAAGCAGTCCCTTCCAGGAAACTGGGGCAGACTCTGGTACAGGGTCCAGTCCGCTACACTTACCTACAACTGGCAAACCGCATTCTGTAATTTGAGCTGTGAAATAAAGATACAAGAAAGCAAAGCAGTGGAGTCCAGGAACCTTCTTTTCCTTACATATATACTTGGCCTGGGAACCATTTCCTGTGACCCACACCATTCAGGTGGAGCACAACCTAACCTATCTAAAACTGATACTGATCATAGCCAGCCAGCAATGAATCTGAAGCTCGCTGTGTAGTGAGGGTAGGGAGATTTTACGCATGTGCGCAGTGTGAGGGTAAGGAGATCTAACAAGACAAAAGACCGTCAGATCTCTTTAACCCTGAAATCGCATGTGCGGTGTCTGTGGGCGCGTCCATCAGTCAACGCTCACTGTAATTTTAGCTTACCCGTGTCCTGGTACTTTGCTTGTGCAGAGGCGACGTGCTGTGGTACCCCCCTGGCAGTCACGTGGGGTAAGGTTTTTTAAGGACTTAAAAGGGCAGTCCCATCATGGACAATGGGAGCATTTTGCTAGGATATGCCCCTATTGTCTGATAGGTGCGGGTCCTACCGCTGGGACCCGCACCTATATAGAGATCGGATCCACGAAAGTGAAGGAGGGCACACTGCACATGCGCAGCCTCATAGAAATGAATGGGAGCACAGCCACGCATGTGCGGTAAGCTCCCATTCACTTCTATGGGAGAGGCGGGGAGAATCGCTTGGTGGTGGACGGACCCCAGCACACTCTGTACTCCCCACTCTGCACCTATCAGACAATGAGGGCATATCCTAGCCAGCGATGATAGCAATACCCCTTTAAGATTTTTTGATAAAACACCTGTTTGGAAACATAGTGGCTGGGGCAGTGTCTTACTGTGTAGACAAGCTGGCAGGGGGCACAGGTCCGGTTTTGATTGGCACTGGTGGCACTGGCCAGGCGAGCGGGCAGCACAACTTAATCTAACTTCCTCCACGCTGGGTGCGCTGTGTGATGCAGTGCAGGCGCAGCAGACGCAACAGCCAGCGCACAATGGAGTCATTGAGAGGCCGGGCGGGGGTGTGGCAGAGGACCTGTAGGTTTGATGTGGCTGCCAGGAATTATAAGTGGGCGGACCTTCTGCCTCTGAGCCGGGAGTGAGAGCAGTTGCAGGGGGTGGGGCCTTCCGAGAGCTCCGGGCCCCGTGTGCTGCGGGACCATATATGCGATTTTACAGAGACACACTGATCACAGAGGCAGACGATCAGCTGTGTCTAAGTGATGGAGTACGGGGGCCGCAAAAACTGGCAGTGCGGGCTGCATGCGGCCCGCGGGTTGTGCACCCCTGCTCTAAAGGAACAACTTTTAGCAAATGTGGCAGGATCATTAAAAAGGGTTTAGGCAGAAACCATTCTGTCCTATGTGAGGCCTTGCTATGGGGCCCCTTACTTCTTTATGTACGTCACTGCATATGACACACATAACACACACATTACGCTTACCATTCCAGTAGATGGCTGGACATCTGTCTCCAGACATCCCAGTAATTCAGCTGAGGGCAGCTATGGAGGGTGGGGGGTGGGGCACAGGACAGTGTTATTAAGGTGTCCTGTATATCCTCACTTTCTGCAGACTCTTCACTCCTCTCTTGTCTGCCGACTACTAGAAGTGACATACAGAACCAGGGAATGGAGGAAGCTGTAGGATGTGTGTCAGCCTGTGTGAACACTAGTGAGGACACATTGGGGGGGGGGGGGGTCTTATCAAACCCCAATCTTGTCTAAGCCATCTAGTCATCTAGTTAAGTTAAAAGGACTGGGCCATGGTGGATTTGGGGAGGGGGAGCAAAGACAGTTGCTGCAGTGACCAAGTTTGGGGTGGCCCCAACGCTACCCCAGACACCGTTGAGGTGTTACCATGTGATGTGTGAGCAAGGGATGGTAAGGTGTGGTGCATTCCAATAGAATACCATTTTCAATGATACTTAATGGCAATGACACAGTAGGTTTTCCAGACAAAAACAAGTTCCTAGACATAATAACAGAGCTAAAACTAGACAGTTAAAAGGTCAGACTGTCTGCTTTTTGGTGGTAAACAAGCTTGGGTTTTTACCTCTAAAACATGCTGGTAAACAAGTCTGTGTTTTCCCCTCCAAAACATGGTGGTAAACCAGTCTGGGTTTTTCCCTCCAAAATATGGTCTTCTTTAAACCAGCTGTGGCAGCTGTGGAAAATTACCAGCTTCTCAACCAAAGCCCTAACAGTCTCTTAGTATTGATTAACCCTTTCCAGAGAGCAATGTAAATACAGTGACAAATAACAAGATATATATCACAACATATGTACAAAATGCAGTTACACATTATTAAACAGTGAAAGTTAACCCTTTTAGGTAAAATAGAGTAAGAAGTTTTAACTTTGCATAGAGGAAATAGGCAAATATCCAAAAATGACAAAATGCTCCCTCCAGGGCACTACATTCTCCCATATTTAACTGTGGTGTCCCCAACATAGTCAGAAATATTTAACAAAGAAGATTTGTGCAACAGGGCACCAACTATATATATTGTGATTGAGATAATCCAGCTCTAGGAGGGCCTTCAATTTTCCCCTAGGTTTCAAGCTCTTAAATGTTACAAACTGCATTCATCATGGGCTTGTTGTGTTCCATTTAAGATTGTTGGGCTGTCAATGCTGTAATCCGTCTGGCAATGATGTATCCTGGCAGCTTGTTCTATGGAACATGTGGTATGCATGTGGATAAGGCTACATGCACACGACCGTTGTTTGTTTCCGCGTCCGTTCCGTTTTTTTTCACTGATAGGATGCTTCCCCATTCATTTCAATGGGTCCGTCAAAAAATGCGGATGGTCAACCGTTTTTGTTCCGCATCCGTGATCCGTGTTTTCATTCCGTCAAAAAAATAGTGCATGTCCTATTTTTTTCACGTTTGCGGACAAGGATAGGCATTTTTACATTGGATCTGCCATAAACATCGGATCCGTCAAAAAAAACGGTCCGTCATCCGTTTTTTTTGACGGACGCAAAATTTCAAGGAGGAGCGGACGCGGAGGAAGGCAACGGTCGTGTGCATGTAGCCTAAGATGCATATGGCTGATTAAGACTGTGATCATCAAGTTGGAATTTCGCAGAGATAAGCAAGGTCTTCACTGGTCACCACTGGGGCACAACAGGATAGCAGGTACTGTATTCAAGTCGCATATTTAGGACAAGCAGGAATAGGCGATCCGTTACTTTTTCATTGGCTCTCTGGCCAGCATCTGCACCTATAGCAAAAAGACTGAAAAGGAAATCATTAACTCGGCCGACCAATTACTGGACTTACAAACAGTACCACCAACATGCACAATATACATGGTGTACATGAGAAAGCCCCTTCTCAACATGGTCATTACAGAATGTCAAGCATCATTTTGACCCCTTTTCACTTAACCCTTTACAGGGCTGACCTTAAAGCCTTTTATCATAGCTTTCAGCAACACAATAATATTTTCCAAAGGATACAGATCTTCAGCATTATCAGGGGGCAGCATTATAGACAAACCTTTGAAGCTTAGGTATAGTCATACAGTATATTATCACATATTCATACAAATGCAGTACTGACCCATAAATCACATAACAGAAATATGGATGGAACAGTTAATTTGGGTATCTGGCTGGTTTTATACCTTTGGTGGCTCTTCCAGATCTCCTGGGCTGTGTGTCGATCATAGGATCAGAAAGAGCATTATTGGTGACCTCGGCACTGGAACCACAAAGTTCAGGAATACTAGACATATGTAATGACATTTTTGGTACCATCCACCATTCTAGAATTAAAAACCAGTTAAAGGGGGTCTCACTTACTGTAGCTGGTTTTAATTTAATGTCCGGTAATACATTTTCAGTTAATAGATTTTCTTGAGACGTAGGGGTTTCTTCCCAAAGTTCTTTGGATAAACACAGCTTTAATTGATTACGGTGAACAATTGTTAGGTTCTCATCACCCTGTTTATTTATCTGGTTTCAGCAGTTGGTATGAGTATGATCTCGTAGGGCACAGATCCCCATTTATTTTCCAGTTTGTTTGACCTGTGTTGTTTTTGTAACCATATGTAATCTCTTACACATAGTGGTTTAGCCTTAGCTTTAGCATTATAGTCATCCATTTGTTTTTATTGAGCCTCCTGGGTTGTTTCATTGGTTATTTGTTGGATCAGTTCGAGGCTCGAGATGTCCCGAACTATTCGATGGCAAACAGTCGATGGCAAACAGTTCCCAGCGAACATCGCATGTTCGCGTTCACCGCGGCGGCCGAAATATATTCGATGTTCGATTCGCCCCCTATACTTTATCATTGAGAAAGCTTTGACCCTGTACCTCACAGTCAGCAGACACATTCCAGCCAATCAGCATACCCTCCCTCCCACCTCCTATCAAAAAGCAAGGACAGCATCCATCTTAGATTCATTCTGAAGCTGCAGTGTTAGTTAGAGCAGGGAGAGTTCTGCTGCTGCTGAATTAATAGGGAAAGCGTTAGCTAGGCCAGTGTTCTGTGTCGACTCCAGTCCTCAAAGACTCGTCAGCCCAGGGGCGTAGCTATAGGCTCATGGGCCCTGGTGCAAGAGTTCAATTTGCCCCCCCCCCCCCCCGTTCGGCCATTCCGTTCCCCTGCTCTGTTATAGGAGCTGGAGAAAGTAAAGTACGCATTTGGGACATAACTGAGCCGAACAGAGCCTAAGGATTCCATAGACTATAATGGCGTCCGTTAGGTGTCCGCTCCGAAGATGATTTTGAAGCGGAGACAAAAGCTGTGCATGTAGGATTTTTGACTCCGCTCCAAAATCATCTTCGGAGCGGACACCTAACGGACGCCATTATAGTCTATGGGATTCTTAGGCTCTGTTTGGCTCAGTTATGTGCCGAATGTGTACTTTCCTTTCTCCTGCTCCTATAACAGAGCAGGAGAACGGAAAGGCCAAACACTTATGTGAACTTAGCCGAATGGTGTCCAGTGACATGGAGGGGGGAGGCAGAGAAATGTGACATGGAGGGGGGTCATGTGACATGGAGGGGGGCGAAATGTGAAATGAAGAGGGGAGAAATGTGACATGAAGAGGGGAGAAATATGACATGAGGGGGGAGAAATGTGACATGAGGCGGGAGAAATGTGACATGGTGGGGGAAATGTGACATTTCTCCCCCCTCCATGTTACATTTCTTCCCCCTCCATGTCACATTTCTCCCCCCTCCATGTCACATCCCTCCCCCCTCCATGTCACATCCCCCCTATGTCACATTTCTCCTCCCTCCATGTCACATTTCTCCCCCCTCCATGTCACATTTCCCCCCTTTCTCCATGTCACATTTTCCCCCCTTCATGTCACATTTCACCCCCCTCCATGTCACACTTCTCCCCTCTCCATGTCACATTTCTCCCCCCTTCATGTCACATTTCTCCCCCCTCCATGTCACACTTCTCCCCTCTCCATGTCACATTTCTCTCCTCTATTAATATTATGTAAAAACATTATGCTCACCTGGTCCTGGTCCCTTCTGTAGCAGCTCCTCTTCTCCTCTGTGTGGCACTGGCTGACTCCTGGTATCTTCTCTTTGGCCTCCAGACAAGTTGTTTGAGGTCTTGAGGACCTTTCACACTCAGCCAATCAGTGGCCACAGTTATGTCATGTGTCAGGCCAGTGATTGGCTCAGCAGGAAATCACTGGCCTGACATGTGACACAGCTGCAGCCACTGATTGGCTGAGTGAAAAAGGTCCTCAAGACCTCAAATAACTTGTCGGGAGGCAGCTCTCTCCTGAAGGGGGCCCCGTGGGCCCCCCTGACTTAGGGGCCCGGTCGCAATTGCGACCGCTGCGACCCCTATAGCTACGCCACTGCGTCAGCCTCTTTCACACGAGCGTGTCCGGATTAGGCCCCATTCACACGTCCATAGTGTGCGGAGCCGCGGACGGATGTTTCGGGGCCGAAACCCTGGAGTTCGGGGCCACGGCTCCGCAAATGCAGAAGCAGAAGCGGAGAGCACATAGTGTGCTCTCCGCATCACATCCAGCTCCATTCACAATGAATGGGTCCGCATCCATTCTGCATAATTGTGGAATGGATGCGGACAAAAATTGCAGATGTGTGAATGGGGCTATAGGTCCGGATGCGTTGCAGATGCGTTAAGTGAAAACTGTGCGATTTCACAGGCAAAGCCATTCAGTTTTGCCTGCGATTATGTTCAATTGTTCAGTTTTTTCCACGTGGGTGCAATGCGTTTTAATGCGTTTTTCAGGCGCGTGATAAAATACTGAAGGTTTACAAACAATATCTCCTAGCAACCATCAGTGAAAAACGCAACGCACCCACACATGCTTGCGGATGCAATGCGTTTTTCACGCAGCCCCATTCACTTCTATGAGGCTAGTGCTGCGTGAAAAACGCAGAGTATAGAATATGCTGCGATTTTCACGCAACGCACAAGTGATGCATGGAAAAAAACGCTCATGTACACAGACCCATTGAAATGAATGGGTCAGAATTCAGTGCGGATGCTATGCGTTCAAGTCACGCATTGCACCCGCGTGGAAAACTCGCTCGTGTGAAAGGGGCCATCTGCTGTAAGGACAGTGTCCTGACATCACCCCAAAAAGCTCTTTTTAGGGCTGGTACATTAGTCCGCTTTTTTTTATTTTTATATATATATATATTTGTGGTCAGGGCTAACACTCGGACGAGCGGTAACCCCTACCTACAAAGTGGCTGTGGTGTGCCGGGAGCCACGACGCGGGTATGCCAGGAAGGGGGCATACCCTTGGTTAGATGAAGAGAAAGGGGATGGGTGGGAGGGTAAGCTGACCGGATTGTCAGCGCACACGGCCTGCTGCGGGAGGGGCGATTAAATATAGCATGCCCCTCCCACAAATACAGGCTGATTACAGCCTTAACTACTTGTGGTCAGGGCTAACACTCGGACGAGCGGTAACCCCTACCTACAAAGTGGCTGTGGTGTGCCGGGAGCCACGACGCGGGTATGCCAGGAAGGGGGCAAAAGACTCCATGTAGTTTGCATAATCGTTTATTAGACTCTTATTACAAAGCTAGATGACAAAATGCTTGAGCAATCTCCTGCTGTGGATTCAGGATATACCTGGTGAAGCAGGAAGAACGCCACCGCCCCATGGACCGAATAATATGGGCCGGAGTGTTATGCTTTGAGGCAGACGATGCCGCCCCGATTCTGAAGGAATGACCTGAAATTGTGCTGGGGTCTAAGCCCATTCCCTGGATGAGCGAGCGGATGTGAGACATGAACACATTAGCGGTGAGAGGTTTACCTTCGCAAGGAAGTAACGGTCCATCGGGGGGGAAATCTGATAATGAAGAGCACAGCTGACCGCAAACCTTGACTGGGCACCATTGGTTCCCCGTCAGGTAGAACCGGACTTCGGTCGGAGGTCCTGTCTGGTTGGTCTTGGTGACTTGAAGGTAGAGAACGTAGTGGCTATCTACCTTCTTCAGGTGAGACCTCCGGAGGAACCTGCGCTGGCCTGGTCTAGTGGTAAACTCCCCAGGCCTAAGGAAGCCGTAAAATCCCAGGTAGATTGCGGCTTTCAATGTCAGGCTGAGAGAGGGCCCAAAAGGGCAGCCGTCTAGGGCAGATGACAGGGCTCTAAACAACTCGCCCGAGACCGGAAGTCTCTTGGACCGGGTACCCCCCCCAGCTTTCTGTAAGCCCCTGAGTGTAGCCCTGATAGCCTGAACTAAGAGTATGGAGTCCCTGGACGGGTGGAGCCGCATACGATGATGTTGGATGCCGGCTAAATACACCTTGATCGTGTTTGGAGAGAGGTGAAGCTGGGAGTGGCAGTAAGCGATGAACGCTAGAAAATATGATATCTCATCTAGTTGCCCCCTGGGAAAGGAATCCCCGAACCTCCTGAAGACCTTCATCCCTGCCTTATAGTTCCTTGCGGTGTTATAGGATAGGGAGCCTTTTATCAGGACTTCGGCCTGCGCCAGAAGGGGCACTAATCCAGGGTGAACATGGCTAATGGAGGTACTTGGACTCCGACGGGATCTGCTCCGGGCATCTCCTGAAAAAATTCATTAAAGTTAAAACGGGATAGCCCGTCTGCTGCCCTGTTAGATTCCCCTGGAATATGTTCACACCGAAAATGAAAATTAAACTTTAGGGAGAGCCAGACCAATCTGCGGAGGAGTGACATAATTTTGTGGGACCTGGCGCGGCCAGCTTTGACAATGTCCACTAGGGTGTGACTATCGGTGACAAAAAGCACAGAGGAATTGGACCAACTGTCCCCCCAGACCAAAGCAGCTGCCACTATTGGAAATAACTCCAAAAGAGGGGAAGAGGAGATGGCAGCAGGATCAGCGCTGATCTCGGTCGGCCACCTGGCAGCCAGCCAATGGGAACCGAAGATAGCAGCGAACCCGGTAGAACCGGCCGCGTCAGAGGAAACCATGGGGGAAGAAGAATCCCAGCGTGGAACAAAAAAAGAAATGCCATTCACATAAGTCCGTAAGGGCATGGCTGTCCAGGTGAACGACCGAGTCCTGATCCTGGGCTGCTGATAGGAGCTGCAAGAGTCTGGAGAGAAAGGACCGACCTTGAGGCATGACTCTGGTGGCGTGGCTGAGCAACCCTAGTAGGGATTGAAGCTCCGTTTTGGTCAGGGCCCGAACACTGACTGCCCTGGAAATCGCTGAACGGATCTTGGTTAATTTTGCGGGAGGGAGGCTAGCTTGCATGCTGATCGAGTCCAGAGTAATCCCTAGGAAAGTGACCTCGGTGGCAGGACCCTCGGTCTTGGTGGAGGCCACCGGAACTTGGAGCTGAGCAAAAATGCTCAACAATGTGGATGGGACAGAGGGGGAACGCTGGGGGCCCTCGATAAGCAAAAAGTCATCTAAATAATGGATCACCATAGGAAGGCCCCCACGGTGCACCAAGATCCAGTGGAGGGCCTTTGCGAATTGATCGAACAACCAGGGGCTGCTCTTGGATCCGAAGGTCAACCTGTTGGCGAAGTAATATTGGTCTAACCACCTGATGCCATAGAATCCCCAAAGGTGGGGGTGCACCGGAAGGAGCTTGAAGGCATCAGAGATGTCAACTTTGGCGAGCCAAGAACCAGCCCCTGATTGCATGATGAGTTGAATAGCTTCATCCACCGACGAGTATTGCATGGTATATTCCTCGGATGGGATGAGGGAATTCAGGCTGGGAACAAAGGAGTTATGAGGCGCTGAGAGATCATAGATTAGCCTTTTTTTATTGCTGGACTGTTTAGACACGAGACCAATAGGGTTGATTCTCCATACACGAAATGGAATCCAGGGCAATGGGCCGATCATGAAGCCTTTCTCTACCTCAGAGGCCAGAAGGGAGCTTACAGCTTCTGGGTCGCTGATGGCCGAGCGCAGATTGGGACCCTCCCACGAGGCTTGGGGAAGGGAAACAAGCCCCGTGTGAAAGCCCTCCCTGAAACCGGCCAACAGGAAACCCACGAAGCGCTGATCAGGATGATCCGACAGCAGGATGGCTAGCATTTTGATGTTAATGTCGGCTAGTCAGGAGCTTCTCGGTTTCCTGGAGCAGGAGGAGCGAGGATGAGCATGAAAACAGGCCGAGCAGATATGAAGGGCCCTGCATGCGTTAAAAGAACAGCCCCCCGCATTAAAGTTATTACATATTTGGCTACTGCCTAAATACACAATCGGCCTGCCCAATTTGTCCGCAGGGGCGGGATTCTTGGAAGTGCTAGGCAAGCTCTGAGAGGGACCCGGTTGGGAAGAACTGGGCAGGTTAGGGCACCACTCGGACGTATGAAAAATTGATTGGCAATTGGAGCATGCTGGTGCCCGGAGGCCTGCAAAATGGCGGCAGAACAGCTCCATGTCGAGGTCAGCCCAGTTTGTGGTGAACTGAAACTGGGACAGGGCTGCAGCCGCCTTAGCGGTAAAAGAGCGGTGATAGTCGTAAAATGCCGACCCGCCGTACATATGCCCCAAATCGATCACCCGATAGAGGTAGGTATCCAGTTCTTCCCTACGGTTGGGTTGGGCCGAGCAGATGATGTCCCGGTAGATGCTGAAAGCCAAGACAAACTCGGAGACAGAAAGTTTCCGGTTGAGACGGGCGTCCTTGGCCTTCAGCACCACCGCTACCTCCCCACAATTAATGACCCTGTTTTCAGAAACATCCTGGGACGCGATCAGGATGGATGCGAGGTTCACATCCCTACCGGCCAGAATATACTTCTTTATATGGTCAGGAATGAAATGGGAGGGGGCGATCTGCGGACTATAGGCCATCCTACCTGCCACATCCGGTGAAGACACAGGAGTATCTATAGCCACCGGAGCTGGGAGTACGACTGGCCCAGCCTCTAATACTGCGACCCTGGCTTGGATGTCTGACATAGAACTAGCCAGGCCATCCAGGGATGACTGTATATGGGCTAAGGCCTGCTGAATGGCAGGAGGGCTGGACTGGTCTTCCACTGGCCTTGGAGCAGGACCCCCTGACGTCATCAATAGACGATATAGTTCTGCTTTCCTGGCCGATGCAGAATGGCGGATCCCCTTCCTATTGAGTTCTGCAATCAACCTCGCGACTGTCCAAGTCCTCAGAGAGGCCGAGCTGGTGTGGCCTGACACCGAAGATCCCGGAAGCGACAGATTGTCCTCCAGATCCGACACGTGAGACATTCTGGCCCTGCACATGATACATGAATAAAATAACACCATCCTAACGCGGTTGAATTAAGTCAGCACAATTAATCGAGACACTTACCTGAGAAGATAGCCCGTAGACCTCTGACTGGGACTGACAGGACCTATGTGTTACTAAGGAAGGAGAAGACCTTAGAGCGGGCGGGCACGGCTCGGCCACAGGAAAAATAACAACACTTACCTTTGGAACCTGAGTTAATTCCGACGATGATGACCTGAAAGGTTGGAACAGAAGCGAGTCACTAATACAGGGATCCCAGATAGTGGTGAGTGGAAACGAAAGAGTGATGAAAGCGGCGACCCCAGGAAAATATGAGCCCTTATGCCTGGACGTGTTAACCGAGCAGAGACCGGGAGATACCATGGTGAGCAGGCCAGGACCCTCACGGGAGTAAGAAGCCAACCTGAACACTGAGACCTGGGCGATCCAGGAGACAGAGGCCTGGGCGATCCAGGAGACAGAGGCCTGGGCGATCCAGGAGACAGAGGCCTGGGCGATCCAGGAGACAGAGGCCTGGGCGATCCAGGAGACAGAGGCCTGGGCGATCCAGGAGACAGAGGCCTGGGCGATCCAGGAGACAGAGGCCCGGGCGATCCAGGAGACAGAGGCCTGGGCGATCCAGGAGACAGAGGCCTGGGCGATCCAGGAGACAGAGGCCTGGGTGATCCAGGAGACAGAGGCCTGGGCGTTTCAGAGGACCGACCCGGCGAACCGAGTAGTGTACCTTAACACCCTAGAGTGAGCGGCAAGTAGAATGGAGGGGAGAGCAAAACCGGGGCGATCCGGGAGATTAAGCCAAAAGACCTGAACTGGTCAGGATCCCTACCTGAGAAACCAGAGGCAAGAAAAACGAGGTCCACCGATTAGTAGGAGGAACGCTAAAGATGAAAAATAACCTGAGCAATCCAAACGAATTGTGAGACACAAAGCATACAAATGTCCCCCAAAAGACAAGCGTGGCCTATCCACGTACCGAGACCCTGCCTGGGCGATCCAGGAAATGACAGTGAAGCCTGGCGAAGGACGGTGGTTGTGAACCGTGACACCCTGTATGGATACATGAAATCAGCGGGCAACAAAAATAAACACAATATAGATGCGGCATGCTGAACGGCTGTGACCTGCTGGACGAAAAAATGTGTGAATATAACAGCCGCAACACCCAGCGTAACCGGATATGTAGCAGAACTACTGCTAACTACGAGATGGTCATAAACTGCTGGGCTGCCCGACCCTGAGCCGCAGACTGCAAAGGTGGTAAGACACATGCTGATCTGACGACTGTAAGAACTATTGCACACGGTAGTACTCAGTTATAGGCTTTGTGATGGCAGAGAAGGGGGAATATGTGCCCTTGACCATGTATGATGTTGTAGAGTACAGTACATTACTGCTAAATTGTGATCTAGCTGAAACTTGCAAAATGTTTTGGTCCAAGATGGGCAACCCAGTTTAACGTAAACCTTTTGATTTATAATGTCTGGAGTAAACGACGCCTCCTGAAGGCATTTGTGCAATGTTTCTTTTCTACTGCGGGGGCGCTGTAGCAGAATTTAATCTTTGCTGCTGGTTCCCCCACGGACTTGTGCTGCTTGCTGGGGATACCAGGATCAGGGCACCCTGTGTCTAGTTTATTCTTAGGGGCCATGTCTGAAAATAAATGGTAAAAGTTGACAATCCCTTCAGTTAGAAATTTAAAGTATACCTTCCCCTTTATGGGCTTTCTCTATTCTTTTCTGAAGCCTGTGACAAGGATCAGTTATATGGAGGAGGACAGTATATTTTAAAGGGGTCCAACAATTGAGCAGTAGTTAAAATTTACAGACATTCTGAAGCCTTATTGAAAGGGGCGGGACTGTGACAACTTTTAGTCTTGAAAATACAATGGCTGGAATAGCAGAGCAGCAAAGAGTTAACTGGATTCTTTTTTTTTTTTTTTTTTTGGGGACCTGCTGTGAGGTGTGTAGGTAAAGGGAATAAATGAACAGAAAGGACTGCAAATCAAATATGGTAGTGTACCAACCAATCTGACCTACTGGGGAACAGGAGAAGCGGGCGGGAGAGCGCGGCCCCCAGGTAAGCTGCGAGGAGAGAGGGAGATCGCGCCTGTTGCGATCTCCCCCGACACTTACCCAGCCGAGAGTAGAGGCGGCTGTGGGCGGAAGGCAGCTTCAGCCGGAGATGCGACCCGAGCTTGGCCGGAACCGGAAGTGACGCCGTGACGTGGGTAAGCTGACCGGATTGTCAGCGCACACGGCCTGCTGCGGGAGGGGCGATTAAATATAGCATGCCCCTCCCACAAATACAGGCTGATTACAGCCTTAACTACATATATATATATATATATATATATATTGCAGTTGCCTGCCCGTGTGTGAGAAGCCGCAGGCCCACAGACTGTACCGTGTGCACACCACTTATATAGGGTGGCACAGTACCTTGCAGATAAAAGTCATTTCATTTTTAACTTTTAATATAATTGCAGTTGCCTGCCAGTGTGTGTCAGGCCCACAGACGGTACTGTGCACACTGCCCACCACTCATATAGGGTGGCACAGTACCTTGAAGATAAAAAAGTCATTTAATTTTTACCCTTTAATATAATTGCAGTTGCCTGCCAGTGTGTGTCAGGCCCACAGACTGTACTGTGCCCACTGCCCACCACTCATATAGGGCGTCACAGTATATTGCACGGTGCATGCGCAGTGACCTAAAATTCAAACGAAGCGGACCGAGCATGGATCTATTTCCATCTCCCGGTTCCAAAAATCTATTCACTAGACCGGTCCTGGCCCTGATAAGGGACCAAACAGAGATTAAACTGATAGGAATAGTACTTAGTTAACACTCGTTGCATTGGTGGCAAATTCCATTGCAAGTGCCCAAAATTAGAAGGAAGCGGACAGAGCAAGCTTTTTTCTCTATCTCCCCATGCAAGGATTCAATTAAATACACGTCCCCTGATAGGGGACTTAACAAAGATTAAAATGGTAAGAACAGTAGTTCACACTATTTGTATTGGTGGCACAATACATTGCGCGGAGCACGCGCAGTGCCCCAGATTGGAAGTAAGAGGACCGACCAATCATCTTTTTCCATCTCCCGATTCATAAAATCTATTCGATACACGTCCCCTGATAGGGGAGGTAATAGGGAATAAACTGATAGGAATAGTACTACTTAACACACCACTCATATAGGGTGGCACAGTACATTGCACGGCGCACGCGCAGTGCCCCAAATTGAAAGGAAGAGGACCGACCAACCATCTTTTTCCATCTCCAGGTTCCTAAAATCTATTCCATACACCGGCCCCCGATAGGGGACAAAACAGAGATTAAACTGGTAAGAACAGATTTTTTTAATAAAAAAAAAAGAGGACAGCCTCTGCGGAGCTGGGTATTTTTTGGCCGCGTTACTGAACGCTCATGCACAATGGCTGTAGGCTCATGCGTCCTTTTGCGGTTATGACAGACCTGGTCAGTCAAACCCAAGGCAACATCATCGACCTCATCCCATATGCGTTTTTTCTGGAGCGTGCCCTGCTAAGAGTGCTGGATCAGGCTGTAGATGAGCATGAAGAGGAAGAGTTGTGGTCACTATCACCACCAGAAGCAGCTTTGTCGTCGTCGATTGCTAGACCTGTGGCAACGCAGAAAGAGGAGTCTGAAGAAGAGGAGTCAGAGGAGGAAGGTGGCTTTGAGGAGGTGGAAGACCAACCACAGCAGGCGTCCCAGGGGGCTTGTTGTCACCTTTCGGGACCCTTGGTGTTGTATGTGGCTGGGTGGAGGAAGAGACCTTCAATGACGTCAGTGAAGACAAGGAACGGGACATGACTAGCTTGGTATCCAACCTTGTGTAAATGGGGAGTTTGCGGTTGTGCAAATTGACTGTTTGCGGTGCATTAAACGGGGAGTTTGGTCTGTCAGTGTTTGGTCTGTCACTGTGAAGCGGGCATAACCCTTACACTACCTGATCGATACAACATCATACCTGATCGTATACACACACTGGATGTTTTAAAGCATGTTATTGCAAACAATTTAGAAATGTTAGGTGATTTATGCCCTTTATGGATTAAAAACCCCCTCCGACATGCCACAGTCCAGGTGTTAGTCAACTTTTCCATCACTATTGTGGCCAGAAAGAGTCCCTGTGGGTTTTAAAATTCGCCTGCCTATTGTAGTTTATGGCAGTTCGCCCGTTCGCGAACATTTGCGGAAGTTCGCATTCGCGAGCGGAAAATTTTATTTTCGCAACATCTCTAGCTGCTCTTTTTCCAACTCAGTTTGTGGTAACAGGTTGTTATTATGGTCAGTTGGCACACTCAGCAATATGTCGGCCTCAACCAACTTTTGTATCCACACATTAATGTATAAGGTTCTTGTTTAGTTGAACAGTGCGGTCAGTGTCGGACTGGGGTACCTAGGGCCCACCAGTAAAATTTATTTTGGGGGCCCACCATACAGATACATTCAAATATAATAATCTAATAACAAGTTTTTTTATATGAACTGGTTAAGGTGCTGTACATTGAGTATGTGTATGTAGTGCAGTAAGTCTAATATGTTATGTGCCACTGGTGCAAGGGGTGGAAGAATAGGGGCCCACTTTGCTCAGGGGCCCACCGGGGGATTCCCCTGTAACCCTGTGGGCCAGTCCGAGCCTGAGTGCGGTGTATGGTTAGATAGCAAAGTCAGTTTAGATACCCATGTTGGCCATTTTGCTTTCTCACACTCTGGCAATTTATGCAACAGAATTATTATGTGTTGGTTTATTTTTTCACATAAACCGGTGCATTGTGGGTGATAGGCAGTCGTACGTATTTTTTATATTGTACAATGTGCACATTTCTTAGAATAATTGTGACTCAAATACTGAGCCTTTGTCAGTCAGAATCTTTTCTGGTGGTCTGTGGACCTCAATAAACTTCTTTTCAATACTTCCTGCAGATATGAAATGCGATTGCCTGCGACGATGGTAAATGTGGTTATTAGAGATAAAATGTGGGCCCCTTGGCAGAAAACATCATATTATGTGCCTTAATAGGTGTGGCTGTCGATGTGCTTGAGAGAGCGCCTGATTCCCCTCACTCCGTCCTACTCCATTGTTCCTTACTTTACCTTTCCTTATGATTGGTTACCGTACCTTGGATCTTTTGGTCCCATAACTGCTACTGGTCTCATGGTTTGCTGGGAGTCTGTCAGTGATGATGGGACTCCAGGTAGGCAGCATCGGAGCGGATGCCCAGAGCTTGACTTCTATATATGAACCTTTTTGCATCTGTGTCTTCTTATGTGTTTTCTGTAACAGTTTGACCTTGTGGTTGCACCCACACTTCTATGTATACTTTTGAAAAACTTTAATAAAAACGATTTGAAAATAAAATAAAAATAAACCTCTATTCAAACACATCTACAGTGGTTTGCACTGATAAGTCTTTTACTGGTATCACCATGGCATACTTGCTATAATGGTCAATAATTGTTAGAGCTTACACATACCAATTTCGGCTGGGTCTTAATTTAACATGGTCCAAGGCAACAAGCTCAAATGGCCTATGACTCTCAATTGGGTGCAGTGATGCTTTTTGTCTGGGCTGGTCATCCCTATTTATGGCACAGATAGGACACTCGCGACACAATTTTTCTATGTCATCTCGCATTCCAACCCCAAAAAATCTGATTAGTGACTCTGGCATCCAAAATGTCCTGGTTGATTGTAGTATGCATCCAGGATCAGATGGGCATCCTTGTCTAGGTACCACAATCTGTTTAAATACGATCATGTGTCAGAGGATCAATAATGCAACGTTTGAGCTGACCCTTCTCATAAAAGAGGTATTTTCTTTGTGTCAACAGTTTGAGTACCTCAGGATCGGCTGTTTCTCTCTGATGTGGTGTAAGGCTTTTAACAGATTGTAGCACAGTCCATAGTTCCTCTAGCACTCTGTTTTCAAGTTGTAATTGGGTCCAATCCATTCTGGCTGCCTGTGGATGAATGGGATTTTGTTGACTGACCTTTCTGGCAGTGATAGTATGCTGCTTGAGCCCGGCCAAGACGAAAAAAGGCTGGTATTTCAACGTTTTCCCAGGAGTCATCAGGCAGGTTGGCTGGTGCACCTATAGGAAATCTCGACAGTGCATCTGCATTAATATTACATTTGCCAGAATGGTATTTGATGGTAAATTTGTAATGAGCTAATCTAGAGACCCAGCGCTGTTCTATGGCACCTATATGTGCAGTGGAAAGATGAACCATCAGGTTGTTGTGTGTATAAGCCACAAATTCAGTAGCGTTCAAATATTCCCTAAATTTTTCTGCAACGGCCAAGACCAAGGTGAGCAATTCTAGTTTAAAAGAGCTCTAATTGCAGTCATTCCTCTCAGGAGGCCTAAGGGCTCTTTCACACTTGCGTATTTCTTTTCCGGCATAGAGTTCCGTCGTCGGGGCTCTATGCCGGAAAAATCCTGATAAGGATTATCCCAATGCATTCTGAATGGAGAGAAATCCATTCAGGATGCATCAGGATGTCTTCAGTTCAGGACCAGAACGTTTTTTGGCCGGAGAAAATACCGCAGCATGCTGCGCTTTTTGCTCCGGCCAAAAATCCTGAACACTTGCCGCAAGGCCGGATCCGGAATTAATGCCCATTGAAAGGCATTAATCCGGATCCGGCCTTAAGCTAAACGTCGTTTCGGCTCATCGCCGGATCCGATGTTTAGCTTTTTCTGAATGGTTACCATGGCAGCCAGGATGCTAAAGTCCTGGTTGCCATGGTAAAGTGTAGTGGGGAGCGGGGGAGCAGTATACTTACCGCCCGTGCGGCTCCCAGGGCGCTCCAGAGTGACGTCAGGGCGCCCCACGCGCATGGATCACATGATCGCATGGATAACGTGATCGCATGGATCACGTGATCCATGCGCATGGGGCGCTCTGACGTTATTCTGGAGCGCCCAGGGGGCCGCACGGACTGTAAGTATACTGCTCCCCCGCTCCCCGCTACTACTATGGCAACCAGGACTTTAATCACATCCTGGCTGCCATGGTAACCCGAAAGCATTTCGAAGACTGATCAGGATCCTGATCAGTCTTCTAATGCTTTCAGGCGACTTGCGTTCTGATGGATCCGGTGGGACAGAAGTGCCTGCCGGATCTTTAGAACGCAAGTGTGAAAGAGGCCTAAGTGATCGACTGGCTTATGCAATGACTCGTTTATGTTGTTGCTACATTTGAGCCAACACTGCACCCAAGCCCTTTTTTACATGCATCGGTATACACTATGAAGGGTTTAGTATAGTCTGGGTAAGCAAGAATAGGGGCTTCGGTAAGTTTCCATTTCAGATCATTAAAAGCTTTTTCCTGAACATCAGTCCATATAATAGTCGTCTTATTTGAACCTTTTTTATTAGGATGTACTTTTAACAAGTCCTGTAAAGGGGCTGCAATCTTAGAAAAATCTTGAATAAATCACCTATAATATCCAGCAAAGCCTAGAAATGTCTTCACCTCATAGATATTAGTAGGTGCGGGCCAATTTTTAACTGCAGCGATTTTATTGGGTCAGGGAGGACTCTTTGAGCACTGACCACATGCCCTAGATAGTGCACCTCAGACTGCAATAAGTGGCACTTGGATGGTTTTACTTTGAGTCAATATTTTATGAATATAGCAAATACTTCAGACAGGTGTTTTAAATGGCGTAGGGTTTAGAGAATATAATAATATCATCCAGATACAATAGCACAGTCTCAAAGTTTTTGTGACCTAAGCAATACTCCATTAAACGCTGGAAATTGGCTGGTGCATTACAAAGGCCGCATGGTATATAACTAATGTTTGGCATGCGGATTGGCACCCTGCCATGCTTCACAGTAACTAGACTGTGGGCAGCAAGCAAATATTCCAGTAAAGGTTACACAAGGGCTTGGTTAGCTTGCCCATGTGGTCCTATACGTGCTTTACACCAAAGTAATGTGTTTGGGTTTAGCATTAGTAACCCTTACATTTCCAATCTTACCCTTGTGATCACTGATATTTTTATGCCCTCTGAGTGCCCTCAGTGTATGCTGTAACACTCTGCGGTCAGGCAAAAGGGCTGCAACTAACTCTTACTGGAGTATACACATCAATTCCTCAACACAATTATGCAAAATATTCATTCCCAATACAACTGGGGGAAAGCCCTCATCATGAACGTGCACAACTATTAACCCTTACTGCTTTAATTCAGTATTACCAGTGGGCTCCCAGTATCCCTGGGATGCTATGGGCTGGCCATTACTGGCAATTACATTTATCTTACTCTGTGTAGGATAGATAAGATGGTCTAGCTCCCAATGCCGCTGATAGAATGGCAGTTGCATAGTAGTCACTTGTGACTCAGTGTCCACTAAAGCAAGGCAAGACACACCATTAATTCTGACAGTAATTGTAGGATTTTCACCAATATATGCAGAAAGGTTTGGACCCAAGAAGTTTCCCCCTCAGGGTTGGTCCATTGCCCCAGGAGACTCTAGTTAACTTCTTAGATTCCCTCTCCACATGACCAACTTTTTGACATTTACGACATATTGGTTGGCCACTGGCATCAAACTGGTCAGTGGGTAAACAATCATAATT
Organism: Bufotes viridis; assembly: GCA_033119425.1. Classification (NCBI taxonomy): domain Eukaryota; kingdom Metazoa; phylum Chordata; class Amphibia; order Anura; family Bufonidae; genus Bufotes; species Bufotes viridis. The sequence continues at coordinate 259,637,137 of CM065593.1, forward strand.
CCTAGGGTTACCATTAGAACCATATCTCGGTCTACCTCTAGGGTGCCAAGTACCTCTATCAGGCTGGCGGCTTTGTTTCATGCCCTGTACCTCTTTTTGTAACACCTCAACATTTTTTAAGCTGCAAAACCAACTCCTTCAAGATAACTTCGGTATTTTCATCACATTTCTTAACATTAGACTCAACTGGTGTGCTCTTTTGTTCAGACATAATGGCACAATTATAACCTGGATCTGAATCAGAACTCAATACCTTTACTGCAAGCTCTTTAAAGTCAATGAATGGCATCTCAGGGTGTTGTAATGCAAGAACTCTCAGCTGGGATTTTACAGCATCTAGTCTGGCACTCTCTACAAACTGGTCTTTCAGAGTCTGGTCTGGGTTAAGTACCTCATGTGGACCCATGTGCTGGATGATACGCAGAGCTTCCTTTTCACCCATCCTGTGTTTGAGGCTAAAGAAATGCATTTTTAACTCTGATAATGTGCGCCTGTCAAACATACTGGCAAGTCTGTCTAAAATTTCTTTCTTTTTAAAATTTCATCAGCAGTACGCTTTTCAGTACTAGGCCATGACTTAATCTCCCTTAGGGCTGCTGTCTCCAATTGACCAATCAACATAGGGACTTTCTGGTCGTCATTAAGAGAAATCATGTTGTAAATGGCGCTCATCTGATCCCTAAAATCTTTGAGGCCTGTAGGCTCTCCTCCATATTTCGATAACCATGGTGCACCAAAAAAATATGGTACTGAAAAGGGTATTGTTGGAGAAGGGCTAGAAACCCCAGAACTGGCAGGCATATCATGGTCTCCATCTACTGACATGGCAGAAAAGTATAGTAGCACTATGAGGTAGTAACCCAGTCCCTCACAAGCAAATCTCTAGCTAATAATGCAGGACACAGTCTCACTAGTACAGTCACTTGTTTGTGGCAGACCCCACAAGGGGAACACTTACAGTATAGATGCTTATATGTTGCTGGTTCACCTCAGATATGGGCTGGGGCTTTTCTGTTGCCACTGGCTATCTTGATCCACTGGAGCTGGATCCACAATAACTGTTGGTGCTGGACCGGATCCTGTTTGTGACACCAAATTGCAGCGGCCAGGTTTGGGGTGGCCCCAACGCTACGCTGGCTCCCCCGGACACTGTTGAGGTGCCAACACATGTTACTGCTCTCCGGAAGGGATGGTTAGGCGTGGTGCACCCCAATGGGAAATAAGTCTAGAGAGTCAGGGTCTGCAGTAAACCAGGGTGCTTCTTTACTGGAGTAATTTAGGTACAAAACAATACAGGCGAGGCATTGGGCTGGCTTCTCCAGTCTCCTCCCTGGCAGAAGAAGGGTTTGATGCTGAGTAAAGGCCTGAGCTACTGTAGCTGTCCCTCTTTCTCTTCAGAAGGCTGATACCCTAGTCAAAGGCTGGTGATCCAGGGTCTGTGGCAGCGTATCCCCATCTCAGTGTCTTCTTCTGAAGCACTGTTCCCTAACTGCAGCACTTTAAGGCTCTAACTGCTCTCCTTATATACAGAACTAGAACTTTCTAGTGGGAGGGGTAGAGTGGAGAAACTCAGCACAAACAGATACATTGTTTCAGCTCCCATCTGGTATAGACTTACATTAGAACTTTAATGATACTCAATGGCAATGACACAGCAGGTTTTCCAGACAAAAACAAGTTTCCAGACATAACAACATAGCTAAAACCAGACAGTTAAAAGGTCAGGCTGTCTGCTTTTTGGTGGTAAACAAGCTTTAGTTTTTATTTCCAAAACATGGTGGTAAACAAGTCTAGGTTTTTCCCTCCAAAGCATGGTCTTCTTTAAACCATATGGCAACTGTGGAAAATTACCCGCTTCTCAATCAAAGCCCTAACAGTCTATCAGTATTCTTTAACCCTTTCATAGAGCCATATAAATACAGTGATAATGAACATGCTATATATCACAATATATATATATATATATATATATATATATGTATATATATATATATATATATAATGCAGTTACAGAGTATTAAACAGTGCAAGTTAACCCTTTTAGGTTAAATAAATAAGACATTTTAACTTTGCATAGGGGAAATAGGCAAATGTCCAAAATGTAAAAATGTCAAAGTACTCTCTGCTCCAGGGCACTGCTTTATTGCTTATGGCCATTGTACATGGGAAGACTGGTGGGCAGGGCCTCTGATTTGAGAAGAAGGTCTTACTTAGTGAAGAGGACTACAGCCAATCGAGAACAAGTGGGGGTTGGGCTCCTTTCTAACCCCACTTCCTCTGGAAGAGGAGGAGTCCATATACATGAAAGAAAGAGCGGTGCTGAAGTATTGAGAGCAACCAGCTAGTTCTTGCTCTCTGCCCTCTACTGTCCAATGCTGACTGCAGATGGGATCACAGGTCAGCCCAGCTGAGTCAGCACTTTGGAGCAGGGAAGAGTGCAGGATCTAAGAAGCTTGTCGCCAGTGGAGGCAGGGAGCATGCACAGTGTTTAATAACTGCTATGTGGATGCCACCCCCTTAAATATACTGCAAACTGTCGCCTGAGGATAGATTCTCATTTCTCTTCATGTCAGAAATGCTCCAGGGTCCAATACACCGCTTTCTGACAGGGGTTCTTCGGTCAAACCTAGATTTTGCTGCCTAATTCTAATCTGTGCAGGGAAGATTGATGCTCTGATACTTAACCTCCGGAGGGCAGCCCGTTTTGAGATCCGCCTCCCGGTCATGTGATGGCTCCTGTTTGTTTTCTTGGCTTCCGGCAAAACTCTGTTTTCTCTTCCTGTCTCTTTTCCTGTCTTCAGTGTGAACCCACTGTGGCACGTGTCCTACCTACTCTAAGGGCATTGTCTAAGTGAACCCCTCGAGCCTTCACAGTACCCCTTATGGTGGGGATAGACTTTCCCGAGAGGCACACCAGGTCGCTACCTCTTGAGGAGGATAGGCACACGAGGCAGCCTTGGTTTGTAATGTACCTACTAAGAGTGCCAAGTGTTACCTACAGATGCTGTCAACAGGGGGAGGCCATGATATCTCCTGATGGATTTTCAGAACTGCAGCTCTTGAGGTATGCTCCCCCGTGGATCAGACTGTTGTGCTCTAATATGATTTCAGGTGGAGAAATGCCCAGAGAGCCCTTGATCTAAGAAGGCATCCAGACATCTGTCAAGACCCATTATGACGGCACCAGACGATCCCCTCCTTGTGAAATCCCAGATGAACATCAAGATCATCTGTGCATAAGAAGATGAATCAACAGATTGTCCAAAAATGCAACATAAATGAGCTTATGATGTATTGTGTTTGTTACTTTTTATCATGTTTTTTTTTCTCATTGTAAACACTCCAACACATAGATCAGGCTTCCAACATAGTGTGCCGGTATACCAACAACAGGGGGATATGTTAGGGGAAAATATGGCTCTCAGCCAAAACTTCAGCCTGATGACCACACAAATATGATATAGCATATACTGGTATTATTCAGTGAGTTTCATCCATTGAGTGATATCAGTATGGCCTGTAGCATGGTGTGCCTTGTTAGCATATCAAAGGCAGGAAGGGGACATCGTAAGAGATATGGGTGGTCTCAGGGTGGAGTCCATGGTGGGGTGGCTGGGACACAGCAAGATATAGGTGAAACTTAGGAGGTAGTGGGTCTCGTTTCATTGGACCCCCTGACTAACAGCACTTCAGGATGAAGCTAAATATATATCTGGTTATATGTGTATGTGTATAAGTATAATATCCCAGTAGACTTTATATGTGTACATATAGATATTTGTAGTCTGTAATTGTATTACCAGTAGATTATATATGCTATTTATGCATGAGTCTCTATATGTACATGTACTAGCGGTCATGTACTGGATGTGAGTTGGTTAGAAGTGTAGATCCTGGACTCTGGAAATACTGTATATACATACACATTATTAGCCACATTGCTTAGCAGCCAGGGGGGACAGGAACGGAGGCAGCTGTGTGTGGTGGTGTACTGTATGTATTGTGTTATTTGTAGTGTCTGTATCTCTGTGTATAATGTCCATTGCTTTGTCATCTCTATATTTTCAGTAAACTATTTTTATATATAAGTATCTGCGAGGGTTGTATGTTACTCCTGGGGTATATATGAAGGACTGGAAATGGTGTGAGAATACACAGAATAAGCGGGTTATTTAGGAAACAAGGACATCAGTCTGGGAACATAAGAGAAGGGACAGAAAACGGGGATAGATATAAATCTCCAATTCCCAATAAGCAAAACTGTCCCTCATCAGTAGCCCCGCTCAATGAATTTGTCACACATGGCATCCACCCTCTGTGTAAATTTGTGATCATCTGACACAATCCTTCTAACTCTTAATAATTGGCTCCAATTCAAGGAGTTTAACATTCCATGCGGGTGGTAACTGTCATGTGTGAGAAGGGTGTTCCTATCAGTTGGCTTCTGATGGAGGTCCGTTTTAATTTCACCCTCCATTACATATACCCTCACATCTAAAAAGTGAAGCTCATTTTCAGATGACGTGACTGTGAATTGTAACCCAGGTACGCCTGCATTTAGATGTAAATGAAAGTCCTCCAGGTCTTCAGTTGTACCAGTCCAGATCATGAAAAGGTCCCTGCAACCATATGGACTCAATTTGGAGTTCAATGTTGCAGGTATCGATTAGGTTATCCGTTACAAGTAACTATGTTTTTATACTGTACGTTTATTTTATACACACCCCCTTGTGAGGTAATGTATCCAGTGAAGAATACTTATGATACAATCTATATATTCCTATATAAGATTATTGTTCATTTTTTGACAGGATTGATGTGCCAGGCATTATAATTATTCATAATAGGTTTCATGACACCTGGCTGACCGTTTCTCCTTATAACACTAGGCGAACATTGCATATCCTTATGGATTCCTCCCATGATGATGCGCAAACTCCAGGTTGTGACAGGTTGCGATAGTGTTAGTATGTGGCAAGGCATTATAGCAGTGATGAGAACACGAACAGCGGTCATGTGATCTGGGTTTCAGGTCACGTGACTTGCACGTCAGCACTGATGTCGATGGAGAGGGCGTCTTTTACTGGGAGGAGGCGCCGCTGGCCCTGTGGTATTAGCGATCCCTTGTGGGAGGCGGGACTGTCACTAGCAATGATGCTTATGGACATGCGCCTTTTCATGAGGGGAACGCCGAGTCTGCAGAAGTTAAGTATGTGCCCCACTAGAACTAAATGAGAGTATAGAATTTACGAGTTTTATTTGAGGTATGGGCCTCGCTTGATGATTAGAGGGGATGGTGGCCGCAGGCACATTAAAACTAGCGTGTCATACCATGTGACCGGATGTGATCCAGCTGAGCGCATACGCGGCGGCTTTAAAGCATGGCACGCCAAACTTAAACTACCGGCAGAAACACAGGCACGGGAAGACCGGAACTCACAGCACACAGCGCAGCCCCGACACAACTGCTGAGACATGAGAGACCCAAGGGGGAGCGCAAGTATAGCGGTCCTCTGACCGATGCATTTAATGCCTACTACCAATTGTAGTTTTAAGATTGGCTTAATCTCCTGGGCAATTGTGCAACTGCTTGACTATTCTTGGATGGGCATGTTTATGCATTTTTGTAAATGGGTTCATGGAGTGTGGGGACGCTAGTACCTCAATACCTTTGATTTATAAACATCAGTTGCCCATTATTAGATGCATGTTCATTTCTTGGGCGCCCCATATCTTGCCGATACTGCTGTGATGATATATATTTGCTAGGCATCTATAGAATTAACTTTGCCATTGTGCACTGCAGAACCCAATTGACCCACATTTTGGCTATAGCGGTAGTTCATTGACAAACATCGTCATATAATTTTTCAACTGTTCCGTCTACAACCTTCACTGTGGTGCATCAGATGTCAATACTGGCGGATATCCATTGTTCCTGTGTTTTGTGTGCCACAAACACCTACAGTTGTGTTCAGAATTATTCAACCCCCAATGCTGTAAAGGGTTTTAGGGAATTTAGTGTACATTTGTAATTGTGTTCAGAATGAAATCTTACAAGGACATTTTAAAGAACCAAATGCAACTAAAATTACATAAATTGTTTTTGTAATACAGTAATAAATGTATTTTTTGTGATTTCTTCATTGACACAATTATTCAACCCCTTAAAGACTACCACTCTTAAGAACAGAGGTTCATTCACGTGTCTTCGATCAGGTATTGAAAACACCTGTGGATGTCAAGGAGCAGCAATCAAGCATAATAAGCATCAATTCGGCAGATTTAAAATGACTGTGATACTCAGCTCCTTCTAGACATTTACTGGTGTGTTTACAAACATGGTGAAGTCAAGAGAATGGTCCAGGAAGACAAGAGAAGAGGTGATTTCTCTTCACAGGAAGGGCAATGGCTATAAGAAGATTGCAAAGATGTTAAACATACCAAGAGACACCATAGGAAGCATCATTCGCAAAATCAAGGCAAAGGGCACTGTTGAAACGCTACCTGGTCGTGGCAGAAAGAAGATGCTGACTTCGACTGCTGTGCGCTACCTGAAGCGCAAAGTGTTGAAAAGTCACTGTGTGGCTGCTGAGGAACTGAAAAAAGATTTGTCAGAAGCGGGTACTGAAGTTTCAGCTCAAACAATAAGGCGCACACTGCGTAATGAAGACCTCCATGCCAGAACTCCCAGGCGCACCCCCTTGCTGTCTCCAAAGAATAAGAAGAGTCGACTGCAGTATGCCAAAAGTCATGTGGACAAACCACAAAAGTTTTGGGATAGTGTTCTGTGGACTGATGAAACAAAATTAGAACTGTTTGGGCCCATGGATCCACGCTATGTTTGGAGGAGGAAGAACAAGGCCTATGAAGAAAAGAACACCTTGCCTACTGTGAAGCATGGCAGGGGGTCAATTATGCTTTGGGGCTGTTTTGCTTCTACAGGTACAGGGACGCTTCAGCGTGTGCAAGGTACCATGAATTCTCTTCAGTACCAGGAGATATTGGATGAAAATGTGATGCAGTCCATCACAAACCTGAGGCTTGGGAGACGTTGGACCTTTCAACAGGACAATGATCCCAAGCATACCTCCAAGTCCACTAGAGCATGGTTGCAGATTAAAGGCTGGAACATTTTGAAGTGGCCATCGCAGTCACCAGACTTAAATCCGATTGAGAACCTCTGGTGGGACTTAAAGAGAGCAGTTGCAGCGCGCAAGCCTAAGAATGTGACTGAACTGGAGGCCTTTGCCCATGAAGAATGGGCGAAGATACCCGTAGATCGCAGCAAGACACTTGTGTCAAACTATGCTTCACGTTTAAAAGCTGTTATAACTAGTGTTGAGCGAACAGTTCGAGCATTTTGGGGTGTCCGGGACACGGACCCGAACCCGGACATTTTCAAAAAAGTTTGGTTCGGGTTCGTTGTTCGGCGATTACTTCCCGCTTTCTGAAGGGCTGCACAGCAGCCAATCATCTACCGTTTTACTTCTTGCCCTAAGAGCCCATCACAGCCATGCCTACTAATGGCATGGCTGTGATTGGCCAAGTGCAGCATGTGACCCAGCCTCTATTTAAGCTGGAGTCACGTAGCGGCGCACGTCACAGTGCTCTGATTAGTGTAGGGAGAGGACGCAGCTTCTGTGAGGGCGAGATTAGGCAGGGAAAAGTCAGCAACAGCACCTAATGAACGGATCGATCTACAGCTGTGAATGATTGAACTTCTGCTAGTTACTTGCTCACTGGTTTTTAGGCTGCACAGAGCGTTTTTCTGTCACTTATTTTCTGGGGTGATCGGCGGCCATTTTGTGACTTGTGGTGCACCAGAACAAGCTGCCACCAAGTCCATCAATACTAGTTTTTTTTTTGCTATATCCTACATCAGGGGCTTGGCTGTGCTAATTGACACCCCTAGAAACTCAGGATGGCAATTTCTATATTTTATTAAGGGGTTAAATACAATTGCCCAAATACCAATCCCCTAAATCTGGTTTTCCAGCTTTGGCTAGCCAAGTATAATACTGTCTGCTGTCTGGCAAAGGATAGATTATTTGATGTGGTGAAATTCAATTGCCAAAATAGCAATACCATAAATCAGTGGTTTCAGCTGTGGCTGGCAAAGTATAATAGTCTCCGCCAAAACATATTTTGTTCTGGGGTGAAATTCAATTGCCAAAATAGCAATACCCTGAATCTGGTGTTTGAGCTGTTGCAGGCCAATTGTAAATCTGTCCATAAAAGGATACCTTTCATCCAGGGCCTAAATACTAGCCCTAAAAGAGATATTCCCCTAAATCAGTGTTTACTGCTGTGCCTGGATTAGTGTAATACGCTACATAAATAAATAGGCAGATAGTGTTAGGTGCCTGTAAAAAAAGGCCTGAATTTGAAATCAATACATTGGGCCAAATATTTTTTTTCTTATTGTGGTGCTTGGTGAACAGTAACAATGAGGAAAACATCTAGTAAGGGAAGCGGACGCGGTCGTGGTGGTGTTAGTGTACCCTCTGGTGCTGGGAGAGGACGTGGCCATTCTGCCACAGCCACACGTCCTAGTGAACCAACTACCTCAGGTTCCAGTACCCGCCAGAATTTACAGCGATATTTGGTGGGGCCCAATGCCGTTCTAAGGATGGTAAGGTCTGAGCAGGTACAGGCGCTAGTCAATTGGGTGGCCGACAGTGGATCCAGCATGTTCACAACATTATCTCCCACCCAGTCTTCAGCAGAAAGCGCACAGGTGGCACCTGAAAACCAAGCCCATCAGTCTGTCACATCACCCCCATGCATATCAGGGAAACTGTCTGAGCCTCAAGTTATGCAGCAGTCTCTTATGCTGTTTGAAGACTCTGCTGGCAGGGTTTCCCAAGGGAATCCACCTAGCCCTTCCCCAGTGGTGGAAGACATAGAATGCACTGATGCACAACCACTGATGTTTCCTGATGATGAGGACATGGGAATACCACCTCATCGGAGTCCGCACGTCTCTGATGATGACAAAACATAGGTGCCAACTGCTGCATCTTTCTGCAGTGTGCAGACCGAACAGGAGGTCAGGGAGGAAGACTGTGTGGAAGACGATGCAGGGGACGATGAGGTCCTAGACCCCACATGGAATGAAGGTTGTGCCACTGACTTTCATAGCTCAAAGGAAGAGGCAGTGGTGAGACCGAGCCAACAGCGTAGCAAAAGAGAGAGCAGGGGGCAAAAGCAGAACAGCCGCCTCCAAGAGAGTTCGCCTGCTACTGGCCACCGCCACCAGGGACCGAGCACCCCAAAGGCAGCTTCAAGGAGTTCCCTGGCATGGCACTTCTTTAAACAATGTGCTGATGACAAGACCCGAGTGGTTTGCACGCTGTGCCATCAGAGCCTGAAGCGAGGCATTAACGTTCTGAACCTTAGCACAACCTGCATGACCAGGCATCTACATGCTAAGCATGAACTGCAGTGGAGTAAACACCTTAAAAGCAAGGAACACACTCTGGCTCCCCCTGCTCCCTCTTCTGCTGCTGCCTCGGCATCTTCCTCCGCCTCGGGAAGAATGTTGGCACCTGCCGCCCACCAGAGGATGTGCCACCGACAACACCACCTGCGTCATCAAGCATCTCCACCATGTCACAAGGCAGCGTTCAGCTCTCCATCTCACAAACCTTGGAAAGAAAGCGTAAATTCCCACCTAGCCACCCTCGAGCCCTGGGCCTGAATGCCAGCATTTCTAAACTACTGGCCTTTGAAATGCTGTCATTCAGGCTGGTGGACACAGACAGCTTCAAACAGCTGATGTCCATGGCTGTCCCACAGTATGTTGTTCCCAGCCGCCACTACTTCTCCAAGACAGCCGTGCCTTCCCTGCACAACCAAGTATCCGATAAAATCAAGTGTGCACTGCGCAACGCCATCTGTGGCAAGGTCCACCTAACCACAGATACGTGGACCAGTAAGCACGGCCAGGGACGCTATATCTCCCTAACTACGCACTGGGTAAATGTAGTGGCGGCTGGGCCGCAGGCGGAGAGTTCCTTGGCGCACGTCCTTTCTCCAGGGCATCATTCTTTGCCTCCTGTAGCCTCCTTCTCCTACTCGGCTTCCTCCTCCTCTGCTTCCACCAGCTCATCCAGTCAGCCACACACCATCACCACCAACTTCAGCACAGCCCGGGGTAAACGTCAGCAGGCCATTCTGAAACTCATATGTTTGGGGGACAGGCCCCACACCGCACAGGAGTTGTGGCGGGGTATTGAACAACAGACCGACGAGTGGTTTCTGCCGGTGCGCCTCAAGCCCTGCCTGGTGGTGTGCGATAATGGGCGAAATCTCGTCGCAGCTCTGGGACTAGCCGGTTTGACGCACATCCCTTGCCTGGCGCATGTGCTGAATTTGGTGGTGCAGAAGTTCATTCACAACTACCCCGACATGTCAGAGCTGCTGCAAAAATTGAGGGCCGTCTGTGCGCGCTTCCGGCGTTCACATCCTGCCGCTGCTCGCCTGTCTGCGCTACAGCGTAACTTCGGCCTTCCCGCTCACCGCCTCATATGCGACGTGCCCACCAGGTGGAACTCCACCTTGCACATGCTGGAGAGACTGTGCGAGCAGCAGCAGGCCATAGTGGAGTTTCAGCTGCAGCACGCACGCGTCAGTCGCACTGCGGAACAGCACCACTTCACCACCAATGATTGGGCCTCCATGCGAGACCTGTGTGCCCTGTTGCGCTGTTTCGAGTACTCCACCAACATGGCCAGTGGCGATGACACCGTTATCAGCGTTACAATACCACTTCTATGTCTCCTTGAGAAAACGCTTAGGGCGATGATGGAAGAGGAGGTGGCCCAGGAGGAGGAGGAGGAGGATGAGGGGTCATTTTTAGCACTTTCAGGCCAGTCTGTTAGAAGTGGCTCAGAAAGAGGTTTTTTGCAACAGCAGAGGCCAGGTACAAATGTGGCCAGCAAGGGCCCACTACTGGAGGATGAGGAGGCGGTGGAGGAGGATGAGGATGAAGCAGGTTCACAGCGGGGTGGCACCCGACACAGCTCAGGCCCATAACTGGTGCGTGGCTGGGGGGATACGGAGGACGATGACGATATGCCTCCCACAGAGGACAGCTTGTCCTTACCTCTGGGGAGCCTGGCACACATGAGCGACTACATGCTGCAGTGCCTGTGCAACGACAGCAGAGTTGCCCACATTTTAACGTGTGCGGACTACTGGGTTGCCACCCTTCTGGATCCCCGGTACAAAGACAATGTGCCCACCTTACTTCCTGCACTGGAGCGTGATAGGAAGATGCGCGAATACAAGCGCACGCTGGTAGAGGCGCTCCTGAGAGCATTCCCAAATGTCACAGGGGAACAGGTGGAAGCCCAAGGCGAAGGCAGAGGAGGAGCAAGAGGTCGCCAACGCATCTGTGTCACGGCCAGCTCCTCTGAGGGCAGGGTTAGCATGGCAGAAATGTGGAAAAGTTTTGTCTCCATGCCACAGCTAACTGCACCACCACCTGATACGGAACGTGTTAGCAGGAGGCAGCATTTCACTAACATGGTTGAACAGTACGTCTGCACACCCCTCCACGTACTGACTGATGGTTCGGCCCCATTCAACTTCTGGGTCTCCAAATTGTCCACGTGGCCAGAGTTAGCATTTTATGCCTTGGAGGTGCTGGCCTGCCCGGCGGCCAGCGATTTGTCTGAACGTGTATTCAGCACGGCAGGGGGCGTCATTACAGCCAACGTGGACAAGCTGACGTTCATAAAAATGAACCAGGCATGGATCCCACAGGACCTGTCCCTCCCTTGTGCATAATAGACATTTATAACTGCCTCCCCCTCAACCAAGTATTCTTGTACTCCGGGGAACTTCTTTATTGAATCCTCATTTTTTTTACTTTACCATGATCTTGCGGTGCAACCCAAAGTTGAATGAACCTCTCCTCTGTCTGGGTGGTGGGGCATAAATAACTGAAAGTGGCCTTCTCCAGTGGTGGGTGATATGACGCATGATTCCTTGCTGTGGGACTTCTCTCCTCTGTCTGGGTGCTGGGGCCGAAATAACTGAAAGTGGCCTTCTCCGGTGGTGGGTGATATGACGCATGATTCCTTGCTGTGGGACCTCTCTCCTCTGTCTGGGTGGTGGGGCATAAATAACTGAAAGTGGCCTTCTCCGGTGGTGGGTGATATGATGTATGACTCCTTGCTGTGAAACCTCTCTCCTCTGTCTGGGTGCTGGGGCCGAAATAACTGAAAGTGGCCTTCTCCGGGGGTGGGTGATATGACGCATGATTTCTTGCTGTGGGACCTCTCTCCTCTGTCTGGGTGGTGGGGCATAAATAACTGAAAGTGGCCTTCTCCGGTGGTGGGTGATATGATGCATGATTCCTTGCTGTGGGACCTCTCTCCTCTGTCTGGGTGGTGGGGCATAAATAACTGAAAGTGGCCTTCTCCGGTGGTGGGTGACATGACGCATGATTCCTTGCTGTGGGACTTCTCTCCTCTGTCTGGGTGGTGGGGCATAAATAACTGAAAGTGGCCTTCTCCGGTGGTGGGTGATATGACGCATGATTCCTTGCTGTGGGACCTCTCTCCTCTGTCTGGGTGCTGGGCCAAAATAACTGAAAGTGGCCATCTCCGGTGGTGGGTGATATGATGCATGATTCCTTGCTGTGGGACCTCTCTCCTCTGTCTGGGTGGTGGGGCCGAAATAACTGAAAGTGGCCTTCTCCGGTGGTGGGTGATATGACGCATGATTCCTTGCTGTGGGACCTCTCTCCTCTGTCTGGGTGGTGGGGCATAAATAACTGAAAGTGGCCTTCTCCAGTGGTGGGTGATATGACGCATGATTCCTTGCTGTGGGACCTCTCCCCTCTGTCTGGGTGCTGGGGCCGAAATAACTGAAAGTGGCCTTCTCCAGTGGTGGGTGATATGACGCATGATTCCTTGCTGTGGGACCTGTATCCTCGGCCTGGGTGCTGGGCCGAAATAACTGAAAGTGGCCTTCTCCAGTGGTGGGTGAAATGACGCATGATTCCTTGCTGTGGGACCGCTCTCCTCTGTCTGGGTGCTGGGTCCGAAATAACTGAAAGTAGCCTTCTCCAGTGTTGGGTGATATGACGCATGATTCCTTGCAGTGGGACCTCTCTTCAATTGATATTGGTTACATTTTATTTATTTTATTTTAATTAATTTCCCTATCCACATTTGTTTGCAGGGGATTTACCTACATGTTGCTGCCTTTGGCAGCCCTCTAGCCCGTTCTTGAACTATTTTACAGCCTTTTTAGTGCCTAAAAGTTCGGGTCCCCATTGACTTCAATGGGGTTCGGGTTCGGGATAAAGTTCGGGTCGAGTTCGGATCCCGAACCCGAACATTTTCGGGAAGTTCGGCCGTACTTCCCGAACCCGAACTTCAAGGTGTTCGCTCATCTCTAGTTATAACTGGAAAAGGATGTTGTACTAAGTACTAAGATTGAATGTCACTTGAGGGTTGAATTAAACTGATAATGATGTGAGCACAGAAAAGACATTTGTGGTTATTTCATTATAAATGTTATGTTATATTTGTCTGACTTACAAGTGCCTCTTTGATTTAATTGTAAACAAGATGAATGAAATTATCAAAATCAATGTCAAACTGGCCAAAACACTCAATTTCAGAGGGGGTTGAATAATTTTGAACACAACTGTATATGCTGTATATACTGCTATAGTGGGAGCTCTTTGGCAGGTTTTTGTATCAAAACTATCCTGTCCAGAACCTGCAGTACATGTGATCAGTGGTATTAGACTTACCTATACGCCTCCGGACACCGGTCCATTCATAGTATATTGTTTTTAATGTTTCCAGTCTATCTATCTAAACTATACACTGTCTATCGAACTCTGTTTCATACTTATATCTAACACTATGGTGTTATATTATTTGGACAATCAGTCCATTTTGCAATAGTCCCCTGATGATCTGCCCCCATTTTTGGGAGCAGTGAAACGCCTCGGGATGGGAGATTCAAACTTGAATCAAGAACTAATTGTTCCTTTTGAAATTATATCATCATTACGCACCCAGAATTGGTTTTAGCTTGCGTGGTTTGCAGGAGGCGGGCAGTGCGGCGTGTGGGATTGCGATCCCCCGCCCACCTCCTGTGTAATATTCATTGGTGGTCAGTGGTTAGCAGAGTAGTCAGCACATTGCTTGTACAGATGTCAGCCTTCTTCTAAAGGCAGAAGTCTGACCAGGCAGTGTTAAGTACAAAGTACAGTACACTATATAAGTGTACTGTACTGTATTATACTGACATCAGATCCACTGAATCTTCAAGAACCAAATGGGTCTGGGTCAAAAAAATGTAAAAATAAAAATAACACGTATCACTGAATAAAAATTAAGAAAAATAAACGGTAAATACCGTAAAAAAAAATTATGGTGTAAAAAAAGCCATTTTTGGTCACCTTACATCACAAAAAGTGAAATACAAAGCGATCATAAAGGTGTATTCCTCTCAAAATAGTACCAATCAAACCGCCATCTCATCCCGCAAAAAATGAGCCCCTACATAGCACAATCGCCTCAAAAAATATGTCTTTCAGACTATGGAGACACTAAAACATTTTTTTTTTTTGTAAAATGCTGTTATTGTGTTAAAGTAAAATAAATAAAAAAACAGCATACACATTATGTATCGGCGCGTCCGTAAAAACTTCCTCTATAAAAATATCATATGATCTAACCCCTCAGGTAAATACCGTAAAAAAAAATTAAATAAAAATGATGTCAAAAAAATAATTTTTGTCACCTCAAATTACAAAAACTGTAATAGCAAGCGACCAAAAAAATTTATGCACTCAAAAAAGGTGCCAATCAAACAGTCATCTCATCCCGCAAAAAATGATACCCTACATAGGACAATTGCCCCAAAAAATAAAAAAATATGGCTCTCAGACTATGGAAACATTAAACATGATTATTTTTGTTTCAAAAATTATATTATTGTGTAAAACTTAAATAAATAAAAAGTATACATATTTGGTACTGCCGCGTTCATAACAACCTGCTCTATAGCAACACAAAAAGTGTAATAGCAAGCGACTAAAATGTCATATGCACCCCAAGATAGTGCCAATCAAACCGTCATCTCATCCCGCAAAAAATGAGCCCCTACATAAGACAGTCGCGCAAAAAATAAAAAAATATGGCTTTCAGAATGTGGAGACACTAAAAAATAATTTAAAAAAAAAATGCTTTGTTATGAAAAACTGAAACAAAAAACCCCAAAATGTAGTCCTATTTGGTATTGTCGCGTCCGTAAGAACCTGCTCTATAGAAATACCACACAATCTAACCTGTCAGATCAACGATGTAAATAACAAAAAAAAATAGAAACCGTCCCAAAACAGCTATTTTTTCCAAATTTTCCATTTTAATCCATTTTTACAGTAACAAAGCAAGGGTTAACAGCCAAACAAAATTCAATATTTATTACCCTGATTCTGTAGTTTGCAGAAACACCCCATATGTGGTCGTAAACTGCTTTATTGCCAAACGGCAGGGCATAGAAGGAAGGGAACACCATATGGTGTTTGGAAGGCAGATTTTGCTGGACTGGTTTTTTGACACTATGTCCCATTTGAAGTCCACCTGATGCACCCCTAGAGTAGAAACTCCCAAAAAGTGACCCCATTTAGGAAATTACGGGATAAGGTGGCAGTTTTGTTTGTACTACTTTAGGGTAAATATGATTTTGGTTACTCTATTTTACACTCTTTTTGAGGCAAGGTAACAAAAAATAGAAATTCTGAAATTTCATCTCCATTTGCCAATAACTCTTGTGGAACACCTAAAGGGTTAACAAAGTTTGTAAAATCGGTTTTGAATACCTTGAGGGGTGTAGTTTCTTAGATAGAGTCACTTTTATGAATTTTCTACTCTAGGGGTGCATCGGGGGGCTTCAAATGGGACATGGTGTCAAAAAAATCCGCCTTCCAAAAACCATATGGCGTTCCCTTCATTCTGTGCCCTGCGGTTTGGCCATACAGCAGTCTACGACCACATATGGGGTGTTTCTACAAACTACAGAATCAGGGCCATAAATATTGAGTTTTGTTTGGCTGTTAACCCTTGCTTTGTTACTGGAAAAAATTGATTAAAATGGAGAATTAAAAAAAAAATCGAAATTCTGAAATTTTATCTTCATTTGCCATTTACACTTGTGGAAAACCTAAAGGGTTAATTAACAACATTTGTAAAATCAGTTTTGAATACCTTGAGGGGTGTAGTTTCTAGAATGGGGTCATTTTTGGGTGGTTTCGATTATGTAAGCCTCACAAAGTGACTTCAGACCTGAACTGCTCCCTAAAAAGTGGGTTTTTAAAAATTTCTGAAAAATTTCAAGATTTGCTTCTCAACTTCTAAGCCTTGTAACTTCCCCTAAAAAATCTAATGGCATTCCCAAAATGATCGATACATGAAGTATACATATGGAAAATGTAGATTAATAACTTTTTTTAGTGGTATTACTATGTATTATAGAAGTAGAGAAATTGAAACTTGGAAAATTGCAAAATTTTCAAAATTTTTGGTAAATTTGGTATTTTTTTTATAAATAAAAATGAAATTTTTCGACTCTATTTTACCAGTGTCATGAAGTACAATATGTGATGAAAAAACTATCTCAGAATGGCCTGGATAAGTAAACACGTTTTAAAGTTATCACGACATAAAGTGACACTGGTCAGATTTGCAAAAAATGGCCAAGTCCTTAAGGTGAAATAAGGCCAGGTCCTTAAGGGGTTAAGCTAAAATCATCCACTTCAATACATATAGGCAAAACATCAGGCAGGATCGCTAGATTGGTTTTAATTTGTTGCCTGTATTTTACATATGTTTGTGAGTATAATAAATTCGTTTTATACTGGTATTGAAAACAGTGCTTCACTATTGGAGTGATTTAAATATTCCATATAGTTACATCAAAAGAAAAACTAGATTTCTGGATCAGTTTGATGTGCCTGCATGATCACCTGTGCTCGTGAGTATACCCATACAAGTGTTGCTAGCATTGAGTTACAGTGATTCACTAACAGTGCGCTTTCTGATATCCCACAGGAACGTCTGGTTGAAAAAAATACCTGTGGGACCTGATGTTTTGCCTATATGTATTGAAGAGGATGATTTGAGCTTAAAGAGGTTTTTTCCTGATTGGATAGGGAACGCGCCGTTCCATAAAACGCATTGACTGAATTGTGAATTGTACCCACTTCAATTGGACCTGCAGCGGCAAATCCTTGTAACAACATACTGGAATTTTAACGTTTTATATCATTGCAACAGCAATACCGCCTCAGAGCTGCAGAAGTAGTCCGTATATAGTTCCTGAACTGGAAGTCCTGCTATTCCAGCTCGTAAATGACGGGTCTGGTCCAAAATTTCTGATAATGATGTCAGATTTTGGGCCGTGTCTGCATCTCCCTGGGAACACACTTCGCGTGTTCCCAGGGTGCGCATATGACGCGCGCTTCTGCCGCGAAGTGGCTGTTTTATGGAAGCGCGCGTCATATGTGCGCTCCCATAATAGAATATGGGTTGGATCGCGCGTGCTGCCGCGCGATAGTCACGGCAGCCGACGCGATCGTGTAGGGCGTTTTACAGCGCGGTCGTCCGCGCTGTAAAACGCCGACATGTGAACCATGCAAATAGGGATGCATGGCTTTTCACATGTTGATCGTTTTTCAGCGCATATGATCGCGCTGAAAAACGCTCAGGTGTGTTCTCAGGGTCTGAGGAAGCATTGTGAATCCTAGAAAAGTTGTGTAGAACTATAAAAGCCTGAATCACCAAGGTGGCATGGTCTGGATCAGGGAAACTTCCCAATGGGCTGCATGTTTTTTTCATGTGCAATGGGCCAGTGGAGGGAGCCAAGCTATTGTTCTAAACACTTGTTCTAAACTGACTTACTGTGAGTGACTAAGTTCCTGTCTGCCAGCCCTGCTGCGCTACACTCACAATAAGTGCATTTACTACCCTGAAAGGGGCTTGGCCACCACGTGGGTGAGTTTGAGCGTTTGACACTTGAAGAATGTGAAGAATTTTACTGAAGATAAATGATATTATTGGGCTGCCTGGCTTGTGTGCGCAGTGTCAACTAGCCTAGCTACACAGAGACATATATCGCAAGCGCCGGCCCTGGCATCCCTGCTGTGCTCTCTCATTATTGTAATGACAACACAGCAGGGCAGGCAGCTTAAGATGTACCCTGTGCATGCTGCCTGCAAACCCAGTTATTATCGTGACACTGACAGGCCAGTTCAGGGCCCTCAGCTTGCCTGTACTATGAGACAGAGAGATAGATGGGAGGGGGTGGATAAAAGGAAGAATTAAAAAAACACTTTTATTAAAGTAAAAAAGAAGAAGGTATTATTAGAGAAAAAAAAACAATAAATGTGTAAGGCCCCTTTCCCATGACTGTATATTTGCTCCGCATCCGAAATCGTTCGGCAGGCACTCTGTCCCAATGACTAGGGGGGTCCTGTGACCCCCCCGTATCGGCGATCACAGCAAACCGCAGGTCAATTCAGACCTGTGGTTTGCTGCATTTCCGAGTTAATCAGGTCTCTGGTAACCTGATAATCCGGTACAGGATAGTGATCGGTGGGTTGATAACACCCCACCAATCACCATGTTTAGATCCTGTGAGGTGATAGTGACATCACCTCACAGGATCGCATCTGATTGGCTGCACGGGCGGGAGGGGGTTAACTCCCCTTCTCTTCTCCACTTTTTCGCATCTGGCCACTGTTAGCGCATCTTCCGACCGACCGCTGATCAGCGCCGGACGGCTGATCAGCGAGTTTGATTTTTTTTTTAACCCTTTACACATTTTTTGGCTCTTTTTTTTTTCCCCCTGTTAGCTTTAGGGAAAAGTCGTGAACACCCGTGCCCACGCACACTAAATAAAGTTTTTCACGCACGCACATACACACGCACCCACACACTTCCCTATGGCCTGCCGGACGTTCTCGGCTGAGGAGGCATATGCCCAACTTGCCTCCGAATCTGAGAGTCCCAGAAAGGACGAGGATGACCCCACGTTCCTTTTGTCATCTGCGTCCTCCTCATCATCTAGCGATAATGAGCCCCCAAGGCGACGGAGACGCCGCCAGGCGGAGCAAGGGGACCACCATGTCAGGGACCCTGTGGACGAGCAGCTCT
The DNA here is from genome assembly GCA_033119425.1 of Bufotes viridis. Lineage (NCBI taxonomy): Eukaryota > Metazoa > Chordata > Amphibia > Anura > Bufonidae > Bufotes > Bufotes viridis. The sequence goes on from CM065593.1 coordinate 259,656,327, forward strand.
GGGGCTCGTACTAGTTTCCCGGCCCACCAGGTCAGTTCACCTGAGCCCCCTGCAGGTGAACTTGGCTGGTGTACCCCAGAGAACTTTGAGCCCGCGATTCCTGATTTTGACTGGTAAATCTAATGGTGGAGCAAACGAATCAGTGCGCCCAACAGTTCATTGCTCAACACCTGGCCTCTTTTTTGGCTAGGCCCGGTGGCTTAACGCCGGTCAGTGCAGCCGACATGAGGACGTTTTGGGGCCTCGTGCTGCTCATGGGCCTAGTCAAGAAACCTAGTGCCAGGCTGTACTGGAGTGGGGACGTCCTCTACCAGACCCCACTTTACAGTATGGTCATGACACGTCCCAGATTTGAGGCCATCCAGAAATGCCTGCATTATGCAGTTAATGCAGCATGTCCCCCCCAAGGTGATCCTGCCTATGACCATCTGTATAAGATATGGCCGGTCATCGATCACTTTGAGGCCAAATTTTTGGAGGTTCCCTCAAAGCGGACGAGGTAGGGCGTGAAGCTGTACAAACTTTGTGAGAGTACCTCAGGGTACACTTACAAGTTTTGTGTATACGAGGGACGAGATTCCTGTATGGAACCCCCAGAATGTCCCCCCACTCTGGGTGTTTTATACTAGCATTCCCTTGTTCAAGTCCCTCACCGCCAGATCCACGTCCGCTTGTGGGACCGTGGAGAAAAGTCAGCGCGGCCTCCTGTCACTACCAGAGCTTTGAGACGTTCTAACAGCTCTGTTTCTCCACCCCTGTGATGATGTAACTACTAGAGCTTTGAGACGTTCTCACAGCTCTGTTTCTCCGCCCCTGTGATGAGGTCTTTACTTTCTGTTTCCTTCCTCCCAGCTGTCCCTCCTGTGTTTGATTGCTCTGCCTTTAAATCACCCCTCTTCCTTTGTACGGTGCGGATTATACTTCTTCATTTGAGCAGTATCTCTCGCTTGAGTATCTTCACTGGTGTGATATCTTTTCTGGACCTGTGTTCTGCTGAAGCAAGTACTTCGGACATTGTCTGCTGACTTTGGATCTGTTTTCACTGCTGCTGCAGCTCCTTCAGTTAAGTGTGCAGACATTGTGTGTTTCTGTTTGTTTTGCTGACTGGATCCGAGGCGACCCGGTTCCGTCCATATACTGAGCAGGGCACCGGTGGCCGTGCCCCTTCCACTACTGTAGGGGTTACAGTGGTCATCAGCCTTAGGTACGCGGGCATGTCTCGATCCACCATCTGGATCTGGACATGGGCTTAGCAGCATAGGGAGAGCTTTTAGGGTATGACAGGGGTCTCCCTTTATGTTCCCTAGTTTGGGTCCGGTCAGTAGCTAACTCACTGTGTATGCTCTTGTTGCTCACATACAGCCGTGACATTATAATCCGCCGAAACCGTCCTTTTTGACATGGATCCGCTTTCTGACCTCGTTGACCGCATGCAGGGTCTTTCTTTGGAGGTAGCGGATCTCCGTCAATCTATGATTCAGCTTCAAGCATTGGGCTCGGCTCCGGCCCATGGAGTCTTTTGCGAGCCAAAGGTCTCACTTCCGGAAACGTTCTCCGGGGGCAGTGAGAATTTTGTTCGCTTCAGAGAGGCATGCAAACTCCATTTTTGCTTGTGTCCCCGTTCCTCTGGTAATGAGGAGCAGAGGGTGAGGATTGTCATCTCCTTGCTCAGGGGTAATGCTCAGACTTGGGCTTTTTCACTGCCATCGGGGGTCCCAGACCTCTTCAACCAAATTGTTGGGGCCAAGGTTTTTTCCAAATTGGATTTGAGAGGCGCGTACAACCTGGTCAGGGTCAGAGAGGGGGATGAATGGAAAACAGCCTTTAATACCCCCGAGGGGCATTTCGAGAATCTCGTTATGCCTTTTGGCTTGATGAATGCTCCGGCCGTCTTTCAGCATTTTGTTAACAGTATTTTCTACCATTTAATGGGGAAATTTGTATTGGTGTATCTTGATGATATTTTGATTTTTTCCCCTGATGTTCGGACTCATCAGGATCATCTTTTTCAGGTTCTGCAGATTCTGCGAGAAAATAAATTATGCGCCAAGCTGGAGAAATGTGTGTTTATGGTATCGGAGATTCAATTTCTGGGTTTTCTCCTCTCTGCTTCTGGTTTTCGCATGGATCCGGAGAAGGTCCGTGCTGTGCTTGAGTGGGAGCTTCCTGAGAATCAGAAGGCATTGATGCGCTTTCTGGGTTTTGCAAACTATTACAGAAAGTTCATTTTGAATTATTCCTCTGTTGTCAAACCCCTCACTGACATGACCAAAAAGGGGCGGATTTTTCCTCTTGGTCGGAGGAGGCGCTTGCAGCTTTTTCTAAGATTAAAGAGAGTTTTGCGTCTGCTCCCATCTTGGTGCATCCCGATGTTTCCTTACCTTTTATTGTTGAGGTGGATGCTTCCGAGGTGGGTGTGGGTGCGGTTTTGTCCCAGGGTCCGTCTCCTTCCAAATGGCGACCCTGTGCCTTTTTCTCTAAAAACTCTCACCGGCAGAGAAAAACTATGATGTGGGAGATAGGGAATTGTTGGCCATCAAGTTGGCTTTCGAGGAATGGCGCCATTGGTTGGAGGGGGCCAGGTACCCTATCACCGTTTTTACCGACCATAAGAATCTGGCGTACTTGGAGTCGGCCAAGCGTATGAATCCGAGACAGGCCAGATGGTCTCTGTTCTTCTCCAGATTCAATTTTGTCGTTACATTCCGCCCTGGGATCAAAAATGTGAAGGCTGATGCTCTCTCTCGCTGTTTTCCGGGAGGAGGAAACTCCGAGGACCCGGGTCCCATTTTGGCGGAGGGGGTAGTTGTTTCTGCTCTGTATTCTGATTTGGAGGCCGAGGTCCAGGCTGCCCAGACTGAGGCACCTGCCCGTTGTCCTTCTGGAAAGTTGTTTGTGCCTCCTGAGTTACGTCACAAACTCTTCAAGGAGCATCATGATACTGTTCTTGCTGGTCACCCGGGAGTAGAGCCACGGTAGATCTCATTGCTCGGAGATTTTGGTGGCCGGCTCTTCGTAAGTCGGTGGAGGGTTTTGTGGCTGCTTGTGAGACGTGCGCTCGCGCTAAGGTCCCTCGTTCACGGCCTTCAGGTCCCCTTCTCCCCTTACCCATACCTTCCCGTCCTTGGACACACCTGTCCATGGACTTTATCACGGATCTTCCTCGTTCCTCAGGGAAGTCGGTGATCCTGGTGGTGGTGGACCGTTTTAGCAAGATGGCACATTTCATACCCTTCCCTGGATTGCCCAATGCTAAAACGTTGGCGCAAGCTTTTGTCGACCATATTGTTAAATTGCATGGCATTCCCTCTGATATTGTTTCCGATAGAGGCACGCAGTTTGTGTCCAGATTCTGGAAGGCTTTCTGTTCTCGCCTGGGGGTTCGGCTGTCCTTCTCTTCTGCTTTTCACCCGCAGTCGAATGGTCAGACTGAGCAGCGTCAATCAGAATCTGGAGACATATCTGCGCTGTTTTGTTGCAGAGAACCAGGAGGATTGGTGTTCATTTCTCCCTCTTGCTGAGTTTGCTCTGAACAACCGTCGTCAGGAATCTTCTGATAAGTCACCATTCTTTGGTGCATATGGGTTCCATCCGCAGTTTGGGACATTCTCGGGAGGGGCTCCTTCTGGTTTGCCTGAGGAGGAGAGATTTTCCTCGTCTTTGTCTACCATTTGGCAAAAGATTCAGACTAATCTAAGAAAGATGAGTGAGAAATATAAGCGTGTGGCTGATAAGAGACGTGTGCCTGGTCCGGACCTGAATGTGGGTGATCTGGTGTGGTTGTCTACAAGAAATATTAAACTGAAGGTTCCCTCCTGGAAATTGGGTCCCAAGTTTATTGGGCCTTATAAAATCTTGTCAGTCATCAATCCTGTTGCCTTCCGTCTTGATCTTCCACGGGTTTGGAAGATACATAATGTATTTCACAGATCTCTCTTAAAACCATATGTCCAGCCCACGGTACCCTCCTCTTTGCCTCCTCCTCCGATTTTGGTTGATGGCAATCTGGAGTTTGAGGTTTCCAGAATTGTGGACTCTCGCATTGTCCGCGGTTCTCTTCAGTACCTCGTTCATTGGAAGGGTTATGGTCCTGAGGAGAGGATGTGGGTTCCGGTGTCGGACATTAAAGCCACTCGCCTCATCAGGACTTTTCATAGGGCTCATCCTGAGAAGGTGGGTCCTGGGTGTCCGAGTCCACCCGTAGAGGGGGTACTGTCACTACCAGAGCTTTGAGACGTTCTCACAGCTCTGTTTCTCCACCCCTGTGATGATGTAACTACTAGAGCTTTGAGGCGTTCTCACAGCTCTGTTTCTCCGCCCCTGTGATGAGGTCTTTACTTTCTGTTTCCTTCCTCCCAGCTGTCCCTCCTGTGTTTGATTGCTCTGCCTTTAAATCACCTCTCTTCCTTTGTACGGTGCGGATTATACTTCTTCATTTGAGCAGTATCTCTCGCTTGAGTATCTTCACTGGTGTGATATCTTTTCTGGACCTGTGTTCTGCTGAAGCAAGTACTTCGGACATTGTCTGCTGACTTTGGATCTGTTTTCACTGCTGCTGCAGCTCCTTCAGTTAAGTGTGCAGACATTGTGTGTTTCTGTTTGTTTTGCTGACTGGATCCGAGGCGACCCCGGTTCCGTCCATATACTGAGCAGGGCACCGGTGGCCGTGCCCCTTCCACTACTGTAGGGGTTACAGTGGTCATCAGCCTTAGGTACGCGGGCATGTCTCGATCCACCATCTGGATCTGGACATGGGCTTAGCAGCATAGGGAGAGCTTTTAGGGTCTGACAGGGGTCTCCCTTTATGTTCCCTAGTTTGGGTCCGGTCAGTAGCTAACTCACTGTGTATGCTCTTGTTGCTCACATACAGCCGTGACACCTCCCTACTGTCCCCCTCAAGGTACCTATCCCCAGGGGTGAGACCCGTGCCCTTACCAGTGAAAACCTGTTGCTGGTCAGATATAAGGACAAGAGGGATGTCCTTGTACTGACCACAATTCACGGTAACGGCATCTCCCCTGTCCCTGTGCGAGGTACCACGGCAACAGTCCTCGAGCCCGATTGTATCGTCGACTACAATCGGTATATGGGAGGAGTTGATCTCTCTGATCAAGTCCTCAAGCCATATAATGCCATGCGCAAAACCCGGACATGGTACAAAAAAGTTGCAGTCTACTTGGTACAGGTTGCCTTGTACAACTCTTTTGTACTGTTCCAGAGCGCTGGAAACACAGAGAAATTCCTTCAATTCTATGAGGCAGTCCTCAAGAACCTGAACTTTTCTGACAGGGAAAGAGCAGGCCGGAGTACCTCGGGAATTGGAGGCGCCCAGATCGTCCCTGGCCAACACTTTCCAGGTGTGGTTCCCCCATACTTAAAAAGAAGGGACGAACCCAAAAAAGATGCAGAGTGTGTCACAGGAGGGGGATACCAAAGGACACTACCACTCAGTGTGACACGTGACCTGATCATCCGGGCCTCTGCGTTATTGCTTCAGGAAGTACCACACTTCCATGGAGTACTAAATTTATTATCCCCTTTTCCATGTAGCCACTGACAATCGGATAAAAACTATGGTTCTCAGACTTGAGACACCAAAATTTTTTTTTGCAAAAATAATAGTTTATAAATCTAAAATAATTTAAAAAAATAATTAAAAAAGTAGACAAATTATGTATCACCGCGTCCGTAATAATCTGGCCTATAAAAATACCCCATAAACCTAACCCCTTATATTAACACGGGGGGAAAAAAAAGTGCAAAAAAAGGAATTTTTGTCACCTTACATAATAAAATGCGTAATAGCAAGCGATCAAAAAGTCACATGCCCCCCAAAATAGTGCCATTAAAACTGTCCCCTCATCCCGCAAAAGATGAGCCCCTACCGAAGACAATCGGGTAAAAACTTTAAAAAAAAACTGACTGTTCGACTGTGTAGATAGTTACATTTTTTTAGTTTATTTCAAATAGGATAATATAGTGTTAATCAAATTATTTTTTTTAAAGTAGACAAATTATGTATCGCCACATCCGTAATAATCTGCCGTATTAAAATACCCCATGACCTAACCCTTTAGATTAATATGGGGAAAAAAAAGAAAAGTGCAAAAACATTTTTTTTTGTCACCTTACATACAGTCACATGCCCCCCAAAATAGTGCCATTATAACCACCTCATCCGGCAAAAAGTTAGCCCCTACCTAATACAATTGGCTAAAAAACGGCTCTTAGACTAAAAATTTTTTGTATCAAAAAGGATAATCTAGTCTAAAACCTAAATAATTGTAAAAAAGTAGACTTATTATGTATCGCCGCATCCGTAATAATCTCCTCTATAAAAATACCCCATGACCTAACCCCCCAGATTAACACTGCCCCAAAAAAAAATTTTAAACTGTGCCAAAACAGTCATTTTTGGCACTTTTCCATTTCAATCCGTCTTTACCGGTAAAAAAAGCAAGGGTTAACAGCCAAACAAAACTTAATATTTATTACCCTGATACTACAGTTTACAGAAACGCTACATTTGTGGTCATAAACTGCTGTATCACTAAAAGGCAGGACGCAAAAGGAATGGTTTCTGGAAGGCCGATTTTTATGGCCTTTTTTATTGACACCATGCCCCTTTTGAAGCCCCCCTGATGCACTCCTAGAGTAGAAACTCCCTAAAAGTGACCCCATCTAAGAAACTACACCCCTCAAGGTATTCAAAACTGATTTTACAAACCTTATTAACCCTTTAGGTGTTACTCAACAATTAATGGCAAATGGAGATTAAATTTCAGAATTTCAACTTTTGTAACCTTACCTCACAAAAATGTAATATAGAGCAACCAAAAATCATATGTACCCTAAAAATAGTCCCAACACAACTGCCACCCCATCCCGTAGTTTCCAAAATAGGGTCACTTTTAGGGAGTTTCTACTCCAGGGGGGCATCAGGGGGGCTTGAAACAGGACACGGTGTAAATAAAACGGTCCATGAAAATCAGCCTTGCAAAAACCACACGGTGCTTCCTTTCCGTGTGGCCGTACAGTAGTGTACGACCACATATAGGGTGTTTCTGTACACGGCAGAGTCAGGGCAATAAAGATACAGTCTTGTTTGGCTGATAACCCTTGCTTTGTTAGTTGGAAAATGGGTTAAAATTCAAAATTTGGCAAAAATAATGAAATTCTGAAATTTCATCTCCATTTGCCAATAACTCTTGTGGAGCACCTAAAGGGTTAACATAGCTTGTAAGATCAGTTTTCAATACCTTGAGGGGTGTAGTTTCTTAGATGGGGACACTTTAAGGGTCCATTCACACGTCCGCAATTCTCTTCCGCATTTTGCGGAACGGAATTGCGGACCCATTCATTTCAATGGGACAGATGATGTCCCGCCGCGATCCTCACTTCCAGGTCTGCAATCTCGTTACCGAAAAAAATAGAATATGTCCTATTCTTGTCCGCAATTGGCAAAAGGCATTTTCTATGTAGTGCCGGCAATGTGCGGTCCGCAAATTGCAGAACGCACATCGCCGATGTCCGTGTTTTGCAGATCCGTGGATCCGCAATACAAACGCGGACATGTGAATGGACCCTTAGGGAGTTTCTACTCCAGGGGTGCATCAGGGGGGCTTGAAATAGGACACGGTGTAAATAAACCGGTCCATAAAATCTGCCTTCCAAAAACCACACGGCGCTCCTTTCCCTCTACGCCCCGCCGTGTGGCCGTACAGTAGTGTACGACCACATATGGGGTGTTTCTATAAACAACAGAGTCAGGGCAATAAAGATACGGTCTTGTTTGGCTGATAACCCTTGCTTTGTTTGTGGAAAAAATGGGTTAAAATGGAAAATTTGGAAAAATTTGAAAATCTGAAAATTCATCTCCATTTGCCAATAACTCTTGTGGAGCACCTAAAGGGTTAACAAAATTTGTAAAATCTGTTTTGAATACCTTGAAGGGTGTAGTTTCTAAAATGGGGTCATTTTTGGGTGGTTTCTATTATGTAAGTCTCACAAAGTGACTTCAAACCTGAACTGGTACCTAAAAAAATGGGTTTTTGAAAATTTCTGAATTTCCAAGATTTGCTTCTAAACTTCTAAGACTTGTAACGTCCCCAAAAAATGAAATGGCATTCCTAAAATGATCGATACATGAAGTAGACATATGGGGAATGTAAATCAATAACTTTTTTTTGTCTGTGTTATTATGCATTATAGAAGTAGAGAAATTGAAACATGGAAAATTGCTAATTTTTCCAAATTTTTGGTAAATTTGGTATTTTTTTATAAATAAAAATGAAATTTTTAACTCCAGTTTACAACTGTCATGAAGTACAATATGTGATGAAAAAACTATCTCAGAATGGCCTGCATAAGTAAAAGCGTCTAAAAGTTATCACCACATAAAGTGACACTGGTCAGATATGCAAAAAATGGGCGAGTCCTTATGGGGTTAAACTTCTGAGCCAAGTTTCCCATAAATTCATTCACAAAAGAAAAAGTGTCTATGTGAAGCAAAAGTTTCCCCTTTACACTAGAAAGTGCCGAATGTAACTGTAAATACCTAAACCAAGATAAATTAATGATATGCTCTCTTTGTGCCAAATCCAGGAATGGAATTATAGCTCTATTACTCACCACTTGTGTAACATAAAGAATATTATTTTTTTGCCAAGAGTTATCTCCAGCTGATTCATCTAACTCCTGTAAATAATAATTATGCCAGAGGGGCGTACAATTAAGAGATCCCCTTATTCCCAACCATCCTCTAATAATACTCCACGTCTTCGCAAATAACTTCCTATAATTCTGTTGGATTCTGGATAATGACCCGGACTCTAATAGTGTAAACATATTATCATATGCAAATCTCCTCAGCAGGGTCCTGCAGAGAGGGCTTTCCTCCCAATAGCAATAAAGCCATAGCTGTGTGTGACGGAATGCCTGCCACCCCGACTGGGTGCCTCCGTCGACCGATGCGCCTAGTGCTTGCCAAGGACCTTCAGCACTGCACTCGACACCAGAACCACCTCAAACCCCACGAACCGCCTCAGCTTAGTTTGGGTTTTCGCCGTACCTCTCCTTAGTCCAGAGAGCGAAACAGGAACAAGAAAAGCCCTCACAAGAGCTAGGGAATATACTCTGGAGAGTATAAGGAATATAGCAATCCCCAGAGTGTAGTTCTCCAATCCCCCAAACATGAGCCCAGACTTCATGAAGGGTAGAACAGGACACTTTAATGACAGCCAGCACTCACAATTTATACAGATCCACAGGCCCGAGGCACAACCCCTCTGCCTGGGATACAGTTAACTCAGACAATAGACTAACTTAATATACATATACAGTTCAGGTGGTCTAACATTATAACGCAATCAAACAGATCCCCCAGTGTCTCAATGATGAATAGGAAGAGAGGAGACACATGTGATGGGATTATCTCCTGAGTGTATCAGAGGGTGATCTACTCCTCTACCCCAGAGTCAGCTACTTAATCCCATCACTAGCACAACAGAACAAAGGGACAAATGAACCAACACCTTTCCTGGGAGCCTCAGTGCAGAGTTAACCCTTCTTGTATAGCTGGGTTCACCCCTGCACCTTCAATGGACAACAGGAACGATAAGGCCTATAAAGTCCACACATAAATCAGGGCTCACTGTTCCTTGTAACCCCCAAGAGGTCTGAGGGGGTCTCCATGGTTCTGGGTCCATAGTCCGTAGGAAGGAGGCTAGCTCTCAGTCTTCTCCAGCAGCCCCAGTGATGGTTCAGTCCGTCACATTTCTCCCCTCCCAACAGTAGACTAACGAGGTATCTGACCTCCTGTCGGTCAGTGCCTTGGTTAGTCCAGCAACCCACCCACAAAACATAATCAACAGAGTGGCCCACCCCCAAGAATTGGTTATTGCACCTGGGGTAGTGGGTAGCTTGTTCATGTCCAGGGGCTCCACCACAGCTCTGGGGGTACTAGCCTTCCGGATCGGTGGGTTGCTGAGTGGGTAGAGACCAGCGGTACTCTGCCCTGGTGCCAGCGCTACCACGGGAATAGCCTGGTTGGAGCCCAGCTGAGGAGAAGGGTTAGCACGCTCCTCCCTCTGGACCTGGTGTTGCTGCTGGAGGAGAAGACAGGCTGTCTCCCTTTGGATATACAGCCCTGCTGCTGGGGAACAGGGCCGACTGTCCCTACCCCTGTGGTTTGGGCACAGAGACCACGGTCCCATCTGCACAGGTGTGGGGCTTATCATCTCCCCTTGGTGGGCTGGGCTGCCGCTGGGAAGGGGGAACGAGGTTCTCCCCTCCTGGTAGAATACTCTGCCGCTGGGGAGCAGGACCGACTGTCCGTACTCCCTGTAGCTTGGGCGCAGAGACCACGGTCCCATCTGCGCTGGTGGGGGCTTAGTGTCTCCCCTTAGTGGGCTACGCTGCCGCTGGGGAGAGGGGGTAATAAGCTCCTCTCCCTTACACACCTTCAGCCGCTGGGGAGAGGGGGTAACAGGCTCTTCTCCCTGACACTCTCTCTGCTGGTGGAGAGGGAACTGACTGTCTCCCCTTCCAATAATGCGCTCTGCCGCTGGGGAGGGGGAACGAGGCTCTTCCCTCCCGGTAGAATACTCTGCCGCTGGGGAGCAGGACCGACTGTCCGTACTCCTGTAGCTTGGGCGCAGAGACCACGGTCCCATCTGCGCTGGTGGGGGCTTAGTGTCTCCCCTTGGTGGGCTAGCGCTGCCGCTGGGAAAAGGGGTAATAAGCTCCTCTCCCTTACACACCTTCAGCCGCTGGGGAGAGGGGTAACAGGCTCCTCTCCCTGACACTCTCTCTGCTGGTGGAGAGGGGAACCGACTGTCTCCCCTTCCAATAATGCGCTCTGCCGCTGGGGAGTGAAACCGGTGGTCTCTCCTCCCTGTAATGTACTCTGCCGCTGGGGATCTGGGCCGACTGCCCAGCATCCCTGTAGGGCCGGTAGTGAGACCGCAGTCCCATCTCCACCTGCCATCTGTGGGTCTTCCCAGGACCAGTCTATGAGGTCCCTCAACATTTGAGAGTAGGGACCACCTGCATCTGCACCCGGTAACTCCGGCTGCTGCTGGGGATCGGGGCCAGCTTCCCAGCATCCCGGTGGGCCCGGTGGAGAGACCTCAGTCCCATCTCCACCTGCCTGTTGTGGTTCCTCGCAGGACCAGTCTATGAGGACCCCTACTTCGGGTTCCTCTGGCCGCCTTCGGGGAAATGGTTAACCTCCTCGAATGGAGCCTCTCTTTGGCTGCTATAACGCTCCTTCTGCTGAGCATACTCCATCTTTTCGCCAGCCGGAATTCTCGGTCCAGCCTTGTGTTTCGCTCGGCCATGACCTGGTTCCAGATCACCCGGCGTGTCTCCATAGGTACATCATCCCCATACTGGGCCACTCGCTGCCTTACTTCAGCCAGCCAATTATCTCCAGAGCCAGAGCCTTCCATACTTGTCTGCTTCAAGTCGCTGGATCCCTCTGCTCCCAGGGGCGCTGTACGGATACTAGCGTTGCCCTCAGTTTGTAATTCCACGAACGGTGTCTCAGAGCTGCTTTACCTCGCACTAGGACGCCATCCCACTGCTGCCACCAATGTGACGGAACGCCTGCCACCCCGACTGGGTGCCTCCGTCGACCGATGCGCCTAGTGCTTGCCAAGGACCTTCAGCACTGCACTCGACACCAGAACCACCTCAAACCCCACGAACCGCCTCAGCTTAGTTTGGGTTTTCGCCGTACCTCTCCTTAGTCCAGAGAGCGAAACAGGAACAAGAAAAGCCCTCACAAGAGCTAGGGAATATACTCTGGAGAGTATAAGGAATATAGCAATCCCCAGAGTGTAGTTCTCCAATCCCCAAACATGAGCCCAGACTTCATGAAGGGTAGAACAGGACACTTTAATGACAGCCAGCACTCACAATTTATACAGATCCACAGGCCCGAGGCACACCCCTCTGCCTGGGATACAGTTAACTCAGACAATAGACTAACTTAATATACATATACAGTTCAGGTGGTCTAACATTATAACGCAATCAAACAGATCCCCCAGTGTCTCAATGATGAATAGGAAGAGAGGAGACACATGTGATGGGATTATCTCCTGAGTGTATCAGAGGGTGATCTACTCCTCTACCCCAGAGTCAGCTACTTAATCCCATCACTAGCACAACAGAACAAAGGGACAAATGAACCAACACCTTTCCTGGGAGCCTCAGTGCAGAGTTAACCCTTCTTGTATAGCTGGGTTCACCCCTGCACCTTCAATGGACAACAGGAACGATAAGGCCTATAAAGTCCACACATAAATCAGGGCTCACTGTTCCTTGTAACCCCCAAGAGGTCTGAGGGGGTCTCCATGGTTCTGGGTCCATAGTCCGTAGGAAGGAGGCTAGCTCTCAGTCTTCTCCAGCAGCCCCAGTGATGGTTCAGTCCGTCAAATTTCTCCCCTCATAACAGTAGACTAACGAGGTATCTGACCTCCTGTCGGTCAGTGCCTTGGTTAGTCCAGCAACCCACCCACAAAACATAATCAACAGAGTGGCCCACCCCCAAGAATTGGTTATTGCACCTGGGGTAGTGGGTAGCTTGTTCATGTCCAGGGGCTCCACCACAGTCTGTCACACTGTGCAGCTATAAAATAGCCCTTAAAGGGATTCTGTCACCAGGTTTGACCCCTGTCAGCTAAACATATGCTGACGCTCAGGGTCTCATCAGGATTCCGAATGTGGGCTCATCAATGCGATCAGTAGCTTTATTTTGGCAAAAAACAGGCTTTACTAACATGTAAATCAAAGAAATAAGATGCCCAAGGGGAGGTCCAGGGATGCAGGGTGCCGGGCCGCACCCATCGCTGTTCATGCCCAGCGCCGCCTCCTACTCTTCTGTGCCGCCTCCTACTCTTCTGTGCCGCCTCTCCCTCTCTCCCCCTCCTCCTGCTGTAAGATCTGGCGCGTGCGCACAGGGCGCATGCGCACTTCGCTTGAAGAAGCCGATCCAAGAAGTCAGCGCGTGCGCATCAGGACTTCTTGGATTGGCTTCTTCAAGCGAAGTGCGCATGCGCCAGATATTACAGCAGGAGAAGGGGGAGGGAGAGGCGGCACAGAAGAGTGGCCGGGCACCCTGCATCCCTGGACCTCCCCTTGGCCACCTTATTTCTTTGATTGACAGATTAGTAAAACCTGTTTTTTGCCAAAATAAAGCTACTGATCGCATTGATGAGCCCACATTAGGAATCCTGATGAGATCCTGAGCATCAGCATATGTTTAGCTGACAGGGGTCAAACCTGGTGACAGAATCCCTTTAAAATAGGGAAGGTTGAGCCCTGTTTGTTCCAACGGCTTGTAAAGGTATTCCAATGTAAGCCTTATCTGCTTTCTTCCCCAAAGTAAATCATTAATAATTCTCTCAATTAATTTAAAAAAGTTATCGTCAATCCATATTGGGAAGTTCCTGAGGATATAGCGGATTTGGGGTAATATCACCATCTTTACTAGGGGTACTCTGTCAACTCTAGATGAGGGAAGTCGAAGCCATAGCATAATTTTTGACCTCAGTTTAATTATCAATCAAATCAAATTTAACTGTAAAACATCTTCAATTTTGGGGGATATCATCATACCCAAATATTCAAATGAGTCAGAGATCTTAAGCATATTCTGCGGCCCCTCAATGGAATATTCAGGCCTATCTACAGGCATAAGAGTTGTTTTAGACCAATTAATATCAAAGCCTGAGACTAAACCGAAAGAGTTAACTATTCGAATAAGTTCTAGAAGTGAGGTATCGGTAAGATTTAAAAAAAACCAAAAAATGTGTCCGCATGTAATGAAATGCAGTCCTCTACTCCTAATATCCCAAACCCTTCGATCCCAGAATCTTTCCTAACTCTAGCAGCGAGGTGCTCAATATAAATATCGAATAACAGTGGAGAAAGTGGACAGCCTTGACGGGTACCTCTATTCAAAGGCAAACTCCTTGTCAAGCTCCCATTAATATTCAATCTCGCAGTAGGGGACTTATACAAAAGCGTAATCATATTTATAAATCTAATACCAAATCCCATCCTTTCCAGAACTTCCAAAGGAATCACCACTCCACCCTATCAAAGGCCTTAGTGGCATCCAGAGATAGAATGGAGCGAGAGACCCTCCCGGAAGACTGTATATTAGCAAACAATTGGTGCAGATTATAATGAGTACCCTTATTGGGAATAAACCCATTCTGGTCAGGGTGTATAATTGATGAAATAACCTTAGATAGCCTTATAGTCAGAATCCCTGAGAGAAGCTTTATATTCGTATTCAATAAAGAGATCGGCCTATATGACCCCACATCTAGAGGGTCCTTACCCTTTTTCAATATTAGTGTTATTACAGCCTCTGTCATTGACTCTGGAAGGCTACCCTCCTCTGTTGATCCTATAAACACCTTCAGGAGACGAGGAAGAATAACCTTCCCATATTTGCGATAGAAGCCATCGGACCCAGGGGAGGAATTTCCCGAGCACACTTTCAGTGCAGCTTCTAACTCCTCTAGGGAGAGGTATGCATCAAAAGATTCTCTCTGAGTATCGGTAAGAACTGGGAGAGAAATAGAATCCAAACATGAATTCATCTCTTCATCTGTTATAAACTTATCTGAGTTACCTGGGTTATATAATGGAAAAATGTTTCAAGAAGGTTCCCTTTTATACTATCTTGATCTTCAATAATTATACACTCAGATGACCGGATACTAACTATCTCCTTTTTTTGTTCTAGATTAGAGATCACTTTCGCTAGGAGTTTCCCAGGTCTACCTGATTCAGAAAAAATATTTTTGTTCCTTAAAAAAGACCCTTTGCTGGGCCTTTTCCAAGAGAAAGTCAGAATATGCCTGGCTTGTATTCTGCATAATTTCCCTGTTTCCTACTGTTTTATTTCTAGAGAACTCATTCATAACAATTAACATTGCTTCTTTTAGCTCCTTCTCTTTATTACCATATCCCTTTCTTAAATTAGAAATATTATTAACAAAAACTCCCCTCATAAAGGCCTTGAATGCATCCCATACCAGTTGGATTTTAGCTGAATTATAGTTACTATCCCAGAAGCGCACCATCTCCTGTTTCATATATTCATGATTGTCCATTATAGAAATCCAATGGGGATTCAATCTAAATGGGGTCTTACTCTACAGTTATTGTCCCCCATGGTTAATTCCAAAAAAGGGGTACATGATCTGATATCGACTTGGCCCCATATTTCATCTGTTTTTCATAGTTTTTATTTATCAGGGCCAAGTCTATCCTAGACATGGAATTTCAATATTTACTTATACAGTTAAAAGCCATTTTCCCCTTTCCAACACATTCCCCATATATCCACAAAACCTGATTCCCTGTAAAAATGTGCCAAAGGGGACCCTTGGGTCGGGGCATGGGTATCTCCCCCCATAGAGATCCTATCTGTTTCTGGATTAATAACACAGTTAAAATCCCCAATAACTAATGGGGGGCAATCAGGCCACTGATCCATAAAAGTTAATAAACAATTGAGTAGATGTAGAGAAAAAGGGGAAGGGATATAGACAAAATCCAGAATACACAGTCTTCCAGAGAGTCTCCCATAAAGAAAAAAAAACCTCACCTGTTTGTCGATAGAGGATGCCTCACAGACAAAATCAATCCCCCTATGAACTAAAACTGTAATTCCTCTGGAATAACTAGTAAAGGTAGAATGATAAGTCTGTGCAGCCCATCTCCTACTAAGCTGCAAAACCGACTCCTCAGTAGAATGAGTCTCTACCAAGCAAACAATTGCTGGTTGGTGTCTCTGAGCCTGGTCGAAAACCGCCTGTCTTTTTATCTTATCCCCCAAGACCTCGAACATTCCAAGTAAAGATTCTAACTGACATCAAGTCAGCCAACAGATTCCAATAATATATAAAAAGCTCAAAATCATAGCCCCCAACCCCACCATCTTAGAAGACGCATCGCAGCCCATCCCACAAACCTCGCCCCTAAACTTGCTGATCCGCCACATCACTGACGCAGATCTCCCAACTAAGACCATCCATCCCCCTCTCCCCTTCCCACACCACTATTAGAAGAAGGAAAAAAGAAAAGAAAAAAAAAACATATGAAGGATCTGCTTAGATATTATTCTGATCCAGCCAATCTATCACAGAGTCCGGAGAATAAAAAAAAAAAAAAAAAAAGTTCCACCATTGAATATGAGGCTACTTTCACACTAGTGTCTTGAACACCATCGAAAGTCAATGGGGGACAGACCGTTTTCTATTGTGTCAGAGAAAACGTCTTGCTTTGCACCACATCGTGGACAGAAAAAATCTGCTTGCAGCATTTTTCTGTCTATAATGGGGACGCAACCAAACCGAACGGAATGCATTTTGGATCTCAATAGCGGAATTGAAAACGCTAGTGTTAAAGTAGCCTTACTCGCAGTTTCGCTGGATAAATAAATTAGTATTTAATGTCTTTTCCTTGCAAGCGTTTTTGTTCTGCCATTAAATTGCGTCTCTTTTCCTGGATCTCTTTGGAGAAGTCCGGAAAAAAGGACAATTTACTTCCATTGCATAAGATAGGAGAATACTCCCTCGTCCTTCTCAGGATTATGTCTTTGATTCGGTATCGATACCATAAAAAAGTATTGCGATACTCGATACCACGAGAAAAAATAAAACGCCAAAAAAAGTCACGTGCGTTCCACAGTTTATGGAACGGCCGGGCCATAATACAACAGTCCTATGCTATTTTTGAGGGGGACTAGGCGACTAAAAGAAAATGGCGAATCGTGTAGTTTTTATTTAATTTTTTTTTTCTTTAACGGTGCGGACGTTCACCACATAAAAAAGGATTATTTTTATAGTTTGGACTTTTCGTGGCGATATGTAATATTTTATTTATTTATTGTTTATATATTTTATATTTCAACATATCCCGTTCGAAATTTCCACTCTACTTGATGGGGTGTACCCAATAAATCTATAAATACAACAACATAATTTCCCATAAAATCAATAGTCTTTATTCAAACCCTATAAAATATAAACATTCCCATATATAGGGGGAAACAGGTTAAAATACACACCAGATACTTCCTGCTCAAATTTCTACAATACAAAAAAAGGGAGGTATGGCATATACTGAACCACATGAATCACTGGCTGGTTAAAGCTGAAGCCATTTACTACTTGCTACCGCATAGTACACATGATCTTTAGGACTCCATTACTAGGCTCCCGACTATATACACCACCACATAATTGACATGCACATGCACATACCTAATACAGCAGATAGAGAAGATCGAGACAGGACTGGCACACCCCTTAACGCGCGTTTCGCGTCAGCTTCTTCAGGAGGAGAGAGAGTGCAAATAATAAGGAGGTCTTTTAAACTAATTGCTAACCAATGGGGATCGCCATACTATCCATGTGATTAGTGGACGTCATAATCGCGGCGCATCGCATGTGGTAGCAAGTAGTAAATGGCTTCAGCTTTAACCCATTGTTTCCAAAGGCTGTCTGGGCATGCTGGGAGTTGTAGTTTTGCAACAGCTGGAGGCACACTGGTTGGGAAACACTGCTTTAACCAGCCAGTGATTCATGTGGTTCAGTATATGCCATACCTCCCTTTATTAGTATTGTTGAAATTTGAGCAGGAAGTATCTGGCGTGTATTTTAACCTGTTTCCCCCTATATATGGGAATGTTTATATTTTATAGGGTTTGAATAAATATTATTGATTTTATGGGAAAGTGTGTACTATATTATTGTATTTATAGATTTATTGGGTACACCCCATCAAGTAGAGTGGAAATTTATTGGGTGCACCCCATCAAGTAGAGTGGAAATTTCGATCAGGTTTTTAATTGTTGAAATTTGAGCAGGAAGTATCTGGTGTGTATTATACCCTGTTTCCCCCTATATATGGGAATGTTTATATTTTATAGGGTTTGAATAAAGATTATTGATTTTATGGGAAAGTGTGTACTATGTTATTGTATTTAAATATTTCATATGTAAAATTGGGAAAGGGGATGATTTATACTTAATATTTTTATGTACTTTTTTCTTAAACTTTTTTTTTTTTTTACAGTTTATTTATTAACTTTTCCCCCCTTAGGGACTAGAACCTGGGATCATTTTCATCCTATTCACTCTAATAGAGCTCTATCAGGGTGAATAGGATCTCACACTGTCCCTGCTGCCCTGTGTACAGTGCACACAGCAGCAGGGAGCTGACCATGGCAGCCAGGACTTCAGTAGCGTCCTGGTTACCATGGTAACCGATAGGAGCCCCAGCATTACACTGCTGGGGCTCCGATCGTTACCACTGCCACCAATGAGGAGGAGGTAAGGGGGCCCTGTGGCCACTGCCACCAATGACTTCAATACTGGGGGGAGGGAGGGAGAAAGAGGGGATGGGGCACTGGCCACTCTTATCTTTAATACTGGGGACAGGGGGGGCGCACTGGCCAGCAATGTTTTAATACTGGGGGGGCGGCACACTGGCCACCAATGTCTTTAATACTGGGGGGGGGCGTCGTCGCACTGGCCACCAATGACAAGTATAACCATTCATATACCCCTCAGGTTAACTGCCACGGATCGCAGCGCTCAGTGATAGGCAGGTGCCGGCAGTGTATTCCTGCTGCCTGCGTCTGTATATGAATGGTTATACTTGTCATTGGTGGCCAGTGCTCCCGCCCCTCTCCCTCTATTGGTTGCAGCGGCAGCACAGGGGGAGGGAGAGACTGCCTCCTCCTCCCCGTGCTGCCAAGGAGAACATGGCTGCGCTGAGAGTGGCGCAGCCACGTTCTCTGATACTGGGCTGTGCGGCAGCGCAGCACAGTATCGATAAAATACTAATCCTGGTATCGAGCTCGATACCGGAGAAAAGTATCGATTGGGTATCCAAACTTCGATACCCGCAACAACCCTACAACCCAGTATGATAAGGTTACTGGCTATTAATGTGAGGCACATGGCATCTAAATTGATGAAACCATGTGCCACATATTAATAGCAACCTTGTCAAGTACCCCGCTTAACATAATGGACATGGGGTTAATGGCATCAGGTACATGCAGGTGTAACTTGCTGTTAATATGAGGCACATTGTTTTATCAATTTGGACCTGCATGTGCCTCACATTAATAGTAAGTAACCTCATCATGTGTACCTCACATTAATGGCTAACTCAATGTTGCCCATTATTTGATGGGGTGCTTGGGGCCACTTACTTTTAATGTGAGGTACATGGGGGTACTAATGTTATAGCACCATCTACCTCAGATTAATAATAGGCGACCCCATCTTCTCAAATCATGGCTACTGGCAACATTGCGGTTAATGAGTCACATTAACCCCAAATCTTGAAATCTTGCTGGCTGTATAATACATGTTTTTTGCCTGCCTTTATTTTGAGACAGGCTAATAATCTTGCAGTGTGTGGGACGGGGTGTGGGCTGGGTTACCTGCGCCTGCTGCTTTTCAAAGAAACTAATGGCTTGAGACTGGGGAACGCAAGGAGGAGGAGGCTGCCGCTGCTGCCGTTCGCCGAGCACAAGCTGAGACGGCGCAGCGGTAAACCCTACCCCATCCCTCCTCCTACTTTAATATTAGCCACACATTCATTGGTGGCAGTGGTGCGGTGTGCCAGAGCTTGCTAATTTTATTGGGCTCCGCAGCGGCCACGTCATGGGAGGGATTCCCTCCCCCCTTCTCCACTAACTCGGCCACTCTGCCTGACGTGAGCGTCGGGCGCGCATGCGCCTGGTGTTTCCGCTCCTCTGCGGCCTGGCAAACTATCTTCCAGGGCCTGGTCCTGGGCCGCGGCCTGGGGGTTGGGGATCGCTGGTATAGGGACTTTTTGTACATTGGGTCCATCTATGAGTTGCCTGTACTGATTAGAGACATGTGTGAGTCCTAGCTTTTCTTCCTTTTTTGTTAATCTTAGTTGCTGTACTTGTATTTTAAACGTTGTTGTACATTTGAACAATAATACTATTTATTTTGTAGAATATATGTAGCTGTGCGTTCTTGTATTGGGGTTATGATTTATATCAGTTACTCACAGCAATTGACGTGTTAGGAGCCAGCGTGTTTTTGTCGGTGTCAATAAAAAACACTGTTTGCCCTGCAACAAACAAGCATTCATGCAGCTCTGTAGACAGAAAAATAAAAAAGCTATCAAAAAACGGTGATGCAAAGAAATTTAAATTTTTTCAAAGGTTTTTTTTTAGGCTTGAGTAAATCAAAGCATACAAAGTGAACAAAGAGCTGTGCCTATATTGTGAAACCGATAAGATTGAGTTTTATTACTGCACCATTCTTAAGTAGGGAAGTCACCAAGCAAAAAAGACACAGCATGTACCACTAGCTTGGTCATTACTTTGGTGCTTGATAAACTGTTAAAGCTAGTTTGTACAAGTAAGAACTATTCTAGTAAAAGCATATATTGTTGCCAAATACAAAGGCGGGAATCCACATGTTTTGTTAAATTATACAGTAACAGGTTTTCAGACCCCACCTCCTTTGTTTGGCCACGCCTTCTACATGTTTGGCTCCGCCTACAATATGGGGCCACTTCTACCTTTTTTTCCAGGGACACTTTGAGTTCCCAATCCGCCTTTGGTCTAGATCCATCTGCAAGGACGAGGGGAACACCACCCATTTAGTGCACAATATCTCAAAAGCACACGCCACATACCAACGGGCACTAGTCAACCGGTAGTTGAAGATGCGCTTTCGGTCGTCCAGATTGCGCCTTGGAAAGGGACGCATCATGTAGGGTGACAATGCCAATGCCGATCAGCCATGATCACAAATAGAGCCAGTGGAACTGTAGATCTGGGCAGTCTTCAGGGTTCTGACAGAGTAAGCTTGCTGATGAAAAGTCATTCAGCCATTTTGTAAGTAGAAAAAATGTGGGCATCTGATATGCTCCCATAGGCAGACAGCCATTTGAAACTGACATTTTAATCAGTGATTCCAATAAAGGTTTTTTGTTTTTTCTTATTTTGAGCTCTATCTCCAATTTAGTTAAGTATATGTTCCCATAGGCCCCAAAATCAACAATTAAAAACCTGTAGTTACTGATAACCAACGCCAAAGGCACCACAGAAAAATATTGTTTATAATTAAACCACTGGGACCCTGAGTAAGGCGGCTTCTTAGCTCAGATGTGTTTGCCATCCAGTGTCCCGATGCAGTTTGGAAAGTGCGCTAATTGATAGAATCCCTCGGCCGTACAGAGCCAATTTTCAACCTTGTGTTGTGGCATCACCGCTTTTCTGAGTTGCTGCCAGATGACTTGACAAGTTTGACAGACATTTCCAGAAATCAATGAGATATCCAGCAAGAACTCAGCTGACACCAGCTGCTGATGGTGGCGGCTCAGTTCCTGACCCGTCTCTATCAGCATTGTATAATGTCTGGGCTGAGAAGAGGAAGCAGGGCAACTAGGGGCACAGAGTGGGTAGCAGGGGGCACTGAGGGGACAGCAGGAGGCACAGAAGAGGCTGCACTTACAGGTTCTGATCTTCACTGACAGGAACTGTTAACATCAGAGCCTGTAATTGGCTTTTTTTCCACAGAGTTGCGCTCTGATTGGCTACAGTAGTTTGTACAGAGCGATTGCTGGCAAGGGTCCATTCTAATTGGTCCCTTGCCAGCATCTCTGGAGTCCCTGCTGTTCTTGAGAGCTGAGACACTAGCGCTATGACGCTTCGTTGTGTTACAGCAGCGGTTAAGAGCTTGGGCGTAACTATAAGTCCAGATGCGCAAAGTTATTGCCCACCTGGACATACTGTTACAGAACATCTAGATTCAGGAAGGGGTTAAACTATCTATGTTTCCTAGTGCACAATGTTTTTTTCCATCATGAAGTATGTGACCCCTTGTTGCAAGATCTGGTATTTTTCCTAAATATTGCATAATAAACTATTTGATTTCCCCAGTGCATGATAGTGTTTGTTAGAAAACTTTTGCTTTATAAACTAAGTGATTTTCCTAATGTATGATGATTTATAGTTTCTTATCATGCCTTGTTGGTTTTTATAATTATGTAAAAAACCCCAAGGAATGATAAAAATATGGCTACGTGACAACACTAGTTAAATGTGGAACTTGGCTAGCAAAATACTCCAGCCCACAAGCCCACATCAAAGGTCCGTATTGAGGTACAGCTGTCACTGCCATGTTCTCAGGGACATCACAGTGTAGAGGGTTTGTAGTCACCATACATATGTGATTCATGCTACGACCCCATTCATTTGTATAGGGTCCTAGCATGGGTCGACTCTACACTGTGAGCCCGAGATCTGGGTCACAACAGTTGTTGCACAACCAGTGTCGACATGCAGCCGTACCCTAATGTATGTTAGAAACATATTGCATCACATAACCTACTCTTTTTATTACCACTGTGTGTTTTTTCTAAATTTTGGCTTATTATGTCTGTTGGCAGTGAAGAGGATAAAAACTTGGTGGTACTGATGCCAAGACAAGTTTAGGAGTGAACTAAATCTTACCAAGGGGAACAACAGAGATTGTGGTCTTAAAAAGAAGCCTTATCTGTATACCAACCAATTAAAATTCTTATGCCTGATTATGGAATTGCGAGCGTAAAAAAAGTGTCATTTTGTGAATCTGCAAAGTTTTTTGTGATTATGATAAGCCTACTTATCCTATCTGCCTATCAAAATTATTAATACCATTATGTAATGTTTTTTATGTAATTTCACAACTGTGGACAATCTGGCAGAAGAGGAAGAAGAAAAATCCTCATATACAGAAGAAAAGGGGTTTTCTGCTTCAACAGAATCCACATCAACACCACCACCCCCTTGCGAGAACCCAAGGGCAAAGGTCTCTGGACCATAAGAATCCAGACAAGAGGCACCTTGTCCACAGGTCTCAAGTTCTGTGGTCGCCCATCGGCACACCAGGCCTTGAAGCGGGGTCGCCTTCACCCTGTTTCTCTTTTGAATATTTAGGACCTGATAGATTCTCAGGTTCTCGAGTATCTGAACAGAAACAGGAGTGAGGAACAAGAGGAGCCTTTGTTTAAAAGTCTGTCCCCCTACCTTCCACGTTTGCCTGAAAAATGTCACATGTTACAATGTTATGTCAGCAGTTTTACACCTGTGTGCAGCACCAAAAGGGCCATTTGATTTGGCAAATTTTTCGATCTGTTAAAATTTCGTTCTGTCTCTTCTTCATTGTTCCTCCAAGTGGCAACTAGTCTGCAGCAATATTCAGCTCAAATGATGCAGTTCTCCTGGCCACCTTATACCCAAGACAGGGAACCTTATGTTAGACAACCCTACCAAGGCCCTCCAAATGCAAGTGCACACACTGCTGGTGATATTTTGCTGCCAGCCACTCACACTCCTGGTCTTTTCACCAGATCTGTATGATTTTTTGTTTGTTTTTGCTGTTATGTTTATTAACCCCTTAAGGACTTAAGCCATATTTCACCTTAAGGACCCAGCCATTTTTTGCAAATCTGACCAGTGTCACTTTATGTGTGAATAAATTTAAAATGCTTTTACTTATCCAGGCTATTCTGAGATTTTTTTTCCATCACATATTGTACTTCATGACACTGGTAAAATGGAGTAAAAAAAATTCATTTTTATTTATAAAAAAAATACCAAATTTACCAAAAATTTGGAAAAATTAGCAAATTTCCAAGTTCCAAAGTTATTAATTTACATTCCCCATATGTCTACTTCTTATTTGGATCATTTTGGGAATACCATTTTATTTTTTGGGGACGTTACAAGGCTTAAAAGTTTAGAAGCAAATCTTTAAAATTTTTAGAAATTTTCAAAAACCCACTTTTTAGGGACCAGTTCAGGTTTGAAGTCACTTTGTGAGCATTACATAATAGAAACCACCCAAAAATGACCCCATTCTAGAAACTACACCCCTCAAGGTATTCAAAAGTGATTTTACAAACTTTGTTAACCCTTTAGGTGTTCCACAAGAGTTAATGGCAAATGGAGATAAAATTTCAGAATTTCGATATTTTTAGAAAATTTTCCATTTTGCCGGACTGGTTTTTAGATACTACAGTCGTGGCCAAAAGTTTTGAGAATTACACAAATATTAGTTTCACAAAGTTTGCTGCTAAACTGCTTTCAGATCTTTGTTTCAGTTGTTTCTGTGATGTGGTGAAATATAATTACACGCACTTCATACGTTTCAAAGGCTTTTATCGACAATTACATGACATTTATGCAAAGAGTCAGTATTTGCAATGTTGGCCCTTCTTTTTCAGGACCTCTGCAATTTGACTGGGCATGCTCTCAATCAACTTCTGGGCCAATTCCTGACTGATAGCAACCCATTCTTTCATAATCACTTCTTGTTTGTCAGAATTAGTGGGTTTTTGTTTGTCCACCCGCCTCTTGAGGATTGACCACAAGTTCTCAATGGGATCAAGATCTGGGGAGTTTCCAGGCCATGGACCCAAAATGTCCCCGAGCCACTTAGTTATCACTTTTGCCTTATGGCACGGTGCTCCATCATGCTGGAAAATGCATTGTTCTTCACCAAACTGTTGTTGGATTGTTGGAAGAAGTTGCTGTTGGAGGGTGTTTTGGTACCATTCTTTATTCATGGCTGTGTTTTTGGGCAAAGTTGTGAGTGAGCCCACTCCCTTGGATGAGAAGCAAACCCACACATGAATGGTCTCAGGATACTTTACTGTTGGCATGACACAGGACTGATGGTAGCACTCACCTTTTCTTCTGTGGACAAGCTTTTTTCCTGATGCCCCAAACAATCGGAAAGAGGCTTCATCGGAGAATATGACTTTGCCCCAGTCCTCAGCAATCCATTCACCATACTTTCTGCAGAAGATCAATCTGTCCCTGATGTTTTTTTTGGGAGAGAAGTGGCTTCTTTGCTGCCCTTCTTGACACCAGGCCATCTTCCAAAAGTCTTCGCCTCACTGTACGTGCAGTTGCGCTCACATCTGCCTGCTGCCATTCCTGCGCAAGCTCTGCACTGGTGGCACTCCAATCCCACAGCTGAATCTTCTTTAGGAGACGATCCTAGCGCTTGCTGGACTTTCTTGGACGCCCTGAAGCCTTCTTAACAAGAATTGAACCTCTTTCCTTGAAGTTCTTGATGATCCTATAAATTGTTGATTGAGGTGCAATCTTAGTAGCCACAATATCCTTGCCTGTGAAGCCAATTTTTTGCAACGCAATGATGGCTGCACGCGTTTCTTTGCATGTCACCATGGTTAACAATGGAAGAACAATGATTTCAGGCATCACCCTCCTTTTAACATGTCAAGTCTGCCATTTTAACCCAATCAGCCTGACATAATGATCTCCAGCCTTGTGCTTGTCAACATTCTCACCTGAGTTAACAAGACGATTACTGAAATGATGTAAGCAGGTCCTTTAATGACAGCAATGAAATGCAGTGGAAAGGTTTTTTTGGGATTAAGTTAATTTTCATGGCAAAGAAGGACTATGCAATTCATCTGATCATTCTTCATAACATTCTGGAGTATATGCAAATTGGTATTATAAAAACTTAAGCAGCAACTTTTCCAATTTCTAATATTTATGTAATTCTCAAAACTTTTGGCCACGACTGTATGTCCCATTTGAAGGCCCCTTGATGCACCCTTCAGTAGAAACTCCAAAAAAGTGACCACATTTTGGAAACTACAGGATAAGGTGGCAGTTTTGTTTGTACTGTTTTAGGGTAAATATGATTTTTGGTTGCTTTATATTACACTTTTTTTGAGACAAAGTAACAAAAAATAGAAATTCTGAAATCTCATCTCCATTTGCCAATAACTCTTGTGGAACAGCTAAAGGGTTAAAGTTTGTAAAATCACTTTTGAATACCTTGAGGGGTGTAGTTTCTTAGATGGGGTCACTTTTTTGGAGTTTCTACTCTAGGGGTGCGTCAGGGGGGCTTAAAATGGGACATAGTATCTAAAAACCAGTCTGGAAAATCTGCCTTCCAAAAACCACATGGCGCTCCTTTCCATCTACGACCTGACGTTAGGCCATACAGCAGTTTACGACCACATATGGGGTGTTTCTGCAAACTACAGAATCAGGGCAATAAATATTGAGTTTTGTTTGGCTGTTAACCCTTGCTTAGTTACTGGAAAAATTTATTAAAATGGAAAATTTGAAAAAAAAATAGCTGTTTTGGGACCGTTTTTATTTTTT
This sequence comes from Bufotes viridis, assembly GCA_033119425.1. Lineage (NCBI taxonomy): Eukaryota > Metazoa > Chordata > Amphibia > Anura > Bufonidae > Bufotes > Bufotes viridis. The sequence continues at coordinate 259,682,548 of CM065593.1, forward strand.
GCTAGTTATATAGTTGATCTGATAGGTTAGATGGAGTGCTATTTCTATAGAGCAGGTTGTTACAGACGTGACAATACAAAATATGACTACTTTTTATTTTTTTGGTTCAGTTTTTCATAAAGCATTTTTGAAAAAAAGATTTTTTTAGTGTCTCCACATTCTGAAAGACACTTATTTTTTTTTTGGGCGACTGTCTTATGTAGGGGCTCATTTTTTGCGGGATGAGATGACGGTTTGATTGGCACTATCTTGGGGTGCGTATGACATTTTGGTCGCTTGCTATTACACTTATTGTGATGTAAGGTGACAAAAATGGCTTTTGATACGATATTTATATATATTTTTTTGCTGTGTTCATCTGAGGTTAGGTCATGTGTTCGTTTTATAAAGAAGGTTTTTATGGATGCGGCGATACCGAATATGTATACAATTTATTTATTTAAGTTTTACACAATAATATCATTTTTGAAACAAAAAAATCATGTTTTGATGTCTCCATAGGCTGAGAACCATATTTTATTTTTTGGGGCGATTGTCATATATGGGGTATCATTTTTTGCGGGATGAGATGACGGTTTGACTGGCATTATTTTTCAGTGCATATAACTTTTTGATCGCTGGCTATTGCAGTTTTTGTAATGTGAGGTGACAAAAATGTTTTTTTTTTTTACATTGTTTCTTTTAATTTAATTTTTTTTTACGCTATTTACCTGAGTGGTTAGATTATGTGATATTTTTATGGAGCATGTTTTTACGGAAGCGGCGATACCTAATATGCATACTTTTCTTTATTTATTTTACTTTAACACAATAACAGCATTTTAGAAAAAAATAATTATGTTTTAGTGTCTCCATAGTCTGAGAGCCATATTTTTTTAGGTGATTGTCCTATGTAGGGGCTCATTTTTTGCGGGATGAGATGGCGGTTTGATTGGTACTATTTTGAGAGGCATACGCTATTTTGATCGCTTGGTATTACCCTTAGCCTGGTTCTGTCAGAAATCCGGCTTTGGGGACGTCTGGAGAAGTTTAGGGCAAGGGAGAAGAGCGTACTTATGTGTAAGTAAATCTGGAAAATCTATGTCCAGGATAGATCTGCCCTTAATCAATGAAAAATATATGAGATGTGTAAAATGGGTGAAATATGAGCCCAGGTCTCTATCGGACCATGTGCCTCTCTCCCTTGAGATATGCATGGCTGATGATAATAATATGGTAAGATCCCCATTTAGATTAAGTCACTACTGGATGTCAGTAATGGAAAATCATGAATCAATACAACAGGAAATTGTGCGTTTTTGGGAGATTAATTTTAACTCAGCTAATACCCAAGTATTATGGGATGCGTTTGGGGCCTTTATGAGGGGGATTTTTGTTAGTAATAACTCTAATTTAAGGAAAGGCTACAGTATTAAGGAGAAGCCTTTAAAAGAAGCAGTGACGAAAGCCATGAATGACTTTTCTAAGAACAAGATAGAAGCAAATAGAAGAGCCATGCAGAACACAAGTCAAGCATATTCTGACTTTCTGCTTGATAAGGCCCAGCAGAGATTATTTTTTAAGGGTCAGAAATATTTTACTGAATCAGGTCGCCCGGGAAAAAATCTGTCCAGAGTGATCTCTAATCAAGATCAAGAGTCTATAAAGAGGAATTTTTTAGAACCATTTTTCAGATTTATATAAAGTACTAATACTAATATCACTGATGAAATGATGGATTCTTACTTAGATGCTATTTCTTTTCCAGTTCGTACAGATACTCAAAGAGAATCGCTTGAGATAGATTTTTCCTTACAAGAAATAGAGGCTGCAATTAAAGCATGTTCTGGCAATTCATTCCCCGGGTCAGATGGATTTCCATATGAATTTTATCGTAGATATAGTGAAGTTATTCACCCTACCCCATTGAAGACATTTGTGGATTCCTTAAAGGACTGTACCAGAGTCAATAACAGAAGCTGTAATAACATTAATATTAAAAAAAAGATAGGGATCATTTGGACTTGGGATCATATAGACCTATATCCTTATTAAATACCAATGTTAAACTTCCTTAAAGGATTCTGGCTACAAGACTCTCCAAGGTTGTCTCTTCGATCATACACCCTGAACAGAATGAGTTTATTCCAGATAAGGTTACCCACTATAATCTTCATCGGTTGTTTGCTAACATTCAGTCTCCTGGGGGATATCTCGCTTCATTTTGTCTCTGGGTGCCTCTAAGGCAGGCCTCCTCAAACTGCGGCCCTCCAGCTGTTGTAAAACTACAACTCCCACAATGCCCTGCTGTAGACTGATACCTGTAGGCTGTTCGGGCATGCTGGGAGTTGTAGTTTTGCAACAGCTGGAGGGCCGCAGTTTGAGGATGCCTGCTCTAAGGCCTTTGACAGGGTGGAGTGGAGATTCCTCTGGAAGGTTTTGGGTAGGATAAGGTTTGGAGACAGATTTATAGATATGATCAAATTATTGTATAGATCTCCTTCGGTGATGTTTTTCACCTTGAATAGGGGTACTCGCCAAGGCTGTCCTCTTTTCTCATTGCTATTTAACATCTATATTGAGCCCCTAGCTCTGGCTGTCAGGCAAGACTCTAAAATTGAAGGATTTGGAGTGATGGGGGTGGAGGACAGCATTTTTTCATACGCGGATGTTTTATTTTTTATAGATCATACTAATACAACTCTTCCAAGACTCATCCATTTAGTTAATTCTTTTGGCAAGATCTCCTTTCTAGAGATAAACTGGTCAAAAACCACTCTTATGCCAGTGGATAGCTTTGTGCTCGCTACTGAGGGAACTTCGACCATGTTGAATGTTTCTAAGGCCTCTTTCACACTTGCGTTCTGAGGATCCGGCGGGCACTCCCGTCCCGCTGGATCCGTCAGAACGCAAGTCGCCTGAAAGCATTAGAAGACTGATCAGGATCCTGATCAGTCTTCGAAATGCTTTCAGGTTACTATGGCAGCCAGGACGCTATTAAAGTCCTGGTTGCCATAGTAGTAGTGGGGAGCGGGGGAGCGGTATACTTATAGTCCGTGTGGCTCCCGGGGCGCTCCAGAATGACGTCAAAGCGCCCCATGCACATGGATCACTCTGGAGCGCCCCGGGAGCCGCACGGATGGTAAGTATACTGCTCCCCCGCTCCCCACTACATTTTACCATGGCAACCAGGACTTTAGCGTCCTGGCTGCCATGGTAACCATTGAGAAAAAGCTAAACGTCGGATCCGGCGATGCGCCGAAACGACGTTTAGCTTAAGGCCGGATCCGGATTAATGCACTTCAATGGGCATTAATTCCGAAACCGGCGTTACGGCATGTCTTCCGGATTTTTGGACGGAGACAAATCCGCAGAATGCTGCGCTTTTGTCAACGTCCAAAAAACGTTCACATACTGAACGGAAGACATCCTGATGCATCCTGAACGGATTGCTCTCCATTCAGGATGCATTAGGATAATCCTGATCAGTATCTTTCCGTCCTAGAGACCCGAGGACGGAACTCTAGGACCGAAAGCAAAAACGCTGATATGAAAGGGGCCTAATTCTTTTCAATATCTGGACATGATTATATCTTCTAAGACTAAATATTTTTTACAGCTTAATTTGATTTCATTATTAACTAAGCTGAGGTCTAAAATTGGAATATGGCTCTGACTTTCCTTTATCCAGAGCTGATAGAGTCTCTCTGGTTAAGATGATAATTTTGCCCCAGCTCCTCTATATCCTTAGGAAACCACCTATATGGATAGAGGATACGTTTTTTTAAGCTTATCAAGATAATTATTAATGATTTGTTGTGGGGAAGAAAGAGGGTAAGACTTAAATTGGAATATTTATATAAGCCCCTGGATCAGGGAGGATTGAATCTTCCCTATTTTAAGGGCTATTTTATAGCCGGGCAACTTTGGCTATATTGCGAATAGAAGAAAAGTGTATTGTGTACTACTCTAGTGGGGAGACCTCCTTATAACAATATTTTCACATTATTGGAATCGGGGGCAATTAACTAATATGCAACAGGAGTATAGAGAGGCTAAAAAGTTATTATATAAGGCATGGGACACTATTAGAAGATGGTTGGAAATAACAGGATCTCTTCGGTGTACTCCCCTCTGGTATAATTCTCAACTACAGGATTTAGATAAAATAGCCGACGACCAGTATTGGCAAAAAAATTAAATTTTATATATAGCACAAGTGGTGAAGAATGGAGAGATACTTCCGTTCTTGGTGTTAGCACAAACTGATACTATGGTTGGCTTGTGTTGGTTTAGATATTCTCAATTACATTTTGCACTTTCTTGTATAAAGAATAAATCACTTTAGGAGATACATAGATATCTCTACATCCTTAAATGAATTTCTAGGGAATCTACATCATAAGGTTAGGATTGCACATTTGTATAAACTCTTACTTAAGGCAATATTTAATAAAACACAATCTCCAGGACAAAGAGCTTGGGGAGTTGATTGTCCACGGATCCAACTAGAGGGATGGGGAAATATATTACCGAATTTGAGTTCAATATTACATAATTTTAATCACATACTGATCCAATTTAATATTCTACATAGATTACGTATATTTTATGCCTTTGAGGCTTAATAAATGTGGGTTAAGAGATAGTTCTAAGTGCCCACGGTGTGTTATTTTGGGGGGTGATCATTTACACATGCTCTGGTCTTGTCCAGAATTAAAAGAATACTGATTTGCTATTAGTAACTTTATTAATCAGAAATTGAGACTCCCGATTCAATTTTTGGTTGAATGTTGTATATTGAGTGATCTCTCCAAGGTAAATTGCCATAAGTATAGGAAGATTCTTTTGAATAGGATACTGTTTTTGGCAAGACTTCTGATTACTCGAGTTTGGTTCTCACTAGATGTTCCAATTTTAAATACTTGGGAAAATTTGGTGAATAAAACTATAAGCAGGTCCTATATAGGCAAAGAAATAGTCAGGAGAAATTATGGGAAGTTTGGAAGCCTTGATCCTCTTTTCCCCCCCAAAATTTATGTTTTCATTATTGTCTATTTGAGTAGGATCATAGAGGACCTAGAGACGCAACGCAAAGGGTAGGGAGGGGTGGGAAAGAGGTGATTACGGGTAATTGGAAATAATAACAAATTTATATTGTAATATGGTATGAAAAACATAATGGTTTGTATATGTTTTTTTTTTCATTAATAAAGGAAGAAAAAACAGCTCCATTCAATTGTACTTCCGTTATTCACTGACCATAAAAAAAACTGTTGTGTAAATAACTTCATAGACTACCATTGTCCTTAAAATTGACATAATGGCAGTTAAAAAAAACGCCCGTCACACGTTGTATGAATGTACTCTCAGGCCTCTTTCAGATGCGCACTCTGTGTGGGACTGTAATTTCCCATTATACACACTTCTCAATTTTGCAGTAGCACATGGCATTATAATTAGTGTTGAGCGAAGCATTCAAAGTGAAATTTGGTCGGAAGTATAGGAAAACAATTTACAACAAAGCCGCATTTCCTTGCACTTTGTGGTAACTAATCAGATTTTTCCTAAAATAGCTGCACGTGTTAAAAAGTGAAAGTAAGAAGCCTGGGAAGCGTGAGATCACCCATAATGCTGTGCAGCCAGCCAGTCCCCAGGTAGCCATCCCCTGTGATGTCAAAGCCGCATAAAAACCCTCACCCTGCGCAGTCTCAGCCACTGTCCTGTGAGCTGAGCATAGGGAGAGACGTGGCAAGCAATCATGCGTTAGGGACAGTGTTGCTGAAAACTGTTTGAAAGAACAATATTGGAGAGAATATTTTAGAGAGTGCAGGGAGACTGCAGTGAGAGTGTATTGCTGTGTGCATCACATTCTAGTGCACTGACATCAGAGTTAGGGCTCATGCACACAAACGTATTTTCTTTCCGTGTCTGTTCTGTTTTTTTGTGGACTGTATGCAGAACCATTCACTTCAATGGGTCCGAAAAAAACGGAAGTTACTCCGTGTGCATTCCGTTTCCGTATGTTTGTATTTCCGTTCCGCAAAAAAATAGAACATGTCCTATTATTGTCCGCACTACGGACAAAGATAGCACTGTTCTATTAGGGGCGAGCTGTTCCGTTCCGCAAAATATGGAATGCACATGGATGTCATCCGTATTTTTTGTGGATCGCAAAATACATATGGTAGTGTGCAAGAGCCCTTAATCTGTTATTTTAGTGATACAGTTACTGTGCCTCAGTATTGAAGGCAGGTGTCATATATCGCCCTGTGCATCACGTTCTAGTGAGGGACTAGTGTTGAGCGAATCAAATTCCACAAAGTGGAATTCAATCTGAATATCAGGGAAAATTCAATTTGCCGCAAACTCAAATTTCCTCGTGCTTCGTGGTAATGAATCATACTTTGTCGTAATGAATAAAAGAAATCATCCATTTGAGCGTAAAGAGTTGCCCGCTGCCATCTTGATTGAAGACCCCACATGAAATTACCTGTACGGTGACATATGATGTCACCATGCCAGTGACATGATGACGTCATCACAGGCTGGATCTACAATCAAGATTGCGGAGGCAGGTTTTTCGCGATCAAATGGATAATGGTAAGTATGATTTTTTCTTTTATTTACACTATCAGATGTCAGATTCTGTGAATCAGCTATGAACGGGGCATTGAGGGGAACAAGGACGCTGTTCCCTGTCATTGAAGCCACTGCTTACAAAGAAATGCACTTCAAAGTAATTTGTCACAAAGCAAATTTTTTTGTCAAATTTGGTAAAGCAGCCGAATCAAATTTTCCAAACTTCTCTCATCACTAGCAGGGATATACTGTTATTTTAGTGATACAGTTACAGTGCCACAGTATTAAACGCAGGTGTAATATATCACCTTGTGATTAAAAAAAAGTATAAAACTGAAGGTATCGGCTCTTTAGAGAGTGATGAGTTGCAGAGAGCGATGAGGAGAAAGCAAAGCTATTAAATATTTTTTACTCCACTGTAAACTGTAAACTGAAATGCAGAATGTAAAAGTAAATTCCCCAATAAAAGTGGCCTGTCTGACCCAGGAAGAAGTACAGCAGTGTCTTAAAAAGATTAAAATAGACAAATGGCCGGCACCAGATGGCATACACCGCTTTGTATTCTAAGATAATTGAGTAATCTCATAGCCAGACCTTTATTTGTGATATTTAAGGACCCTATATTGACAAAGATTGTTCCACAGGATTGGTGCATAGCAAATGTGGTACCAATATTTAGAAAACAGAGCCCGGAAACTATAGGCCGGTAAGTTTAACACCTGTCGTGGGTAAACTGTTTGAAGGTTGAGTACCTCAATGAAAATAAGCAAATAATGCCATATCAGCCTGGCTTCATGAGGGATCGGTCATGCCGAACAAATTTAATCAGTTTCTATGAGGAGGTAAGTTCTAGACTTGACAGCGGCAAATCAATGGATGTCGTATATTTTGACTTCTCCAAAGCATTTGATAATGTACCACATAAAAGGTAAGTATATAAAATTAGAATGAACAACGTTAGAAATGGAATGCACGGCACTCACCCGTCTTCGTGATAAAGGTAAGCTTTATTAATATTCCAAAGGCTTCACATATCGGGTACTAGGGGGGGGAAAGCTTCTACTCCACGGACCCACAGCAAGGTACGGCGACGGCCGTTTCGCGCCTCCCGCGCTTCTTCAAACCGTATGATAATGATAATTCAAACCGTATGATTTGTCACGAAGACGGGTGAGTGCCGTGCATTCCATTTCTAACGTTGTTCATTGATGAGACTTTTTCATTGCACTGAGCACCACCTGAATCTCACCAGCTGATCGGAGTGCGGAGAAGCTGTAGCAGCAGCACTGTTAAGCATTTATCCACAGAGCGGTGCCGCTCGTATTCACTCTTTCTACATTGTGTCATATATAAAATTAGAATGCTTGGACTGGGGTAAAATGTCTGTATGTGGGTAAGTAACTGGCTTAGTGATAGAAAACAAAGGGTGGTTATTAATGTTACACACTCAGATTGGGTCACTGTCACTAGTGGGCTACCACATGGGTCAGTAGTGGGCCCTATTCCCTTCAATATATTTATTAATGATCTTGTAGAAGGCATGCACAGTAAAATATCCATTTTTGCAGATGACACTAAACTGTGTAAAGTAATTAACACTGAAGAGGACAGTATACAGCTACAGAGGGATCTGAATAGATTGGAGGCTTGGAGGCAGAGAAATGGCAGATGAGGTTTAACAATGACAAATGTAAAGTTATGCACATGGGAAGGAATAATGCAAGTCACCCGTACATATTAAATGATAAAACACTCAGTAACACTGACATGGAAAAGGATCTAGGAATTTTAATAAACAGCAAATTAAGCTGCAAAAACCAGTGTCAGGCAGCTACTGCCAAGGCCAATAAGATATTGGGTTGCATCAAAAGGGGCATAGATGCCCGTGATGAGAACATAGTCCTACCACTTTACAAATCACTAGTCAGACCACACATGGAGTACTGTGTACAGTTCTGGGGTCCTGTGAACAAGACAGACATAGAAGAGCTGGAGAGGGTTCGGAGGAGGGCAACTAAAGTAATAACTGGAATGGGGAAACTACAGTACCCTGAAAGATTATCAAAATTAGGGTTATTCACTTTAGAAAAAAGACGACTGAGGGGAGATCTAATAACTATGTATAAATATATCAGGGGTCAGCACAGAGATCTCTCCCATTATCTATTTATCCCCAGGACTGACTGTGACTGTGACAAGGGGACATCCTCTGCGTCTGGAGGAAAGAAGGTTTGTACACAAACATAGAAAAGGATTCTTCACTTCTCAATTATTTTCTGTCATGCCCCCCCTAGGAAGAAGAAAACATTTCGCGCCCCCCGCGCGACTGTAAATAGTATAATTTCTCTATAAAATTGTTATAAGTACACCAATCTCCCCACAGGTGAGGGCCATTAACCCCCCAAATCATGTGCAGGCTCCATTAACCCCCTCCCCACAAATCATGTGCAGGCTCCATTAACCCCCAAATCATGTGCAGGCTCCATTAACCCCCCTACCCCCAAATCATGTGCAGGCTCCATTAACCCCCTCCCCCAAAATCATGTGCAGGCTCCATTAACCCCCAAATCATGTGCAGGCTCCATTAACCCCCAATCATATGCAGGCTCCATTAACCCCCTCCCCAATCATGTGCAGGCTACATTAACCCCTCCCCTAAATCGTGTGCAGGGTCCAGGCTTCCCCCTCCCCCAAATCATGTGCAGGCTCTCTCCCCCAAATTATGTGCAGGCTCCCCCAATAGGGTCCAGGGTCCCCCACCTACCCAATACTTACCTCCCTGGAGCGCCGGATGCAGGCCTCTTCCGGCCTGTGTCCCGCTGTGCACTCTGCTCAGGCGGCGCGATGACGTCATTGCGCCGCCTGAACCGCTCTGATAGGCTGCCGTCACAAGGCCCGCAGCCTATTAGAGGAGCAGGGGAGGGAGACGCCTCTCCCTCCCCTGCCGCACAGCACAGCGATCTGTATCGCTGTCCAGAGGACGGCGATACAGATCACTATGGAGATGAACGCTTCCACAGTGGAAGCGTTCATCTCCTGTCACTTGGAGCCCCCCTTTACGGAGCCTCGTGCCCCCCACTATTTGAGAAACGCTGCTGTAAGAGCAGTGAGACTATGGAACTCTCTGCCTGAGGAGGTGGTGATGGTGAGTACAATAAAGGAATTCAAGAGGGGCCTGGATGTATTTCTGGAGTGTAATAATATTACAAGCTACAGCTACTAGAGAGGGGTCGTTGATCCAGGGAGTTATTCTGATTGCAAGAAACAACCCACATTTTTTTTTTATTTTCTGCATAGATCACCCTCAATTTGCGTAATCCAGACACTCGTGTAATATGAAGAAAAAGGCAGCACGGATGAATCCCGCGGATCTGGGGTCATGAGAGACTTCAGTAACAAATTTTCAAAAGGTCCAGCGCCTTGGAATTTAAAATAAAAACATAACTTTTATTTACATAAATAAAAAAAACTCCATGGTGTCCTCACGGGACGCGTTTCGTGCAGATCGCGCTTCATCAAGCCCTAGTGAGGACATTCTCCAGGAGAAATGTAAAGAACAAACTGACCAATGGAGTGAAAAGTAAACTGAATGTGTCTCGCTCCGTCCCAGCCACCTCACGGGTTTTATTGGGGTGCATTGGGGAATTGGGGTCCCTAATGCCAGGGACAGCCGCATAACGGCCGTGTGCATGAGGCCTTAGGGGCATGTATATAAAAAAAGCCCAGTAGGGCTCTCCTAAGTTGAACACATGCCGTGAAGACACAATAATTGTGTATCAGGCAAAATATCTCATGGCGCTAGATAAACATAAGGCCTTTTGAACACGATTGTGTGCTGGCCGGGCATGTGCTGCGGACCGCAATTCGCAAAATACACGGGCATCGACCGTGGGGCAGCCGCATGCGGATCGCGGACCCATTCACTTGAATGGGGTTATTCAATGATGTAGACAACATACTGACTTTCACAATTTATCTAATGTGCAATGTCATATCTATGATTATCGCTGGCAGTAAATGAACTTTACATTACAGCAACATTATAATCCTGTTCATTTCTGTTACATGTGGCAGAAACTTTGCTCGCGTGTAACATCTCTTTTCTATTTTTTTTTGTGATGGACCACAGGGGAAAACCTCTTGACTGCAAGCGTTTACACATGTCAGGGCATGTAAAACTGTGTTGCCTGCAAATTTTTTGCGGTAGAGACTAGTATGTACTGTCCCTTTAACCGAATCCCCAATAAGGTATAGATCGAAAAATAAAGTCTGGACACCTTCATTATTTCCAGTATACTGTATATTACAAGAGTTTTTATTAAAGTTTGCGACTTTTTAACTGTGCCTTAAAAAAAAGGGGGGGGCGTGACAATGGCAAGGAGGGGGCGTGACCAGTCGCCCCAACAAATTTATGTTCATTTTCGCCAATTTTCTGACTAAAATGAAGCCAGAAATCTATGGCAGCTCTGAACTGTCTGAGATATTTGTTTAGGTGCACGGACTGCCGGAGGAGGGGGATCTTTTGAGTGGGGGGACAGCCCTTTGTTGCACAAGAGCTCTGATGAATAAATTTGTACAAATCGATCTGCTGACAGAGGAGCATCCTGTCTATCGTCACATAACTTACTCCCAGCTGACAGCCTAGAAATCATCTATCAATATATATGACTGCCCTTCACCTGGGGAAAAAGGGGGAACGAGTGTAGTCAGACATCTCTATATACAATGTACAGGGGGTCACACATCTGTATATACAGTGTGCAGGGGGTCACGGATCTCTATATACAGTGGTGGGGGTCACACATCTGTATATACAGTGTGCAGGGGGTCACGGATCTCTATATACAGTGATGGGGGTCACACATCTGTATATACAGTGTGCGGGGGATCACAGATCTCTATATACAGTGATGGGGTCACACATCTGTATATACAGTGTGCAGGGGGTCACGGATCTCTATATACAGTGATGGGGGTCACACATCTGTATATACAGTGTGCAGGGGGTCACGGATCTCTATATACAGAGGTGGGGGGTCACACATCAGTATATACAGTGTACAGGGGGTCACGGATCTCTATATACAGTGGTGGGGGTCACACATCTGTATATACAGTGTGCAGGGGGTCACGGATCTCTATATACAGTGATGGGGTCACAGATCAGTACATACAGTGTACAGGGGGTCACGGATCTCTATATACAATGGTGGGGGTCACACATCTGCATATACAGTGTGCAGGGGGTCACACATCTGTATATACAATGGTGGGGGGTCACACATCAGTATATACAGTCTACAGGAGGTCTGAGATATCTATATACAGTGGTGGGGGTCACACATCAGTATATACGGTGTACAGGGGGTCACACATCTGTATATACAGTGTGCAGGGGGTCACGGATCTCTATATACAGTGATGGGGGTCACACATCTGTATATACAGTGTGCACGGGGTCACAGATCTCTATATACAGTGGTGGGGGGTCATACATCAGTATATACAGTCTACAGGGGGTCTGAGATCTCTATATATAGTGATGGGGTCACAGATCAGTACATACAGTGTACAGGGGGTTACAGACCTCTATATACAATACTGTGGGCCACACATCTGTATATACAGAGTGAGGGGGTCACGGATTTCTATATACAGTGGTGGGGGTCACACATCTGTATATACAGTGTGCAGGGGGTCACAGATCTCTATATACAGTGTACAGGGGGTCACGGATCTCTATATACAGTGGTGGGGGACACACATCTGTATATACAGTATACAGGGGGTCACGGATCTCTATATACAGTGATGGGGGTCACACATTTGTATATACAGTGTGCAGGGGATCACGGATCTCTATATACAGTGATGGGGTCACACATCAGTATATACAGTGTACAGGGGGTCACGGATCGCTATATACAGTAGTGGGGTCACACATCTGTATATACAGTGTGCAGGGGGTCACGGATCTCTATATACAGTAGTGGGGGTCACACATCAGTATATATAGTGTACAGGGGGTCATGGATCTCTATTTGCAGTGCTGGGGGTCACGGATCTCTATATACAGTGGTGGGGGTCACACATTTGTATATACAGTGTACAGGGGGTCACGGATCTCTATATACAGTGATGGGGGTCACACATCTGTATATACAGTGTGCAGGGGATCACGGATCTCTATATACAGTGATGGGGGTCACACATCAGTATATACAGTGTACAGGGGGTCTCGGATCTCTATATACAGTAGTGGGGGTCACACATCAGTATATAGTGTACAGGGGATCACGGATCTCTATATGCAGTGATGGGCGTCACGGATCTCTATATACAGTAGTGGGGGCCACACATCTGTATATACAGAGTGCTGGGGGTCACGGATCTCTATATACAATGGTGGGGGTCACACATCAGTAAATACAGTGTGCAGGGGGTCACGGATCTCTATATACAGTAGTGGGGGTCACACATCAGTATATACAGTCTACAGGGGGTCACAGACCTCCATATACAATGGTGGGGGTCACACATCAGTAAGTACAGTGTACAGGGGGTCGGAGATCTCTATATACAGTGGTTGGGGTCACACATCACTATATACAGTGTACAGGGGGTCCCAGATCTCTATATACAGCGGTGAGGGTCACACATCAATATATACAGTGTACACGGGGTCACGGATCTCTATACACTTGGATTCCTCACAGTTTGTGGTCCTCAGCACCCGCCTGACTCTGCTACATCCTCACATGCAGACAGTGTCCTCTCAGTACAGGAGATACAGAGGGGTGGAGTCTGCCATCAGTGAGCCCCTTTCAGCCATCACAGATTCTGCTCAGTCTCCCTCCTGCAAAAGTTCCTTTACCTCAGCTTTTAAGCATCCTCCTGCTAAGCCCCTCCAGCCCTGCACAGCCAGCAGGCACCTCTGATACAAGCAGGGTACTCCTAGGACCCAGACAGCAGCTCCTTCAGGCATGGACAGTGTCGGACTGGGGTAACTAGGGCCCAGCAGTAAAATTTATTTTGGGGGCCCACCTTACGGATACATTCAAATATAATAAATAATCTAACAAGGTTTTTATATGAAGGTAGGCTGGTTGAGGTGCTGTACATTGAATATGTGTATGTAGCGCATTAAGTCTACTATGTTATGTGCCACTTGTGCAGGGGGTGGGAGATTAGGGGCCCACCTTGCTCAGGGGCCCATCAGGGGATTCCCCTGTATCCCTGTGGGCCAGTCCACGTCTGGGCATGGATGAGGTAGCTCCTCCATTGCATGTGCAGGGATGGAGGATACAGGCTGCTGTGGGAGCAGGACAGGGGAGGGCGTGGCTTCCAATAGCAAGGAAACCAGGAAGATCTGCTTAAAGGGATTCTGTCACCACATTTAACCCCTATGAGCTAAACATATGCTTATGTCCAGGGTTATAATAGGATCCCTAAGGTGGCCTTATAAACCCTATTTGTGGCTTTATTGTTTTACTAACCTGTCAATCAATGAATTAAGGTGCCCAAGGGGAGATCCATGGTGCCCGGCCGTTCGGTACCCTGCGCCGCCTTCTTCACCTCTGCGCCGCCTCTCCCTCCGTCCCCTCCTCCTGCTTTCAGATCCTGCGCGTGCGCACAGGCTCGGGCTTGAGTGAAGTGCGCATCAGGCCGGCGCATGCGCACTTCGCAAACAGAAGCCGATGCCAGCAGTCCGCGCGTGCGCACAGGCTTTGCGCCCCCTTGGGCAGCTTAAGTCTTTGATTGACAGGTTAGTACAACCTGTTTTTTAGCACAATAAAGCCACAAATAGGGTTTATAAGGCCACCTTAGGGATCCTATTATAACCCTGGACTTGAGCATATGTTTAGATCATAGGGGTTATATGTGGTGACAGAATCCTGATATATATGCAGTGTCGTGCCTGGGTTGGGTCCTTTCTTTGGCAACCCGACCCCCCCCCCCCCCCCCCCAAAGACTTAAAAAAAAAATCGTATCCCTTCACAGTAGTTTTGCCCTAATTGTACAACCTTCACAGTAGTTATGCCCACATTGTACCCTCTCACAGTAGTTATGCCCTCTCTGTGCCCCTTTCACAGTTGTAATGCCCTCTTTGTGCCTGCTTCACAGTAATAATCCCCATTGTGCCCCTTCACAATAATAATCCCCATTGTGTTCCCATCACAGTAATAATTCCTATTGTGTTCCCTTCACAGTAATAATTCCCATTTTGTTCCCTTCATAGTAATAATCCCCATTGTGCCCCCTTCACAGTAATAATCCCCACTGTGCCCTTCACAGTAATAATTCCCATTGTGTACCCTTCATAGTTATAATCCCCATTGTGCCCCCATCATAGCAATTATACCCACTGTGTTCCCTTTATAGTAATAATCCCTATTGTGTTCCCTTCATAGTAATAATCCCCATTGTGTTCCCTTCATAGTAATAATCCCTATTGTGTTCCCTTCATAGTAATAATCCCCATTGTGTTCCCTTCATAGTAATAATCCCCATTGTGCCCCTTCACAGTAATAATCCCCATTGTCCCCATTCATAGTAATAATCCCTACTGTGTTCCCTTCATAGTAATAATACCCACTGTGTTCCCTTCATAGTAATAATCCCCATTATGCCCCTTCACAGTAATAATCCCCATTGTCCCCATTCATAGTAATAATCCCCACTGTGTTCCCTTCATAGTAATAATCCCTATTGTGTTCCCTTCATAGTATTAATCCCCATTGTGTTCCCTTCATAGTAATAATCCCCATTGTGCCCCTTCACAGTAATAATCCCCATTGTCCCCATTCATAGTAATAATCCCTACTGTGTTCCCTTCATAGTAATAATCCCCACTGTGTTCCCTTCATAGTAATAATCCCTATTGTGTTCCCTTCATAGTAATAATCCCCACTGTGCCCCCTTTATAGTAATAATGCCCACTGTGCCCGCTTCATAGTAATAATGCCCCACTGTGCCCCCTTCACAGTAACAATTGCAGCGCACAGCGTAGAACGCCGCTAGTTGGGGTCCCTTTAGGAGGGTTTTGTCGTGAAGCCAGTTGCATTGAAGCAACAAGGGCACAAGGCCCCTTTTAGTGATCTTGTAGGTGGCGGTACCCATTGTAGGAATGCCAGAGTTGTGTAGGGTGGCCTATAATGTCCCTTAATGGTGTTGCACGTGTCACAGTGCTCCTATATGGATATGCTGGAACCCCAGGGTTGTCGTGCGAAGCAGAGCAAGGGATAGTTCATGGATTTGAAGAAAGGATTGAGTCCAGACCTTATATATAGTTAAACAGCAACTTTACTTGAATAAACTTTCTTCCAAACGATTTACAGGCTTGGTCTTGGTTTCTAGCAGGCTTTGGCATGAAACTTGTGGCAGGTAAACACACTCGGCCCTACTACATCTGTAGCTCTCTGGCTCTGCTGTACTAACAGGCTTAAATAGGAATCTTTTCCTTTCTTTTCTGCTGTACTTAACTTTGCAGTCTGGTCTGTCTTAAGTTTTATCCAGGGAACGCTCTTCCTGGCTTTTGAGGCTTAAGGCAGGGCTCGACAAATCCCAGTTCGCCATGGCGACCAGGAATTTGGTCCTGGCGGCTGGGTATTTGTCAGCCCATTTTCTAAGGTGTCAGGGCGCAGGGCCGGCGCGTCCTATAAGTGGACTAGGAGCGCCGGCCCCCTTCATGCTGCAGCCTCAGGCGACTGCAGTACTGCTCAGGCTGGCACGTCCATGGGGGCGCACTGCCTGGGTGCAGCATGAAGAGAGGGACTGACAGGAGGGAAGCGCTCAGAGAGGGGGAAGGAGAATGACAAGATGGGGAAAGAGAATGACAAGATAGGAAAAGAGAATGACAAGGGGGTGGGGGGAGAGAATGACAAGGAGGGGGGGAGAATTACATGGGGGGGAGAGAATGACAAGAGGGGAAAATAGCTGGGGGTTGTAGTGATTCGGGGACTGCAGAGGCTGAGCCCCAGTTGGGGGTTGTAGTGATGTGGGGACTGCAGAGGCTGAGCCCCAGCTGGGGGTTGTAGTGCTCAGTAAAGTGTCATGGTGCCCACTGTGTTTATGCCCTCCGGACCCCTCTGCCCTCTCCTCCGGACCCCTCTGCCCTCTCCTCCGGACCCCTCTACCCTCTCCTCCGGACCCCTCTGCGTCATCTCGCGAGGAACAAAATTTCCTGTGAAATATCTCTGTAAATTGACAACTTTGTATAACATTTTTTTAAAAGTTGTCATTTACAGAGATATTTCTCACACACAGTATGGGTATATGTACAAATACACCCCAAAACACATCGCCCTACTTCTCCTGAGTACGGCGATACCACATGAGTGACACTTTTTTGCAGCCAAGATGCGCAAAGGGGCCCGAATTCCAATGAGTACTTTTAGGATTTCACAGGGCATTTTTACGCATTTGGATTCCAAACGACTTCTCACGCTTTAGGGGCCCCTAAAATGCCCCACAAGTGACCCCATTTTAGAAAGAAGACACCCCAAGGTATTCCGTGAGGGGCATGGCGAGTTCACAGAAGATTTTTTTTTTTTGGCACAAGTTAACGGAAATTGATATTTATTTATTTTTTTTCTTACAAAGTCTCATATTCCACTAACTTGTGACAAGAAATAAAATTTTCCATGAACTCCTCATACCCCACACGGAATACCTTGGGGTGTCTTCTTTCTAAAATGGGGTCACTTGTGGGGTATTTACACTGCCCTGGCATTTTAGGGGCCCCTAATGCGTGAGAAGTATTTTGGAATCCAAATGCGTAAAAATGCCCTGTGAAATCCTAAAGGTACTCATTGGAATTTGGGCCCCTTTGCGCATCTTGGCTGCAAAAAAGTGTCACTCATGTGGTATCGCCGTATCGAGAAGTAGGGCAATGTGTTTTGGGGTGTATTTTTATATATACCCATGCTGGGTGTGAGAAATATCTCTGTAAATGACAACTTTTTACATTTTTTTCTCACCCAGCATGAGTATTTGTAAAAATACACCCCAAAACACATTGCCCTACTTCTTCTGAGTACGGCGATACCACATGTGTGCCACTTTTTTGCAGCCTATGTGCGTAAAGGGGCCGAAAGTCCAACGAGTACCTTTAGGCTTTACAGGGTTGCTCACAATTTAGCCCCGCCCAAAATGCCAGAACAGTAAACACACCCCACAATTGACCCCATTTCGGAAAGTAGACACCCCAAGTTATTCACTGAGGGGCATAGTGGGTCCGTGGGAGATTTTTATTTTTTTTTTTTTTTGCCAGAAGTTAGCAGAAATGGAAACTTTATTATTTTTTTTTTTTCCTCAGAAAGTGTAATTTTCCGCTAACTTGTGAAAAAAAATGAAATCATATCTGAACTCACCATGCCCCTCTGCGAATACTTTGGGGTGTCTTCTTTCTAAAATGGTGTCATTTGGGGGGTATTTATACTATCCTGGCATTCTAGCACCTGAAGAAACATGAGAAGTGCTCAGAAAGTCAGAGCTGCTTCAAAATGCGGAAATTCACTTTTTTGCACCATAGTTTGTAAACGCTATAACTTTTACCCAAACCAATAAATATAAATAAAAAATAATTTTTTTAATAAATTTTTTTGCAAAATGTAATGTCAGCAACAATGAAATACCACCAAATGAAAGCTCTATTAGTGAGAAGAAAAGGAGGCAAAAATTCATTTTGGTGGTAAGTTGTATGACGGAGCAATAAACGGTGAAAGTAGTGTAGTGCAGAATTGTAAAAAGTGGTCTGGTCATTAAGGGTGTTTAAGCTAGGGGGGCTGAGGTGGTTAATACCGTTTAATGGAAAATAATGCCGGATCCAGCATTCCGGCAAGTGTTCCGGAATTTTGGCCGGACAAAATACTGCAGCATGCTGCCGTATTTTCTCCTGCCAAATACGGTAAAAGTGACTGAACTGCTATCCATTCAGAATGCATTAGGATATAACTGAAGCGTTTTTTTTATGGTATTGAGCCCCTGTCCCAATGCGTTTCCCCTAACACTTGAGGGAGGGTGGGGGGGGGGGATATTTGTGTGTTATACTCTGCCCAATTTATGTATTCAGCCAATGTATTCAGCTTGGTTAGACTAGTCCACGTACCCAGCCTGAGTTCACTTATGGGGAATATCTGCTTATGTACTCAGCCCATTTCATGTATTCAGCCTATGTAGTCAGCTTAGTTATACTAGTCTATATACCCAGCTCGGGTTTACTTATGGGGAATATAGGCTTATGTACTCAGTCCAGTTTATGTATTCAGCCTGGTTATACTAGTGTATGTACTCAGCCTGGGTCTATTTCTTTAGCTACGGATATGGGGAATATCTGCCTATGTAGTCAGCTTTGCTGCGATTGTTGGAGTTTTGGTAATGGGGCATACCTATCTATGTTACCAGCTCTGCTCATTATTGTTCTGTAGTGATGAGCGGCAGGTGCCATATTCGATTTCGATGAAATTCGCGAATATTTGAAAGAAAATTCGTTTCATATTCGTCTAAATCGAATATTCATCATTATTCTAGTTATCGCGATTAATATGCGATTTAAATAATCGCGTATTGCGATTTTAACTTAGGCTACTTTCCTATTGGTTTCATATCTAGAATTATAGCGAAGATGACGAATATGACGAATGTATTCGTCATATTCCTCAAAACGAAGATAACGAAGTATTCTCCATCTTCGTTTTAGCAACCTATTCGTCAACTTCGCTAATTCTAGCAATCAAATAGGAAGGTTGACTATAGAGACAACTGTGTTTAATTCGCTATGCGATTATATTACTTTGCTTTTTTTAACTTCTTACCGACCGCCTAACGCAGGATTGCGTCCTGCGGGCGGTCGGTTTGTTCCTCTTTGACGCGCGGGCGCGTCATTTCGCGAGACGCGAGATTTCCTGTGAACGCACGCGCGTGCGCGCGTTCACAGGATCGCGTCGGGGAGAAGGTAAACTACAGCCTGCCAGCGCTGACCGTGCGCTGGCAGGCTGTAGAAGTTAAAAAAAATCACATATCAGACGCTGTTTTGTTAACAGCGTCTGATATGCTTGCTGATCGTTCCTTTGGTGGTCCCTTTTGCTTGGGACCACCAAAGGAAACTTTTATAAGTGCACCAATCACCACACAGACCCCCCCTATCCATCCCCCCCACCCCCGTCACTGATTAACCCCTGATTAACCCCTGATTAACCCCCGATCACCCCATGTCACCCCCCTGACACTAATCACCCCCCTGTAATTCTCATTCAGACGTCCGTATGTGTTTTGCAGATCCATGGATCCGCGGATCCGCAAAACACGGACACCGGCAATGTGCTTTCCGCATTTTGCGGATCCGCACATTGCCAGAACTATATAGAAAATGCCTTTTCTTGTCCGCAATTGCAGACAAGAATAGGACATGCTCTATCTTTTGCGGAGCTGCGGCCGGATGTTTGGTGGCCGAAACCCGGAAGTTTGTGGCCGCAGCTCCGCAAATGCTGATGCGGGAGCGCATAGTGTGCTCTCCGCATCACCTCCGGCCCCATTCACACTGAATGGGTCCGCATCTATTCCGCAGAATTGCGGAATAGATGCAGACATTTTTGCGGACGTGTGAATGGGGCCTTACTACTTTTTTTTTTGCACATTTTTTGGCAGAGATTTATTCATCCACATTGATCGATGCGAATGAGGAAATCTGTGCCGTTTATTTTATTTTTTTTGCACATTTTTGGGCAGAGATTTTTTCATCCACATTGATCGATGCGAATGAGGAAATCTGTGCCGTTCATTTTTTTTCTTTTTTCAGCCCAGAGGCTGAACGGGAAAAAAAATCGAATTACCCGTATGCTCAATATAAGGAGAATCGCAGAAACTCCTAATGCTGGCCATACGTGTAATGATTGCGGAGACCCTAAAATGCCAGAGCAGTACAAAAACCTCACATGTGACCCCATTTTAGAAAGAAGACACCCCAGGGTATTCCGTGAGGGGTATGGTGAGTTCATGTAAAATATTATTTTTTGTCACAAGTTAGTGGAATATGAGACTGTAAAAAAAAAAAAAATATCAATTTCCGCTAACTTGTGCCAAATTTTTTTTTTCTGTGAACTCGCCATACCCCTCACAGAATACCTTGGGGTGTCTTCTTTCCACAATGGGGTCACTTGTGGGGTTTTTATACTGTCCTGGCATTTTAGGGGCCCTAAAGCGTGAGAATCCAAATGCGTAAAAATGGCCTGTGAAATCCTAAAGGTACTCATTGGTTTTAGGGCCCCTTTTTTGCATCTTGGCTGCAAAAAAGTCTCACTCATGTGGTATCGCCGTACTCAGGAGAAGTAGGGCAATGTGATTTAGGGTGTATTTTTACATATACCCATACTGTGTGTGATAAATATCGCTGTAAACGACAACTTTTTAAATTTTTTTATTCAAAGTTGTCAATTTACAGAGATATTTCTCTCACCCAGCATGGGTATATGTAAAAATACACCCCAAAACACATTGCCCTACTTCTCCTGAGTACAGCGATACCACATGAGTGACACTTTTGCAGCCTGGAGTGCAAAGGGGCCCAAATTCCAACGAGTACCTTTAGCTTTACATGGCTGCTCACAATTTAGCCCCACCCAAAATGCCAGAACAGTACAAACACCCCACAAATGACCCCATTTTGGAAAGAAGACACCCCAAGGTATTCGCTGAGGGGCATAGTGAGTCCATGAAAATTTAACTTTTTGTCAAAAGTTAGCAGAAAGGGAGACTTTATGAAAAAAACAATAAAAAATCAATTTCCGCTAACTTGTGCCAAAAAAAAAATCTTCTATGAACTCGCCATGCCCCTCACAGAATACCTTGGGGTATCTTCTTTCCAAAATGGGGTCACATGTGGGGTATTTATACTGCCCTGGCAATTTAGGGGCCCTAAAGCGTGAGAAGAAAAATGCGTAAAAATGCCCTCCTAAAAGGTACTCATTGGTTTTAGGGCCCCTTTGCGCAACTTGGCTGCAAAAAAGTGTCACTCATGTGGTATTGCCGTACTCAGGAGAAGTAGGGCAATGTGTTTTGGGGTGTATTTTTACATATACCCATGTTGGGTGTGAGAAATATCGCTGTAAATTGACAACTTTGAATAAAAAAATGTAAAAAGTTGTCGTTTACAGCGATATTTCTCACACGCAGCATGGGTATATGTACAAATACACCGCAAAACACATTGCCCTACTTCTCCTGAGTACGGCGATACCACATGAGTGACACTTTTTTTGCAGCCTGGGTGCGCAAAGGGGCCCTAAAACCAATGAGTACCTTTAGGATTTCACAGGGCATTTTTACGCATTTGGATTCCAGACTTCTTCTCACGCTTTAGGGGCCCCTAAAATGTCAGGACAGTATAAATACCCCACATGTGACCCCATTTTGGAAAGTAGACACCCCAAGGTATTCCGTGACGAGTTCACAGAATTTTTACTTTTTTGCACCATAGTTTGTAAACGCTATAACTTTTACCCAAACCAATAAATATACACTTATTGGACTTTTTTTTTATCAAAGACATGTAGAACAATAAATTTAGAGAAAAATTTATATAGAAATGTAGTTTTTTTAAAAAAAAATTTACAACAGAAAGTGAAAAATGTCATTTTTTTGCAAAAATGTCATTAAATTTGTATTAATGGCAAAAAAAGTAAAAATGTCAGCAACAATGAAATACCACCAAATGAAAGCTCTATTAGTGAGAAGAAAAGGAGGTAAAATTCATTTGGGTGGTAAGTTGTATGACGGAGCAATAAACGGTGAAAGTAGCATAGTGCGGAATTGTAAAATGTGGCCTGGTCATTAAGGGTGTTTAAGCTAGGGGGGCTGAAGCGGTTAATAGAATAATTATATTACTTGATAATTATTATAATTATTCTATTTATTAAAAAAGATAATTATATAATCGCATAGCGAATTAAACACAGCTGTCTCTATAGTCAACCCTCCTATTTGATTGCTATAATTAGCGAAGTTGACGAATAGATAGCTAAAACGAAGATGGAGAATACTTCGTTATCTTCGTTTTGAGGAATATGACGAATACATTCGTCATATTCGCTAATTCTACCAAGCCAAGAACGTCTCCATACTAAAATGTACTGTCGGATTTGAGAATTACGTTGAAATCGCAATGCGATTAATATAACTTGAATTATTCGCATTGCGATTTCTACTTAGACCTGGTTTACTATGGTTGGATTGGTAGAATCAGCGAATATGACGAATGTATTCGTCATATTCCTCAAAACGAAGATAACGAAGTATTCTCCATCTTCGTTTTAGCAACCATAGTAAACCATGTCTTTTGAAATCGCAATGCGATTAATTCAAGTTATATTAATCACATTGCGATTACAACTTAGCAGTGCACTGCTATCTTACATATTAGGCTGGAATTAACGAATATGGAATATAGCAGCAGTGCTAAGTAG
The DNA here is from genome assembly GCA_033119425.1 of Bufotes viridis. NCBI lineage: Eukaryota > Metazoa > Chordata > Amphibia > Anura > Bufonidae > Bufotes > Bufotes viridis. The sequence continues at coordinate 259,705,569 of CM065593.1, forward strand.
AAATCGCAATGCGATTACTTCAAGTTATTTTAATCGCATTGCGATTTCAACTTCGAGCTGGGTTTATAATGGGTGAGCTTGCTAGAATTAACGAAGTTAACGAATATGGAATATATTATAGCAGTGCTAATTGAAATCACAATGCGATTAATGTAACTTGGAGTAATCGCATTGCGATTGCTACTTAGCACTGCTGCTATATTCCATATTCGTTAATTCTAGCCTAATATGTAAGATAGCAGTGCACTGCTAAGTTGTGATCGCAATGCGATTAATATAACTTGAATTAATCGCATTGCGATTTCAACGTAATTCTCAAATCCGACAGTACATTTTAGTATATGGAGAAGTTCCCATGGTGATGGGGACGCTCCATGAGCACGGAAGTCGGCAGAAGCGGCAACGGGCACTGACTGGAGCAGCCAGGAAGCCAGGAATCCTCAGGACAGGTAAGAACTACTTTTGGGAAGTGGGAAAGAAAAAAATATAACTAAAAAAAAACAAAAAAACGAATATTCGAAATATCGAATTTATAGCGCTATATTCAAAATATTCGCGAATTAGCGAAGTGCCGATATTCGCGATAAAAATTCGCTATTCGAATATTCGCGCTCAACACTATTGCTTTGCCTTAGGTGGTTATATTTAGCAGGTTGTCCCTGTTAGGCCTCCAGTGACATACTGTCTTTTGTTGTAGGTGCTTTATCTTATTGGGCTGCTGCCTGGTCAGATACGACCTGATATATCATCGCACCACATCATTTGAAGACAGGCAAGTAGCAATAACAGCAATCATTTGATTCAACAGGAGGGGTGTTTCTGTCCTTTCTAGCTCAATGCAGACAGTTGTTATATGTTTTTTCCAATTCCACGGCTAGGATGTTATTATACACCTATGGATAACTGCTTTATTATGAGTTATATTTCCACAAGTCTCTTCAGTGTCCCCTGATGAGTCCCCCGCCAAGTGTTAGGGTGTTAGGGCGAAACGCATTGGAACAGGGACGTGTTAATTTGACATATTCCACAACATTATGAGTAAATATCACCAGTTTAAACAACCTTGGTATTTTCAAGTTACAGTGTAATTTACTATTGATTCATGAGAGTTGACATGTACCTAGCATTTATGCTATTGTTTATTATTTTTGGTACGTTTATTTCTTTGGATAAAGTTTAGATTAGCCTACCTCAGCATGTTCTATACATCCCAATCAGGGCCATCCTAGGGCGTCCAGGAGGTTCCTGATACAGGCTACATGAAGATAGGGTTATACCCAGGGATAGTCCCCTCAAGCATTTGTGACTACACTGGCCCCTGCCATTACTTTTGGCCCAATATTATGAGGATCGACTCTTTCACAAGAGAAAACTCCTCTTTGTTGTTAGTTTTTTTTGTGCTAAGTAATCTAAGTGTGCCTATTTGGGGTAATCTATATACTCCTTTTTATTGAGAATTACAAATAAAGGCTAAGTTTTAGAGTATGGTTTACCTGTGACTTTGTTTATACTTTGCTACAACCATTACTAGTTACTTCACCCTCTGACGGGTTATAGTCAATACTGTGAATCCTGGTCAGGGGACAGAACGTGTGGCGACTACATCTTAAGGCAACATGAGCCCTGTGGGGGCTGAATTAAAGGAGGAGGACATTTCAGCACAAGCAATGTGTAGAGAAATGGGTGGTTTTTCTACATTGGTGAAAGTAGAGGAGGAGCAGGACCAGCCAGAGGAGCTACAGGGTGATGAGGAAGATGAGGCAGAGGACCCAGACACACCGTGGCAGTATGCAGTGGAGATGGAGGCAGGGAGTCACTCTGAATCATTTGCGCAAATGTCCCTATGCATGCTCACTTGCTTTCATAGTGACAGCCGAATTGTCACCAAGGATGACTACTGACTGTCCACCATGTTAGACCCTTGCTACCGGTCCAAAATAGGGCCTTTTTTACACCCTCTGAGAGGGAGGACAAACTGAACTACTATCAAGACATCCTATGTAGTCAGTTGGCCGCTGCCTATGTGCGCCATCGCCCATCCTCACGCAGGTCTGACCAGGTGGCCTTCTGCGCTCACATTGCACTGCCATGGCTGCTTGGGAGGGGGACAGGAGCAGTACCAGTTCAATCAGCAGCAACTTAAGTCTAGAGTTGCTGATGAGCAGCTTTCTTCACCTGCCTACTGAAGAAACTACTCACCAGCAGCAGCAGCTAGGCAGCAGCAGCTAGACGTAGAGCAGAACCTGATCCAGCAGATTGTGGCATACTTGGAGTGCACTCTGCCACCCCACATCGAAAATCCCCTGGAGTAGTGGGCGGCCAAACTCGATTTGTGGCAGCAGCTGGCCGAGTTTGCCATGGACTAGCTTTCCTGCCCGACCAGCAGTGTGGCATCAGAGCGGGTGTTTAGTGCAGCAGGGGCCCCAGTTAACCCAAGGAGAACTCGCCTGTCCACCCAAAATGTGGAGAAACTTACCTTTGTGAAGATGAATCACATATGGATCAGTCAGGATTTTTAAACACCAGTGTCTGATGCATCAGACTAGATCATCCATGGTGCCACACCAACACTTTGATAAAAGAGACCTGTTTTTTCTGGCTACCTGCTTCAGCTACTATTCTGATGCTGCCACCCGTCTGATGCCACACCTGCTACCAGGTGATCCTACTGCCAGCCACCATCTTCAGCTGGTACTGGTATTGCCCCCCATCTCCTCATGCTGCTGCCACATCACTACTCTGTGGTCTCCTTATGCTGCTGCTACCTCAACACTATGTCACTGGGCCACTCTGAGGTCTCCTCATGCTGCTTCCACATCACCACTCTGTGGTCTCCTCATGCTGCTGCTACCTCAACACTATGTCACTGGGCCACTCTGTGGTCTCCTCATGCTGCCACTTCTCCACTCTGTGGTCTCCTCATGCTGCTGCTACCTCAACACTATGTCACTGGGCCACTCTGTGGTCTTCTCATACTGCTGCTACATAACTACTCTGTGGTCTCCTCATGCTGCTGCTACCTCAACACTATGTCACTGGGCCACTTTCTTGTCTCCCCATGCTGCTGCCACTTCACCACTCTATGGTCTCCTCATGCTGCTGCCACTTTACCACTCTGTGGTTTCCTCATGCTGCTGCCACATCACTACTCTGTAGTCTTCGCATACTGCTGCTACCTCAACACTATGTCACTGGGCCACTCTGTGGTCTCTTCATGCTGCTGCCACTTTCCCAATCTGTCACTGGGCCAATCTGTGGTCTCCTCATGCTGATGCCACCTCACCACTCTATCATTGGGCCACTCTGTGGACTTCTCATGCTATTCCCACCCTCCCTACTCCATGACAAGTGCGGCCTGGTTGACATCATGATTTATTTGACCCTTCTTCTGATCTGTCAGAAGGAAGGAAAAATGAGATGTACAGCAGTTCCTGTTTATGTAGCAGCTGTAAGGCCTGTATGACATGGTCCCTATTTTGCATCAGAATATTCCATTCACGTGTAATCTCTGTTTTTGATCCACTCCTGTTTTTTTTTTGGCTTTAGCAATACTGATGGTTACTGACCAAATGCTGACCGAGTGAAGGCGGATGCTCAACAGACACAATCTCTTTTTTGGGGGTTATTGTTCTGATGGATCAGAGAAAGGGCAAAATAATCAGTGACGTCAACACAAACTTACTGCTGACACCCTCTCCACTCTGTCAGGGGGGCTCTACTTGTATAAGCATTTAATAGAACAGGTTGGAATCAGCTGCCAACAGTGTAAAAGGAGTGATAACATCGACCTGTACGGCTGAGTTTACACTTGAGTTATTTGGTCAGTTTTGGCCCCATAACTGCCCAAATAAGTGGTGTGCAGTGATTCTAAGGCCTCTTTCACACAAGCGAGTTTTCCACATGGGTGCAATGCATGACGTGAACGCATAGCACCCGCGCTGAATCCTGACCCATTCATTTCAATGGGTCTGTGTACATGAGCTTTTTTTTTCTCACGTCAGTTCTGCGTTGCGTGAAAAATGCAGCATGTTCTATATTCTGCGTTTTTAACGCAGCCCTGGCCCCATAGAAGTGAATAGGGCTTCAGTGAAAAATGCATTGCATCTGCAAGCAGGTGCGGATGCAATGCGTTTTTCACTGATGGTTGCTAAGAGATGTTGCTTGTAAACCTTCAGTTTTTTATAATGCATGTGAAAAACGCATCAAAACGCATTGCACCGCGCGGAAAAAACTGAACGCAATCGCAGACAAAACTGACTGAACTTGCTTGCAAAATGGTGCGAGTTTCACTGAACGCACCCTGAACGCATCGGAGTCAATCAGTCACGCTCATGTGAAAGAGGCCTAAGAGCGACTGTCATCTGTGTGTCATACTGACTCACAGTATTGTTTCACTACCACAGCAGACTCCCTATGCGTGTTACTGCAAGGCACAGTGTTCTACACCACTATAAAGGCTCTCTGCAGCCAGGAAATAGCTTTTTTTAACACGATTCGCCACAAATAAATTTGGATTGAATCGAATCTTTTCAGAAAATTTGGCGAACCGACCAAATTGAATTATTGAGAAATACCCCCATTTCTAATTATATCACGCGGGTGAAAAACGCATCAAAATGCATTGCACCGCACGGAAAAAACTGAATGCAATCGCAGACAAAACTGACTGAACTTGCTTGCAAAATGGTGTGAGTTTCACTGAACGCACCCTGAACGCATCAGAGTTAATCCCTCATGCTCATGTGAAAGAGGCCTAGGGCTGGGTTCACATGGGGGCATCATGTTTGATGCCTGGATAAGAGGCGGGTGCGTTGCGGGAAAATGCGCGATTTTTCCGCGCGTGTGCAAAGCGTTTTAATGCGTTTTGCACGCAGATGGGAAAAATCAGCATGTTTGGTACCCAGACCCGAACCCGAACTCCATCACTGGAGTTCGGGTTTGGGTTGAGTATTCTGTAGATTTTATTATTTTCACTTATAACATGGTTATAAGGGGAAATAATAGCATTCTCAATACAGAATGCTTAGTAAAATGTGGATGTTAAAGATAAAAATAAAAAAATTAACTCACCTTATCCACTTGATTGTGCAGTTGCGATCTCTTCTTCAATTATTAGCTGCTGGCTAAAGGACCTGTGATGACGTCACCGAGCTCATCACATGGTCCAATCACATGGTCCATCACCATGGTGATGGACCATGTGATTGGACCATGTGATGTGAATTCACCACAGGTCCTTTAGCTGGCAGCTAATGCTTGAAGAAGAGAGAAGAGATCTGCAACTGCGCGATCAAGTGAATAAGGTGAGTTAATTTTTTATTTATTTTTAACCCCTTAATCCACATTTTACTAAGCATTCTGTATTGAGAATGCTATTATTTTCCCTTACAACCATGTTATAAGGGAAAATATTAAAGATCGGGTCCCGTCTCTTAACAACCTTGCGGGAAAATTGCACTGCATCCGCACTTGCTTGCGGATGCTTGCGATTTTCCTGCAGCCCTATTCACTTCTATGGGGCCTGCGTTGCGTGAAAAACGCACAATATAGAGCATGCTGCGATTTTCACAAAACGCAGAAGTGATGCATGAAAATCACCGCTCATGTGCATAGCCCCATAGAAATGAATGGGTCAGGATTCAGTGCGGGTGCAATGTGCGGAAATCACGCCCGTGTGAAAGAGGCCTAAGAGTGACGCCTGTTATCTGCATGTTATACTGACTCACAGTATTGTTTCACTACCACAGCAGACTCCCTATGCGTGTTGCTGCAAGGCACAGTGTTCTACACCACTATACAGTCTCTCTGCAGCCAGGAAATAGCTTTTTTTTAACACGATTCGCCACAAATAAATTCGGATCAAATCGAATCTTTTCAGAAAATTCGGCGCACCGACCAAATTGAATTACTGAGAAATACGCCCATCTCTAATTATAATGCCATGCGCTCCTGCAAAACAAGCAGTGTCCATAATGGGAAATCACGCTCCCTAACGGAGCATAATTTCCGCAAAGAATATACTCTAAGCTCTAAGGCCCTTTTCACATGAGCGAGTTTTCCGCACGGGTGCAATGCGTGACGTGAACGCATAGCACCTGCACTGAATCCTGACCTATTCATTTTAATAGGTTTGTGTACATGAGCGTTTTTTTTCATGCATCACTTCTGCGTTGCGTGAAAATCTCAGCATGTTCTATATTCTGTATTTTTCATGCAGCCCTTGCCCCCTAGAAGTGAATGGGGCTTCAGTGAAAAACGCATTGCATCCGCAAGCAAGTGCAGTTGCAATGCGTTTTTCACTGAAACGCATTGCACCCACATGGAAAAAAAATGAACAACTGAACGCAATCGCAGACAAAACTGATTAAACTTGCTTGCAAAATGGGGCAAGTTTCACTGAACGCACCCTGAACGCATCCGGACCAAATATGTCACACTCGTGTGTAAGAGGCCTAAGGGATCTTTCACACGAGTGTGTCCCTTCTGAGAATCTTACTCTAAGAAGTGAGAGATGGATTGTGCTGTTTGCACTATCATGACTGATAATGTTGTGTGCCTCTGCCTGACCTTATTGCTACTGAATCATAGTGACAGCTTTATGTCAGTATGATTCTGTTACAGAAAGGTCAGGCAAAGGCACACAGCATTATCAATCATGATACTTCCGTGTGCTTCTATAGTCCAGAACCAGTGGCGTACAAAGAGAAGTAAGGGCCCCATAGCAAGGATCAAACCATGCCCCCCACACAGGATATAAGGGTTTCCACCTAAACCCCTTTAAAAGGGTTTCCACCTAAACTGCCTCATTTGCTAAAAGTTGTTCTTTTAGACTTAGATGGTAGAGTCCTGACCAAGTTTTCACCCCCAATAGATTTGGGGATGATCCCAAGTGGGCCCCCCCCCCCTTAGAGCTCTTTCACATGAGCGGATGCCATGCGTGCAGTGGCGTAGCAATAGGGGTCGCAGCGGTCGCAATTGCGACCGGGCCCCTGAGTCAGGGGGGCCCATGGGGCCCCCCAAGAGAGACATTATAGAGCGGGCCACTTAAGTCCCCGGCACGGGCCCCCCCTATATTTTGGGTTGCTGACTTGCTGTACTTACATGTCAGCGCAGGACCTGTGACCTCCCACGGCAGGTTTCGCGGGAGGTTACAGGTCCTGCGCTGACATGTAAGTACAGCAGCCGCAAGCCAGGAATGAGAAGCGGCCGCCCGCCCGCCGCTGCCCCAGGTATGAGAAGCCCACCCGCTGGCCCCCGCGACAGCTCTCAAGTGAGGAGAGCCAACAAGTTAGTTTATTTTTTTTGTTAAATAGCGGTGTCATTCTTCGTATTGAGGGGGGACATGAATTATAATCAATTGCGCCGGCAGGCAGTGTGTCTGAATTCAGATTGGCCCGCACCGGCCATATGAGGGCAGCCAGGGGCAGCAAATAATGAGGGGCCTGGGGGCAAATAAAAATGAAATACTCTGTGGGCAAAAAATGAAATGTATAGAGGGAGTGGGCGGGGGCAAAATGAAATATAGTGAGAGTCTCACTATATTTCATTTTACCCCCGCTTCCTCTATACATTTCATTTTGCCCCCACTTCCTCTATATATTTTAAATTTTTTGCCCACAGAGTATTTCATTTTGCCCTCTTATTTGCTGCACCTGGCTGCCCTCATATGGTGGGGCGCCCCTTCTTTCTGAATTCAGACACACTGCCGCACGGCACCACTGATCATCATTCCTCCCATCCTTTGTATGAAGCCAGTGTGTGCCATACATTTAAAAAATAATAATAAATTATAATATATACTATGGCACACACTGGCTTCATACAAAGGATGGGGGGAGGGGGGGGTGAATGATGCCTCTGCTGCTACCTCCACCCCCCTCTGTATGAAGCATACATACATAAAAACAAAACAAAAAAAAACCTAGTCACTAATATATATATATATTATATATTAGTGACTAGTTTTTTTTATGTATGGCTTCATACAGAGGGGGGGGGGGGGTTTGGAGGTAGCGGCAGAGGCTTGTCGGGGCTCGTGGGGGGGGGGCAATTTTCAAAGTTTGCCCTGGGGACCATAGAACTTTAGCTACACCCCTGCATGTGTGGAATCCGCTGCGTGAAAGAGAACCAAGCTGCGCTCTTGACAGCAGAGACACAGAGCATTAAGGGTACTTTCACACTAGCGTTAGTGTGATCCGGCAGGCAGTTCCGTTGTCGGAGCTGCCAGCTGGATCCGCCGTTCAGTGTGACAACTGACAGCATTTGTAGACGGATCCGGGTGCGGATCCGTCTACAAATTCATTGCAGGAACGGATACGTCTCTCCGCTTGTCGGATGGACGGATCCGTCTTGCAGTCTTTTCCACAGTTTTCCCAGTCTGCGCATGCGTAGACCGGAAGGACGGATCCGTCCTTCAGTTGTTTCACAATGCCGGATCCGGCACTAATGCAAGTCAATGTAAATTAATGTCGGATCTGGCATTCCGGCGACTATGTCTGGCCAAAACGCCTGACAGTGACTGAACGGAAGGCATACTGATGCAAACTGAACGGATTTCTATCCATTCAGAATGCATTGAGATATGCTTGATCAGTTCTTTTCCAGCATAGAGCCCTTTTGACGGTACTCTATGCCAGAAAAAAATAACGCAAGTGTGAAAGTACCCTAACATTATTGATAATGCTCAGTGCCTCTTTGTGATCTTTTTACTACAAAATTACAGTGAGATAAAGTTGTCACCGTGATTTTGTAGTAAAAAGATCATGGAGAGGCACGAAGCATTATCAATCATGTTAATGCTCCGTGTCTCTGCTGTCCGGAACGGGGCTCGGCACACTTTTACGCAACGGATTACCTGAACAGGATCTGCTTGTGTGAAAGATCCCTTACAGTTGTCCAGGATTAGAAAAACAGTGCTACCTAATCGCAAAAATAGTGCCACACCTGTCCACAGATTTTGTGTTCTATTGAACTTCATCCCTATTTTCTTCAATACTGCAATAGTGCAATAGCAGACACTTTCCGTGGACAGGTGTGCCACCATTTTTGAAACAATGAAGCCATGTTTTCTAATTCTGGACAGCTCATTTACAATCATCACCCCAACTTTTATGCCTCCTTCACACGTCAGTGTTTTGGTCAGTGATTTCCATCCGTGATTGTGAGCCAAAACTAGGTGCGCCTCTAAACAAAGAACAGGTGCACATCTTTCCCTTATACCTTATGTCTGAGGAGGCTCCAATCCTGGTTTTGGCTCACAATCACTGATGGAAATCACTGACCAAAACACTGAAGTATTACTTTGATTCAGACTTGACTTTACGTCACTGTTGTATCCTAGTCCAATTGTTCATTTAATACAGCACTGCCTTAATATAGAGGATATTTTACTAAATATATATGCTTCATGTATCATTCCCAATGCAGCCTGTATATCGGTGTACAGACAAAATCAAGAGAACCCTCCCCCCTAGCAAGCAGGAAGGAGGACACACCTAGCACATTAGAGCACAAAAAGCCTGCACAGGAGTGCACCGCACATTATTAGCTTTTTGGGTTGATGTGGATCTGTTTATTGAGAAGTGGATTTTTGGAGTCCAAGGGTCAGGCAATTGAGCAGAACAATGGAGCTCAAGACTGCTGCAAATGAGATCTGTAAGAGTTCCTCTGTATTTATCATAATTTTATTTTTATTTTTTTCTAAAAGTTTCTGGGAGTTTTTTCTTATGACTTGTTCGTCAAACTGTAGTGTGTGAACTGTGTATGTTACTGCTATTCTTTAGTGTAGCTTTAGAATAGTTTAGTGTAACTGACGTTTATTTATATGTTGTAATTTGTAAGAATTGTTTGAGTAATACTGTACACTACAATATTTAAGAACATATTTATATGGTGCATTGCTGTGTGTTTGTGTCTTTTTCACTCTTTTGGATCAAGATTCATGGGGTCATTTTTCAAACTGGTGTAAAACAGAACTGGCTTAATTGCCCATATCAACCAGATTCCACCTTTCATTTTTCAATGGAGCTGTCAAAAATGAAAAGGTGGAATCTGGTTGCTATGGGCAACTAGGCTAGTTCTACTTTACACCAGGTTTATTTTTTATTTTTTTTCAACAATTTTTGGAAAATCCGCTTCGTTTACCTAAAGGGGGTTTGCAGAAATCCATGTGCTTGCACCCACAATGAAAAGTATGGAACTGATGGTTAGTCATTTGGAAAATTCCACAGCGTGTGAAGCCCCTAGGGCTACACGCTGACATGTGTTTTGCAACAATAAGGTCACATGTACACTGTTTTGCATGACATTATAAATGGAGATGAGCGAAGCTCTCAAAAACTTGATTTGGCTGCTTTGCCGAATTTCACAAAAAAATTAGTTTTGTGATGAATTTATCTAGTCCTGAAGTGCATTTCCTTGTGAATAGCGGTGCAATGACTGGGAACTGGGAGTGTATGAGATTAGAGATGTTTCATTTACACTCTGCTCCAAACTGTAAAGCATGCCCCCCCCCCCCCCGACACCCGTGTCGCTCATGATCCCAGAATGGTTGCCGCTGCATCTCCCCATCAAGGGGATCAAAAAATTTGGTGTTGAGGGGTGGAGACCCCAATAGTATATGTCTAAGTTTTGTGCATATTTGCTTCCCAACATGCACATTATAGTCTATGGGGGTGCATAAAAAAGCAGGAAAGGAAATACATTTAATTCCAGATGAAATACTGAAGCAATAATGAGCAGTATGTATTCTGGAGCCAGCCTTAGGTCGCTTTGACACAGTCAGTGTTTGATCAGTGATTTCCATCAGTAATTGTCGGCCAAAACCAGGAGCGGTGGCTATACAGAGATGAGCTATAAAGGAAAGCTTTGCACTTGTTCTGTGTTTGACCTGCTCCTTTCTCAGTCCATGTTTGATCAGTGATTTTCATCAAACACAAAGGTCTCTTTCACACAAGCGTATTAAAATCTGCTGGTATTCTGGCTCAATATGCATAGATTCCTAATGATGTATCATCAGTATTGCTTCAGGATTTACATCTGTATTCTGTCCTCCCTGCATTTTTGATGCACTCCCATAGACTGTAATGTACATATGTGGAAACAAATACGAACCAAACTCGGATGTGCTGCGGATTTCAAATACTGACAAAAAATATACAACCATATGAGTGGCTCTATTTATTAACATTAGCAGCGGATTCTGGTACACAAAATCCAGGCCATATACGAACTGCAAGTGCGCTTGTGTGAAAGAGGCCTTCACACAAAGCAGATTTTGTGGCAGAAAATTCTGTGACCCTATAATCCGTTCCATTCATTTGAATGGGGCAGCACGCACATGGATTTCTGCAAGTCTCATTCAGGTGAATGGAATGGATATTCAGTTGTGGAACTTTCTGCCAAAAAATCTGCCGCGTGTGAAGGAACGCTTAGGCCTCATGCACACGTCTGTTGTTTTGGTCCGCGTCCGAGACGTATTTTTTGCGGCTTGGGCGCGGACCCATTCACTTCAATGAGGTCGCAAAAGATGCCGACAGCACTATGTGTGCTGTCCGCATCAGTTGCTCCGTTCCGTGGCCCCGCCCAAAAAAATAGAGCATGTCCTATTCTTGTCCGTTTTGTGTACAAGAATAGGCATTTCTACAAAGTACCACATTCCGTTACGCAAATAACGTAACGCGGATCTGCGGTTTGCGGACCGCAAAACAATTACGGTTGTGTGCATGAGGCCTTATTGTGAGAAAGCAGCCTAAGTTTCAAGGTAAAAGTAGTCAATTTTTGGAAGGCAACAAATTCTTCTGAAATCCATTGAGGAAGTGTGGCTTAAAGGGAAGCTGTCGTCACATTTTGGCCTGCTGCTGACTTTTACACTAATTTATTTTACGAAGTCTCCTCAATGCCATTTACAAGGAATCAGACTTTGAAACTGCGTCTGACGTGAACTAAATACGGGACCTGGCAGTGTCCGTTGTCTTTGGTCCACCAGTAAAATAATTCTGGGTGCCCGCTGCACCGCTACATGCGACTACTACCTGTGCCCTTGTCTGTAATAAGACCCTTTAAGATGATAATGGTGCAGTGGCGGGCGGGCGGTCTGCCCCGGGTTGGGGCTCTCAGTGGGATGCCAGAGAAGCAATGAGCGCTTCCATCAATACAGATGGAAGTGCTCATTGCTGGAGCGCTGACACCCACATACTGCGGCGGGGCATGGGAGAGCATAGTTCCCTGCCCCGCCGCTGATCACCACCATAAGCTTTAGGACTAGTAGGCCTGAGGCCTATGCAGTAGTGAAATCCCGACGCAGACGTGCATGTTGACGTCATCGCGCGCGTCTGGACGCAGCAGCACAGTCAAGTCTGGACATAGGTGAGTATTTAGCTTTTTATTTTATTTTTTTTTTTTTTTTTGTGACAAGTAACGGGGACACAGGAGGACACGTGGGGGAAAATATTATGGTGGGATACTGTGTGGGGGGAAAATTACTAAATGGGGGCAATATGGGGGAAACTGCTGTGTGTGTGTGTACGCTGCTGTGTGTGTGTGTGTGTGTGTGTGTACGCTGCTGTGTGTGTGTGTGTGTGTGTGTGTACGCTGCTGTGTGTGTACGCTGCTGTGTGTGTGTGTGTACGCTGCTGTGTGTGTGTGTGTGTACGCTGCTGTGTGTGTGTGTGTGTGTACGCTGCTGTGTGTGTGTGTGTGTGTGTGTGTACGCTGCTGTGTGTGTGTGTACGCTGCTGTGTGTGTGTGTGTGTGTGTGTGCTGCTGCTGTGTGTGTGTACGCTGCTGTGTGTGTGTGTGCGCTGCTGTGTGTGTGTGTACGCTGCTGTGTGTGTGTGTGTGTGTGTACGCTGCTGTGTGTGTGTGTATGCGCTGCTGTGTGTGTGTGTGTGCGCTGCTGTGTGTGTGTGTGTACGCTGCTGTGTGTGTGTGTGTGCGCTGCTGTGTGTGTGTGTGTGTACGCTGCTGTGTGTGTGTGTATGCGCTGCTGTGTGTGTGTGTGTGTGCGCTGCTGTGTGTGTGTGTGTACGCTGCTGTGTGTGTGTGTGTACGCTGCTGTGTGTGTGTGTACGCTGCTGTGTGTGTGTATGCAGCTGCTGTGTGTGTGTATGCGCTGCTGTGTGTGTGTACGCTGCTGTGTGTGTGTGTATGCGCTGCTGTGTGTGTGTGTGTATGCGCTGCTGTGTGTGTGTGTGTACGCTGCTGTGTGTGTGTGTGTGCGCTGCTGTGTGTGTGTACGCTGCTGTGTGTGTGTGTACGCTGCTGTGTGTGTGCGCTGCTGTGTGTGTATGCGCTGCTGTGTGTGTATGCGCTGCTGTGTGTGTGTGTACGCTGCTGTGTGTGTGTGCACGCTGCTGTGTGTGTGTACGCTGCTGTGTGTGTGTACGCTGCTGTGTGTGTGTACGCTGCTGTGTGTGTGTGCGCTGCTGTGTGTGTGTATGCGCTGCTGTGTGTGTGTATGCGCTGCTGTGTGTGTGTGTACGCTGCTGCTGTGTGTGTGTATGCGCTGCTGTGTGTGTGTATGCGCTGCTGTGTGTGTGTGTACGCTGCTGTGTGTGTGTGTGCGCTGCTGTGTGTGTGTGTACGCTGCTGTGTGTGTGTGTACGCTGCTGTGTGTGTGTGTGCACTGCTGTGTGTGTGTGTATGCGCTGCTGTGTGTGTGTGTACGCTGCTGTGTGTGTGTGTGTACGCTGCTGTGTGTGTGTGTGTACGCTGCTGTGTGTGTGTGTATGCGCTGCTGTGTGTGTGTGTATGCGCTGCTGTGTGTGTGTGTGTGCGCTGCTGTGTGTGTGTGTATGCGCTGCTGTGTGTGTGTGTGTGCGCTGCTGTGTGTGTGTGTGTGCGCTGCTGTGTGTGTGTGTATGCGCTGCTGTGTGTGTGTGTGTATGCGCTGCTGTGTGTGTGTGTGTGTGCGCTGCTGTGTGTGTGTGTGTGTGTGCGCTGCTGTGTGTGTGTGTACGCTGCTGTGTGTGTGTGTGTGCGCTGCTGTGTGTGTGTGTGTACGCTGCTGTGTGTGTGTGTGTGTACGCTGTGTGTGTGTGTGTGTGTGTGCACGCTGGTGTGTGTGTGTACGCTGGTGTGTGTGTGTACGCTGGTGTGTGTGTGTGTGCGCTGGTGTGTGTGTGTACGCTGGTGTGTGTGTGTACGCTGGTGTGTGTGTGTACGCTGGTGTGTGTGTGTACGCTGTGTGTGTGTGTGTGTACGCTGGTGTGTGTGTGTACGCTGGTGTGTGTGTGTGTACGCTGGTGTGTGTGTGTGTACGCTGGTGTGTGTGTGTACGCTGGTGTGTGTGTGTACGCTGGTGTGTGTGTGTACGCTGTGTGTGTGTGTACGCTGGTGTGTGTGTGTACGCTGGTGTGTGTGTGTGTACGCTGGTGTGTGTGTGTATGCGCTGGTGTGTGTGTGTGTGTGTACGCTGGTGTGTGTGTATGTGCGCTGTGTGTGTGTGTGTGTGTGTGTGCACGCTGGTGTGTGTGTGTGCGCTGGTGTGTGTGTGTGTACGCTGGTGTGTGTGTGCATGCGCTGTGTGTGTGTGTGTACGCTGGTGTGTGTGTGTGCACGCTGCTGTGTGTGTGTGCACTGCTGTGTGTGTGTGTACGCTGCGTGTGTGTGTGCACGCGTGCTGTGTGTGTGTGTGCGCTGCTGTGTGTGTGTGTACGCTGCTGTGTGTGTGTGTGTGTGTGTACGCTGCTGTGTGTGTGTGTACGCTGCTGTGTGTGTGTACGCTGCTGTGTGTGTGTGTGCGCTGCTGTGTGTGTGTGTGCGCTGCTGTGTGTGTGTGTGTGCACGCTGCTGTGTGTGTGTGCACGCTGCTGTGTGTGTGTGTGTGTACGCTGCTGTGTGTGTGTGTGTGTGTGTACGCTGCTGTGTGTGTGTGTGTGTGTACGCTGCTGTGTGTGTGTGGGGACGCTGGTCTGTGTGTGTGTGTGGGGACGCTGGTCTGTGTGTGTGTGTGTGTGGGGACGCTGCTGTGTGTGTGTGTGTGGGGACGCTGCTGTGTGTGTGTGTGTGTGTGTGTGTGTGTGGGGACGCTGCTGTGTGTGTGTGTGTGTGTGTGTGGGGACGCTGCTGTGTGTGTGTGTGTGTGTGGACGCTGCTGTGTGTGTGTGTGTGGGGACGCTGCTGTGAACTTCCTTTAGTGGTACACTTTCTGGTTGTGTTAATGGGGGTGTTTTATTTATTTTATTTTTTTTTTTGTGTTTTACCAAAACGAAAATTGATGCAATGTAGGGGTACCTCAGCAGATTTTGTTGCAGAAAAATCTGTTCCATTCATCTGAATGGGTAGGTTTTGGTGCGAAGAGCACTGATTTCTGCATGCCGATTTCAAACGAAGTTGCAGAAATATTCTGAAACGTAATTTGCTGTGTGTGAAGGTAATCTGTGTGTGTGTGTGAGAGCAGCTTGATAATGTCTTTTTTTTTTTATAAAAATCCGATTTATATTTTGGCTAAAAAACGTACTTTTATAATATGTAAATTAGCCTCTAGGAGGCGGGGGGGGGGAGCGGCAATCGCTGGCACGCCCCTTCTTACTTTGAGTGACAGTGCCGGGCAGCGATCCTCCGGCACTGTCTCCTTGCGAAATCCCGAGCCTGTGCCGCCGCTCTGTATTCGGTGCAGGTGCGGTGAGCTGAGGACAGCAGGCACCAGCGTCCTCTGCTCACCGCGCCTGCGCCGAGCACAGAGCGGCAGCGCAGGCACGGAATTTCAGAAGGAGACAGTGCCGGAGGATCGCTGCCCGGCACTGTCACTCAAAGTAAGAAGGGGCGTGCCAGCAGGTTGCCGCACGGAGCCACTAGGAGCAGGGCAACGCCCCCCCTGCTCCTAGAGGCTAATTTACATATTATAAAAGTACGTTTTTTAGCCAAAATATACATTGGATTTTTATAAAAAAGACATTATCAAGCTGCTCTGACATTAGCACATAGCTGATGTCAGACAGCTTATAACAGGCATCCTCAAACTGCGGCCCTCCAGCTGTTGTAAAACTACAACTCCCACAATGCCTTGCTGTAGGCTGATACCTATAGGCTGTTCGGGCATGCTGGGAGTTGTAGTTTTGCAACAGCTGGAGGGCCGCAGTTTGAGGATGCCTGGCTTATAATGTCAAAACGTGGTGACAGAAACCCTTTAAGGTCCATTTACTTTTATTATTTTCTATTATAACATGGTTATAATGGAAAATGGCATTCTTTTATACAGAATGTGAAGTAAAATGTCCATTGAGGGTTAAAAATAATAATAAAAAAAATACTCACCTCATCCGCTTTATCGCGCAGCAATTATCATCTTTCTTCTTGCGATTAGGGCCCTAAAAATTGCAATAACGCTATGAGATATTTTAAGGAAATTGTGCTAGAGGTCTATTTGCTTGGATTTTCATGGCTAAAGCACACACAAATTACTGATAATGCTGTAGTTATGGTTAACTCAAGAACTGAAATGCAGTTTTTTTTTTGTTTTGTTTCAAAATAAAACCTCATTTAATAATTTAACATATTTGCATTACTGCAAAAGTACAAACTGCAAAACTTCCATTTTCTTAACCTCTTGCCGCCACGCTAACGCCGATGGGCGTCAGCGCGGCGGCTCTCTCAGGTCTCAGTCACGCCTATCGGCGTCATCTCGTGAGACCTGAGATTTCACATGAACGTGCGCGCGCGATCATGTGATCGGAGCCGGGACAACTGAAACTACAGCCTGCCAGCGCTGATCATGCGCTGGCAGGCTGTAGATGCGGAAAAAACCGCATTTAAATCGCACATCAGACGCTGTTTTTTAAACAGCGTCTGATATGCCTAATGTTCAGCTCGCCTGGTGGTCCCTTTGTTTGGGACCACCAGAGGAAAATAGGAAAAGTGCACCAATCACTACACACACCCCCCACCCCCATCACTGATTAACCCCTGATCACCCATGTCACCCCCTGATCACCCCTGTCACCCCTCCCTGTCACTAATCACCCCCTACAGGCTCATTCAGACGTCCGTATGTGTTTTGCGGATCCATGGATCTGCGGATCCGCAAATACGGACACCGGCAATGCGCTTCCGCATTTTGCAGATCCGCACAGAACTATATAGAAAATGCTTCTTGTCCGCAACTGCGGACAAGAATAGGACATGTTCTATATTTTTGTGGAACGGAAGTGCAGACTCGAAGCGCGGATCCGTAATTCCGATCCGAGCAGGACAAAGTCTGTCCCCATAGAAATGAATGGGTCCGCAATTCCGTTCCGCAAACAGAATTTCGGACGTGTGAATGGGGCATAAGGGTCCCCTATCACCGCCAGTTAGCTAGCTACTTGTTAGGTAGCTAGCGCCCAGCCCACCGCACCGCAGTCACTGATTTTGGCAGAGATTTTTTCATCCACATTGACCGATGCGAATGAAAAAATCTGTGCCGTTCATTTTTTTTTTTTTTTTTTCAGCGCAGCGGCTGAACGGAAAAAAAAAAAATCTCATTACCCGTCTGCTCAATATAAGGAGAATCGCAGAAACTCCTAATGCTGGCCATACGTGTAATGATTGCGGAGACCCTTCAAATGCCAGAGCAGTACAAACACCTCACATGTGACCCCATTTTAGAAAGAAGACACCCCAAGGTATTCGCTGAGGGGCATGGCGAGTTCACAGAATTTTCATTTTTTGGCACAAGTTAGCGGAAATTGATATATATTTTTTTTTAATTTTGTTTTTTACAAAGTCTCATATTCCACTAACTTGTGACAAAAAATAAAATTTTACATGAACTCACCATACCCATCACGGAATACCTTGGGGTGTCTTCTTTCTAAAATGGGGTCACTTGTGGGGTATTTATACTGCCCTGGCATTTTAGGGGCCCCTAAAGCGTCAGAAGAAGTCTGGAATCCAAATGCGTAAAAATGCCCTGTGAAATCCTAAAGATACTCATTGGTTTAGGGCCTTTGCATACTCAGGCTGCAAAAGTGTCACACATGTGGTATCGCCGTACTCAGGAGAAGTGGGGCAATGTGTTTTGGGGTGTATTTTTATATATACCCCTGCTGGGTGTGAGAAATATCTCTGTAAACGACAATTTTTTTATTTTTTTATACAAAGTTGTCAGAGATATTTCTCTCACCCAACATGGGTATATGTAAAAATACACCCCAAAACACATTGCCCTACTTCTCCTGAGTACAGCGATACCACGTGTGTGACACTTTTTTGCAGCCTGGGTGCGCAAAGGGGCCCAAATTCCAACGAGTACCTTTAGCTTTTACATGGCTGCTCACAATTTAGCCCCGCCCAAAATGCCAGAACAGTACAAACACCCCACAAATGACCCCATTTCGGAAAGTAGACACCCCAAGGTATTCACTGAGGGGCATAATGAGCCCGTATGAGATTTTTTTTTTTTTTTTTTGCCAGAAGTTAGCAGAAATGGAAACTTTATTATTATTTTTTTCCTCAGAAAGTGTCATTTTCCGCTAACTTGTGAAAAAAAATGAAATGATACATGAACTCACCATGCCCCCCTGCGAATACTTTGGGGTGTCTTCTTTCTAAAATGGTGTCATTTGGGGGGTATTTATACTTTCCTGGCATTCTAGCACCTGAAGAAACATGACAGGTGCTCAGAAAGTCAGAGCTGCTTCAAAATGCCGAAATTCACTTTTTTGCACCACAGTTTGTAAACGCTATAACTTTTACCCAAACCAATAAATATACACTTATTGGACTTTTTTTTTTAATCAAAGACATGTAGAACAATACATTTAGAGAAAAATTTATATAGAAATGTAGTTTTTTAAAAAAAAATTTACAACAGAAAGTGAAAAATGACATTTTTTTGCAAAAATGTCGTTAAATTTTTATTAATAGCAAAAAAAGTAAAAATGTCAGCAACAATGAAATACCACCAAATGAAAGCTCTATTAGTGAGAAGAAAAGGAGGTAAAATTCATTTGGGTGGTAAGTTGCATGACGGAGCAATAAACGGTGAAAGTAGTGTAGTGCGGAATTGTAAAAAAGGGCCTGGTCACTAGGGGGGTATAAACCTGTGGTCTTCAAGTGGTTAATAGCACTGCCCAGAACAGATATCTAAAATAGAATACATATGGATATAAGAACGTGTTCATTAAAATAACAACTTGCCTCCAGCCGCTCTGTGCAGCCGGTGATGCATCAGTGTCAGCCACATAAAATCAACCATCGCTTTATAAGACACACTGCCATTTTCTTATAAAGCGAAAAACACGGTAATATAATTGAAGCACTTTTGGGTCGGCCAATTGGCAATTGCAATATGGCGATTTGTCATGATACCGATTGCTTTGTCGATCTATTGTGCAGGTTTAGTCTGGGTACCAACACTCGTGTTTTTTTTTTTTTTCATGCGCGTGCCAAACTCATTAAAACTCTTTGCACTCGTGTAAAAAAAAAAAAAAAAAAAAACACAATCACAGACAAATTGCCCTGAACCTGCTCGTAACGCATCTGGACTGAATCCGACACGCTCGTCTGCAAGGGGCCTAACAGCTATAAAGAAATATTTAAAGTGTAACTGTTTTGGTTTAAGAAGTCTTCTGTCAAAGCTGTAATGGAGGGTTACTAAGGAGAGTGTCTTCAGTCTTAATCATTTTACTGCTCACTAAAGTTGCTTGCATGTAACAAGTCAGATAGGCAGGGTCATGGACAGTGATAATTAGGCCGAAGGTCCATGGTCAGGGACTGAGGTAATAAGAATCTGGGAGCCTCTGCATGTTACTCAGAGGTCGACTGAAGATAGAGGGGGAGATTTCTCAAACTGGTGTAAAGTAGAACTGGCTTGGGGTACTTTCACACTAGCGTTAAATTTTTCCGGTATTGAGTTCCGTCATAGGGGCTCAATACCAGAAAAAAAGCACCAGTTTGTCCTAATGCATTCTGAATGGAAATCAATCCATTCAGTATGCATCAGGATGTCTTCCATTCCGTCCCTTTTACGGTATTTGGCCGGAGAAAATACTGCAGCATGAGCTGTTTCTCCATCTTGCATGTTCATGGGAGGGGAGAGAGGGACTACTGTACACAGATTAAATTCACAGAATGGGACTGAGTAACGTGCAAAGTATCAGAATAAACACAGGTGGCAGAAGACATTACAATTTTTAAATAAAAAAACACGCGCATGCAGTACTTTGACCAAAAGCCAGTACTTATGCTGGAAAGTGTCTGGATCCCTATTGGATTCCCATTGTAGTTAATGGGTATCTGGCGACGCACAGCAGTATCTCCAGCGGTTTGTTTCTCTACCAAACTGACTGACGGAGTCCACAATGGACATGTGAACTTCGTCTTAAACTACATTTACACAAGCCAATAATTGTCCACTTTATGGGTAAAAAGCACATGCTGTTTCATGCACATTTTTTCATTAGAACAGTTATTTTGCTGTTTGGCCACAAGAAGCCGCTGTTCCTCAACACAGTTAAGTTTTGCTACGTAATTGAATATGCATAAGAGGTGGAGCTGATGGCTCATGCTGCTGCGTACTGTTGAGCGCGAATATTCGAATATCGCATTTTTTTTTAGCGAATATCGGCACTTCGCTAATTCGCGACTATTTCGAATATAGTGCTATAAATTCGCTACTTCGAATATTCGTTGTTTTTTTTTCCCCCCCCCCCACTTCCATGCTCATGGAGCGTCCCCATAACCATGGAAACGTCTCCATACTAGAATGTACTGTCGGATTTGAGACTTGCGTTGAAATCGCAATGCGATTAATATAACTTAAATTGGTCGCATTGCGAATTTGCGATTTCAACAAAGACCTGGTTTACTATGGTTGGCTTGGTAACGAATATGACGCATGTATTCGTCGTATTCCTCAAAACGAAGATGATAAAGTATTCTCCATCTTCGTTTTTGCTCCATATTCGTCAACTTCGATAATACTAGCAATCAAATGGGAAGGTTGACTATAGAGACAGCTGTGTTTAATTCGCTATGCGATTATATTTTTTTTAATAAATAGATTGTAATTATCAAGTATTATAATTCTATTAAAAAAATATAATTGCATAGCGAATTAAACACAGCTGTCTCTATAGTCAACCTTCCTATTTGATTGCTAGAATTAGCGAAGTTGACGAATGGTTAGCTAAGATGGAGAATACTTCGTTATCTTCGTTTTGAGGAATATGACAAAACCATTAATCATCTTCGCTAATTCTAGATTTCAAACCAATAGGAAAGTAACCTTAAGTTACAATCGCAGTACACGATTATGTAAATCGCATATTAATCGCGATAACTAGAATAATGACTAATATTCTATTTCGACGAATATTCTATCGAATATTTGTGAATTTCGTCGACATCGAATATGGCACCTGCTGCTCATCACTACTGCGGAGAAGAAACAGGAAGCAAGAGAGCAGACATGTTTGGAGAAACAGAGCCTGGGAAACAGCATCAGGTGGCATCCGCGTGTCAGTGAGACTTGGGATGGCCAGAGTCACTGTCCAAAAAAAGAGGATTGGTTCCCGGAAGACTGGAAGAGCTGTGAAATGGAGCTACAAACCCTGCAGGGCCTCATGGTGGATGGAAGGACTTGTAATTTGGTTTAAGTCGCCATCGGATAAAGACCATACCCGGTTTGTCGGTAAGCCAGATCATGCACGCACCGCAGTATATTGTGGGAGCCTGGACATGCTAGAGACTGTGATCTAGCCTGCGTTTAGTTAGACAGATGGGGATTCTGTGTGCAGCAGGTTACAAGGATCGTGTCACCAGCATTGTGTTACACAGATTGTGCTACAAGGACTGTTTTACAAAGATTCTGAACCTATTCACTGCAAACTTCAGCTACTCCAGCATCTTGGCTGGGAGTATTAAGGACACATGCAACAGTGTCGTTTGGGAACAAGGGAAGGGAAAATTATAGTGCAGTCTGGTAAGATTGTAAGCTCTTGTGCTGCACCGCGGGCTGCCAGTATCTTGCATCCCACGCAAATATTCCCATTCTCTAGGGTAATAATGGGTAAGCGAGTCAGTGATAGTTGTACTCTCAATAGGTAAAGCATTGCAAGTGGTGTCTGTCGGCCATCTTGGGGTGCTGTGCAGCACAGGGGTCTCGGCGTCCAAGCTGAGCGTATAACTTCAGGATGTTTTCACTACATTTGAGATTGTGTTTAACCACTTGACGACCGTCCATAGGACTTTTATAGTCTATCTCTGAATGGACGTTTTAGAACGTCCATTCAGAGACGGCACCTGCACGCTAATCGTGCAGATGCCGAGCGGGTTTCCTGTTGTCAGTGACAGCAGGGCAACCCAGAGAGAAGGCAGGGACAGTGCCCAAGTGTCCCTGCCTTCTAAATCGCCGCAGACACAGCACTCGGTGAGCGCTGTGTCTGCTTTGCAGGAAGTGCTATGCGCTTCCTGATCCGGGCCCGGTGGTCATGGGACCGCCGGGGCCGGCAGTGTGCAGGAGCTGTCGGGTCTCTCACAGACCTCGATCAGCCCTGCACCGAGGCTGTACAGCATAGTATTAAGCTGTACAGCATAGTATTAAGCTGTACAGCCTCTCTGGGGGGTGTATTTCACCTGTAACTGGGGCTACAGTCGGCCCCAGTTACAAGAGAAATTAATAGTGAAAAAAAAGTTAAATGTCCCCCAGAGGTCTTGAATGACCTTATGGGGGACGCAAAGTGTAAAATAAAAAGTTTATAAATTTTTTTTTTTTTTAAATGTAAAAAAACTATTAATAAAAATAGAAAAAATAAAATAAATTGGACATATTTGGTATTGCCGTGTCCGTGACGGCCAGCTCTAAATATATCACATCATCCACCCCGTCCAATAAACACCATAGAAATAAACTGCGTAAAAAAAAAAAAAAAAATTGTCATCTTGTGTCACAAAGTGCAGCAACAAGCGATCAAAAACACATATGTCCCACAAAATAAATCCAATAAAACCGTCACCTCATCCAGCAAAAAATTAGCCGCTACATAAGAAAATCGATAAAAAATTATAGCTCTCTGAACATGAAGACATTACAACATGATTTTTTTTTTGTTTAAAAAATGCTATTGTCTTAAAATGAAATCAATTTTTAAAGTATACATATTGGGTATCGCCGCATTCGTAAAAACCAGCTCTATAAAAATATTATAATATTCGCCCCCAAAATAGTCAAACCGACCCCGTCATCCCACAAAAAATAAAACGTTAACTAAGACAATCGGTCGAAAAATAAAAAAGCTATGGCTACCAGACTATCGAGACACTAAAACATCAATTTTATCCTTTCGCCTTATGACAGCACCCATGGAGAGACCCCCCCCCCCCCCCCCCCCCACGATTATGGTCCCTGCTTACAGGGAATATCTTCTATGCTTAGGTTTCTAAGGAGGCTAAGAAGAGTTCCAGCTCAAAAAGCGGAGCTTGTGCCTTATGCAAAAAGAAATTGCCTTCTGCTTGAGCTAAACCCACCTGCCGGGCCTGTGTCGGCAAGTTATTGGAGGAAGAGGCTCCCTCTCTCATGGGCAGTATAAAGCATTTAATCTGGGTTGAATTTAAAGAGTCTGTCAGTGGGTTATTAAAGTCTCGCCCCAGCTCCTCTGCTATGGCCACTACATCCTATCCCCCCTCTAGTCACAGGGAGGTGTTGTCCGGATTGGAGGAAGAGGGAGAATGCGGGTCCTCAGGGGACCCTTCTGAAGAAGAGGCCGGCGGGAAGCCGCTTTTTCAGCCGGAGAATATTAATTCCCTTTTGAAGATGGTGCAGGCAACTATGGGACTGGAGGATCGCAAGCCATCTTTGTTTTTGAGGGACTATGTTCGAGGGATTAGGCCCTAGAAAAAAGTATTTGATGTTCATGAGACTGTTCAGGCAACTATCAAGTGGGATTGGGACAAGCCTGACAAAAATTTATTTATTCCATCTGCGGTAAAACGGAAGTACCCCTTTGAGGGGACTTCTGCTCCCTGGGATAGAGCCCCAAAATTGGATAAACTGGTGGCTAAGATGTCAAGGAAGTCGGCCCTTCCTTTTGATGGGGGTTCATTAAAGGACCCCATGGATAGGAGGGCGGATATCTATTTAAAAAAGTGTTGAGAGGCGTCGGCCGCCTCCTTTAAGCCTGCGATTGCCACTACCTCTGTAGCCAGATCACTTAAGGCCTGGATGAAGGAGCTTGAGGAACACATTAGAGGGGGGTCCCCTAGAGATCAATTGTTGTCCTCCTTCCCTTCCTTAGGCCTCAGATGAGAAGGGGTTCCCATCTACTAGTCAGCCCCCTAAGAAGTCCCTTTGGCATAGATCTAATAGGGATTCATTTAGGGGGAGAGAGAGATCCAGGCAATATTCAGATACTAGCCGCAGATCTAAGGGGTTTCTTTTTTTCCATACATAGGTCTCTAAGAAGAAACCCCAATGATGCCAGGCCTCCGGTTGGGGGGGGGGGGGGGTCTTCTGTCATGTTTTTCAGACCAATGGCAGAAAATCTCCAACAGTCCCTGGATCCTGTCTGTAGAGAAGGAGGGCCTGAAGTTAAAATTTCTGAGTCAGCCGGGGAACAAGTTTGTAGTGACAGATTTCCGATCCGACCCCCAGAAACAGGCAGCCATTGTTTCGGAGTTACTCTCTGTTGGAGAAGGAGGTTCTGGTTCAGATTCCCAGCGCAGAGAAGACGAGGGGGTTTTACTCTACGGTTTCTTGTAAGGAAAACCAATGGATCCTTCCGTACTATAATAAATCTGAAATGTCTCAATCGCTACTTGGTGTACGAGAAATTTAAAATGAAAAAGGTTGTTTTATGGCCACGGTCAATCTGAGGGATGCATATTATCATGTGCCCATCCATTCCCTCCACCAGAAGTTTCTCAGAGTAGTGGTTCATATGGGGGACAAGATCCTTCATGCTCCATTTCGGGCCCTTCCCTTTGGGGTATCCCAGGCCCCGAGGGTGTTTACAAAGATAGTGGCGGAGATGATGGCCCATGAGAGGGAGATGCTGATCATTCCCTATTTAGACGACTTACTTCTCCTAGCCCAGAATCGTCCAGCTTTAAGGGCCCAGATTTCCTGGTTCAGAGAGGTTCTTCAGAAGTTGGGGTGGGAGTTGAACATAGAAGAATCCAGCCTCCTTCCAAGCCAGGTGTGCAGTTTTCTTGGAATGACCCTAAATTCCTCATCACAGAAGTGTCTACTGCCCTTGCACAAGGCTCAGCATCTCATCTCGGAGGTCCAGCTCCTTCTTGTTTCTCAGAATGTCTCCCTAAGAAGGGCCATGTCAGTTCTAGGTCTGAAGGCTGCCATTCCAGGAGTAGTGGGCTCGGTTCCACTCAAGACAGTTACAGCTACAGATTCTGGAGGTGTGGGACAGGTGCCTCTTTTCTCTGGATCAGGAGTTTCTGCTTTCCCCACAGACCACTCACTCCCTGGAATGGTGGTTGAATCTCCAGAACCTGCAGAAAGGGGTTCCCTGAAGAATAGAGGCCCCTCTAGCTCCAACTACGAACGCCAGTCCTTCTGGGTGGGGTACTCATCTAGAGGGTCATCTGTTGCAGGGTACCTGGGACGTGGAAACCAGCGCTCAATCCCAGAACTTCAGGGAACTGAAGGCCATCAGCTTAGCTCTTTCCCAGAGTCTTCCTTCCTTAAAGGGCAAGGATGTAAAGGTCTTTTCTGACAATTACATCAGTGGCCTATATCAACAGGCAGGGGGGCACCAGAGCTCCCATTCTGATGGACTTAACCTTTCAGATCTTCAGGTTAGCAGAAAATTCTCTTTCTGAAGTTCATCTGAGAGGAACAGAGAATACAGAGGCGGGTTTCCTGAGTCGCCACCATCTCAGTCAGAACGAGTGGTCCCTAGATCAAGGGGTATTCAACAAGATTGTAGACCTTTGGGGGCCTGCCCGTCATAGACCTTTTTGGCCAACCAGATTAAACAGAGTGAAGGAATTATTTTCCCTTTCCCTGGGGGATCGTCCGAGGGCTCTAGATGCCTTAGCCCAGTCCTGGAAGGAAGGCCTCCGCTATGCCTTTTCCCCTCTGAAGCTGCTTCCAAGGGTCCTCGGGAAAATCAAGATGGACCGAGCCACGGTCATAGTCATAGCCCCCTTTTGGCCCAGGAGGGTCAGGTTTTCGGAGCTCAGGCTCTTGTCAATAGCTGATCCTTGGGTTCTGCCAGTATTTCAGGGCCTTCTGTCCCAGGGGCCAATCATACATCTGGAAGTGAGATCCCTCCATCTGACTGCTTGGCTTTTGAGAGGGGAATATTAAGGAACAGAGGTCTTTCTGACAGCGTTATCTCTACACTACTGGCGAGTCGGAAGAGTGTTACCTCAGAGAGTTAAGAATCTGGGGAGCCTTCTGTCGCTTTGCTGGGGGGGCCTGTAGATGTTCTGGAGTCCCCAGATGTTCCTCTTATTCTTGACTTCCTGCAGGAAGGCTGGAATAAGGGACTTAGGTCCAGCACTCTGAAAGTACAGGTTTCAGCCCTTAGTGACTTTTTTAAATGCAGACTGGCGGGACACCCTTGGGTTAAAAGATTTATTTCAGCCGTGTCCAAATGATCCCCTATTTCCAGGATTACTCTGCCCCTCTGGGACTTGAACCTGGTTCTTTCAGCCCTTACCTCTAAACCATTTGAGCCTATTGATGACATCTCAGTGAGGTTGCTCTCCTTTAAGTTAGCCTTTCTCTTGGTCATCACATCAGCTAGGAGAGTGAGCAAGTTAGCTGCCTTTTCTATTGATCAGCCGTATCTGAGAATTTTAGTGGATAGGGTTATTATTGTCCCTGATCCTGCTTTTCTACCCAAAGTGTCTTCCAGCTTTCATAGGTCCCAGGAGATAGTCCTTCCTTTCCTTCTCCTAAGATGGAGGCAAAGTCCAGTTTTCATTGCCTGGATGTTCGATGTCTGATCCAATTCCTGCAGGTTTCTCCGCCCTGGAGGTCCTCCTCCAGGTTATTGCTATGTTTTCAGGGTTGGATTTCGGCCGTGAAGTCCTTTCGACTGTGTGGTCCCTCCCTAATTCTTCTAGCTTAAATCTCCATGGGTGCTGTCATAAGGCGAAAGGATAAAATCTTGATTACTTACCGGTAATCTTTTTTTCCCCTCACCCATGACGGCACCCTGTGCGACTCAGGACCTCCCATCCGGACAGGAAACCTGAGAAGATAAAAGTGGACACACCCCTACCAAACACCAGTTCAGGTTTCCTGTCCTCCGGGATGGGAGATCCTGAGAAGCACCTCAGCGTTCTGGAGGAAATAGGACATACCTTTCACGGAGCACCGGTCGCTGGGGAGGGTCTGGGGCTAAGCCGTGGGAAGACCTATCCCGGGGGAGCGGCAGTTCTGTGGCCGTGCCGGAAGCCGCTCCCCACGAGTCTGCCTGCGCCTACACTCTCTTCCGGACCTGCGGGGGAGCCGCTGTGGCCGTGTTCAGGCGGCTCCCCACCTTCTACCTAGCCGGAGTACCTCTGCCAGGCTCCAAGATGGCGCCCGCGCGTTTGAGCGCTTATGCGCATGCGCGCGGCCGCCTTGTCAGTGGCGCCGGAAGTGACGTCGGAGGGGCGGGGTTTTTACTCCCGGCTCGCAGGGCCGGAACTGGGAGGCCATAAGCGCGTCCTTAATATATAAATATGGCGGCAGGTTCAGGCAGCCAGCGAACACACAGTTCCTTAGTGGCAGTGAGTAGGTGGATCCTGAGCTGTAAGATGTCGGAACCTACGGAGGGACGCGCTGAACCCATGGATCCTTTGAGGCCTGCAAGTCCGGTATTGACCTAAAGGAGGGAAAAGGAAAAAGTTTCATTTGGGTGAGAATGTTCCTTTTTTTTTTTTACTAATGAGGTGTTTAATGTGATTGTTTCTAGACCTCTAAACCACCTAAAAAATCGTCTAGCAAGACAAGGCATAAAGAATGTCCAGGATGTAAAACACCCCTTTCATCATCATATCAGAAGCCGTTATGTACTACGTGTATAGATAATCTTGTAGCAGAAAAATCCCACAGCCTTACTAAGTCAATGAGATCGTTAATAAAGTCCGAAGTAAGGGCATCTTTTAAGTCATTCAGTAAAAGCTGTGTCAGGTCCCCAGAAAGATCTTCAGAGCATGACAGTTTAGAAATGGTCTCTTCAGATAATGAAGACAGAGAAGCTGGCCAATTATTTTCTGGTACGTCGGATTCCTCGGACGACGAATATACAGGAAGGTCCTTTTTTTCCCCCTGAAGATACGCAGCCGTTACTGAAGGCGGTCAGGGCCACTATGCAGTTGGAGGACATTAAACAGACCAAATCAGTTGCGGACCAGGCCTTCCAGGCATTAGGCCCTAAGAAGCATAGGGTTTTTACTATGCACGAAAATATGCAAGCAATCATTAAAAAAGAATGGAAGAATCCTGACAGAAAATTCTTTATACCCTCCTCTGTGAAAAGGAAATATCCATATGACGAACAGGTTTCCTCTACCTGGGATAAGGCTCCTACGGTTGATGCTCCCGTGGCCAAAATAGCGAAAAAGTCTGCTCTCCCTTTTGAGGATCTCGGCTGTCTTTCCAGAACCGTTAGATCAAAAAGCAGACATATACTTAAAGCGGGCGTGGGAGACTTCTGCTACTTGTCTCAGGCCGGCGGTTGCGGCTACCTGGGTATCCCGGTCCCTGCGGTTATGGATAGACCAATTAGAAACACACTTAAAGGAGAAGAAGCCGCGAGAAGAAATATTAGCCTCTCTTCCCACATTTTCTAAAGCTGCAGACTTTTTAACGGATGCCTCCACGGATATCATACGGTTTGCAGCCAGGTCCTCAGCCATGACAAATGCGGCTAGAAGAGCCATATGGCTAAAGTCCTGGAAGGGGGACCAGGGCTCTAAGTCCAGACTATGTGCCCTTCCATGCGAGGGCGATAGGTTATTTGGGTCTTCCCTAGATGACATCTTGGAGAAGGCATCTGACAAGAAAAGAGGCTTTCCCGTTCCACAGAGGACCCCCTTTTTCGTAGGCCCCAGCAGGGTTTCAGAAGACAGAGGGGCAAACCATATGACAGAAAAGAAAGAGACAGGTTTCAAAAAGATCTACCGGTTACCTGTTTAAGACCCAGGATAACAAACCAAAAGACAAACAATGACGCCATTCACCAGGTGGGAGGAAGACTGTCCTCCTTTCTCCCAGCTTGGTCAGAAATTACCCAGAACAGATGGGTGTTGGGGGATAGCGGAGGGATTCAGATTAGAGTTCCTCTCCTATCCCCAAAATTATTCTCTATCACTCCAGTCCCCAGGGATCCTCAAAGATCTTCAATTCTAGAAGCAGAAGTCCAATTGTTGCTAGACAAGGGGTGGTATGCCAAGTTCCAAAGGAGAGAGGAGGGCAGGGGTTTTACTCCCCACTCTTTTTAGTCAGAAAACCCAATGGGACCTTTCGGATGATACTGAACCTGAAACGCTTAAACAAATTCCTGAAGTACAAAAAGTTCGGATGGAAACGATAAAGTCGGCAATATGCCTATTATTCAAAGGTTGTTGGATGGCAAGTGTAGATCTAGAAGATGCGTACTATCACATCCCAATTCACCCCTCCTCCCAAAGGTTTTTGAGAACGGCCGTCCAGGTGAAGGGTCAGATACAACACCTTCAGTACAGGGCCCTTCCCTTTGGGGTCGCACAGGCCCCGAGAATCTTTACAAAGGTGGTGGCAGAGATGGTGGCATTCCTCAGATTGTCCCGAATTGTACTAGTGCCCTATCTGGACGATTTTTTGTTTATAGCGCACACAAGGGAACAGTTAAAGAAGGACTTGACGTTTGTATGTTCTCTTCTAAAGAAGCTAGGATGGAGGATGAATCAGGAAAAATCTTGTTTAAACCCCTCTCAGAATTGTGTCTTTTTAGGGATGCAACTGGATTCTATGACTCAGAAAACCTATCTTCCTCAGAAAAAGGTCTCCTCAACAATAGAACATGTCTGGACCCTCTTCCGTTCCTTCAAATGTTCTCTCAGGAAGGCGATGACAGTACTGGGACACCTGACAGCTGCAATTCCCGCTGTACCATTCGCTCAGATCCACACACGATTATTACAGTTGGAAATTTTAAAGAATTGGAATGGTCTTCCGCAGTCGTTGGAGGAAAAATTCCACCTTTCCTCCAAAGCAAGGTATTCTCTCCTGTGGTGGACATCCGTGAGGAACCTTTCAGCAGGGGTGCCTTGGTCCTTCACAGAGCCCATACTGGTTACAACAGACGCCAGTCCATGGGGTTGGGGGCTCACTCAGATGGGAAATACTGGCAGGGAAGATGGGATTTAAGTACCAGGGCCCACTCATCAAATTACAAGGAGCTCAAAGCTGTAGAGAGAGTTCTAAGAATTGCATTGCCAGATGTCTGGAACAAGAAGTTAATCTTCTATTCAGACAATTCAACAACAGTGGCGTACATAAACCATCAGGGCGGAACAAGAGCACCAGCCCTTATCTTCCTCTGCCAGGAGATTTTCAGAATAGCAGAGGCAAGGAGCCTGACCCTGTCGGCTATACATCTGAAAGGCAAGGAAAACTCTCTGGCCGATTTTTTAAGCCGAGTCAGACTCAGGCAGACGGAATGGAGTCTGGACGAAACAACTTTCTCCCAGATTGTGTCAAAATTTGGAACCCCAACTATAGACCTCTTTGCCTCTCGAAAGAACAGGAAGACAGAGAGATTCTATTCCCTAAATTATGCAGACAATCCTACGGCGGTAGACGGTTTGGCTCAGGACTGGAGCCAGGAAATGGGATATGCCTTCCCGCCTATTTCCCTAATTCCCCAAGTACTGAAAAAGTACAGAAGGAAAGAGCTTCTGTTATTCTGGTAGCCCCAAAGTGGCCCAAGAGAGTTTGGTTCTCCACCCTGTTGAGTTTAGCCAGGGATCCCCGTGGATGATTCCTCCAAGGGAGGATCTCCTTTCCCAGGGACCCGTATTGCATCCCAACCCAGAGATTCTGCAGTTGGCGGTATGGAGATTGACAGGGGCATCTGGTTGAATAGGGGACTGTCTGACAAAGTTGTTTCCACACTTCTACATAGCAGAAAGTCTACGACAGCCAGGAAATATAATCGAGTTTGGAACGTCTTCTCCTCCTTTCTAGGCTCCAGTCCTGACCCATTTAGTCCCCCAAAAATTCCAGAAATTTTAGATTTTCTTCAGGCAGGTTTGGACAAGGGGCTCAGGGCCTCCACCTTAAGGGTCCAGGTGGCAGCCTTGAGCTACTTTTTCGATTACCAATTAGCCATTCACCCCTGGGTCAAACGTTTTCTTTCTGCTGCTGCCAGAATTCGTCCTTCTGTAAGACCTCTTTCTCCTCCCTGGGATCTAAACAAGGTCCTGACAGCCTTGACGGATAAGCCCTTTGAACCCTTATCAGAAATTCCGACGGAGATGCTATCCATAAAGATGGCTTTCCTTCTGGCCATTACCTCGGCTAGGAGGATATCAGAGATCCAGTCTTTTTCTGCCTTTCCTCCCTATACTGTAATCCAGGACAGTCAAGTAGTAATCAGGCCCCTGCCTTCCTTCCTTCCCAAGGTTGTCTCTGACTTTCACCGGAGCCAAGACATTGTGCTACCTTCCTTTTTCCTAATCCCTCCTCCAATTCGGAAAAAAGGTTTCATTGCTTAGATGTTAAAAGATGTTTGTTGATCTACCTGGAGGTCACGGCTCCTTGGAGGAAGGATGAAAACCTCTTGGTTCAGTTCTTAGGCAGAAATAAGGGTAAAAAGCCTCCTCTGGGGTCATTGCAAGATGGGTGAAGAAGGCCATAGTTAAATCTTATATCTCTTTAGGTCTCTCCCTCCGTCAGGCTTCGGGGCTCATTCTACCAGAGCAGTCTCCACTTCTTGGGCCGAAAGAGCGGATGTATCCTTGGCCCAAATTTGCAGGGCAGCTACCTGGAGCTCCCCCCATACCTTTCTAAAGCATTATAGGCTTCAGCTTCATTCAGATGCCTCATTTGGGGAGAAGGTTCTCCAGGCTGTGGCCCCCCCTTAGTTCTACTTATAGTTTAGTCTCGCACAGGGTGCCGTCATGGGTGAGGGGAAAACAATATTGCTTACCGGTAATCGTTTTCTCGATACCCATGACGGCACCCGATATTTTCCTCCCAAGATCTTCTAAGAAGGATAGAAATTTAAAAACATTTTATACGTCTATATGAAGTAATATAGAAAAAAAAAAAAAAAAAAAAAGAGGCCTTTCTCTTCTCTCCGGAGGACAATTTATTTCTTTCACTGGTGTTTGGTAGGGGTGTGTCCACTTTTATCTTCTCAGGTTTCCTGTCCGGATGGGAGGTCCTGAGTCGCACAGGGTGCCGTCATGGGTATCGAGAAAAACGATTACCGGTAAGCAATATTGTTTTTCTTACCATGGTGATTGACCATGTGATTGGACCATGTGATGTGACATCATCACAGGTCCTTTAGTTCTTAGCTGATGCTGAGAAAGAGAGGACAGATTGCAACTACGCGATCAAGTGGCTAAGTTAAGTTAACTTTTATTATTTTTTTAACCTCTTCCACTTTATTTTACTATGCATTCTTTATTAAGAATGCTATTATTTCCCCTTATACCCATGTTATAAGGGAAAATAATAGACTTGGTCCCGTTGCTAAGCAACCATGCGGGAAAACCGTAATGCATCCGCACTTGCTTGCGGATGCTTGCGATTTTCCCGCAGCGCCAATCACTTCTATAGGGCCTGCGTTGCGTGAAAAACACACAATATAGAGCATGCTGCGATTTTCACGCAACGCAGAAGGGATGCGTGAAAATCACTGCTCATGTGCACAGCCCCATAGAAATGAATGGGTCCGGATTCAGTGCGGGTGCTATGCGTCCTCCTCACGCATTGCACCCGCGCGGAAAACTCGCCCGTGTGAAAGGGACCTTACACTACCTGATCGATACAACATCATACCTGATCGTATAAACACCCTGGATGTTTTAAAGCACGTTATTTCAAACAATTTAGGAATGTTAGGTGATTTATGCCCTTTACCGATTAAAACCCGACTCTGCGTCAACTATGTAATTTTCCATGGGAGTTTTGCCATGGATCCCCCTCCGGCATGCCACAGTCCAGGTGTTGGTCCCCTTAAAGCAACTTTTCCATCACTATTGTGGCCAGAAATGGTCCCTGTGGGTTTTAAAATTCGCCTGCCTATTGAAGTCTATGGCGATTCGCGAACCTTTGCGGAAGTTCGCGTTCACGAGCGGAAAATTTTGTTTGCGACCGCTTCAAATGGGACAAGGCATCTAAAAACTAGTTCAGCAAAATCTGCCCTCCAAAAACCATATGGCGTTACTTTCCTTCTGCGCCCTGCCGTGTGCCCTTACAACAGTTTAAGACTACATGTGGGGTATTTCTGTAAACCGCAGAATCGGGGTAATAAATACTGAGTTTTGTTTGGCTGTTAGACCTTGATGGGTTTTTTTTTTTTTTGGATTAAAATGGAAAATCTACCAAAAAAGAGAAATTCTGAAACTTCATCTCCATTTTCCTCTAATTCTTGTGGAACGCCTAAAGGGTTAACAAAGTTAGTAAAATCGGTTTTCCGTAACCTCAGGGGTGTAGTTTCTACAATGGGGTTATTTTATGGGGGTTTCCACTGTGTAAGCCCCACAATGTGACTTCAGACCTGAACTGGTCCTTAAAGTGGGTTTTGAAAATTTTCTTAAATTATGAATTGCTTCTAAACTTATGTTTTTATACAAAGTAGACATATGGGGAATGTTAAGTAATCAATATTTTCTGAGATCACTTTCTGTTTTAAAAGCAGAGTAACTGAAATTTTGAAAATTGTGGGGTTTGTTTGTTTTTGTTCAAAATTTTGGGGGTAAATTTGGATTTTTTTCATAAATTAAAGGTGACATATATTGACTCAAATTTGACTATCATAAAGAACAATATGTTACGAGAAAACAATCTCAAAACGGCTTGGATAAGTAAGTGTTTTAAAGTTAACAACACATAAAGTGACACATGCCAGATTTGCAAAATTAGGCCTGGTCGGGAAGGGGAAAATGGCCCGGACTGGAAGTGGTTAATACAACCTGGTGTCTGTTGTTTTCCTTGTCTGAGGCTTCGCTGTATCCTGGGGAGCCCTCCCTGGTTCATTGTCTTACAACTGAGTATCGCTTTTCTGATTGTACAGATTTGCACTTGTACTTGCATTCAGGAGTGGGCTGTTGGAGTTTGGCAGACAGATTTCACACTGAACAGCCTGAAAAACCTTGTTGCTAGTGATGAGCAGGAGGTGCCATATTCGTCATTCTATATATTGCGAATGTTACGCGAATTTATATTCGCATTGCGAATTAAACTTGGAGCAGAGTTCCTAATGGTTGTAACTTGTATTGCTAGAATTGACTAAGATAACAAATATCATGAATATAGCACTATATTCTCAATCTTCGTTATATTCTAGAAACTGCCAACAACCACTAGGAACTCGGCTCTAAGTTGTTTTCGCAATGCGAACATATACTCGCATTGTGAATTCAACTTGGAGCTGGGTTCCTAATGGTTGGCTTGCTAGAATATAACTGACTGAGAATATAGTGCTATATTCGTGAATTTGTGATATACGTTATATTCTAGCAATACAACCATTTGGAACTCGGCTCTAAGTTGTAATCGCAATGTGAATAATACTTACAATTATTAATCGCTTTGCAAATCCATTTGACGCATCTATTTGAATGTATATGACGGTTGACTATGACTACCACCAACGTTCTGCTGCCTCCAAAGCAAGATATCTGAACCCTCGAGTGGCCATTTGGGCATTTTTGATAGAAAAGGCATCAAAAATGCATCTCCGTTTTTATAATTTTTTTTTTTTTTGGTGTATTTTGCCACATTTTGGTTGCATATTTACATTTGGTATAGGCAAATATGGTAGTCTAGATCATGTGTCTATACTAAAACCTAGGATCATTGTTTGACAGCATATTTTCTAAGCCATAAAGATTTGGGCAGAGTAATGATCTAGACCTGTGTTTCCCAACCAGTGTGCCTCCAGCTGTTGCGAAACTACAACTCCCAGCATGCCTGTACAGCCAAAGGCTGTCTGGGCATGCTGGGAGTTGTAGTTTTGCAAAAGCTGGAGGCACACTGGTTGGGAAACACTGAATTCTAGACTACAATATTTGATGCGTTTTCTATCAAAAATGGCCCCTCGGGGGTTCAGATATCTTGCTTTGGAGGCCGCAGAACGTTGGTGGTAGTCATAGTCAACCGTCATATACAATCAAATGAATTTGCAAAGCGATTAATAATTGTAAGTATTATTCGCATTGCGATTACAACTTGGAGCTGAGTTCCTAATGGTTGTATTGCTAGAATATAACAGATTGAGAATATAGTGCTAAATTCTCAATCTTCGTTATATTCTAGCAATGCAACCATTAGGAACCTAGCTCGAAGTTGAATTCGCAAATAAGATGTCCCAAACTATTCACTGGCGGACAGTTCCCGGCGAACATAGCTTGTGAGAATAGGAAACGCGTGTCATACGTGCGTTCGTGATTCTGGAGACCAATAGAAA
This sequence comes from Bufotes viridis, assembly GCA_033119425.1. Lineage (NCBI taxonomy): Eukaryota > Metazoa > Chordata > Amphibia > Anura > Bufonidae > Bufotes > Bufotes viridis. The sequence continues at coordinate 259,741,127 of CM065593.1, forward strand.
AAGGCATATCTACACTTTAACGCGCGTTTTACGTGCGTTCCCATTGAAGTCTATGGGAGGAAAAGCGCGAAAAACGCTCCTGAACGAGCTTATGCGTCGGGCGTTTTACAGCGCGTTTTTACGCGCTGTAAAACGCTCAAGTGTAAACCACTCCCATAGGGATGCATTGGTTTTCATCTGTTGAGCGTTTTACAGCGCGTTTGAACGCGCTGTAAAACGCTCAGGTGTGAACCTAGGGTTAGTGAGAGGAGGGACAGTGTAGCTGCTGCTGATTTAATAGGGAAATCGATAACTAGGCTAGTGTATTCAGTGTCCACTCCAGTCCTGAAAGACTCATCAGATCTCTGCTGTAAGGACAGCGTCCTGACAGCACCCCAAAACGCCCTTTTTTAGGGCTAGTACATCAGTCTTCCTCCCACCTCCTGTCAAAAAGCAAGGACGGCATCCATCTTAGATTCATTCTGAAGCTGCAGTGTTAGTAGTTGTAATCACAATGTGGTTAATATAACCTGTATTAATTGCATTGTGAATTCAACTTCGAGCTGAGTTCCTAATGGTTGTATTGCTAGAATATAACGAAGATTGAGAATATAGCGCTATATTCTCAATCTTCGTTATATTCTAGCAATACAACCATTAGGAACCCAGCTCGAAGTTGAATTCGCAATGCGATTAATGCAGGTTATATTAATCGCATTGCGAATTCAACTTGCCACACTCTGCGTCAACTACGTAATTTTCCATGGAGTTTTGCCATGGATCCCCCTCCGGCATGCTACAGTCCAGGTGTTAGTCCCCTTGGAACAACTTTTCCATCACTATTGTGGCCAGAAGGAGTCCCTGTGGGTTTTAAAATTCGCCTGTCTATTAAAGCCTATGGTGGTTTGCCCTGTTCGCGAACATTTGCGGAAGTTCGCGTTCACCCTTCGCAAACGGAAAAATTTATGTTCGACATCATTACTCTTGAACAAAAACAATACTTTGCAACAAGAAGTAAAAAATGTAGTGGGAATGGGACTTTGTCTAGAAATTAGATGCCTATGGTGAGGTTAAAAAAAACAAAAAAACAGAATGGATTTGTTATATTCCAGTAAATAAGTCACTGCACAGGATGGTAAAACTGCTAAACCAGTGTATTTTTCAACTCTATACAGCTGTGAATTTAAAGCAATTGGTGGCATGATTGGCATCATAAAGAAATGCTTACCATGGTTAAACACTGATCCTAGCTTCTCAGAAATAATCAAAGGTGGTGTACTTTGTATCGCTAAATAGTCAATCTTTTGCACAGATACTGTCCCCAAGTCTGTTTTTGGACAGGGCTGGTTGCCCTGCTCAGCCAACTTGGTTACAGTGCAGTGTCCCAGGGGGTCAGTAGTGTAGCTTTAGGTATGCTGGGCTTTGTAGTGCAGGGCAACCCACTAACCTAGGACTGACTGTCGTCTTCAATCGGGTCAGCACTGGAACAGGCAGGTGATGAATGTCGTGACGCAAGTGCCAATTGAACGGTGGCACACCGTGTAGTGACAGGTGGAATAATTGAGGAATCCTTATATTTGAATAACAGGATAACTTTACTGAACGTAGTTGAGGATAGATGAACAGTCAGTAAGTACAGTTCCAGAATGTTCCACACGTTACAATACAGTCACAGAAGTGGTTCAGGCTATTAATCACAGTCCTAAAAGGCTATCTTCCAGACAGGCCTCCTAAGATCGGGGCTTTCATCTTACTCTTGGTGCAGCAATACACTTCAGGCAACTGTTCTCTCTCTCCAGGGATACTTGTCCTGTATGCAGCTTGACTAAGGAGGCAACACTTCTCCACTAGTTCTAGGGTCTGGACTGCTCCTCCTAGGGAATGAATCTTCCTAGGCTGGACCCCCTCAGGCTATAGGGCCTGGGCTGACTTCAACAGGCGCAAGGCCTGGGCCTTGCCTTCACAGGCTCATGGCCTGGGCTTGACTTGGACTAGACTGCCCTTCATTTCCCTGACTGGGCCTATATATAACTAGGGCTCCCTAGCTCCCTCTAGTGTCTAGAGCTGGAATGACATCCCTAGCAGGCCTGCACATGGCAATATCACAGTAACAGGGAAATACACAGCATTGCATTACATGAAGATGTTTTACACCAACGTCCCCATGATTGAGGGGAACGACAGCACACAAGTGACCCTTCTGTAGTGACGGGCATTACAGCTCCCGTACACTACAACAGCATAATGGTTCCTTCGTGTGGACACACCCGATGCATATGCTGTAGTGTGATTAAAATATCCAAGGGTTTTGTTTATTCTGCCAATGGTAACAAACATAAAACTGTATATTAAATGTAATACTGATAAGGTATATTACATTATTACATGCAAAACTTGCAGCCTATAGGGCTGCACAGCGGGAAAGCTCAAAAGCAGAATCTGCATGCAGTTGGTACCAATTTGAAAAATAAGAACAAAAAAAACTAAATCTTATTTGCTGTTTCTCACCATATTCTCTATGTGCGTGAAGGTAACCATTCACACTTTGACGTGTAAGACATTGAAAAATGAGCTGCTGCCGCACATGTATTATATTTTGTTTAATTCGGCTCTGCCCCAGCCTCGGATATAAGCACTAGCAGCACCAGTATTCACACCACCTTGCTACGACTAAGGGCTCATGCACATGGACATTGCTGTTTTAGGGGTGTGCAAGCTACAAATCCTCAAAACCAGAATACTGGCTGGCGCATTTTACAGAACATTTTACTGCCCTCTATAGAACTTTCCTATCCTTGTCCGTAAAAACGGACAAGAATAGGACCTGTCCAATTGTGTGTTTTTTGTGGGGCTGTAGAACTGACATACGAATGCGGACAGACTTGCAGCTCCTTTGAAGTGAATGGGTCAACATCTGACCCGCAAAAAAAGTGGATGAAATGTAGACAAAAATAAATAAAAATAAAAAATATTTGACCATGAGCTTTAAAGTGTTTTATATACATCCGAGATGTGTCACAGGAGGCGCGTTTTTCTGTGCACTATGGGGTCCCTTTATTAAGACCGGTGGCGGTGGATGTTCCTAAGTTGTGTAGAGGTGCTGGCCGCTGCATAACTTCGGCGAATCCACTGCATGTCTAAACGTATGCCAGCTCCCTTGCTGGTATAGATTTAGACAATTTTCTATGCCAAAAACAATTATAGAAAATGATAAATGAGACAGGCCTGCCAGCCATTTCCCTGCCCATGCAACACCCCCTTTTTTTTCAGACCTAGCTTGTGCAGGAAAGTCGGATTGCAGCGCAATAAACCTTTGCCCCAGATATACGCAAAAAAAAAAATGGTGTATGTCTCATAATAAACGGCCCTCTGTGTTTGCCATCCTTGGATTTTTGGACTATTTTTCAGTAAAGGATTGCATTGTTTTTTCCGTAGGCTGGAATGAACTTATTTTTTTATTTTTTTTTGGTCCGTTTGTTTGTGTTTGGAGTTTCCTGCTTTTCTGTGTCCCAGACCTCTGCATTGGATCTGGCCGTGATTCTTTGCCTATAACTAGGGATGAGCGAATCGACTTCAGATGAAACCTCCTAAGTCGATTCGCATAATACTTTGTTTGAATACTGTACGGAGCAAGCGCTCTGTACAGTATTAGAATGTATTGGCTCATATAAGCCAAAGTTATTACTTTGTGAAGTCTCGTGAGACTTCGCATAATAACTTCATAAAGTAATAACTTCGGCTCATAGGAGCCAATTAGTGTTAAGCGAGCATGCTTGAGGATTGCTATGCTCGAGTGAGATGCTTGAGTCAGTGTATTGAAATCTAATATATCCTCCTATTTCTGAAAAGTTTCTGCTGGGATTTGAACTCACAATTTTGTACATTAGAGCCAAGGACCTTATCCACTCAGCTATAAAGCTGAATGCTAAACTGTCAGAAAAACCTCAGTAGTTTCTCTTTCTGATGTAGTAAGTTTTTTTTTTTCTGACTGTTTAGCTTTCAGCTTTATAGCTGAGTGGATAAGGTCCTTGGCTCTAATGTACAAGTTTGTGAGTTCAAATCCCAGCACAAACTTTTCAGAAATAGAGGGTAAATTAGCTTTAAATACACTGACTCAAGCATTGTGCTTGAGCATGCTCGCTCAACACTAATTGGCTCCTATGAATACACTGGGTGTCCCCAAGCACTGACTTCAAATATGGACATGGCGATATATGGAGTCAGAGCAGGGACTCCTAAGCCGAACTAGAGTCCCGACACCCTCCCCTCCTCAGAGCATGGGGTGCCTGGTTTAATGCCTGGATTCTCCCATTGACTTCCATTGTGGTCGGGTGCTCTGTAGAGCATCTGAGCACTTTGGTGCTCGATCAACACTAGAGTCAATATATTCGAATACTGTACTGAGCACTCACTCCATACAGTATTAAATTCAGTAAATGAAGTATTGTGCGAATTGACTTCGGATGTTTCATCCGAAGTCAATTCGCTCATTCCTACCTATGACCATGCCCCCCATGTACACTGCAGTCTAAAGTGGCACAAAAAATGGAGCAACTAAAAGAGACCCTTTTTTGGGAATAGAAATGCATCACAATAGGCCGCGTACACATTCAAACTTATGTCTATTTTGTATGGGTGCACAGTTATCCTACAATATCTACACAGATGCTTTTAAGTGCAATGCTTGTTTTTTGATCAGTGCAATCTTTAATACTGCATGTATTGTTAACTTATGGCTTCTCATCCAGATTTATTGAATTCTTACTTGAACATGTGTTAGGCAATTATGCCGGATTTGTGGGAGGAGGAGGCGGGGTTTTCTCACTATAAGAGACCCCCCCCCCTCCTGCTCACATGGGATGGGCGTTTCTTGTACTACAGCCGGGTGTCCCATCTCACCTTCACAAGCGCCGACGAGCGGGTAAGATCGGGGCCACCTCTCACTTCTGGAGGGAGCCCGTTTTTGCAGGGAATAGCAGGCCGCCGCTTCAGGCTCTGCCCCGTGGTTCGCCGCTATTCACTCCAGGCAGGTCCAGGACTGTCAGCCCGCGCGGTCACGTGCTTCAGCCTCCACTTCCGGGTACAGCACGTGTGTACACCGCGCCGGCTCCTGTCCTCGGCACGCCGCAGCGTCTCAACGCCGGGCCAGTCTGGCCGACTATGTGCAGCTATGAGCCGCATGCAGGTGGCAGAGGGATGGATTTTAGTGCTGGCAAGGTAGGACCTGGCATCTACTGAGGTCCGATCCCTACACTACCATACGCAGCATCCTACATATATGTGTAATACGGGATACATTAAGCAGCTGCTTCTCTGTTATCAATGTATTTACTTGCTTGCATGGTACTGTCTATTTATCAGCATGGTTCATATTAGCTGGCTTGATACAGGAATGGGCAGTGTATGGTACAGGGGTTATTAGTTCAGCCAGGGAGGCACATGATGTGTTCGGTGCCCCACGCTGGCTTTCTCTGCGTGATTAAATCATGTAGTGATGTGACGCACATTTTCTGCCATTTGACACCTGGTTCGTTGCCGACTGTCCGTATACAGCATCCTCAGTTGTCCCGCTGTGACGTTGCTGCTACAGCCAACGCCTGGCCTCAGTGATGTACTGGCTTTCGCATCATGTGCCTCTTTCTACGGGTCTAGGTGCGGTCAGGTACACTATTATGGCAGGGCTGGCCAAGAGAGGGTTCCCAACCCCTGTTAATTTCTGTCTGACATGCCTTAGGTATTGTTTAGTGGTGGTCTGGGCCTATAGGCTCTCCTTATGCCAGTAGTCACTATGTCACTGAACTAGAGGGGAGTCCTGACCATCTTCTTTCAGTGTCGCAAATTCATATGGTGTATATGCATTATCTGTTAGGTGGTGTATGATGGTATCTTATTATTACTGTTCCCCAGACGTATTCTAGGGCTCTCTCTGGGTACACGCTTCTCAAGTGGTTTGGGCTTGTCCTTTCCTTGCCTAAGGTAAAAAAAAAAAAAAAAAAAATATACATTGGGTTGTGTATTTGTCAGGCGGCAGGTACGTTTTCAGGTTAAACTCTTAATACTTCCTTGTTTTTCAGCATATTGGCTACCTCTCGCAGTTAGTGGCGTGCGGGTTCCCTTTGCTATTCAGAGAGTCTTATTACATCTTTCTATTCGGTAAATAAAAATAAAAATAAAAAATAAAAAGGGAGGGGGGTTTCCATTTCATATACTTAATAGGTTGTCTTGGGTTTTAGGTAGTGACGCAGCTTCTCGCATCAGGTAGGTATTTAAAAAAAAAAAAAAAAAAAAGGAATAGTGCATGGGGTGTCAGTCTGGCTTCGGTCAAGGTTGTACGCACCATATATTTCGTTGCTTACGTTCACACAGGGTTGTCTGTCACGTCTTCAGACTCGTTGTGAATCCTGTCACGCCTTCAGGCACGCTCAAAAGTCCTGTCACGTCTTCAGGCAATCTACTGGTTCGTTAGGGTCTTCAAGCAATACTACGATAGGCCACATCAGGCATTATTAGTATCATTCCGCGACACAGGTCCGGCCCACTCCTGGCTCGGCTTACGGGGTTTCTCACGTACGACCAGCTCACGACTATTCTCGTCCGGTTAGGTAGTGTTAGACGGTTGGTGTTACTAAGGCAGTACATTTTCTGCTTACAGGTTCACCTTTCTGCGGGTAATTAGTAGGACTTCCCTCAGCAGTACCATTTCCACTCTTACCCTTGTATAACTATTTCACGTATTCGCACGGACGTTAATTGGCATACTACGCACTGTCTACCACGCCTGTAGACTGTCGGCGTTAGCCCTTCCGGTCATGTCAAACGCATAGCGGTCCCTTCCTGCTCACGGTCAGTTCCGCAGGTGGTTGCTCCAGGGTCCTAGCATCCTACCACGTCTGTAGATGCATCGTTTACACCTGGCTCATTGACTACTGACACAACGGGTCGTAATATCAGGGATGGTTGTTGTAGCAGTCAGGCGGCGGTTCTTACAACCCAGCCATAGGTTCAGGCTTAGCTGGCCTCTCCATTGGTCTATCTATATTATCAGGACGCCAGTCGTAGGTACATCTCAGTTACGGCTAGGCTCACGCAGGTGTCACGTTCCCGATCATACATTGTTCACTCTCTACTCGTGTGCAGCAGGTCTCACTAAGGTACTCCTAGATGTATTTTCTAGTTATATTTCAGGACGGTGGACCAGTGTTTCCTCTAGACGTAACAGCTTGTCACCAGGGGTTGGTCACCAGAGCACGGGGAGCGGGGGTGCTTGCTCACAGGTATACTGGGTGTATTGGCGCTTATTCTCGTTATGTTTAATTTAGACATGTCGCAAGCTCTTGATGAAAGTGCTTCCTCCAATGCTGGCAGTGGAGATCATCTGTCAGAACAGGGTACTACGCAGTCCTTGAGGTCCTGGACAGTCCCGAGGCTTATGGCGGAGTTACGCAGAAGAGGTGTCCCTTTCCGGCATCCGCAAGGAAGGCAGAACTTTTTCGTCTGTTGTCGGAGGATAACTCTTCTACATCTCAAGATGTTGTTTCTATGGACACCTTGCAAACTTCGCTACCCAGTTGCACGCTGTCATTAATACGTTGGCAACATCCATGGCAGAGTTTCAAGCCAGGTTGGAGACAGTGGAGGCCAACTCTGCTGCTTCCACTCTGGCTACTCGATCTTCAGCGGACGCCAGCAGTGAGCAACCTAGTGTGTCAGGTGTTTCCGGTGTAATCCCGACCATTGCTCCTTCCCACTTCATCCCATCTAGCATTCGCCAAGATATTTTAGACGGTAAGGATGTCAATCTGGCGTCCTTGTTGATAGCTGCACACGAGGTACCAGAGAACAAGACCATAGCATGTGGCGAGGTGTCTGTGGTGCTCAAGTCAAAAGACGCCAGATTGAACAGGAAACTTAGCATACCGGAATTCGTACTCGCATTTAGCCTGTATCGGGACGTGCTATGCTCAGCAAGCCCCCAAAGAAGAGAGGAGCTTGACCTTTACTTATATAAAGTGGTGGATTTAGGTTACAAATACGGGGGCACGGCATTTTACGACTACCACCGCTCTTTTTCGGCCAAAGCTGCGGCTGCATTGACGCAGTTTCAGCAAACAATTAACTGGTCCAATATTGACACGGAGCTTTTTGCCGGCACTTCGCGGGTCTGAAGGCTCCGTCATGTTCTGTATGCAACTCCTACACGCATACTGCAGGGTGGTGTTCCAACGCTAGTAGTACTACTGACACGGTGCTTTCTAGGAACAATTCCGGCCCATCTACTTCTAGGGCCACACCAGGCACGGACAAACTGGGACGTCCTATAAAATACTTAGGTAAGTCCCAGATTTGTAACAATTATAACTACTCCGCGTGCCATTACAACCAATGTAGGCTTTTACATTTGTGCTCTAATTGCTACAGAGCACACCCTAGTATTGCATGTCCTCAGAAAAATAAAAACTCGGCATGACTAAGCGTGGTCGATGTCGATCTTTTGCGGCTGTTTTTGCAGGAGCATCCTGACCAGTCCTGGGTACAGTACATTCTGGGTGGCTTAACTGCAGGGTTTCATACTGGGTTATTAGCCATTCCCCATTCTACTTATGAGTGTAAGAATTTACTGTCTTCAGCTAAGGACCCAGAGGCAGTTACTAGTCTTCTTCAGACCGAACTAGACAGGGGTTATTTGATAGGTCCTTTGTTGAACCCCCTTTGCGAATTGGAGGGTCAATCCAATTGGCATAGTTTCAGGGAAATTCAGTAACAAGAAAAGGTTGATTTACGATTTATCAGCCCCTCATTCCATACAAGTTCCGAGCCTGAATTCACTCATACCATCAGAAGAATTTTCGATGAAATACGCTTCTATTGACGAGGCCATTCAGGTTATTATCAGTTTGGGTCAGGGTTCGTGGTTATCTAAAGCAGACATTACTGATGCCTTTAAGCTGATCCCGATACAACCCGAGTTATGGCCATGGCACGGCATCAAGTGGCAAGGAAAGTATTATTTTTCGGTCAAATTAACATTCGGTTCTAAGTCCAGCCCCTGGATTTTTGATCAATTTGCTACTGCACTTCACTGGGTCCTGACAAACACCTTCCGTATACACCATGTCATTCATTACCTCGACGATTTCTTACTCATCGAACCTCCGGATAAGCCTCCACAGGATCTGCTGGTTCTTTCTAACATGTTCAACGATCTTGGGGTCCCAGTGGCGCCTCACAAGGTTGAAGGTCCATCTACAGTAATCACGTTTCTAGGTGTTTGTCTGGATTCAGTCAAGATGCAGGCCAGTCTTCCTCAGGACAAACTACAAAGGATTAGGCTGCTTGTACATCATTTCACCTTAGTTAGGGTCGTCACAAAGTCCGAACTGCAAAGTTTGCTGGGGATGCTTAACTTCGCCATGAGAATAATACCCCAGGGTAGATCTTTCATTTCCAGATTACTCAGTTTACTGCCGCAAGCCAGGGAACAAACTAGCCTTATTAAGATTGATAATGAGGCCATTGCGGATCTCATTATGTGGGACGGGTTTTTGCAACAGTGGAACGGGGTCTCCTTTTTCATGCCAGCGGTGTCCAACCGATCCCCTGTAATCTACTCCGATGCCTCTTCCACTCATGGTTTTGCAGCTATTTACGGCTCCCGTTGGTTTTGTGCGGAATGGCCGGTTCAGGTCCTAAGTATTCCCGGGTTTAGTCAATCTTCTGCACTGTTTGAAATCTACCCTATTGTGGCAGCAGCATATATGTGGGGTCATAGCTGGAAGAATCAGACTGTCATGTTTCTCACGGATAATCAGGCATTGTCAGAGATAATTATGAAGGGTAGGTCAGCTTCTAAACATATTATGTCTTTTCTCAGGAAATTTGTTTGGCTCGCATTACAGAATAATTTTAATTTTGTGGTTAGTCATATTGATGGACAAAGCAACGTGGCAGCTGACGCACTTTCTAGATTTAACATGGAGCTTTTCTTTCAGGTTTCCCCGGGCAGATACTCACCCGTCAGGGGTTCCTCCGTACGACGCTTTGATAATGGATTGACAGCCCATATTGTGTCCGCCAGAGCATGGATGTCCAAAGCGTTGTCTAGCAACACACGCAGGATTTACAACACTGCTTGGATAGCCTTCTGTGATTTTACACGTACCCATCCGGCTAGAGGGGCAGGGTTAATTTCATACATCCTAGCTTTTGCAGATTTTTGCCACTCTAATCTGAATTTAGCTCCAGCCACTATCAAATCATACCTGGCAGGGGTACAACATAACCTATACCTCTTGTATCCTGATAACCCTTCGTTATTTTCATATCACCCCGTAAAAATGTTTTTGAAAGGGATACAGAAATCAGCAGTGGTCAGACCGCCTATGCGTCAGCCCGTCACGGGCGGTATATTCAAGTCATTATCAAGTAAACTGGATAATGAACCATTTGGGAGATATGTCAGCCTGTTGGTTAAGACAGCATTGTATTTAGCTTTCTATGGTTTCCTGCGGCCTGGTGAATTTACGGGCAACAGGGGCAGTAAGAATTTCCTGAGGAAAGACCAATTAGGGAAGCAGGACAATCTGTACGTGCTAACTTTATACAGTTCAAAGACTACTCAGAGTGGTGTTCCTACCATTATACGCTACTTTCCGACTAACAATGATTGGTGCCCTATAGTTGTTTTCACGCAATGGCTGAGTCTCATAGCCGCCTCTCTAGTCACTACCCATTGCTAGCCCATACAGGTGTACCCTTAAGCATTCAAAAATTTCTGAGGTATATACGATTGTTGTTGACTCATACGGATGTTGACCCCGGTCCATAACTGGGCATTCTTTCCGTATTGGAGCAGCCTCCTCCGCCTCAAGGAATAATGTGCCGGTGCATGTAATTAAGAGGTTAGGCCGCTGGAAATCGTCTTGTTATGCACGATATATTCCTGATCCTCATGTCGAAATGATGTCTGCCTTTGGGAGATTGCTTGACTGATTATTAATTAAATATTAATTTTGCCTATGATTTGGTCTTTTTGGCCCCTTTAGCCTATCCCTCGCACAGCAGATTAGGCACAACCCACTGCTTTTATTGTTATTTAGGTACCTACGAGAGCCGATCCGAACACAAGTGTTAGGCAATTATGCCGGATTTGTGTGAGGAGGAGGCGGGGTTTTCTCACTATAAGAGACCCCCCCCCTCCTGCTCACATGGGATGGGCGTTTCTTGTACCCACCCTCCCAACCCCTTTTTCTTAACAATTATAACAGGGATGGGCCCCTTTAGCCTATCCCTCGCTCAGCAGATTAGGCACAACCCACTGCTTTTATTGTTATTTAGGTACCTACGAGAGCCGATCCGAACACAAATAAGACATGGCTATATTGGCTTTCCTCACAGGGGCAGAAATGAGGATGTGCAATCCATCATGTTGTAAAGGCCTTCCACATATGCTGTACTCCATGAAGCTAATCATACAGTCAATAGGTATTAGTGTGCACATGACTTTCCTCCAGAAATTCAGATTTTTCCAGCAGCTCTCAGACATGTTGGTGGCTTATTCTACCTTTCAATCTATGGGCTGCCACGTGGGCACTTCATTGGTTCAGCTTTCTTTATCAATGTCTGTTGAAGCTGCAGTTAAAATGTGTGGTCACCTGTAGCTTCCCCCAGCAGCAAATGCTGACCGTCAGGGAATTCTGCTGGTGGTGATCACGTGATGCGACAACTCCATTATTGGCGTAATTGTTTGCATTTTGGTTTCACAGGCAACTCTAACCAGATGTGTGAAGGTGAAAATTACAGTCAAAATGTGCTGCTGAGAGACAAGATTATTGACCTTAAAACTCAAATTAAAGAGGGGGCTGAAGGTCTTGGACATGGCTTTTCTGACTTCTCTAATGTATTCGCCTCAGGTAAGGCAGAGATGGTTTTTATGACTTGCTAGCGGAAGGACCTTGCTTTGCACAGGTATATTTCATTTAATGTTTGTGTGTGTCGTTAAAAGATATCAACAGTATCCACTATAACAGTGACCTCCACAGCAGCCTGCCCTTACCCTGGGTTCAGACCTGAGCGTTCTTGAAACGCGTGTTTTAGTCGCGCGTATTTGCAAATAGGAAACGCGAGTCGTACGCGCGTTCTTGTGATTGACTACTATGGTGTCAATCACAATACACGCGACAAACGCCCCAAAAAAAGCTCAAGTACTTGTTTATGCGTAGGGCGGTTTACAGCGCGTTCGAACGCGCTGTAAAACGCGAAAATGTGAACCAGTCCCATAGGGAACATTGGTTTACATTGGTTTGAACGCGCTGTAAAACACGCAAGTGTGAACTTAGGGTTAGGGTGGCCAGAGGTCCGGTTTTAGACCGGACATTCCGACTTTCAGACTCCCTGTCCTCCGTCTGGCGCAGGGCCTGGACCGACACTGGGATGTCCTTTTGAACAGCTCACTATCGGACAGCAGCACTGAACTTGAGCTGCAGGGAGAAAGTCGCCCTCCCTCCCACCCCTGCAGCTGACAGGTTTAAACCCCCCTAGTGACCAGGCCATTTTTTGACAAATCAGCACTTCACAACTTTAATGGTTTATTGCTCTGTCATGCAACTTGGCACCCAAACGAATTTTACCTAATTTTCTTTTCACAAATACAGCTTTCTTTTGGTGGTATTTGCTGCTGAGATTTTTCGTTTTTCTGATATTAATCAAAGACCGCAATTTTCTCAAAAAAAGTGTATTTTTAACTTTTTCTGGTAAAATTGTTCAAATATAATTACATTTCTATACAAGTTTGTTTCAGAATTTATTACGCTCCATGTCTGATTTAAAAAAAAAAATCCAATAAGTGTATTTATTGGTTTGCGCAAAAGTTGTAGCGTTTACAAACTATGGTACAAAAAAGTGAATTTCCGCATTTTGAAGCAGCTCTGACTTTCTGAGCACCTGTTATGTTTCTTCAGGTGCTAGAATGCCAGGATAGTATAAATACCTCCCAAATGACACCATTTTAGAAAGAAGACACCCCAAAGTATTCGCGGAGGGGCATGGTGAGTTCATGTATGATTTCATTTTTTTTTTTCACAAGTTAGTGGAAAATGACACTTTCTGAGGGGGAAAAAAATATAAAGTTTTTCCATTTCTGCTAACTTCTGGCAAAAAAAATAAAAAATCTCCCACGGACTCACTATGCCCCTCAGTGAATACCTTGTGGTGTCTACTTTCCTAAATGAGGTCATTTGTAGGGTGTGTTTACTGTTCTGGCATATTGGGCAGGGCTAAATTGTGAGAAACCCTGTAAAGCCTAAAGGTAGTCGTTGGACTTCTGGGCCACTTTATGCACCTAGGCTGCAAAAAAGTGTCACACATGTGGTATCGCTGTACTCAAAAGTAGGGCAATGTGTTTTGGGGTGTATTTTTTTCATATACCCATGCTGTGTGTGAGAAATATCTCTGTAAATTGACAACTTCATTCTTTTTTTTTTTTTTTTTTTTTTTTTTTTTTAAGTTGTAATTTGCAGAGATATTTCTCACACACAGTATGGGTATATGTGAACACATTGCCCTACTTCTCCTGAGTTTGGCGATACCACATGTGTGACACTTTTTTTGCAGCCTAGGTGCGCAAAGGAGCCCAAATTCCAATGAGTACCTTTTTAGGAGGGCACTTTTAGGCATTTTTTTTTATCCCAGACTTCTTCTCACACTTTAGGGCCCCTAAAATGCCAGGGCAGTATAAATACCCCACATGTGACCCCATTTTGGAAAGAAGACACCCTAAGGTATTCCTAGAGAGGCATGGCGAGTTCACAGAAAAAAAAAATAATTTGGCACAAGTTAGCGGAAATTGATTATTTTTTTTTTTTTTGTTTTTTCTCAGTCTCCCTTTCCGCTAACTTGTGACAAAAAGTTCAATCTTTCATGGACTCAATATGCCCCTCAGCAAATACCTTGGGGTGTCTTCTTTCAAAAATTGGGTCATTTGTGGGGTGTGTACTGCCCTGGCATTTGAGGGTCTCCGCAATCATTACCTGTATGGCCAGCATTAGGAGTTTCTGCTATTCTCCTTATATTGAGCATACGGGTAATGAGTTATTTTTTTTTTTTTCCGTTCAGTCTCTGGGCTGAATGAAAAAATGAACAGCACAGATTTCTTCATTTGCATAGATCAATGTGGATGAAAAAATCTCTGCCAAAAAATGTGCAAAAAAAAAAAAAGAGGGGAAAGGACATAGGAGTGCTTGCGAAGTAAGGCCCCATTCACATGTCCGCTTCTGTTCCGCAATTCTGCGGAATAGATGCGCGCCCAATCAGTGTGAATGGGGCCAGCGGTGATGCGGAGAGCACACTATGTGCTCTCCGCATCAGTATTTGCGGAGCTGGGGCCGCCAACTTCCGGGTTTCAGCCCCGAAATATCCGGCCGCAGCTCCGCAAAAGATAGGGCATGTCTTAATCTTGTCTGCAGCCTGCAGACCTAGTGTGCCGGCATAGTGTGCTGCGGATCTGCAATGGACCCTAAAGCTGCGATCGCTAATAAAGATCCAAAAGCTCAAAAGTCCTCTTTATTGCGCCGCAGTGATTTTACAGTGTTTTTTCAGTGATCAGAAAAAAATTGTCACTGCAGTGGGGCGGACTGAACGCAAGGGTGGGCACAAGATCAGGCCTGATCGGGCGAACACTGCGTTTTTGTAGAGCCTAAGGTGACCCTAATGCACAGATTTATATATATATCTCTATCTGATTGCGATCAGTCTTGATCACTTACAGATACTATATAGTACTAGTGCTTATTAGCGACAGCGATGCCAATCAGCGACTAATCAGTGACTGCGGTGGGCTGGGCGCTAACTACCTAACAAGTAGCTAACTAACCGGACGGTGATAAGGGATCCTTAGGCCCCATTCACACGTCCGCAATTCTGTTCCGCATTTTGCGGAACGGAATTGCGGACCCATTCATTTCTATGGGGACAGATTTTGTCCCACTCGGATCTGGAATTTGCGGATCCGCACTTCCGGGTCCGCACTTCCGTTCCCCAAAAATATATAGAAAATCTCCTATTCTTGTCCGCAATTGCGCACAAATAAATGCATTTTCTATATAGTTCTGGCAATGTGCGGATCCGCAAAATGCGGAAAGCACATTGCCGATGTCCGTGTTTTGCGGATCCGTTGATCCGCAAATTACAGAGCTGCCTGTGTCCTCTGGTGGTCGATCCAAGCAAAAGGGACCACCAGAGGACCAGGTAGCGTGTATATCAGACGCTATATGCGCTAATAGACGCTGATATGCCTTTTTTTTTTTTTTTTTTTTTTTTTTTTTACATCTACAGCCTGCCAGCGAATGATCAGCGCTGACAGGCTGTAGTTAAACTTGTGCGCGTCACTCTGCTGTGCGCAAAATCTCAGGTCTCACGGGCATCATTGAGACCTGAGGGCACCACCGTCCTGACGCCTATTGGCGTTGGTGTGACGGGAGGTTAGTTTTTACCTTCATCTTGTGGTGGTTTTTTTTTTTTTTTTTTTTTTTTTTTAAATCTAATACCAATTGGCTGAGGAGTGGGAGGGGGCGTGGCCAAACTGGGTCAGGCGTGTCTTAGCAGGACTTGGGGTGGTGCTTTTTAATTCCGTCTTTTGAGGGTGGCCACCCTACCTGCCCCCTGAAATGTCATCCACAGTGTCCTGCCCCTGAAGGGTCCATTCCCATGCCTGCAAGTGTTTTGCGGTACACAAATTTGCGGATCCGTAAAACATGGACGCTGGCAATGTGCGTTCCACATTTTGCGGACCACACATGGCCTGCACTGTAATTTGAAACTCCTTTTCTTGTCCATGTCTGTGGACCAGAATAGGACATGTTCCTTTTTTTTTTTTTTTTGGGCGGGGGAGAAAGGAAGTTAGGATGCGGACACCACACCGCATCTTTTCCGGCCCCATTTGAAAATGAATGGTTCCGGATTCGTTCCCATTTTGCGGACGTGTTAATGGACCCTTAAAGCTGACCTACAGCAGTGAAGAAAAATGGCTGGGTTGTTATGGAAACCTGGTGTAAAACTGTATGTGGAGACTAAGGGCCTGCGAGCTTCTATTGGCTGATACGGGTTATGTGACCAGGCTTCTTTTGGCTAATGCATTTTTTGGGAATATCTCAGGAACGGTATGCCCTAGATAGCTGAGACCCGGTCTAAAACCTTCCCAGACACCTAATGTACCTGTGTGCCAAATTTCTTGATTGCAAATGCGACTGTATGGATTCCTTTAGTGGACATACACGCATACTCAGCTTTAGGCCTCTTGCACATGACCGTATGGCTTTTTTAGTGTTGTGCGGGCCATTTTTATTGGATCAGTTTTTCCGTTTTTTGCTTCCGTTGTGTTTCCGTTTCGTTACAGTAATTACCTAGAGAAAAATTGGGCTGGGCTTAATTTTCAATAGATTGTTCAGCAAAAACGGATACGGAAGACATTACGGATGCCTTTCCGTATGTGTTCCGTTTTTTTTTTTTTTTTTTTTCGGACCCATTGACTTGAATGGAGCCACTAAATGTGATTTGCGGACAAGAATAAGACATGTTCTATATTTAAATGGAACGGAAAAAAAACGGAAACAGAAGGCATACAGAGACGCTTTAGTATTTTTTTGCAGTCCCATTGAAGTGAAGGGTTCAGTATACTGAACTGAAAAAACGGCTAGTATACGGTCCGCAAAATACTGTCGCGTGCATGAGGCCTTATATAGTATATAGTAAACTTGCTGTAAAATCTCTTGATATTATACACAAATTTTAAAGTTTACTTCTAGTTATGCTATATGGACAAAAGTATTTGGAGACACATTACACATACAGGAGCTTTTATTGCATCCCATTCTAAATCCATAGGCAAGAATACAGAGTTGGTCCTTCCTTTTTTGTTTTTTGCGGCCCACATGTGGAACCATTCACTTTAATGGGGCTGCAAAATACTGAAATTACTCCAGTGTCCATATGGCTATTCTGGGAAAAAAATAAAATAAAAAATAGAACATGGCCTATTGTCCACCGTACAAAAAAACGTTCCACAAAACGTTTTAAGCACATGGCCAGTATCTTTGGCGGATCGCAAAACAGCCAACGGTTGAGTGAGTGAGTGAGCCCTTACAGATGGGGATCTGTGCGAGTCATTCAAGTTCTTCCACACCAACCTTCACCAACAATGCCTTTTATGGACCTTGCTGTTGTGAACTGGGGTACATTTATAAAACAGAAAAAAAGCCTTCCTCAAAAAGTTCCCCACAAAGTTGGAAGCTTACAATTGTTCAAAATGTCTTGGTATGCTGACGTGTGGGCTATTAGAATACACGAAAGGAGAGAGTGCAAAAAAAATTTTTTTAACCCCCTTCATGACACAGCCATTTTTCTCCTTAACTCCTTGCCGAACGCAGGATTGCGTCCTGGCGGCGGTCGGTTTGTTCCTCTTGGACGTGCCGAGGCATCTCGCGGGACGCGAGATTTCCTGTGAACACGCGCGCACGTTCACAGGATCGCGTCGGGAAGAAGTTAAACTACAGCCTGCCAGCGCTGATCGTGCGCTGGCAGGCTGTAGAAGTGAAAAAAAATTTCATATCAGACGCTGTTTTGTTAACAGCGTCTGATATGCTTGCTGTTCATTCCTTTGGTGGTCCCTTTTGCTTGGGACCACCAAAGGAATCTTTTGTAAGTGCACCAATCACCACACAGACCCCCCCCCCCGTCACTGATTAACCCCTGATTAACCCCTGATTAACCCCTGATTAACCCCTGATCACCCCATGTCGCCCCCCCTGATCACCCCCTGTCACTAATTACCCCCCCCCCCTTAAGGCTCATTCAGACGTCCGTATGTGTTTTGCGAATCCGCAAAACACGGACACCGGCAATATGCTTTCCGCATTTTGCGGATCTGCACATTGCCAGAACTATATAGAAAATGCCTTTTCTTGTCCGCAATAGGACATGCTCTATCTTTTGCAGAGCTGCGGCCGGATGTTTGGGGGCCGAAACCCGGAAGTTTGCGGCCGCAGCTCCGCAAATGCTGATGCGGCGAGCACATAGTGTGCTCTCCGCATCACCGCCGGCCCCATTCACACTGAATGGGTCCGCATCTATTCTGCAGAATTGCGGAATAGATGCAGACCTTTTTGAGGACGTGTGAATGGGGCCTTACTACTTTTTTGCACATTTTTTGGCAGAGATTTTTTCATCCACATTGATTGATGCGAATGAGGAAATCTGTGCCGTTCATTATTATTTTTTTTTTCAGCCCAGCTCAATATAAGGAGAATCGCAGAAACTCCTAATTCTGGCCATACGTGTAATGATTGCGGAGACCCTCAAATGCCAGGGCAGTACAAACACCTCACGTGTGACCCCATTTTAGAAAGAAGACACCCCAAGGTATTCCGTGAGGGGTATGGCGAGTTCATGTAAAATTTTATTTTTTGTCACTAGTTAGTGGAAATTTGAGAGTGGAAAAAAAAAAAAAAATTTCCGCTAGCTTGTGCCAAAAAAAAAAATTCTGTGAACTTGCCATGCCCCTCACGGAATACCTTGGGGTGTCTTCTTTCCACAATGGGGTCACTTGTGGGGTATTTATACTGCCCTGGCATTTTAGGGGCCCCTAAAGCGTGAGAAGAAGTCTGGAATCCAAATACATAAATATGCCCTGTGAAATCCTAAAGATACTCATTGGAATTTGGGCCCTTTTGCGCATCTTGGCTGCAAAAAAGTGTCACGTGTGGTATTGCCGTACTCAGGAGAAGTAGGGCAATGTGTTTTGGGGTGTATTTTTACATATAACCATGCTGGGTGTGAGAAATATCTCTATAAACGACAACTTTTTACATTTTTTTTTTTTAATACAAAGTTGTCAGTTTACAGAGATATTTCTCTCACCCAACATGGTTATATGTAAAAATACACCCCAAAACTCATTGCCCTACTTCTCCTGAGTACGGCGATACCACATGAGTGACACTTTTTTGCAGCCTGGGTGAGCAAAGGGGCCCAAATTCCAACGAGTACCTTTAGCTTTTAAATGGCTGCTCACAATTTAGCCCCGCCCAAAATGCCAGAACAGTAAACACACCCCACACATGACCCCATTTATTTTTGTCCTCAAAGTGTCATTTTCCGCTAACTTGTGAAAAAAAATGAAATGATACATGAACTCACCATGCCCCTCCGGGAATACTTTGGGGTGTCTTCTTTCTAAAATGGTGTCATTTGGGGGGTATTTATACTATCCTGACATTCTAGCACCTGAAGAAACATGTCAGGTGCTCAGAAAGTCAGAGCTGCTTCAAAATGCCGAAATTCACTTTTTTGCACCATAGTTTGTAAACACTAACTTTTACCCAAACCAATAAATATACACTTATTGGATTTTTTTTTATCAAGGACATGTAGAACAATAAATTTTGCGAAAAATTTATATAGAAATGTACTTTAAAAAAAAAAATTACAACAAAGTGAAAAATGTCATTTTTTTGCAAAAATTTCGGTCATTTTTGATTAATAGTAAAAAAGTAAAAATGTCAGCAGCAATGAAATACCACCAAATGAAAGCTCTATTAGTGAGAAGAAAAGGAGGTAAAATTCATTTGGGTGGTAAGTTGTATGACGGAGCAATAAACGGTGAAAGTAGTGTAGTGCAGAATTGTAAAAAGTGGCCTGGTCATTAAGGGTGTTTAAGCTAGGGGGGCTGAAGTGGTTAAGGACCAGGCCAAATTTTGGAAATCTGACAATGTCAATTTGTGGTGAGAACTTTAGAACACTTTTTTACTTATAAAGCCCATTCTGAGATTTTTTTGCCACCTATTGTACTTCATGACAGTGGTAAATTTGAGTCAAAAATATTTCATTTTTATTTATTAAAAAAATACCAAACTTAGCAAAATTTGGAAACATTTGCAAATATCAATTTCTCAACATTCAAAATAAAGTAATACCTCCAAAAATAGTTATTACTTTACTTCACATTCCCCATATGTCTACTTTGAGGTTGGATCATTTTGAAAAGGACCTGATTTTACAAACTTTGTTATCACTTTTTTGGCAGATTTTCCAGTAACAAAGCAAGGGTTAACAGCCAAACAAAACTCTATTTATTGCCCTGATTCTGTAGTTTACAGAAATGCTCCATATTTGGTCATAAACTGCTGAACGGGCACATGGCAGGGTGCAGAAGGAAAGGAACGCCATATGGTTTTTGGAGTGCAGATTTTGCTGGGATAATTTTAAGCTGCTATGTCACATTTGAAGACCCCCCTCGATGCACCCAGTAGATACTCCAAAAATGACCCCATTTTGGAAACTACGGGATAAGGTGGCAGTTTTGTTTGTACTATTTTAGGGTACATATGAATTTTGGTTGTTCTATATTACTTTTTGTGAGGCAAGGTAACAAAAAATAGCTGTTTTGGCACAGTTTTTATTTTTTATGTACAGTGTTCATCTGACAGGTTAGATCATGTGGTATTTTTATAGAGCAGGTTGTTATGGACGCGACAATACCGAATATGACAACTTTTTTTGGATGTTTCAATTTTACATAAAGAACTTTTTTTGGGGCGAAAATCTTAAGTAGGGGCTCACTTTTTTTTATTTTTTTTCAGTATGAGATGACTGTTTGGTACTATTTTTGGGGTGCATATGACTTTGCTTGGTATTACACTTTTTGTGATGTAAGTTGACAAAAATCGCTTTTTTTTTTTTTTTGTTTTTTTTTTTATACAGTGTTCACCTGAGGGGTTAGGTCATGTGATATTTCTATACAGCAGTTTCTTACGGACGCGGAAATGCCTAATATGTATACTTTTCTTTTTTATTTAAGTTTTACACAATAACAGCATTTTTGATCGCTTGGAATTACATTTTTTGTGAAGTAAGGTGACAAATGGCTTTTTTGACACTTCATATTTTTATCAATAAATGCTGTTTAACACCATAACAGCATTTCAGAGGAAAAAAAATACATGTTTTTGTGTTCCCATTTTCTGAAGGCCATATTTTTATTCTTTTTTTTTTTTCATTTTTTGGGGGCGATTGTCTCATGTAGGGGCTCATTTTTTTCAGGATGAGTTGACTGTTTGGTACCATTTTGGGGTACATACATAAAACTTTTTCGATCACTTTTAATACCTTTTTTGGGAAGTGAGTGGGCAAAATTTTCAATTCCATCAGTTTTTTTTTTTTTTTTCAAATTTTTATTTTTTTATGGAGTCCACCCTGCAGGGAAAGTAACATGACCCTTTCATAGATCAGGTGGTGATTAGAAAATGTCCTGTTCAAATTCGCCGCTCATGCACAATGGCTGTAGGCTCATGCGTCCTTTTGCGGAGGTGACAAACCTGGTCAGTCAAACCCAAGGCAACATCATCAACCTCATGACATATGTGTTTTTTCTGGAGCGTGCCCTGCAAAGAGTGCTGGATCAGGACGTAGAGGAGCATGAAGAGGAAGAGTTGTGGTCACCATCACCACCAGAAGCAGCCTTGTCGTCGATTGCTGGACCTGCGGCAATGCAGAGAGAGGAGTCTGAAGAAGAGGAGTCAGAGGAGGAAGGTGGCTTTGAGGAGGTGGAAGACCAACCACAGCAGGCGTCCCAGGGGGCTCGTCACCTTTCGGGGACCCTTGGTGTTGCGGGAGTTTGCGGTTGTGCAAATGGACTGTTTGCGGTGCTTTAAACGGGGAGTTTAGTCTGTCACTGTGAAGCGGGTGTAACCCTTACACTACCTGATTGATACAACATAATACCTGATCCTGATACCTGATACACACACTGGATGTTTTAAAGCACGTTATTCCAAACAATTTAGGAAAAACGTAATTTTCCATGGCCGTTTTGCCATGGATCCCTCTCCGGCATGCCACAGTCCAGGTGTTGGTCCCCTTGAAACAACTTTTCCATCACTGTGGGTTTTAAAATTCACCTGCCTATGGTGGTTCACCCGTTCGCGAACATTTGTGGAAGTTCACGTTCGCCGTTTGCGAACAGAAAATTTAATGTTCGACCTCTCTAGTGGTGATATCAAACGTGTAGTGTATTTTATTAAATGTTAAATCAATTATTAATGTGCGGCTATAAGAAGAAATAAGATATTTGTGCGTTTTTTTTTTTTTTTTTTTCCCCAGACTCGCTTGGTTCTTGCAGATACAATAGTGTTCTGCAGTGTCTTGTGACTTTACAGAACTTGATAAAAAGCTGGAGGCTGATTAGGCTTAGCTATACTATAGCAAGCCAGAAGCCTGTGAAGGTGTCCACTTGCCATGGTAACAATTGGGACCGCTGCCACAGCAGTGCAGCGCCCGAAGAGGGAGGGAAGGGAACCCATCAAGCATGGGGTCCCTGACGACACACAGGAGTGGCCCCATGGGAGAGGGAGGGAGCTGTTATCCCTTTTATGACCTCTTAGATGCGATGTTATGTAGCAGAAATATATTAAAATAAGTAAAAAAATAAATAAAAATTATATAAACACCCATACCAACTACATTCATTGTCGTTATCACTCCATTCACATGAAACGACACCTAGTATAACAAAACAGCCAACAAAAAATAAGAAACTAATTAGAACTTGTCAGTTTACATATGTCTGTGAAGGTTCTCATTTATCTAGGTCATGGTATATCTATAAATAATAAATCAAGGCAACTGGACTTGCTGTACATTTCTTGGAAATGTTTCACAAGTCCAGTTGCCTTGATTTATTCTTTACAGATTTGTCAGTTTACAGATTCCCCGCTTTTAAGGGAAAGTGCTTAATGGTTATTGCAGGTGTAGCATCCCCAAGTCAGGGCAATGTATGGAACTAACCTGGGGAATGCCAGTGATGGAGAGGCCGGCACGCTGTTCCTCTGGGGCACTCTCTGGGTTCTTGAGGGACACAGCCAGGTGGAATGCGAGGTGCCCTTGGTGTTGTAGTTTAACGTGCCTATGGCTGGGTCCCTGAGGTGTCGTGACGCCAGTGCCAGTAAACGGTGGCACACCGTATTTATAGTAGGAATAACAGAGGTGCAGACTTGTAACTTGAAAACAGAATTCCAACTTTACTGAAAACAGTGATGATACAATAAGCAGTCTTTCCAACAGTTCCTTTTTGCAGACAATCACAATTGCAGTGGTCTTACATCCAGCAAGGTAAAACAGAGGGTGATAATACAGGACTTGGAATTGCAGGTGAACCTTACTTTCTTCCTGACTCGTCCTGACTGGAATTGATGCTTCAAGGCCCCAATGCCCTACTTCTGGCTTATATCCTCGAATCTCCAGTTTATAATGTACCTCCTCTTGACATTTAGTACCTCTTGCTCTAGGGATTGCCTCCAGGTTGACTTCTGCTGAACTCGCCTAGGCCTGAGACATGTGGCCTTCACAGACTCCAGGGTCTGCACTCCTTCTCCTAGGGCACCATCTTCCTAGGGTGGATTCCTCACAGGCCATAAGGCCTGGGTTTGGCCTTCACAGGCACATGGCCTGCACTTGTCTAAGGCATACTCTAGACTGCCTTCCCTTCCCCTGACTGGGCCTTATATAGACTAGGGCAACCTAGCTCCCTCTAGTGACTAGAGCTGGAATTACATCCCTAGCCGGCCTGCACATATCACATTTCACAGTAACAGGGGAATCGAATACCATAAATTACATTGATTTACATTGCATGGTACAAATAGGACCTTTACCAGCCTCCTCCTAAAATGAGAGGAGCGACAGCAGCCAAGTGACCCTTCCGTAGTGACGGGCAGTACAACTCCCGTACACTACACAGGGCACCTATAGCTGGGTAGGCAGGAGGTGGTAATGACCAGAGAGCACCATCCTATTCAGTGATGGAAAGCGTTACCTCAAATTCTGCCTCCTATTAATAAATTATGTCGCCACTTACAAGTAAAAATTATTTTTTTAATAGGTTCCCGCAACATAGCCCCTGAAATAGATTCATACTTTCCTGCTCCAAGCTGCCTATGTTGTCTCCATCTTGTTCTTATTAATGTTCTTACACAAAGTTCAAGACCGCACATTCCTTCACGGTCCTTGCGCTGTTTACATCCGGCTGGCTACGGGCATGGTCATGTGCACCTCTCCAGCAAATGACTGGCTTCATTGGTGACATGCTGCTTGTGGCCACATCACTGCTGGAGCAGTTGACGTGACCATAGCCAGCTGGAGGTCAACTGCTCCAGGAGAGAAGATGAAGGTGGCACGGAGGTAAGTATGTGTCTTCTGTTTCAGAGGCTATGTTGCTGGGACCGGTTTAATCATTTTATTGGAAAATCACTTTACGGCCCTATTACACTGCACGGTACTAAGCCAATTACTGGGAACAAGTGTTCATGGTAGCTCTTATTCATGATGACTGCTCGTTTGTCAGCCCCACGATTGTACAGGCCAATCACTCGTTTGTCGACTGACTTGCATATTTTATCAGGATGAAAACTGTATGATAATGGTTGGCACATCTC
Organism: Bufotes viridis; assembly: GCA_033119425.1. NCBI lineage: Eukaryota > Metazoa > Chordata > Amphibia > Anura > Bufonidae > Bufotes > Bufotes viridis. The sequence goes on from CM065593.1 coordinate 259,765,582, forward strand.
CCTGTGTAATCACTGTTGTGCTACCAATGATAGAACTGTGGGAGGAATGACTGTGGTAGTGATCATTCCTCCTCATTCACTTTGCATCGTCCTGTGTATTGGCAGCACTCATTGCATATGTTATGCGCATATGTTAAAACCTTTTTCTCAGCAATGTGGGCACATGAGCATAGGACCAACAGATGCCTTCAGCTGCCGAGCACACATGCCACAGGTCAGCCAGTTTCAGAGGTGAAAATCTGCTGACAGGTGCCACGTCATGGCTGAGTTGCTGTGGTACCTAAATCTTCCACTTTTCAATGCTACCACTAATGTTGAGTGAGCAATGCTCGAGCCGGTTCGGCTCGAGCATTGCGATGCTCGGCACTTGGCAGTGTGCCGAACACCCCATGTGCTCGAGCCTCCTCCCCTACTTGATATCTCAGGTAGTCAACTGTCTGTCCAAGCAGCATAGCAAGAGGTGAAATGCATTCTTTGTATCTGAATAATATTCTGAAGAAAAGATGCATCTCAGCCTTTTTACATAATATCTATTTTTATGGACCATCCTGGTATAACCTGGCTATCTCCTGTATATAATTATATATTTATGGCTGGTATAAGTTATGTCTCCTTTTATACATCCTGGGAGTCCAAGATGCATCCAAACATTGTCCCCATGCTGTTCCCGAACCATTTCAGTGGTGTTTCCATCAGTTTCCTGTGAACCAGACATCCTCCCCTCTTTAAAACATGGGGTGCCTGGTTTAATGCTCTGGTTCTTCCATTGTGCTCGATCAACATTAATTGCCACTCCTAGTTGATGGCAGAATATCTAGGAGGGGAAGAAGTTTCATAAACTGATTTGTTGCTATGGAGACATTCTAATACTTTTCAATGTTTGAATTCAGAGAGCTCTTTAGAAATTTTTTCTATCTTCGTAAATGCATATTTAACAATTTTTTTTCCATGTTTTGTGCTTGAATTTTGAATAAAGCTCTGAATAACCTCTATTTGCTTGCTAGATATGGAATTTGCTTTGTAGCGTAAAGAATTCTGTGAATTACTTTGTGAGAAAAGAAACGTAATTGTAGTTAAGCTTGGGGTCCTAACCATGACATCCCCAGTGAAAGCGTCAATTTATTTAGCAGGCTGCTTAACCCCTTAAGGACACGGTCTGTGGGTACGCCCTTATGTCCGAGTCCTTAAGGACACAGGGCGTACCCATACGTCCTGAATAGAGATAAGCGAACACCTGGTTGTTCGGGTTCGAGAAGTTCAGCCGAACGGCCCGAAAATGTTCGGGAACCGAACCCCATTGAAGTCAATGGGGACCTGAACATGCTAACCCTGCCCTCAGAGGAGCTGGCCGGGACACAGCTGCGTTGGAAACCTCTCGCTCCTCCTCTGCCTTCGCCTTGGGCTTCCACTTGTTCCCCAGTGACATTTGGGTATGCTCTCAGTAGCGCGTCTACCAACGTGCGCTTGTACTCGCGTATCTTCCGATCACACTCCAGTGCAGGAAGTAAGGTGGGCACATTATCTTTGTACCGGGGATACAGCCGGGTGGCAACCCAGTAGTCCACACACGTTAAAATGTGGGCAACTCTGCTGTTGTTGCGCAGGCACTGCAGCATGTAGTCGTGTGCCAGGCTGCCCAGAGGTAAGGACAAGCTGTCCTCTGTGGGAGGCGTATCTTCATCGTTCTCCGTTTCCCCCCAGCCACGCACCAGTGTTGGGCCCGAGCTGCGTTGGGTGCCATCACACTGTGAACATGCTTCATCCTCCTCCTCCACCTCACTCTCCTCATCCTCCAGTAGTGGGCCCTGGCTGGCCACATTTGTACCTGGCCTTTGCTTTTGCAAAAACCTCCCTCTGAGCCACTTCAGAGAATGGCCTGAAAGTGCTAAAAATGACACCTTTTCCTCCTCCTCCTGGGCCACCTCCTCTTCCATCATCGCTCTAAATGTTTTCTCAAGGAGACATAGAAGTGGTATTGTAACTCGAAACAGGGCACACAGGTCTCTCATGGAGGCCCAATCATTGGTGGTGAAGTGGTGCTGTTCCACAGTGCGACTGACCCGTGCGTGCTGCAGCTGAAACTTCACTATGGCCTGCTGCTGCTCGCACAGTCTCTCCAGCATGTGCAAGGTGGAGTTCCACCTGGTGGGCACGTCGCATATGAGGCGGTGAGCGGGAAGGCCTAAGTTACGCTGTAGCGCAGACAGGCGAGAAGCGTCAAGATGTGAACGCCGGAAGCGCGCACTGACGGCCCGCACTTTTTGCAGCAGTAGTTGTGAATGAACTTCTGCACCACCAAATTCAGCACATGCGCCAGGCAAGGCATGTGCGTCAAACCGGCTAGTCCTAGAGCTGCGACAAGATTTCACCCATTATTGCACACCACGAGGCCGGGCTTGAGGCCCACCGGCAGCAACCACTCGTCGGTCTGTTGTTCAATACCCCGCCACAACTCCTGCGCGGTGTGGGGACTGTCCCCCAAACATATGAGTTTCAGAACGGCCTGCTGACTGTGCTGAAGTTGGCGGTGAAGGTGTGTGGCTGACTTGATGAGCAGGTGGAAGAGGAGAAGGAGGAAGCAGAGTAGGAGGAGGGGGCTACAGGAGGCAAAGAATGATGCCCTGCGATCCTTGGCGGCGGAAGGACGTGCGCCAAAGAACTCTCCGCCTGGGGCCCAGCCGCCACTAAATTTACCCAGTGTGCAATTAGGGAGATATAGCTTACCTGGCCGTGCTTACTGGTCCATATATCTGTGGTTAGGTAGACCTTGCCACAGATGGCGTTGCACAGTGCACACTTGATTTTATCAGATACTTGGTTGTGCAGGGAAGGCACGGCTCTTTTGGAGAAGTAGTGGCGGCTGGGAATAACATACTGTGGGACAGCCATCGCCATCAGCTGTTTGAAGCGGTCTGTGTCCACCAGCCTGAATGACAGCATTCCAAAGGCCAGTAGTTTAGAAATGCTGGCATTCAGGCCCAGGGCTCGAGGGTGGGTAGGTGGGAATTTACGCTTTCTCTCCAAGGTTTGTGAGATGGAGAGCTGAACGCTGCCGTGTGACATGGTGGAGATGCTTTTTTACGGAGGTGGTGGTGTTGGTGGCACATCCTCTGTTTGGTGGGTGGCAGGTGCCAACATTCCTCCCGAGACGGAGGAAGAGGCCGAGGCAGCAGCAGAAGAGGGAGCAGGGGGAGCCTGTGTGAGTTCCTTGTTTTTAAGGTGTTTACTCCACTGCAGTTCATGCTTTGCATGTAGATGCCTGGTCATGCAGGTTGTGCTAAGGTTCAGAACGTTAATGCCTCGCTTCAGGCTCTGATGGCACAGCGTGCAAACCACTTTGGTCTTGTCGTCAGCACATTGTTTAAAGAAGTGCCATGCCAGGAAACTCCTTGAAGCGGCCTTTGGGGTGCTTGGTCCCTGGTGGCGGTGGCCAGTAGCAGGCGAACTCTCTTGGCGGCGGCTGTTCTGCTTTTGCCCCCTGCTCCCTCTTTTGCTACGCTGTTGGCTCGGTCTCACCACTGCCTCTTCCTCTGAACTATGAAAGTCAGTGGCACGACCTTCATTCCATGTGGGGTCTAGGACCTCATCGTCCCCTCTATCGTCTTCCACACAGTCTTCCTCTCTGACCTCCTGTTCGGTCTGCACACTGCAAAAAGACTTAGCAGTTGGCACCTGTGTTTCATCATCAGCAGAGACGTGCGGACTCCAATGAGGTGGTATTCCCATGTCCTCATCATCAGGAAACATAAGTGGTTGTGCGTCAGTGCATTCTATGTCTTCCACCACTGGGGAAGGGCTAGGTGGATTCCCTTGGGAAACCCTGCCAGCAGAGTCTTCAAACAGCATAAGAGACTGCTGCATAACTTGAGGCTCAGTTTCCCTGATATGCATGGAGGTGATGTGACAGACTGATGGGCTTGGTTTTCAGGCGCAACCTGTGCGCTTTCTGCAGAAGACTGGGTGGGAGATAATGTGAACGTGCTGGATCCACTGTCGGCCACCCAATTGACTAGTGCCTGTACTTGCTCAGGCCCTACCATCCTTAGAACGGCATTGGGCCCCACCAAATATCGCTATAAATTCTGGTGGGTACTGGAACCTGAGGTAGTTGGTTCACTAGGACGTGTGGCTTTGGCAGAACGGCCACTTCCTCTCCCAGCACCAGAGGGTCCACTAACAACATCACGACCATGTCCGCGTCCCTTACTAGAGGTTTTCCTCATGGTTACTGTTCACCACAGTAAGAAAATATTATTTGGCCCAATGTATTGAATTCAAATTCCGAAATTTTTTTTTTTTTTTTTTTTTTTTTTTTTTACAGGCACCTAACACTATCTGGCTATTTATGTACTGTATTACACTAATCCAGGCACAGCAGTAACCACTGATTTAGGGGAATATCAATTGTAGGCCTAGAATTTAGGCCCTGGATGAAGGGTCCTTTTATGGACAAATTTACACTTGGAGATGCACAGTAGCATGTAAAAAAAAAATAATAATAAATAAATATATATATATATATATATATATATATATATATATATATATATATACTTTCAGCACTTGTATTTTAGCGTTTTGTGTAATATACCCCTTAACGGAAAGAAATGCACTTGGACATGCACGCTGAGTGTAATATACCCTTTTACGGACAGATTTACACTTCGCCAGCCACTGTTGGGACACCAGATTTACGGTATTGCTATTTTGGTAATTGAATTTTACCCCAGAACAAAATCTATCCTTTGCCGGACACTATTAAACTTGGCCAGCCACAGCTGAAACCACTGATTTATGGTATTGCTATTTTAGCAATTGATTTTCACCCCAGAAAAAAAAAATATCTTTTGCCAGACACTATTAAACTTGGCCAGCCACTGCTGGGACACCAGGTTTAGGGGATTGCTATTTTGGCTATTAAATTTAACCCCGCAATAAAATATAGAAATTTCTATCCTGAGTTTCTAGGGGTGACAATAAGCACAGCCAAGCCCCTGATGTAGGATATAGCAAAAAAAAAAAACCTAGTATTGATGGATTGATGCACTTGGTGGCAGCTTGTGCTGGTGCACCACAAGACACAAAATGGCCGCCGATCACCCCAGAAAAAAGTGACAGAAAAATGCTCTGTGCAGCCTAAAAAACAGTGAGCAATTAACTAGCAGAAGTTGAATGATTCACAGCTGTAGATCGATTACTTCATTAGGTGTTTTTTGCTGAGTTTTCCCTGCCTAATCTCGCCCTCACAGCAGCTGCGTTCTATCCCTACATTAATCAGAGCAGAGTGACGTGCGGCTCTACGTGACTCCAGCTTAAATAAAAACTGGTCATATGCTGCACTTGGCCAATCACAGCCATGCCATTAGTAGGCATGGCTGTGATGGCTTCTTAGGGCAAGAAGTAAAACGCTAGCTGATTGGCTGCTGTGCAGCCCTTCAGAAAGCGGGAAGAAATCCCCCAAACAATGAACCCGAACTTTTTTGAAAATGTCCAGGTCGGTGTCCGGAACACCCCAAAATTCGGTACAAACCCGAACTATACAGTTCGGGTTCACTCATCCCTAGTCCTGAATAAAATCGCATGTAAAAAAAATAATCAGGCTAGGAACATGGTTCCTGCTGCGATCGTGCAGCAGGAACCATGTTCAAATGCTTAAGGGGGGGGTCCTGTGACCATCCCCCCGCCCGCCCATATCGGCGATTGCTGCAAACTGCAGGTCAATTCAGACCTGAGGTTTGCAGCGATTTCTGATCCTGCGGGACCAGACAGTTAATTGTGCCTTTTTTTTTTTTTTTTTTTTGTGCGGTGGGAGGCAATAGCAATTGCCCGCCTGCCTCCTCTGTAATATCGTTGGTGGCCGAGTGGTTCTATCAGTGTCAGCACATTGCTGACACTCTGATAGAAACGGCTGGCATCTGTACGGACCGCTGTGAGGAAGGGGTTAACGGGGAGTGAGCTCCCTCCCTCTCCCATCGGGGGGCTGCTGTGCCTTTGCAGCCCCCCGACAGGATGGGATCGCAGAGGGAGGGAGCTCCCCTCCCTTCCCATCACCCGCTGCTCAGTTCTGGCAGCGGGTGATGGACTGTTACCATGGCAGCAGGACGCTTTCAGTGGCGTCCTGCTTGCCATGGTACTGTAAGTCTGATCTGACTTCTGCTATAGGCAGAAGTCTGACCAGACTAGTAAAAAGTTAAAAATACAGTACACTATATAGTGTACTGTATTATATGGACATCAGACCCACTGGCTCTTCAAGAACCAAGTGGGTCTGGGTAAAAAAATGTAAAGTGAATAAAAAAAAAAAAATACACTACACATTATGTATCGCCACGTCCGTAAAAACCTGCTCTATAAAAATATCACATGACCTGACCCCTCAGGTGAACACCTTTTAAAAAAAAAAAGTGTAAAAAAAAGCTATTTTTTTTTTGTCACTTTACATCACAAAAAGTGTAATACCAAGCAATCAAACAGGCGTATGCCTCCCAAAATAGTATCAAACCGCCTTCTCATCATGCAAAAAATTAACCCCCTACATGGGACAATCCTACCCCCCCCCAAAAAAAAAATATGGCTAACTATGCAGACATTAAAACATAATTTTTTTTTTTTTTCTAAAATGCTGTTATTGTTACAGTAAAATTTAAAAAAGTATACATATTGGGTATCGCCGCGTTAGTAAAAACCTGCTCTATAAAAATATCCCATGATCTAACCCCTCCGATAAATACCGTAAAAAAATACGTTTTTTTTTTGTCACCTCATATCAGAAAAAGTGTAATAGCAAGCGATCAAAAATTTATATGAACCCCAAAATAGTGCCAATCAATCCGTCATCTCATCCCGTGAAAGATACCCTACATAGCACAATAGCCTAAAAAATGAAGGAAAAAAAGAATATGGAAACATTAAAAATTATTTTTTTTCTCAAATTATTTTGTGTAGAACATAAATAAATAAAAAGTTAACAAATGGGGTATTGCAGTGTCCGTAACAACCTGCTCTATAAAAATAACACATGAACTAACCCCTCAGGTAAACGCAGCAAAAAAATAATATAAATACAGTGTCAAAAGCCATTTTTGTCACCTTGCATCACAATAAGTGTAATAGCAAGCGACCAGAATATCATATGCACCCCAATATAGTGCCAATCAAACCGCCATCTCATCCTGCAAAAAACGAGCCCCTACATAAGACTCACCCAAAAAATTAAAATAAAATGTGGCTTTTAGAATGGGGAGACGCTAAAAAATCTTTTTTTTTTTTTTTTTTTCACAAATGCTTTATTACGAAAAACAAATTCCCAAAAAGTAGTCATATTTGGTATTGTCGTGTCCGTAACAACCTGCTCTATAGAAATAGCACACGATCTAACCTGTCAGATTAAAATATATATATATATATATATATATATATATATATATATATATATATATATATATATATAATTTTATTTTTTTATTTTTAAATTCCAGTAACAAATCAAAGGTTAACAGCCAAACAAAGCTCAATATTTATTGCCCTGATGCTGTAGTTTGGTTAGTGTGGTTTTTTTGGAAGGTGGATTTTGCTGGACCTTTTTTTTTTTTTTTTTTTTTTTGACACCATGTCCCATTTGAAGCAGACACCAACCACCCCCCCGATGAACCCCTAGAGTAGAAACTCCAAAAAAGTGACTCCATCTAAGAAACTACACCCATCAAGGTATTCAAAACTGATTTTACAAACTTTGTTAACCCTTTGGGTGTTCCACAAGAGTTATTGGCAAATGGAGGTGAAATTTTAGAATTTCTATTTTTTTTTTTTATCTTTCCTTAAAAAAAAAAGTGTAATATAGAGCAACCAAAAATCATAGTTACCCCAAAATAGCACCAACAAAACTGCCACCTTATCATGCAGTTTCCAAAATAGGGTCACTTTTTTGGAGTTTCTATTCTAGGGTTGCATCAGGGGGCTTCAAATGGGACATGGTGTCTAAAAACCAGTCCAGTAAAATCTGCCTTCCAAAAACCATATGGCGTTCCTTTCCTTCTGAGCCCTGCCATTTGGCCATGTTTACAACCACATATGGGGTGTTTCTGCAAACTACAGAATCAGGGCAATAAATATTGAGTTTTGTTTGGCTTTTAACCCTTGCTTTGTTACTGGAAAAAATTGATTAAAATGCAAGATCAAAAATCTGAATTTTTATCTCCATTTGCCATTAACTCTTGTGGAACACCTAAAGGGTTAACAACGTTTGTAAAATCAGTTTTGAATACCTTGAGGGATGTAGTTTCTAGAATGGGGTGGTTTTTGGGTGGTTTCTATTATGTAAGCCTCACAAAGTGATTTCAAACCTTAACTGATCCCTAAAAAGTGGGTTTTTGACAATTTCAGAAAATTTTCAAGATTTGCTTCTAAACTTCCAAGCCTTGTAACGTCCCCAAAACATAAAATAGCATTCCCAAAATGATCCATACATGAAGTAAACATATGGGAAATGTAAATTTAATAACTTTTTTGGCTGTATTACTATGTACTATAGAAATGGAGAAATTGAAACTTTGAAAATACAAAATTTACCAAAAATTTTGACAAACTTGCAATTTTTTTATAAATAAAAAAATTTTTTTTTTTTTTTTTTTTAAACTTGTTGTACTCTATGACACTGGTAAATTATGTGACGAAAAAACAATCTCAGAATGGCCAGGATAAGTAATAGCTTTTTAAAGTAATCACCACATAGCGACACTGGTCAGATTTTCCAAAAATGGCCTGGTCCTTAAGGTGAAATAGGGCCATGTCCTTAAGGGGTTAAAGAGCCATGTCTGCCCTCCTTACTGTTTTATACAAATTAAACACAATTCTAAAATTGTATACTGTGCTATGAGTTTCTAGGCCCCTCTAGTGGTGGTGGTAGAACCCAGTCATTGGTGGGGGGGGGTACTGGACTGGCAGCTTTGCACAATGCAAGTCTATTCAGTGCAGGGAGGTAAATCCTGAGTCAGCAGCAGGGACTAAATGAAGTTTCCACATGTGTAGGTGAAACTACAGAATGCCATTAAGATGGAAAATGGTTATTTTTACATCCATAAATACGTAGTCGGACACTTGCACGTTTGGAACGAAAAACTGTATAGTTCTCGGTCATAGCAAGGTGTCACAAGCAGCAAACTCTATTTCCAAAGCAATTTACTTCCTGTTACAACAGTGTTGGTTGCTTAAGTTACACAATATTAACCCCTTCATCATTGAAACTAGAAGCTTATTAAACTCTAATTCACAGTTAACACTAGAAAACATAGACATGGAGAACTGTATAATGGAATGCATTAATATAGTACATTAAATGTAGGGATGTCCCCATACCGATACCAGTATCGGGACCCATACCGGCATTTGCACGAGTACTTGTACTCGTGCAAATGCCGCCGATACCGGAAGTTCCGGCCCTGCAGCTCCTATACAGTATTTATGTAAACCTAATCTATGTAAAAGTAGCCCGAATTTACTAACTATTGCGGTGCAGTCTCCCTCAGTTCCTCCATGAGCCTCCTGCCCCGCCTGCATCCGTAATTCATAAATTGGGCGGAGCAGGAGGCGCATGGAGGGACTGAGCACTCAAACTGAGAGAGACTGCGCCGCAATAGTTAGTAAGTTCAGCTGTATAGCAGCTGCGGGGCCGTTGTATTAGTGTCACTGCATCGGCCCCCGCCCCCGGACACTTAATGGTGACCCTGTCATGGGGGATTTGTGGGTGACCCTGTCATGGGGGATTTGTGTCTTGTATTAACTTTCTCTACAAGTTTAAGGGCTTGTTTCACTTCGGCATCTAAAGACTGATTTAGATCGGGGGATACTCGGGCAGATTATCAAGAACAAAATGTTCCTGTGAATGCTAGTTCCTGACAATCTGCCAGTCTAAAGGTGCAGCCAATCACTCGATGAATGACCATTTAACTCGTTCATTGGGTTAAACTGTAATTAGTGCTTGCAGGTAAATTATTGTTTCTGGACAGCAGATCTGCTGCTCAGAAACGATGCAGATGTATGAAGATGAACAATTGCAATAGCGATCCCTTGTTCTCATACTGTGGAGGTGATTACTGCATGTAAATGGAGCTCTTCCACTCCTCCTTCCCTACAATCGGCATCTCCTTATGCCATGTAAAGGGAGCTTAAAGGGTTTCTGTCACCAGGATTACACATTATAAGCTGTCTGACATTAGCTATGTGCTAATGTCAGAGCAGCTTGATAATGTCTTTTTTATAAAAATCCGATGTATATTTAGGCTAAAAAACGTCTTTTTATAATATGTAAATTAGCCTCTAGGAGCAGGGGGGGCGTTGCCCTGCTCCTAGCGGCTCTGTGCGGCAACATCAAGCTGCTCTGACATTAGCACATAGCTAATGTCAGACAGCTTATAATGTCAAAACTTGATGACGGAAACCCTTTAAGTCTTATCTATTATACAATTTACCATATTTTTCGCTTTATAAGACACCCCCCCCCCCCCCAAGAAAAAAAAAAAAAGTGGGGTGAAAATGGCATTGCGCCTTATAAAACGAATGCTGCCATTTTTACTCTGCTAACACTGATACATTGCCGCCCAGTGCAGCCTGTGGTGTATCGGAGGGGAGGGAGGAGGGTCTGGAGGCTGGCAACACTCGCAGCGGGGACCGGTGCAATGACGCTACTAATTCACCGGGCCCCACACACAGCAGTAAAGTGTATGTCATGTAATGCTTATTCTTTGTTAAAGTAGCTCAATCCTCTGCTGTAGTACTTACTATCTAACTACCGTAGCAGGCCGGCCTCGCTCCGTCACGCGCCTGCTTCATTAATAAAGTGGGAGGAGCACCCACTTTAAGACCAATCCATGCTGAGTAAGGGACTTGTAGTCTCTAACTTTGCAAATAAAGGGAGTTTCTTATTAACACTGGTGATTTTAGACTGCTCTTGTGCTGGATCCGCTGAAGTTATATAGAGGCCCTTCCCCTTTCCATTACACCTGGTGTGAGTGGAGAAAAGTCGGAGATTGAGCCAGCAATATGCCTAATATATAGGCATATTTCTGATTGGAAATTACAAGCCCCTGCTTGCCTAAGTTTTGATTTGGTGGGAGTCTGAGTGCTGAGAGCCCCACCGGTCTCTAGAACGCTCGCCTTGCTGCATGAGACTGGCTCCATAGAAGTCTATGGGTCTGTCTAGAGTCCATCTTTGTTGTACATGATGGTGGACTTTTTGAATTGGAGATCCACAAAATGTTGGGATTTCTTAAACTTACAGGAGACGGTCAACTGATCCCACCAGTAACATCAGAAAAAATACTTATGGTGTCTTGGAGGAGCAGACATTAGGGTTTTTTGACTGTAAAGCAAACTGCATGCATTCAACCTTCATGCAGTGGTCCCAGTTTTTCATGCCCACTCCAAGATCAATACGTTTCCACCAACCACATTGTACCTCATCATTTTGGTGGGTTGGGTCATTAGAACATTTGGGGATAAGTCTAATGGATATCCCCAACAATGATTACTTAGCTATATCAAGGACTCTAAAGAAGTATAGAAGATTATGAACAGTATCTTGGGATGGGGATTTTTTTGACTGCTGTCACTTCATTGTATACTGTAGATAAGCCCTCATGTGCACGAACACATTTTCTTTCCGTGTCCGTTCCGTGTTTTTTTTTTTTTTTTTTTTTTTTTTTCTTCTGCGCACCGTATACAGAACGTTTTTTGCGGACCCATTAAAAAATGGAAGTTACTCCGTGTGCTTTCCGTATTTCCATTCCACAAAAAAATTTCCTATTTTCCGCTTTATGGACAAGGATAGGACTGTTCTATTAGGGGCCAGCTGTTCAGTTCCGCAAAATACGGAATGCACATGGACGTCACCCGTGTTTTTTGCGGACCGCAAAATACATACGGTTGTGTGCATAAGGCCTTGGGCAGTAGAAGTATTAATAGACTACCTGTCTAAATACAAATTACCCAGGTGAGCTGAGGGAATAGTTTGTGACCATGACTTTATTTTATGGGGGGAGAATCTGTTTATCAGCATTTGTCCTTTGCATCATTTAACAATATCTTCAATTTATTCACTCAGAAGTGGGAATATATAGACCGGTGTTTTTGTATGCCAGCCATAATACATAGCCACACAGGCATACAATGTGCCAGGATTGATTTAATAATTATGGTGTATCGTCCTGTGTGCCAGAAAAATGTACACCTACAGTACAGGGGAGTTGGTGTAATGTTCAGTGGTTTTGTGGTACTCCGTAAAACTTAAAGTATTATTCAGCAGGCAACTTAATACAGATTAAAAAGTCCTTATAAATAAACGCCAGAAAGAATTGTTGGAAGCTATAAATCCCTGTTTATTCAGAGGGCAGGAGCTTCTTCAGTGCATGTGCGGTGGAGCAGTCTTTCTGGTGTGCAAAGAAGCGGCTTACCCTGGTAAGGCTAAAGAGGAGTACATGACATAGTACTGTAATGTAGAGGCACTACTAGACAGCCAATTGGTCCATGGACTTCAGTAATATAGGTATTTTTACCAGTGGGATACCAATGCTGATTGGCCACATCTTCCAATCATTCACACAAGCTACAGATCCACCCTGACTTTGGCATACATTGAATGTGGTTACAATGGCTAAGTAAGTCCATTAAATAGTGAAAATATTGAGTCCTAAGGTCATTACGACCACTGTATATAGAATTGCTATAAAGGAATGTACTGTAGATATTTTGGCTTGATAGTGGGGACTAGGTAATGAGTCATGATTCCATGTATGTTTCTTTTGATTTCTACTTGTTTTAAATGGTATTACAGCTGCCAAAATATTCTGACTACTGTTAATATATTTACAGATTTACTCCCTGCAAGAAATGGAGAACAATACACAGAAGGCTTTTTACTAGAAGTTTTTAACATTCTCTTCAGTTACATAAGAAAAACATTTGATAGAAAAAGTAAAGTTTTAGATTTCCATCACCCTCATCAGTTACTGGAAGGCTTGGAAGGATTTAACCTTGAATTATCGGATCAGCCAGAACCTTTGGAACAGATTCTTGGTGACTGTAGAGACACTCTAAAATATGGCGTTAAAACAGGTATCTGAATTAAGCATCCTATGTTTGGATATGTACAGATGTGTCCGCACTTAATTTTCTACAATTTCTGTAAGTCTGGGTTTACACATTCAGCTTTTTAGTTGTGGTATTTGATACCAAAGCCAGTACTGGATCATAAACTTGGGTTTGTATACAGAAAATACTCCTTTAAAGAGGATATTTCACCTCTCCTGACACGCCTGTTTTCATGGCTTCATGCATTTCCCATGTAATAACGATTCTGAAACGTCTATTCTTATGGCTCTATGCTCTGTTATGCTATTCCTTTTTTTTTTTTTTTTTTTATACTAGAATTTATGAATGTACCCTTACTGCTGGCAATTCAGAGGGGTGGTAACAAGTTGGGGGTGTGTACCTGCACAGTCTGAAAATGGCAGCACTATTTGGATAGAGTGAGGTGCACACCCCCAAATGGTTACCACCCCTCTGTGCCATTACTGCAGACTACTAGCTATTCATTCATAACTTCCAGTTGAAATAATAAAGGAAAAGCACAACATAGAGCCATAAGAATAGATGTGCCTTCTTGCAGTTTTCCCTAGGCCAGTGACAATAAGTTGATCGGTCACATGGCCTAGGCCTACTATATACAGGGCTGTGCTTGGTATGCATGAAAAAGGCTGCGGCTCACAGGAGCACCAGTGCATTCTCAAACAGCTTATTGGAGGGGGTCCCTGGTGTCAGACCTCCACGGATCGGATACTGATGCCCTACCTAAAGGATAGATCATCAGTAAATGTCAGAAAACCCTTTTATCAAATAAACAATGGGGGACGTTTACTAAGCATGTTGCACCAGAATTATGGCATAAAATGTGCCATAAAGAACAATGTTTTAATTTGCGCCAAATATAAAGTTATCTCAACAATTGCCATAACAAATGAATCACGCCTCATTTATCATCCGCTCATCTGCAGAAATGGCTCATAGTTGAACAATTAAACCAGATTATGTGGTGGTGGTCGCATTTATGGCATAAAGATATGAATTTTTGTCAGTCGTATTTATGAAATGACAAAACTCGTAGTGGGAACAATTGATGGGTATTAAAACAGAAAGCGTTTATTTTTATCTAATACAAATGAGCTAAACAGGGTTTTGTCAGTAAATTGACATTCAATAAAAACAAACACTAACAAATGTCCTGAGTCTAAGACAAAAGTCGCAATTTACCACAGGAAACGTCGCAAATGTTTAAAAAGTCGCGTGTGTGGTCTGGCAGGGTAGGCTGAAATGGCGCATTTGAATTTAAAAGTCGCATTTTTGCGCTATTGGCGTTAAAATGTCACAAATCAAGAGAAATGGGTGGATAATAAAGTTTATATTTTAAATGGTGTGCGCTTTATTTTCCCTAACGCCTCCACACCAGCATTGATAGGAGCTTGATCCCGCCTCCCAGGGACAGGAAACCGCGGAGGCCAAATAAAAAGACACCTCTTCTAACCTACTCCAGTTGTTGTTTTCCTGTCCTTTAGAATGGGTGGAAGCCTTGCCAGTGCACTGGCTAAAGATCTGGTGCACTCAGCCTAGGATCCTCCCCCTTCTTGGGAGGGCTGAGCAGGGGACAGGTTCCTGAGACACTGCATTGCCGTTCCTCGTCCAGGTTCGCGCCTCCGGCTGTGGCTGACGTAGGGGGCGTGGCCAGAGAAAGTGGTCTCTGAGCTGGCGTGGGTGCGGAGCCAATATGAGTGGGGTACAGAGTTTAAAATTGGCTCTGCTATCCCATAAAGAGGCGGTTTTGGCTGCAAGGTATCCAGAATATCCCCTGCTGAATCTACAAAAGAGAAATGTGTGATGTACAGAAAGTCTCCCCCTACTAATAAAAATCCGTTATGTCCACGCTGCACAGAAAGTGGTAGCGGAAGAGTCTCCACCATTTATGGATAACCTAAGAACCCTTATTAGGGGCGAAGTCAATTCAGCAATAGACCAACGTATGGCTCCCTCCTCTCCCCATCCAGCTACCTCAAAATCCGTGGATCCTTCCTTGGACATATTTGAGTTTGACGAAGGAGAACTTTTGGGGACTCGGATTCTTCTGATGACTGCTCTGGTCATCCGTTATGTTTCCCTGAGGATACAGATTTTTTTTTGTTTAAAACTATATGGGCAACTATGAAATTAGAAGACGTTAAAAACTCCTATCCCTGACTAAATGTTTCAAAGCTTGGGAGAAAAAGATGGGTATTCACTATTCATGATAACATAAAGGATATTCTCTGGGGAATGGAAAGCCTTTAAACATAAATATCCATTTGCATATTCAGATTGTGAAGCATGGGGGAAAAAACCCCTACGATTGATGCTCCGATAGCTAAAATTTCAAAAATATCGGTTACACTTACCGGTAAGTGTTTTTTCCTGACCCCACGACAGCACCACGGAGAGAGATGGCTCTGCCCCTGGGACAGGAAACCTGCAGAATAAAGAGATGGAGCCACTCTCTCCCCTCAGTGAGGTTTTCAGAGCAAGAGAGGGACTCCCACCTAGTTTAGCTTTGTTGTTGTGTTTTTTTTTTTTTTTTTTTTTTTTAAATGCTTCACCCATGTAACACAGCAAACGGAAAGTAAGAAAAGTGTGAAAAAAGGAGGGAACAACTGGTGCTGTCGTGGGGTCAGGAAAAAACGCTTACCGGTAAGTGTAACCGATATTTTTCCCATCCCCCACGACAGCACCACGGAGAGAGATTCCAGAGATATTAAACAGGGTGGGTCACAACTTCCAGCACCTTTTTACCAAAGAGGATATCAAACACATAATCCAACTGGAGCCTGTAATGGCGATAAAAGGTGGATGGAGAAGACCAAGTTGCTGCTCTGCAGATCTGATCAATGGACACATTGGCCCTCTCCGCCCATGAGGTAGAGACAGAATGAGTAGAATGAGCTCTCGGCCCCACTGGGGGTGTAGAGCCCGAGACTATGTAGGCAAAGGAGATGACAGACTTGATCCATCTAGCGATGGAACTCTTAGGCCTCTTTCACACGAGCGTGTCCGGATTAGGTCCGGATGCGTTCAGTGAAAACTGAGCGTTTTCACAGGCAAAGCCATTCAGTTTTGCCTGCGATTTGCGTTCAGTTGTTCAGTTTTTTTCCGCGCGGGTGCAATGCGTTTTGATGTGTTTTTCACGCGCGTGATAAAAAACGGAAGGTTTACAAACAACATCTCCTAGCAACCATCAGTGAAAAACGCAACGCACTTGCTTGCGGATGCAATGCGTTTTTCACGCAGCGTGAAAAACGCAGAATATAGAACATGCTGCGATTTTCACGCAACGCACAAGTGATGCGTGAAAAAAAAACGCTCATGTACACAGACCCATAGAAATGAATGGGTCAGGATTCAGTGCGGGTGCCCTAAAGAATCTAATGATCCAAACATTGGATGCCAGGTCGACACCCCCCACAGAGCAGCCAGGGCCGAAACCTGAACCTTCAGGGTGCTCTTTGCCAGCCCAAGGATTAACCCTTTCTGTAAGAATTCCAAAATTTTAATAGGAGGTTCTCCCAAATCCTTGTCTAACAGTAACCCTGCAAAGGAACTAAATTTCCTCCAAACTCTGGCATAGATGTTATTTGTAACTTGTTTCCTGCTCTTGAGTAAGGTCTCCACTACTGGCTTAGCAAATCCTCTCCTAATTAAAATTAACCTTTCAATATCCATGCCGCTAGATGTAGGGATCTCACCTTGGGATGACATACCGGTCCCTGCATCAACAAATTCTCCACCTCCGGAAGAATTCATGGATCCGCTATTGCTAATTCCCTTATTAGCGAAAACCATCCCCTTCTTGGCCAGAACGGGGCAATCATTATTACTCTGGCCCTCTCCAACCTGATCCTTTTTTTTAGAACCCGTGGAATCAATTGAAATGGAGGAAACGCATAACCTAACTGGAAATCCCAACTTTGGAGAAGCGCATCTACCCCATCGGGGTATTCCCTCGGGTTCAAGGAGTAGAAACGCTTTACTCTCCTGTTCCCCCTGGTAGCAAACAGGTCTATAGATGGATTCCCCCAAAGACTCGTAATCTGATGAAAGATATCCGGGTTCAATGACCATTCTCCCTCTCTTAGTATGTGGCGACTTAAAAAATCTGCCCGCAAGTTGTCCAGCCCTCTTATATGTAGAGCCGAAAGATGTTCTATCTGGCCTTCCATCTCCTGAAAAAGCAAACTCTCCTCCCTCATCAAACCTTGGGATCTCGTACCCCCTTGATGGTTTATATAAGCCACCGTCGCCCGATTGTCCGACATTATTCTGACCTGTTTCCCTTGAATGAGGGGTAGAGCTATATTCAAAGCTAACCTGACTGCTAACAATTCCTTTCTGTTTGATGTCCATGATCTCTGTAGAGGTGACCAACTCACCTGTATATTCTGATCTAAAAGGTGAGCCCCCCCACCCCCAAGGGCTGGCGTCCGTCGTAATTACCACTTGGGGAGGAGGACACCAGGGGACACCCTGACACAGGTTCTCCGGCCTGGTCCACCAGGTAAGGGACTCTTGTCCCTTCCTTGACAGAATCATAGCTGCCTCTAGATTCCCTTTCTCTTTTTGCACAGCCTGAAGAATTTCCCCCTGTAGCTGCCTTGTGTGGAACTGCACCCACTCTACTGCCACACCACAGGAGGTCAGAGTCCCCAGGATCGACACAGCTTTCCTGATCCTTAATTTTCTGCTTACTAGAGCCTCTTCTATTGTCTTCTGAACCATGTTTACTCTTCTGTAAGAAAGATCTTCTGGACTCTGGAGTTCAATCGGAACCCTAGGTATATCTGAGACGTGACTGGAAGAACACGAGATTTCTTGTAGTTTACTATCCAGCCTAGATTCTGTACAATGTCCAATACTTTTTGGTTACCGCTTCCTCGCAACTTTTCTGAGTGCTCCCTATAATCAAAAGTCGTCCAGATATGGAAGAAAGGTGACGTTCTGTTTTCTGATGAATGATGCCATATCCGCCACAATCTTCGTGAACACTCTTGGTGCCATTGAAAGGCCAAACGGTAATGCTTGAAACTGGAAGTGCTGAATCATTCCTTCCGATTTTACGGCTACCCTGAGATACTGCTGATGTTGCGGGTGTATCAGGATGTGGTGATAAGCATCTTTCAAATCGATCACTGCCATAAAGCACCCCGGAAACAGTAGATGCATAACCGATTTTATTGTTTCCATTTTGAACTTTCGGTATTTTAATGACTTGTTTAGTTTTTTCAAATTTATTATTGTCCTGAACGAATGGTCCGGTTTCTTCACCAGGACCAGAGTCGAATAGTAACCTATGCCTTTCTCTTTGTCCGGAACCGGTACTAAAACTCCTTTTACCACCAGTTCTGATACTTCTCTGGATATTTCTATGGAGTACTTTGTTACAAACCTGTTCGTTTAAAATGTTTTTTACCCAGGTACCCGCTACTTGATCCCAAGCTGCGGTACATTTCTGAAGTCTTCCCCCCCCCCACTGTCTCTGGCGTCATTGCTTGGATTGTTTCCCCTGCTGGGAGGATGAATCTCGGAATAAGAAGCCTTTCTTTCCCGAATTCCTATATCTAGGACATTGGTCCTTATTCCCCCTTTCTATTTTGGAACCTAGAGAAGGGACGAAAAGGCTGTTTGTAATTTCTAAAGGATGAGGAGTTCACATCCTGCAGACTATTAGGGAACCTCTTTTTCCTATCCGCCGCTTTTTCAAGTAGGGTATCTAACTCTGGCCCGAACAAAAACTGGCCCTGACACGGTATACTGCACAGCCTCTGCTTAGATGCCAGATCTCCCCCTCTCCAATTCTTTAACCATAACTCTCTACGAGCCGAATTGGAAAGGGAAGAGGCCCGAGCAGATAATTTTTGCAAATGGGAAACGCGCGTCATACGCGCGTTCGTGATTCTGGAGACCAATAGAAAAAGGCATATCTACACTTTAACGCGTGTTTTACGAGCGTTCCCATTGCAGTCTATGGGAGGAAAATCGCGACAAACGCCCAAAAAAACGCTCCTGAATGAGCTCATGCGTCGGGCGTTTTACAGCGCGTTTTTACGCGCTGTAAAACGCTCGTGTGAACCACTCCCATAGGGATGCATTGGTTTTCATGTGTTGAGCGTTTTACAGCGCGTTTGAACGCGCTGTAAAACGCTCAGGTGTGAACCTAGGGTTAGAGCTGTTCTCTAGGACAACTGTCTTTTATTTGTGCTTCAAGCCTCTGAAGCCAAATAGTCACTGATCTAGCCGTTACCGTGGATGCAATATTTGGTTTAAAGGTAGAAGTGGAGGCCTCCCAGGTATTTTTAAGGCAAACATCTATCTTTTTTTCTAGGGGGTCCTTAAGGGTACCAAGATCCTCAAAGGGTAATGCCACACGTTTAGCTATTTTTGAAATGTGCACGTCGATTTTAGGGGCCTTACTCCATGAACTACATGCTTCCTCATCAAACGGGTATTTCCTTTTAAAACTACGTGTTAGGAAAACTTTTATCGGGCTTACTCCACTCTTTATCAATAACTCCCGATATGTTACCATGGATAGGGAAACATCTACGCCTCTTTTCTCTTAACCCCTCAAATACTGTATCTGCAATAGATTTATCCTCCCTTACCTCCTCTAACTGTAAGGTTGACCTAATGACTTTTAATAATTTTTCCGTATCTTCAGCTGGAAACAAACAACTCCCCTCTCTCTCACTCTCAGAAGAAGAAATTTCAGAACGGTCCACTGAAAACTCATTTTCACTGATGTCTGATACATCTGATTTAGGCTCCTGCTCGTCATGTGACTTCCTCTGTCTCTTGTATGACTTCATTGTTTCTTTAACCTCTGATCTTATTACAGATCTAATATTTTCCATCAGGTTCGGTCCCTCTTCTGACAGTCCTGTCTATACAAGCCTGGCACAACCGTTTCGCATATGAAGATAACGGTATCCTGCACAATGGACATTCCTTATTTTTCCTCTTAGACACCGCCTTCTTAGGTCCCACCTAAATTAAAACAGGCCAAACCCAGGGTTACCACCGTATTCATACAGGCGCACTTACCCCAGCAGGACCCTTCAAGTACCAGTGGCTGTGCCTCTCCTTCCTGCACCTCAGCCGCTTTATCCTCCTCCATACTGCAGCTGAACATATGAGGATGCAATCAGGCTTCACCCACATCCCCAGCAATCAGGGCTTCCAACCCTGCTCCTACCTCTGGGATACCGGACACCAGGCCAACACTGTACCGCTGTCCCATTGCGCTGGATCACGGTGAAGCGCCGTCTCAGCCAAGTCCTCTGCTTGTGCGCTTCACCAGCCTTAAATCGCGTGCCGCGTGTTCTTCTTGTCGCACTTCCAGTCGCCGCCGGAAGTGCGTCACTGGAACGCACCAACCTCGGAAGCTGTGCTCCTCGTGGACCGCATGCAGCCGGAAGCTCACCAAGCTCTGAGCTTTACCGAATGCAAGCACAGTCTCTGACTCCCTTGAAAAGACCTGCGCTACCCGCGGCAAGGAACCATCACAGTCCAGACTGCCATGATCCCCTAGGGTCCTAACACCTCATACTCTGAGGGACAGACCCCTGCCGGTAAGTCCACGCACCCTCCGGAAACTATCCGGGACTTCCAGATGCTGGGACACCTGAAAGAGAACTGCAGGCTTCCCGCTCCTGGGACAGGAAACCTCACTGAGGGGAGAGAGTGGCTCCACCTTTTTATTCTGCAGGTTTCCTGTCCCAGGGGCGGAGCCATCTCTCTCCGTGGTGCTGTCGTGGGGGATGGGAAAAAATTCTTCCCTTCCCTTTGAGGACATGGGGTTACTGAAGGACCCCATGGACAAAAAATGTGAGGGTCTCCTTAAGAAATCTTGGGAGACGGGGTCTGCTGTGTTTAGACCTGCTATCCATAGAGCCATGTGGTTAAGATCCTGTTAAGGGGAAGCGGGCGCAGAGTTGCCTTTGTGCGATTCCCTGTGAGGGGGATAGACTCTTTGGGTCCGCATTGGACAATATTTTAGAAAAAAGCTTCGAACAAAAAAGAGGTTTCCATCTAATTCCCGTGTTTTTTTTTTTTTTTTTGTTTTTTTTTCCAGCAGAGGAAAAATTTTCGGTCCCAAGCCAGGTTTAAGCAGTCTCAAAACAAAAAGGAGTCTTCAAATAAGTGGCAATCCTCTAGGGCAGGCATGCTCGACCTGCGGGCCTCCAGCTGTGGCAAAACTACAACTCCCATCATTCCCTGACAGCCTACAGCTATCATCTTACAGAATGGCATCATGGGAGTTGTAGTTTTACAACAGCTGGAGGGCCGCAGGTTGAGCATGCATGCTCTAGGGGATTCTTATTCAATCCCGACGACTCATCCAAGAAGTCCCAATGATGCTACAAGTCCGGTAGGGGGCAGGCTTTCAATGCTCAGCCAAGCTTGGGATACTATAGGAGCGTCCCCCTGGGTCCTAAAGCTAATTAGATCAGGTCACAAATTAGTTCTGTTCCTTGCCACCTGCAAGATTCCTTACAAACAACAAGGTTTTTCAGATCCTCTCGAACAAGAGGCCCTAGAATCCGAAATCTCTTCCCTGTTTAGAAAAACTCGTCGTTACAAAGGTTCTGATAGACCAGCAGGGTCGGGGGGGGGGGGGGGAGGTTACTCTCCCTTATTCCTTATATATATATATATATATATATATATATATAAAAACTAAAGAATGGAAGTTGAGAACAATCTTCAATATTTAAGACCTAAATCACTTTGTCATTTACAAAAAGTTCAAGATGGAATCAATAGTCAGCAGTAAATCTCTTCCTTTTTCAAGATTACTACATGGTAACAGTCGATCTGGTGGATGCATTTTTATCATGTTCCCAACCACAACCAGAGTCAAAAATTATCTTTGGTTCACTGTCTACATAAAAGGCGCGCTCTGTCACTTCCAGTATTGGGCCCTACCCTTGGCCCTCTACAGTGCGCCATGTCTTTTCATGAAGATTATGTCAGATGTAGTAGTTTACTTTCATCTAAAAGGAATAATTGTGGTGTTTTTTTTTTTTTTGCACAAATTATGCCATTGATAAATGTCCCCCAATGTTATTAAAAATGTTGAAGGCAGACCAGTTTTTATAGTGTGAATTTGAATATACCTATTCAACCATGCCTACAGTGGGTTGCTTTTCTTTTCCTTGATATCTACAAGTAATAAATACACTGAAACAATGGGCTCTGTATCCAAAGTACTATGCATAAGACAGTTGACCTTGGGTACAAAGATGGATAGAAGTGGCTGAATAGTTTGGTGCCATCTATTAGTGTACTGGCATTGGCTATTTGTTTGGATACATACTATGTAATACTAAATATAATTACACATACGTATATACACACATTTATGCTACAATTTGGCAATGTTTTGTTTTTTGTTATCTGTGTATAAATGTGAATAGGGCAAGTGTGACAGAACTCTGGCTTACAGACTTTATTCCACATTTAGGATCCATGTCCGCAAAACACGGACACGGCCATATGCGTTCCGCATTTTGCGCATCGCATATGCCCGGCACTATAATGCTGTAATAGAAATTCCTTCTATTTTCTAGCTGCGGACAAGAATAGGACATATTCTATTTATTTTTATATATATATATATATATATTTTTTGTGGGGCTGCAGAACAGAATAGCACACTGTGTGCGGTCCGCATCTTTTGCCCCCCCCCCCATTAGAAAATAAATGGGTCCGCACTCGTTCCGCAAAATTGGTTCCTTGAATGGACCCTTAAGTTTGTTTAGAGGTGTGTGTGTGTGTGTGTGTATATAATCACACTCTAGCAGAAGGACCCAGCTTTGCGCGGGTATGTATGTTTCATCTATTTCACTTAAGGTTTGTGTATTAAGATATCGACAGTATCCCCCATAATGGTGAAATCCAATAGCTGCGGCCCCCCCCCCCCCCTCCAGTGCCCAGGTTTTTTAAAATGGGACCTTTACAGCAGCCCGCCCCTTTAACAGTGACTAACAGCTCCCTGCCCCTTTAAAACTGACCTGCAGCAGTAAAGAAATATGGAGACTAAGGACCTGCAAGCTTCTATTGGCTGATATGGGATATGTGACCATGTGTATGGCAGTTGGGATATGAAGAGAAAGACCTGCAGGCTTCTATTGGCTAATGTAGGTCATGTGGTGCGCCATGTTTGCATTTTTTTCTCTCGAATATCTCAGGAACGGAACGCCCTAGTGAGCGGTGACCCCCATAAGATTTCTTTCCAGGAAGCAAGGGACGTGTATACCAAGTTTCATTGAAATAGATAATTGTGCTTTTCAGTGATGGCAAAACATGCATGCATACATACATACATACATACATACATACTTTATATACTAGCTGATGACCTGGCGTTGCTCGGGTATTTATTTATTTTAATTTTATATTAAATAACAGTGACTTTCACAATGGCCGCCCCTTTAAAGGTGGCCTCTACAGCGCTCCTCTGTTTAATAGTGACCCCTGCCCCCATGCATGTAGCAGTGTGAACTGGTCAAAGCTGTAATCAGTTGTTATGGAAACCTGGTGTAGGAACTTGGAGCTTCTATTGGCTGATAAGGGACATGTGGCCGTGGGTATGGCGGTTAGGGTTTAAGGGAAAGGCAGCAAGGCTTCTAATGGCTATAATGCAGGAAATTATTTGTGAATATCTCGGGAACAGTACGTCCTAGAGAGCTGAGACTTCCAAGATTTCTTTCCCGGTAGCAAGGGATGTGTATACCAAGTTTCGTTAAAAAGAATGTGTTTTTGCGGAACATACATACACACATACATACGTCTTTTTATAGAGCTATATATCTGTCTGTCCCTGTTTTCCCAGAAAACGCCTTTTAATTCATACCACGCACTGAAACCTTGCCAGATTTTTAGAACTAAATGATACATCTTTTAGATGGATTACTTTGCGTTAGAGTTGGACTAATCTTCTACAGATGCATTAAATTAATAGTAGCTCATGTTGGATGATTAAAGGGGTTGTCTCATCATAGACAATGGGGGCATATCGCTAGGATACTGTATGTCTCCATTGTCTGTCTTATGGGGACCCACACCTATATTGAGAACGGTGCCCCGCAAGTGAAGGAGGGCACATTGCGCATGTGCAGCTGCCCTTTATTCATTTTCAATGGGTCCGGCGAAAATAGGTGAGTGCTGGCTCGTCCATTTCCGTTAGCCCCATAGAAATTAATGGGAGCATGTGCGGTACGCTGCCATTCACTTCTATGGGGAGCTGGCTTTGTGGTGGCCGGACCAGAATCCTCCAGCCATCACCTTGCGGGGCTCCGTTCCTGATATAGGTACGGGTCCCAGCAGTTGGACCTGCACTTATAAGACAATGGGGGCATATCCTAGTGAAATGCCCCTATTGTCTATGATGAGACAACCCCTTTAAAGATCTGGCACATCTATAGCCTCAGTGTATACTGTGTATTAGACAGGACTTGTAAATCTTCAGTGCTTATAGGAAAATACTGCTTCTTACAGTGTGTTTTTTATTTATTTTTCTTCCCCTTCAAAAAAATAATTCAGCCCATCCTCGGTATTTCAATCAACTTTCCAGTGGCCTTGACATGGTTGGACTGGCTGGTGAATGGCTTACCGCAGCAGCAAATACAAACATGTATGTATTTGCATTGTTGACTACTTCTTCAATACAATGGTGTGACCACACCACAATATTATATATAATTTTATTTGTTTTGTAGGTTTACATATGAGATTGCACCAGTGTTTATTATTATGGAAGGTTTACTAATCAAGAAAATGCATGAGTTGGTTGGCTGGGGAGAACTTGAAGCTGATGGCATATTCTCTCCTGGTAAATTTTATCTTTTAAACAAACATATTTGATCCTTTCTTTGAATCTTTTTAAAACTTCATAGGAACGGTTACCATTCCTAACATCTGTTTTGGAACTGCTCATATCCTCATGAAATAACCTTTTTGAAACCTTTTATCTCTCATAACTGTACATTGTTTTGGTCTGGTTATTCCTCCTGAAATTGTATGAATACATTGACTACAAACCTCCTTGAAGTAAGCTTAAGGGTTCATGTAGATGAACACTGGTTGCTGTCCAAGTAGAGTATGAAGACTGAGCACTGACTCATTAAAGTTAGTGGGCAAATTAGCAAGGAAGAGATGTGCGCTGAGAAAATTGGTGCATGCAGCCCTGATATTTTATTTATGTTCTTCAAGACTAATTCAAGTAAGTAGGTCTGTAAGATGTAACCGTGGTTAATGTCTGGAAAACTCACTAATTTCAGGTAGTTTGTTTTTAATAAGACCTAAGTGCTTCTCCATACTGGGTGGGGGGGGGGGGAGAATTGGCCTGCCATTACAATGACACAGAAATGATTATTTGGCGTGTACTGGCAGGTTGTCCAGCCAGATGATACATAATACAAAGCCTTTACAGGGGCAAAAAAGGTGGCACTTTTCACCGGCGCTGCTATCCCAGGGGTTTTAGAGGTACTGATGTAGCATTATGTGTATTAATACAACATGCCTTCAAGACTGGACCAGTCCCTTCCTCAGGTAGTCTAGGTGTATTGGTATTTTAATTTTTTTGCCCATAATAACCATGTCGGAGGCTGTAATGGATGACGCACAGCAGCTGGACCTGGGCCTGAGTCTGACTGCTGTGTCTGTTTGTTGGTGTCTGGGCCTAATTCGTGCTCTCCCTAGCTGGCGCATGTTGCAATGACATAGTGCCTGCTGGACTGAGTATGATGGTGTATGAGCGGAGGATCACCATTCCTGATTTACCCCGTCCACCTGTGCATACTCCAGTGCAGCAAGCCCCGCAACGTCACTGCATCGCGCCTCCTGCTGCTGGGTAGAGCATGATGTGCTTTGTTCATTAGGGGAACAGGGATAGCTGAGTATTTTTTAATGACTACTGTTTGGGGACACAAAGGGGAATAACTACAGTGTGGGACTCCAAAGGGGCATTCAGGGCTCAAAGTAAACTCTTGAATCTTCCAGTGCTAGTATTCAAAATGCCCACATGACTAAGTGGATGGGTGGGGTTATATGGCACATGTGAGCAGTCTTGACTACCTGCAAGAGGGGGGGGGGGGGCAGCGGGCAGCAGAGAGGGCATTTAAAAAGTTGCTGTGGGAGTCGGCCTTTTCTAGTTACCCACTGCTGTATAACAGCTCTGTTTTGGCTTCCATAGAGACTAGACTGGTACTCATACCTATTACTGAATGTTCAGTGGTTTATTGTTTAGAGGACGAGTCACTGCCTGACAGGCTCAGGAAGAGCCAAAACTCAAAATATTCATTGGCTTCAATAGAGCTGCAAAATCCTTTAACTTTGTATTTGAGCTTCAAAGTGGATAACCCAATCCACTCCAATGCTGAGTGGCATATTTATTTTCCACTTTTTATTTTTATTGTTCGTGTTGTATTTAATTTTATGTATCAAAAAAATAAAATGGTTAAAACAGCTTAAAAAATATTTAGGGGGGACCCTTATGACAAGCATTTGATACAATGGTTTTAATCTATCCCAACCTACGCCTTTTAATAACTGTGGTGCATATGTGCGCCAGGCCTAAAATCTAAGACCGCCAGATAGCTGATGACTGTTTCATGTATAATGTATGTGTAGATGAAAAATGGGCTAGGCTGGCTATGCCCGGCCCTGCACCACCCACTGCTTGTCCCACTTCACCTCTTTTTGGAAAAGCCACTAAAAAGTTGCTAAATTTTGTACAAGTGGTGTATGTGCCAAACTTTGCAGCCTTTCTGGTTACATGGGTATGAATATTTATCTTTAGTGTTTAAATAGTAATTTTTGGGAGGAAAAGTAATATCTTTAGCTCTAGGGGCTCTGATACACTCTGCCTGTCACACCCAAGGTTCGTAGTGCACTAGCATAGAAATGAGTTGCTCTATGGTGAATGGATGCCACTGTATGGCATCAGTCTGAGCTATCTGTTTAATGTATTTGTTAAAAGGATTGGGAAAATGTGATGTGAACCCACTCTAAGACTCCTCTGTACACTTCTGCTATTCTAGTATGAATAAAAAACAAAAACTTTCAATAATACGGTATATTGCAAAACAGTTTAACACCCCAGTCCCTACTCTACATTAAAAAGAAACTATAATGTAATACACCTCAAATATATAAACTTTCACGGCCATGCAGTCTAGTCATAACCATCCTTCTTATTGTCTTTGAACAGGTGTTGCTTAATAATTCATTGAAATTCTCATTTTAATTTTTTGTTCCTTCCCTTAGGTGGTACTCTATCGAATTTGTACAGTGTTCTCATAGCTCGATACAAGTTCTTTCCTATTGTGAAATTAAAGGGAATGGCTTCTCTACCAAGGATTGTTCTCTTTACTTCAGAACATGTATGTAACAATCCAGACCATCCAGACAGTGCATATTGTAATTAATGAAAAATTTAACATTCTCACTTCTAAAGGTATATAAAAAATAATAGAAAAAAAAATCGATGTCAATGTAAAAATAAGTTTAAGCATTTAGGAGTTCTGAAAATAAGTGATTCTGTGGCCATTTGGGTCAAATATGCATTGTGCCTAAATATTGAGCAGCCTGGAATCTACAGCTAAGGCTACTTTCACACTAGCGGAAGGATAGATCCGACAGGCTGTTCACCCGACAGAACAGCATGTCTGATCTGTCCTGCCGCTAGTGAACGTGTGCCCCCGGACTACCACTCCGGCCCCATTGACTATAATGGGGACGGGGCAGAGTTCTGGCAGCAGAAGCGGAGGATCCGTCCTGCCGCTAGTGTGAAACTAGCTTAACCTGGAGTAAAAAGTGAGACTGAGCATGTTGTGGATTTGAAAGTCCATAATAAATGGTACACTTTTTGTATGGGGGTTTTGTTAACCTACACAATTTTTATATAAAGTTAGTTTCCACAACTAATCCACTGCATGTTCTCATGTCCTTATGCCTGTATTGAATCTGTATTTGTTTTCTATGTTTTCATTTCTTCTATAGAGTCACTACTCCTTTCAGAAAGCATCTGCTGCACTTGGCATTGGAATAGAAAACGTAATTGCTGTTAAGTGCGATGAAAGGTGAGTTTCAGTTACTGTTGACTAAATGAATAAATGGGTGGATTTTTTTTCTTTGTCATAATTGGTTTCTCTCTCTATGCCCTATTTTTTTTTGATGTACCTATGTCTCTGGCATACAATGAGTGCCTTTTGGAAAGGAATTTGACCGTTGTGTTGCAATACTGTGCTGTAACCCCATTTTGTTCTACAGGGGCCCCCTAGGTGCCATCAGCCTATATGTTGGTACAGCGATCTCACCATTAGAACTCCTACATCTATATAATACGTATGTGCAAGTATATGGCCCTAGTGACCAGGCTCAAAATATGTATATTTGTTTATTAACATTTGAGACATATATTGATTATCTGGCGCTATTAAAGGGGTCTCCTGATGAGGTTGATATGGTCATATTAGGGTTATTTACATCGTAGGCTGTCAACACTTGTGCTTGATTTATGATATCTTATTAGTGGTTACACTCCACCTTATTATTTTGGCTTTTATTTTCTAACTACATTCTTAGATTTTTCTACATGGACATATCCCCATTTGAACTTTGTCCCCTGATGAGCTAGTGCCTGATTGGCACAGTGAAATTCGTTGGAACGTAGCGGGACCTAAGTGGATATATCTATCAAAAATATCATAGTTTTATTTCTAAGGAATGCAATTTATTGAGGTGTGACTAATAGAATCTTATGGTCTGGACTTCATTACTGGACATTTATCAGCATTTTGGTATTATGGTGATGGTATTCTTTTCTGTGTCAGGGACTCAATAGGGTGACCAGAAGGTTCCTGACGCTGGATCGCCCCTTTCGGGGCGGCTATTCAGTTTTTAGGCAGATAATAGGGAGAGGAATAGGGATAAATATTGCCTCCTCTTCTACACAGTACTGCATTTTCTATGGGCTAAAAGAGGTGATACAATGTTAATTTTTTAGAACTAATGTTAAGTTATGTTTTAGTGGTGCTGGTCTGTGATATTAACTTTTATTCATTCCACTATATATGTGTCTGACCATCTGATGGTGGACTAGTCAGAACTGCAATAGAGCACAGTTTTCTTGGCCAGGTGGCCAAACTCTATCCCCTACCTTGAACTTTTGTGACTCTCTGTGGAGATCAGACTTGTGTTTGGCACCAAGAGCAGCCCTATGGACTAGACACTGAATTTAGCATCTTGATTGTGTCTAAGCAATGCATTTTCAAAACCCCCACTACCAGTAAATGAAATGTAGACTTTGGTTACTGAAAAATTAAGGCATTTCTGGGTTCTTAGTAAAAAATATTATAAGCAAATTCTGCCTGTAGCAGGAGATGAAACTAGACACTGATTTCAGACACTCTAGCATTTACTCTCTAGATGTGACCTTTTAGGCTGCGAGAGGAAGGCTGGTGAACGCTAAAACTAGAAGAGGATCCGCTTAAATCAGGACATAATTACTGTTGAACAAACATTTCGAGGATCGTTCGGGTTCGTACCGAATTTGGGGTGTCCGGGACACTGACCCGAACCCGGACATTTTCAAAAAAGTTTGGGTCCGTGGTTCGGCGATTTCTTCCCGCTTTCTGAAGGGCTGCACAGCAGCCAATCAGCTAGCGTTTTACTTCTTTCCCTAAGAGCCCATCACAGCCATGCCTACTAATGGCATGGCTGTGATTAGCCAAGTGCAGCATGTGACCCAGCCTCTATTTAAGCTGGAGTCACGTAGCGCCGCACGTCACACTGCTCTGATTAGTGTAGGGAGAGGACGCAGCTTCTGTGAGGGCGAGATTAAGCAGGGAAAAGTCAGCAACAGCACCTAATGAACTGATCGATCTACAGCTGTGAATGATTGAACTTCTGCTAGTTACTTGCTCACTGGTTTTTAGGCTGTACAGAGCGTTTTTCTGTCACTTATTTTCTGGGTTGATCGGCGGCCATTTTGTGACTTGTGGTGCACCAGAAGAAGCTGCCACCAAGTCCATCAATCCATCAATACTAGTAATAATAGCAATACCATAAATCAGTGGTTTCAGCTGTGGCTGGCAAAATAGAATAGTGTCCGCCAAAACATATATTTTGTTCTGGGGTGACATTCAATTGCCAAAATAGCAATACCCTGAATCTGTTGTCCCAGCTGTTGCAGGCCACGTGTAAATCTGTCCATAAAAGGATACCTTTCATCCAGGGCCTAAATACTAGCCCTAAAAGAGATATTCCCCTAAATCAGTGGTTACTGCTGTGCCTGGATTAGTGTAATACGCTACATAAACAAATAGGCAGATAGTGTTAGGTGCCTGTACAAAAAGGCCTAAATTTGCAATCAATACATTGGGCCAAATATTTTTTTCCTTATTGTGGTGCTTGGTGAACGGTAACAATGAGGAAAACATCTAGTAAGGGACGCGGTCGTGGTGGTGTTAGTGTACCCTCTTGTGCTGGGAGAGAACGTGGCCATTCTGCCACAGCCACACGTCCTAGTGAACGAACTACCTCAGGTTCCAGTACCCGCTAGAATTTATAGCGATATTTGGTGGGGCCCAATGCCGTTCTAAGGATGGTAAGGCCTGAGCAGGTACAGGCGCTAGTCAATTGGGTGGCCGACAGTGGATCCAGCATGTTCACAACATTATCTCCCACCCAGTCTTCTGCAGAAAGCGCACAGGTGGCACCTGAAAACCAAGCCCATCAGTCTGTCACATCACCCCCATGCATATCAGGGAAACTGTCTGAGCCTCAAGTTATGCAGCAGTCTCTTATGCTGTTTGAAGACTCTGCTGGCAGGGTTTCCCAAGGAAATCCACCTAGCCCTTCCCCAGTGGTGGAAGACATAGAATGCACTGATGCACAACCACTGATGTTTCCTGATGATGAGGACATGGGAATACCACCTCATCGGAGTCCGCACATCTCTGATGATGACGAAACACAGGTGCCAACTGCTGCGTCTTTCTGCAGTGTGCAGACCGAACAGGAGGTCAGGGAGGAAGACTGTGTGGAAGACGATGCAGGGGACGATGAGGTCCTAGACCCCACATGGAATGAAGGTCGTGCCACTGACTTTCATAGTTCAGAGGAAGAGGCAGTGGTGAGACGGAGCCAACAGCGTAGCAAAAGAGGGAGCAGGGGGCAAAAGCAGACCAGCCGCCGCCATGAGAGTTCACCTGCTACTGGCCACCGCCTCCAGGGACTGAGCACCCCAAAGGCAGCTTCAAGGAGTTCCCTGGCATGGCACTTCTTTAAACAATGTGTTGACGACAAGACCCGAGTGGTTTGCATGCTGTGCCATCAGATCCTGAAGCGAGGCATTAACGTTCTGAACCTTAGCACAACCTGCATGACCAGGCATCTACATGCAAAGCATGAACTGCAGTGGAGTAAACACCTTAAAAGCAAGGAACTCACTCTGGCTCCCCCTGCTCCCTCTTCTGCTGCTGCCTCGGCCTCTTCCTCCGCCTCGGGAGGAATGTTGGCACCTGCCGCCCACCAAACAGAGGATGTGCCACCGACAACACCACCTGCGTCACCAAGCATCTCCATCATGTCACACGGCAGCGTTCAGCTCTCCATCTCACAAACCTTGGAGAGAAAGCGTAAATTCCCTCCTAGCCACCCTCGAGCCCTGGGCCTGAATGCCAGCATTTCTAAACTACTGGCCTTTGAAATGCTGTCATTCAGGCTGGTGGACACAGACAGCTTCAAACAGCTGATGTCCATGGCTGTCCCACAGTATGTTGTTCCCAGCCGCCACTACTTCTCCAAGACAGCCGTGCCTTCCCTGCACAACCAAGTATCCGATAAAATCAAGTGTGCACTGCGCAACGCCATCTGTGGCAAGGTACACCTAACCACAGATACGTGGACCAGTAAGCACGGCCAGGGACGCTATATCTCCCTAACTGCACACTGGGTAAATGTAGTGGCGGCTGGGCCGCAGGCAGAGAGTTCCGTGGCGCACGTCCTTCCGCCGCCAAGGATCGCAGGGCATCATTCTTTGCCTTCTGTAGCCTCCTCCTCCTACTCGGCTTCCTCCTCCTCTGCTTCCACCAGCTCATCCAGTCAGCCACACAACTTCACCACCATCTTCAGCACAGCCCCGGGTAAACGTCAGCAGGCCATTCTGAAACTCATGTTTGGGGGACAGGCCCCACACCGCGCAGGAGTTGTGGCGAGGTATTGAACAACAGACCGACGAGTGGTTTATGCCGGTGGGCCTCAAGCCCGGCCTGGTGTTGTGCGATTTAAGGGCAAAATCTCGTCGCAGCTCTGGGACTAGCCGGTTTGACGCACATCCCTTGCCTGGCACATGTGCTGAATTTGGTGGTGCAGAAGTTCATTCACAACTACCCCGAGATGTCAGAGCTGCTGCATAAAGTGAGGGCCGTCTGTGCGCGATTCCGGCGTTCACATCCTGCCGCTGCTCGCCTGTCTGCGCTACAGCGGAACTTCGGCCTTCCCGCTCCCCGCCTCATATGCGACATGCCCACATGATGGAGAGACTGTGCGAGCAGCAGCAGGCCATAGTGGAGTTTCAGCTGCATGATTGGGCCTCCATGCGAGACCTGTGTGCCCTGTTGCGCTGTTTCGAGTACTCCACCAACATGGCCAGTGGCGATGACACCGTTATCAGTGTTACAATACCACTTCTATGTCTCCTTGAGAAAACGCTTAGGGCGATGATGGAAGAGGAGGAGGATGAGGGGTCATTTTTAGCACTTTCAGGCCAGTCGGTTAGAAGTGGCTCAGAGGGAGTTTTTTTGCAACAGCAGAGGCCAGGAACAAATGTGGCCAGTCAGGGCCCACTACTGGAGGACGAGGAGGAGGATGAAGCAGGTTCACAGCGGGGTGGCACCCGACACAGCTCAGGCCCATCACTGGTGCGTGGCTGGGGGGATACGGAGGGCGATGACAATACGCCTCCTACAGAGGACAGCTTGTCCTTACCTCTGGGGAGCCTGGCACACATGAGCGACTACATGCTGCAGTGTCTGCGCAACGACAGCAGAGTTGCCCACATTTTAACGTGTGCGGACTACTGGGTTGCCACCCTGCTGGATCCCCGGTACAAAGACAATGTGCCCACCTTACTTCCTGCACTGGAGCGTGATAGGAAGATGCGCGAGTACAAGCGCACGCTGGTAGAGGCGCTCCTGAGATCATTCCCAAATGTCGCAGGGGAACAGGTGGAAGCCCAAGGCGAAGGCAGAGGAGTAGCAAGAGGTCGCCAACGCAGCTGTGTCACTGCCAGCTCCTCTGAGGGCAGGGTTAGCATGGCAGAAATGTGGAAAAGTTTTGTCTCCACGCCACAGCTAACTGCACCACCACCTGATACGGAACGTGTTGGCAGGAGGCAGCATTTCACTAACATGGTTGAACAGTACGTCTGCACACCTCTCCACGTACTGACTGATGGTTTGGCCCCATTCAACTTCTGGGTCTCCAAATTGGCCACGTGGCCAGAGTTAGCATTTTATGCCTTGGAGGTGCTGGCCTGCCCGGCGGCCAGCGTTTTGTCTGAACGTGTATTCAGCACGGCAGGGGGCGTCATTACTGACAAACGCAGCCGCCTGTCCACAGCCAACGTGGACAAGCTGACGTTCATAAAAATGAACCAGGCATGGATCCCACAGGACCTGTCCCTCCCTTGTGCAGAATAGACATTTATAACTGCCTCCCCGTCAACCATGTATTCTTGTACTCCGGGGCACTTCTTTATTGAATTCTCATGTTTTTAACTTTACCATGATCTTGCGGTGCAACCCAAAGTTGAATGAACCTCTCCTCTGTCTGGGTGGTGGGGCCGAAATAACTGAGTGGCCTTCTCCGGTGGTGGTTGATATGATGCATGATTCCTTGCTGTGGGACCTCTCTCCTCTGACTGGGTGCTGTGGCCTAAATAACTGAAAATGGCCTTCTCCAGTGGTGGGTGATATGACGCATGATTCCTTGCAGTGGGACCTGTCTCCAATTGATATTGGTTAAATTTTATTTATTTTATTTTAATTCATTTCCCTATCCACATTTGTTTGCAGGGGATTTACCTACATTTTGCTGCCTTTGGCAGCCCTCTAGCCCGTTCCTGGACTACTTTACAGCCTTTTTAGTGCCTAAAAGTTCGGGTCCCCATTGACTTCAATGGGGTTCGGGTACGGGATAAAGTTCGTGTTGAGTTCAGATCCCGAACCCGAACATTTTTGGGAAGTTCGGTCGAACTTCTCGAACCCGAACATCCAGGTGTTCGCTCATCTCTAGACCTCATTTGAAACAAACCATACCGGACACACACTAACTTTTCAGGTTTATTGCGATCTTAAAAATTTAGTCTTAGAACTCTGAAATGCGTTGTTTTAAAGTCCAAAAGCTTGCATCCTGCTTTATGAGGGAGCCATTTCATTCTTAAAGTAAATGAATAGCCTATTCATAATAATCTGTCGGATGCCTTTGTTGACCCAAAAGGAACTACAATATGTCAGTGATGGGCAAACTACGGCCTGGCGGACCTTTTTATCCGACCTGCAGAGCTGCTCATGTGACTGCGATGGGAAGTGACGGAACCGGGGTGGAGTTCAGGCGGCAATTTGAGGATTGCAACTTCCGTGTTCCATGCTTCCTCCTCCCTGATAGGTATTTAACCTCTTCCGGACACATGACGTTCCGGTACATTATGTATAGTTCCGATCGATCGCCGCCACCCAGCGGGCGGTGATCGGAACTGGGTGCCTGCTCAAATCATTGAGCAGGCACCTTGGGTCAATGACCCAATCCCCCCCCCCACCCCGTGTCGGCGATCGCAACAAACCGCAGGTCAATTCAGACCTGCGGTTTGCTGCTTTTCCGGGTTATTCGGGTCTCTGGGGACCCGATAACCCGGAACAGGATGGTTATCAGTGGTGTGATACTACACCACCAATCACCATCCTGCGATCCTGAGAGGTGATGGTGACATCACCTCTCAGGATCAGCTCTCATTGGTCGGCTGGGCGGCCTTGCGATTCAAATCCTGCAGCGCTCCTCTCCTCCTCCTTTTGTGTCCGGGAGCCGAGGAGAGGCTGCACGTCCAGAGCTGCAGGGATCATCAGCCAGCAACCCCCATCTGTGCCCCAGCACCACCTCCCAGGTATTTAGGGAAAGGTTAGGGACAGGTTAGGTTAGGCAGGTATATACAGGGAAAGTTGGTAAAAAAAAAATTGTTGCATCACCTTAAAATCAGGTGTCTGGGGTCCACAGCACAGCCTCAGCTTGCCTCCGAGTCCGAGAGCCCCAGTGAGGAAGAGGATGACCCCACTTTCCTTTTGTCTTCCGCGTCCTCATCTAGCGATAATGAGCGCCCAAGGCGGCGGAGAAGCTGCCAGGCGGCGCAAGGGGACCGTCATGCTAGGGACCCTATGGCCGACACTAGTACGAGCCGCTCTGGGGCTCGTACTAGATTTCTGGCTTACCAGATAAGTCACCTGAGCCCCCAACTGGTGAACTGGCACCGTGTACCCCAGAGCATTTTGAGCCCATGATTCCTGATTTTGTAGGCCATCTAGGAATCCAGACTTCCACAGTGGGCTTCACTGAATACGACTAATTTTAGTCGTGTGTTTTATTTTTTTTTTTGTTTTTTTTTTTAGTGACCACTTTGTAAATTAAATGCTGGAGCAAACAAACCTGTGGCTGGACGTCGGTCAGTGCAGCCTAGATGAGGACGTTTTGGGGCCTTGTGCTGCACATGGGCCTAGTCAAGAAACCCAGTGTCAGGCATTACTGGAGTAGGGACGTCCTCTACCAGACCCCACTTTACAGTACGGCCATGACACTCTCCCAGTTAGTCCGTCTGGAAATGCCTGCATTATGCAGATAATGCAGCATGTCCACCCCCCCAAAAAAAAGGAGATTCTGCCTATGACCGCCTGTACAAAATCAGGCCGGTCATCGATCACTTTGGGGCCAAATTTGTGCAGGCCTATGTACCTGGAAGGGAGGTTGCGGTTGATGAGTTTCTCATTGCTTTCAAGGGGAGACTCATTTTCCGCCAATATGTTCCCTCTAAGCGGGCGAGGTATGGCGTAAAGCTGTACAAACTTTGTGAGAGTACCTCAGGGTGCACTTACAATTTTTGTATCTACGAGGGCCGAGATTCCCGTATTGAACCCCCAGAATGTCACCCCACTCTGGGTGTTAGCGGGAAACTTGTGTGAGACCTTATGCACCCACTGCTAGATAAGGGTTACCACCTGTACGAGGATAACTTTTATACTAGTATCCCCTTGTTCCAGTCCCTCGCCGCCAGATCCACGTCCACTTGTGGGACCGTGTGGGAAAAATCAACGTGGCCTCCCTACCCACCCCCTCCAGGTACCCATCCCCAGGGGTGAGACCCGTGCCATCACCAGTGGAAACCTGTTGCTGGTCAGATATAAGGACGAGGGATGTCCTTGTACTGTCCACAATTCACGGTAACAGCATCACCCCTGTCCCTGTGCGAGGTACCGCGGCAACGGTCCTCAAGCCCGATTGCATCGTTGACTACAATGGGTATTTGGGAGGAGTTAATCTATCTGATGAAGTCTTCAAGCCATATAATGCCATGCGCAAAACCCGGGCATGGTACAAAGAAGTTGCGGTCTGCTTTGTGCAGGTTGTCATGTATAACTCTTTTGTGCTGTCCCAGAGCGCTGGAAACAAAAGGAAATTCATATAGTTCTATGACCGGGAAAGAACAGGACCGCAGAATGAAAGGAGCGCAATTTGGTTCCTGGAAAGCAGATTTTGATGGCTTTTTTTTTTTTTTTTGACACAATGTCCCATTTGAAGAACCCCTGATGCACCCCTAAAGTAGAAACTCCATAAAAGTGACCACATCTAATAAACTACACCACTCAAGGTATTCAAAACTTATTTTACTAACTTTGTTAACCCTTTAGGTGTTCCTCAAGAGTTTATGGCAAATGGAGATAAAATTTCCAAATTTCTATTTTTGGTAACCTTGTGTCACAAGAATGTAATATAGAGCAACCAAAAATCATATGTACCCTAAAAATAGTCCCAACAAAACAGCCTCCTTATCACCTTTAGTGATTGTCTACTCTGGGGGGGCATCAGGGGGGCTTCAAATGGGACATGGTATAGATAAACCAGTCCAGCAAAATTGGCCTTCCAAAAACCACACAGCACTCCTTTCTCTCTACGCCCTGCTGCGTGGCCATACAGTAGTTTACTACCACATATGGGATGTTTCTGAAAACTACAGAATCGGGGCAATACATTTTTTTTTCTGCTGTTAACCCTTGCTCTGTAAAAAAATAAATAAATAAGGATTAAAATGAAAAAATGTGCCAAAAAATCTAAATTCTGAAGTTTTAGCCCCATTTCCCATTAACTCTTGTGAAACGCCTAAAGGGTTAATGACGTTTTTAAAATTTTGAAGTTTTGAATACCTTGAGGGGTGTAGTTTTTAGAATGGGGTCATTTTTGGGTGGTTTCTATTATGTAAGCCTCACAAAGTGACTTCAAACCTGAACTGGTCCCTAAAGTGGGTTTTTGAAAATTTCAGAAAAATTTCAATATTTGCTTCTAAACTTCTAAGCCTTATAATGTCCCCAAAAAATAAAATGGCATTCCCCAAATGATCCATACATGAAGTACATATGGGGAATGTAAATTAATAACTTTTTTGGTGGTATTACTATGTATTATAGAATTGGATAAATTGAAACTTGGAAAATTGCTAATTTTTCCAAATTTTGGGTAAATCTGGCATTTTTTCATAAATAAAAATAATTTTTTTTGACTACATTTTGCCAGTGTCGTGAAGTACAATAAAATACGAAAAAAACATTCTCAGAATGGCCTGGATAAGTAAAAGCGTTTTAAGGTTATTCACACATAAATTGACACTGATCAGATTTGCAAAAAATGGCCTGGTCCTTAAGGTGAAAATAAGCCCGGTCCATAAGAGGTTAAAGAGGACCTGGGTAGTGTGTGTGTGTGTGTGTAATTAGTAAAGCAAATTTAATTGTTAATGCAAGTTAATTCAAGACTTGAATGTGAGTTTAAAAGTTTTGTACAATAACTTTTTATGCTTTTCTACCTTGAATTAAACTAAACCTTTAATGTTACAAAATTTATATTCAGACAAATGCCCCATCCGTCTACTCTTGGTCCAGCCCCCTTGTCCAATATATAAACCCATTGTGGCCCACGAGTCAAAAAGTTTGCCCACCTCTGAAGTGGTGGTGGTGGTAGGTAGTAGTTCAAAAGTGTGCCTGCTGAAGTGTCCAATTCAGTCTGTATCCAGCTCTGAAATGGGTGCATCAATCGAGTGATAACATTATTGGAATGGTACACTTGTGCAAGTAAGGCACATAAGCATACTAGGCTGGAAGTATTTGGCCGGAACACAGATTATCAGGGAGATAATGAATGGACTGTGCCAAACGGTGGCATTTTTGTCAAAGATGGTATCAGCCTTAGTATATAGGAGGTGTATGTGGACTGATTTAGTCTATCCAGTTATGCATGTGATGTGGTAAACAGATGCTATTTGGGGGGGGCTGTAACATAGTTTTAAAGCAATGATGATAATGCTCGGCCAGAGGCCTACAGTTATGAGTTTTTATTGCTAGTACTAAGTGTAAATATTAAATGGACCTGACAGTTGCTCATTTTGGTCATATGGCTTTAGGGTTTGGTGTTCGTTGGTTCAGAACCTCTACCTTTTTCAGAGCATCTGGAAAAGGTCTGGACGGGCATCTTGTATTTTCTCTCTAAGTGTTGCAAATTTTGTGCAGTCATTATCAGGGGCATAACTAGAGTTCTATGGGCCCCAGGGCAAACTTTGAATTGAGCCCGAGCCCAACCCCCCTCCCCCCCTAAATACTTAGTGCCTCTTCACCCCCCCCCCAATTATGTGCCAGTAACAAGTGTCGTCCGTCCCCCCCCCCCCCCCCCCGTGACAGGCACAGCACTATGAAGTGCCTTTTGCTCTGTGACATTAGAGGAATTTTGATATCTCTAACTTTTTAGTCCAACCAGACTGTTACTCGGCTTTAATTCTTCTATCGCCGTTCTATGGAAACAGTAGGCTTAATGAGCATACCAAATGCTTAAGATAACTTCTTTATTAACTTCAACTCTTTATATTTAACACTGCCACCTCCGCAGCAGATAGTCCATGTACAAGACACGTGTTAAATAAAAGTATCACAAAATGGTGGTTCAACTGTTCAATCTGGTCATTCAACATAAAATGGTGAATATATTTCTCTCTTCCGTATCTGTACTTTCACTTTAAGTTATTTAAGCACTTTATGATGTCTCTGAGAGGTATATGACGTTTAACCAATAGTTCTACTTGCTCAACTTGGTTTGCAGTTTGCTCTATACAATTGCTTTGAGCAGTTTGTTCTATATAATTGCAGATTGGTCTGGTATGAGCAGTTCGCAGATTGAATGCTTTTATGCAATTTGGTGGAACTGTAAGTAAACATTCATAACTAGTTCAGTATACAGTTCTAACCACAATACTAACAATAGGAACATATCATAACTGTTCTAAATACCTAGTTTCGCCTCCTTGCTTCCATAAAACTCAACTCTGACTGGAACTGTATGTCTGTTCAGCTCCTCTGTCTGGTGAATAATGATTCTAGCTAGGGGATTTCCCACACAGGCTCACTGTGAGGCTGGCTGTGATTGATCTACACTCCTGGGCAGTAACAACAGTTTAACTCTGCTTTCTGTTGCTAATTCTGCTGTGTCATTGAGCTTACCTTACATTCATATAATGAATCTTAAAGGCATTTATCTTTTCTGTGTGAGCACCATACATAACTGTTTTATGACATCCAAAACATGAAGTCACTGTAAATGACTCTGCTTTTGTCTTTAACATATAAACTGTGTTGAGGTTATTGCAGGGGCGGACACGGACAGTAGAGGGCCCCTGTGCAAAGAATGTGCCCCCCCACCCCAAGCCAAATTCTCAACATAACTTATTCCGTCCAAACATTACCTATAGCAATACAAAACACAGGGTAAGGCAACTTTCACACCTCTGGCCACCTGATTCGGCAGAGAATGCAAGGAATTGGCCGGACACAAACTCAGGCATGCAGTGGTTTGTGTCCCGCTAATTCTCTGCATTTTTGCCAGATTGTGATCAGATCTCTGCCAGTCCCCATTATAGTTAACAGAGTTGGCAGGCATTCTGTCTGTATCCAGCAGTGCTGGAGCATTCCAGCAGGCTGTTCTCTGCTGGTAGCGGTGCACCGGTTCACGGAGGGAGTGGCAGTCAGTGCGGAGTGTTTGGGGTCAAATCACCTACTCGGCTATGTGACAATTTTTTGTTAAGCCGCCGGATCTGAAGGAGAGATCTGCCGCTTGCTCCAGTAGATGGGCAAGTACTGATGAGGAGAGTGGCGTGGGAGCTGGTGTTGTGAGCTGTCAGGCTCCTGGACCCTAAGACCGATGATGATGATGTAGCCGGGTGAAGAAGGGGCTTCATCATTATTGGGAGAAGAGGGTGGCAGCTTGCGCATGAGGCAGTGGCTTAGCCAGCAAGGTGACAGCGTAGACTTGAGTCAGCAGGGTGGCAGCAGTGCGATATCGGGAGCCATACGTCCCCGTGGTAGACCGCCTGCTTTGCAGGAACCTACCTGTCTGGAAAGTAGCGGTGCAGGGTTTCACTTAGGCAGCAGTAGCAGGCAGTCAGCGTGGAGTGTTTGGGGGGGCAAAGACATCTGGCAGGTTAAATGCCATACTCGGCAGTTTTGCATTTTTTCAAGCTGCCAGAAAAGGGGGAACATGGCTATTTGCTAAATCTGTGTACAGAAGCTCAGAGCATTGCCTGGGTGCCAATGTTGGCACTACGGCCCTGCGTCAACACATGCAGCATCACCATAGAGTGGCCTGGGAGAACCGTGGCTCTGATGTAGTGGTCCACCCTGCTGCATCACCCAGTGGCCCGCACCCCTTTTCCTGCAGTCAAGGCTCCACCACCTCAGCTGAAGGGAGCTGTCTTTCCTTCCCATCATCTACTGGTTCTGATGCTCCTGCTCCTACTCCCCATCAGTCATTATGTCAACAATCTGTTTGCGGAACGGGTGCAGACCCATTCATTCTCAATGGGGATGGAAAGGATGCGGACAGCACACATTGTGCTATCCGTACTTCCGTTCCGCGGCAATAGCGGACAAGAATAGGCATTTCTATAGGGGTGCCGGGCCGGTGTATTGCAGTCCTCCCCTGTCTCCTCAACTTTGTCCTCAGCCTCCACTGTAGGCACAATTCAGACTGGTCCTCCAGCATACTACTTATGCAAAGCAGTGTGTCGCAGTTCTGCACCTGGGCGAACTGAGTCACACTGGGGAGGAACTACTGTATGCCGCGTCATCGAATCTTGGCTGTCTCTTCACCAACTGCAGATGGGAACCATGGTAGCCGATAAACGAGAAGAACATTCTGTCTGCACTGCGTCAGGAGGGGCTGATCCATACTACCTGCATGGCGCACGTCTTCCATCTGGTTGTCACACGGTTCCTGAACCCAACTGCAAAATGTCTTGAAAATGTAAAGGAAACTGTGCATGCATTTCAGCCACTTTTAGGCCTCTTGGATATGACCGTATAACTTTTTCAATGTTTTGTGGTCCGTTTAAATAGATTAGTGTTTTGTTTTTGTTTTTTTTGTTTCAAGTAGTGTTTCCATTCTGTTTGATCAGTTTTTTTGCGGATTGGAAACGGAAGCATACAATAATGTTTAAACAGTAAGTACATTAAAGAAATTGGGCTGGGCATAAAACTTTCAATAGATGGCTCCGCATAACCAGAACAGATACGGAAGACATAAGGATGCATTCCTTTTTCTGTGGAACCATTGACTCGAATGGAGCCACGGAACGGGATTTGCAGGCAGTAATGGGACATGTTCTATCTTTGAATGGAAATATAGAAACGGCACTCGCTCCGTACAGTATTCAAACAAAGTATTATGTGAATCGACTTCGGATGTCGATTCTCTTATCCCTAGTCCTGACGTTTGAGCTTCCATAAGGCCTCTATCACACTTTGAGTATTTGGTCATGATTTGGAAGCCAAAAGCAGGAGTGCATCCAAAAGATCCAAAGATTTCCATAACGTTATCTCTGTTTTTGACCTACTCCTATTTTCCCTCACCAACGCTGACCAAATACTGATGATGTGAATGCGGCTGCTTAAACTACAGGATCCGAACGGAAAAATAAACAGTGATGTGAGCACAGCCTTACTGCTTACACCCTCCCCACTCGCTTGGGGCCCCACCTTGAATTTTGGGCCACTGCACGGTTAAGTCCACGCCAATAAATTAGAGCTGACAGTAACCTTGACCACATGGCAGCAGTGTAAACTCCGCCTTACAGGTCAGTTATTGCCATCACTTATAGCTCATGCACACAATATTTAATTTTTTTTTTCCCTTGAAGGATTCTGTATGCTACTATAGCTAGGCATGTTGATGACCTGCACGATTATGTGCATTTCCATATATGTGATCTGCCTGTCATTTAGATGCACAGTAATTGTTTCGCAACCAGAAAGGACGGACTATGCATGTTGCTGCACTGCTCAGTGACCTACACCAGACCGGGATAGAGCTGACTGCAGGCTAGAATTGAACGGATTTAACGCGCTTCATGACTAATTTGGATCAAAGCAAATTTTTAACAGCAGTCACTGTACAGGGTAAACAACGTGATTCTGTAGTATGTGTGTGTGTGTGTGTATCACAGATGTGTTGGAACCAAATATGTGGTAAGGATTTCATTTTTTTTTTTTTTTTTTTTTTTTAGTACAGCAGCCATGGTTCTCCTGAGAAGCAGAGAGTAGGAGCTCTGCTCTCACATGCATGCTGGGCTCCTACACTAATTGTCCTGATCAGGAGAAGCACCGATCTGGGCCACTTAACTCCCTTAGCTGCAGTCAGTCAGTAGCAACTGCTACAGCATCTGACTGGTTAGCAGCACCCCGACCCGACAATGAGGTCACAGGGTGCCAATTCACCTTTTTACCATACCAAACAAAAAAAAAAAAAAAAAATTACATAAGGCCTCTAACTAAAAGATGGTGCCTGAACAATTGAGTGTACACGAGATTGATCGGCACATCCACCTAAGTATCGTGGGTGCTCAGTGATGGGAATATATCCACAGTCAACAGGAGATATAGAATCACGGCACTCCAACTTTAGATGCAAGGATTATTTATTATGTAAACAATATATTATTCATGCCATATGTGTACAGCGGGCCCGCTGTACACATATGGCATGAATAATATATTGTCTACATAATAAATAATCCTTGCATCTAAAGTTGGAGTGCCGTGATTCTATATCTCCTGTTGAACAATTGAGTGGACTCCATTGCAGCCAGATGTCTGATCTGCAGTAACTCTAATCACGGATTGTTGACCTCTTTTGATGGCATGGTTCGTT
Source organism: Bufotes viridis (assembly GCA_033119425.1). Classification (NCBI taxonomy): domain Eukaryota; kingdom Metazoa; phylum Chordata; class Amphibia; order Anura; family Bufonidae; genus Bufotes; species Bufotes viridis. The sequence continues at coordinate 259,809,214 of CM065593.1, forward strand.
ATTGCTTCACTTCCCAGAAACAAGTGAATAAAGAGATCAAAAATTTGTACGTACTCCAAAATGGTATCAATAAAAACTACAGATTATCCTACAAAAACAGAAGGTTCACATATCTCTATAGACCTTAATATAAAGTTATGGGGATCTGAATATGGCGATGCAAATTCAGGGTTGTGTGTTGTGTTTTAATGTAAAAAAAAATCATATAATTATACTGACCACAGGATAAAGGTAACATATCAGCTTTACCGCATAGGGAACACTGTAAAAATGAAACTCAAACTATGGCTGGAATTGCTTTTATTTTTAATTTCACCACATTTTAGAATTTTTTTTTATTTTAGTTTTTTTCAGCTTATTGTATGAAATATTAAATGGTGCTATTAGAAAGTAATTGCTAATGACTGAACAGAAAAATAAAGTTATGCTCCTGGGAAAGCAGGGAGTACAACAAACTGGAGAAAAAAAATCTAGTCTATAAAGGAAATGGGTTATTAAAAGAAAACTATTTAAACAATAGGTCTTTTTCTGAAGACATTTTTGGTCATGTTTTTAATTTTCCATGTCTATCTACAGTATATTGGAGGAAATAAAATCCTGCAGTTTTTTTGCACTGGCTTCTAAGCTTAAAGGTCCCTTTTACATGGGCCGACAAGTAACGCTGGTTAGTGGTGATCTGCAGGGTAAATGCACCGTCGATTTACCCGATGAATGAGCAAAACGCTCATTCTTTGGGTAGTTGGATCTTTTGTGCAGCTCAAAAGATGGTTTCTCAGTGGCAGACGGTTTCTGGGAAATGAGACCGTATAATATTATAGGGAAGAACGTTGGCATTAGTGATAGCTACAGCTCCTAGTTTGGAGGAGATCGGTGCATGTAAATGCAGCAGTCTCCTCCACTAGTGATAAGTAGATTGTCAGGAAGGAACAGCAGTTATCTTATTACAGGTAAGATTAGAATTACAGAAATCGCCTACGTTGTGTGTGTGTGTATATAGATAACTCAGGATAAACCATTTGTAATAGGTGATTGTCAAAGCTTATGTATTCCCTTTTGAGCTCTCTCTCCATAGAAGTCATTCAATTCTTGTCTGATAGGTCTATGGCCCATTGGTGGCTGCTTTAACGCTTGGCTCTAAATATTGTTAAAGGGAATACGTCATCAAAAATTACATATTTAAATCACCACACTTTTATGTTAAACATATTTTAAATTTTTTTTTTACTTTTCCCACTATCTTAAAGTGCATTATCCTGCATTTTTCACACTGGCCACTGCCTGTCATGATTTCCTGTTCTGTCGAGGTAACTTTTCAGTAGCTAGCTTGTTATGCAGATAGAAAGACCATGAAAAGTAACACTTCTATGGATACACCATTCACAATCAGTGCATTTTAGGTTCCTTCTGACCTCTGCACAGGTCAGAGCATGCCTAGAACATTCTTCCATAGAAGTCATTAGGGTCGGCTCCTGTTCACTGTGTCTAAGGCCACATTGTGTCTAATATTGATTTGGTTGCTGGGCAAGAATTTACTTGGCCCCCTGGATCCCACCTTCCCACACCCTAGCATGCAATCACGCCCTCTTTAAAAATTTCTTTTAAAAGCAAAATTCAAATACAAAATGCTAAGTTACTTAAAAAAAATTAGATTCACACTGAATGCGAATTTCCTTGCGCTTCGTGGTAACGAATTGCATTTTTTTCCTAAAATGGCTGCTACACGTGTGAGGACATGGGGCAAGGAACTCTAGAAAGGCGGGATCACCCATACTGACATGTATGCAGCCAATCAGCAGCCAGCCCTGTGATGTCACAGCCCTATAAATAGGGTGGCCATCTTAGATTCTGCCATTCACTAGCGTGCTTAGTGCAGGGAGAGATGTGTCTGCAGGCGCTAGGGACCGTGATGGGAAAGACTTAATTGTGGTGAGGAAAAAAAAAAAAGATTTACAAGTGCAGGGAAAGATTATTCAAGGTGTAGGGAAAGGATGGGGAAGAATCATTCCACCAGCATTTGTGTTGAACAGGGTTCAGTCAGGGAAGTGACAGCCTGGGTAATAGGAACAATCGGATTTACACCTTGCTGCACTGACTGGGGATCCAAATTGCCATTATGCAGTTCTGTAATTCCAGCAAACCTGTCTTATTTGGGTGCAAGTGCTGTATGATACAGACATTAACAGGGTTTATTACAAGGAAATATTTCTACGTTTTATTTGCCCTTGTGCGGTGCATTTATGTTCTAAAGCATTTTTTGGCTTGTATTTGTGGGGGGAAAAAGGGCTTATTAGCCGTTGTGTGGTGAAGGGTGAAAATTACAGCCCCTTTTGTCGTAGATTAGTGTAAAAAGAAATTATTTGCCGCTCAGCGGTGCAGTGATAAATTCTGAAGCTGTATATTAGTGGCAAAATAAAAATATCTTCGCCGTCCAGCGTTGCACTTATCTGTTGAAAAGCCTGTTGTGTAAAAGTAGAAAAAAAATAGGGCCTAATTGACGTTCTGCAGTGCAGAGATATATTCTGAAGCCCTGTTTGCAGTGTATTAGTGGCGAAATAAAAACTAATCTAACATTGGATTATTTGATCTAACAGTATGTCAGACAGAAGTGCCAGGCCCTGCACAGGGTAGTGGAAGAGGGATAAATGTTTCTGGCGCAGGCAGTGGTCGCAGCAGAGTAAGGGGGTGTGGCGGTATGGGTTGCAGCGAGAGGCCTTAGCTCCCAGTGTCATCTAGCGGTCGTGTCTTGACCAGCAACCCAACGGTTCTTGAATGGTTGACTCTGTAATCAACTTTGTCCCAAGTGACATCAGACGCCCCCAGCCAAGAGACGGTGGGTTTCTCTGAGACAACGCTTAGTTGGCATGGTCCGGGAGCAGGCCCTGTGCCTTCATCTGTCCCCAACCTGCTTCTGTCCTTTTCTGTTCCCTCAGCCAGAGAAGTATATGCTGTGGGCTCGGCTCCACTTTTCAGCAAGGATGAGCTACTAGAGGACAGTCAGCAGCTAATGTGCAGCTAAGATCTGGAGGAGACATCCGCTGCTTCCTCCACTAGGCAGGCAAGCACTGATAAGAGTGGCGTGGGAGCTGGTGTTGCGAGCGGTCAGGCTCCCCACCCAGAGACGGTTGAGGGGGAAATCAGTGACGTGCAGACGCTAATCAATGATGGAGAAGAGGGTGCCAGCTTGCCGGTGAGCCAGCAAGTCGATGTCATGGCCGAGAGTCAGCAGGGTGGGACGTCGGGAGTGAAACAAGCCATGGGTAGACCACCCACTTCGCAAGAGCCTACCTGCCCGGGACGTAGCGGTGCACGGGCATCACGGAGGCAGTGGCGGTAGCAGTCAGTCAGTGCGGAGTGTTTGGGGTAAAATCACCTACTAGGCTGTGTGGCAGTTTTTTGTTAAGCCGCCGGAGGAGGTGAACATGACCATATGTAGAATCTGTGGCCAGGGTGCTAATGTTGGCACCACGGCCCTGCATCAACATATGCAGCGTCACCATAAAGTGCCCTGGGAGAACCATGGCTCTGATATGGTGGTCCAGCCTGCCGCTGCAACCGCTGCATCACCCAGTTTCAGGTAGTCAAGGCTCCACCAACTCAGACAAAGGGAGCGGTCTGTCCTTCCCATCATCTGCTGGTCCTGATGCTTCTTCTCCTACTCCTCGTCCGTCATTTTGTCACCGAAGCGATTGCCAAGAGACAACAGTATGCGTGCATGCATCCAAAGATGCAGAAGCTGAATGTGCTCCTTCCTAAGTTGCTGGTGCTGCAGTCCCTCCCTTTTCAAGCAGTGGACTCAGCACCTTTCAGAGAACTGATGGCTTGTGCTGAGCTGAGGTGGAGAGTCCAAAACAGTCACTACTTTGCCAAAAAGGCAGTACCAGCCCTGCACACACACAGAACAGAAGGTGGACCAATTCTTGAGCCTGTCGGTGTCTGCCAAAGTGCACAGCAGCGCCGATGTGTGGAGCTGTAACTACGGTCATGGACTATACATGTCCTTTACGGACCACTGGGTGAATGTGGTTCCTGCACAGCCACACCTGCAACTTGGCCAGGTGACGCCGCTTCCACGTTGCCACGCCGTAGGTCCGGCTACAATGTCCGCCTCTGCCTCCTCATCCTCCGTGTCCTCAGCCTCCACTGCAGGGACAATTCACAGGGGCCCTCCAGCATACCACATGTGCAGGGCAAGGCAGTGTCGCGCTGTTCTGCACCTCGTTCCCCGGGCGAACGGAGTGACACGGGAGGAACTGCTCCGTGTCCTTTGTTAAGCAATTGAATCCTGGCTTTCTCCATGACAACTCCAAATCAGAACCATGGTGACTGACTACGGGAAGAACATTGTCGGCGTTGTGTCAAGGAGGGCTGAGCCATGCGTTCTGCATTGCACGTGTTCAGTCTGGTTGTCAAGCGGTTCCTGAAGTCTTCCACCCATCTGCAAGACATCCTAAAAATGGCCAGGAAACTTTGCATGCACTTTAGCCACTCGTACACTGAAAAGCACACCCTTGTTGAGCTGCAGCAGCAGAACCCCAACATAGGCTGATATGCGAGGTTTCCACCCGTTGGAATTCCACCCTCCATATGTAAGACCGACTATATGAACAGAGAGAGGCCACAAACAATTTCTTAATGATCCAAGCAGACAGGAGTACTCCCCTGTGTAACTTTGATGTCAGCTAGTGGCAGCTCATGCGTGACACCTGCCCTTTGAGGAGGCCATGTTATGTCAGTCGCCAGGACTACCAAATGAACAATATCATTCCACTGCTTCATGTCCTGGAACAGATGCTGGTAAATCTGGCTCGGGTCAGGGGTCCCAAGACGTGGCACCTAGATCTCACTGCCACATGAGCCCTGTGGGAGTTGAGCTGGAGGACATTGGACTCAATGGACAAAAGGGCAGATATTTATTTAAAAAGAAGACAATTGGGAGGCCTTGGCGGCCTTTAAGCCTGCTATTGCCACCACTTCTGTTGCTAGATCCCTAAAAGTGTGTTTGGGAGAGCTGTTAATATACTCTTTTCTTTACTATATATAATGCTCTGGATTTCTTGGGCAATGCTTCCGCGGACTCCTTAAGGTTATTTGCCAGTTTCCGCCTTTTCTAACTCTGCTCATAGAGCTATTTGGTTCAAAAGCTTTGCGCCATTCCGTGTCAAGGGGAATACTCATTTGGGCCAGTCCTTGATGATTTACTGGAAAAGGCCTCTGATAGAAAAAAGGGCTTTCCTTCCACCAGTCAGGAGCCCCCTAGGAGATCCCTCCGTCCCAGATTTTAATAGAGAATGTTTCAAGGGGAAAGAAAGGGCTAGACATTTTACAGGAGCAGATAAGAAGTCTAAAGGGTTTCTTTTCTCCAAGTCAGATGCCTCAAAGCAACCCCAATGACGCCAGGCCTCCAGTGGGGGTTGTTTGTCTTTTTTTCACGTCGGTGGCAGAGTATCTCCAACAGCCTGTGGTTAAATTCGGTTATAGGAGAGGGGTTAAGGTTTTAAACGTTGCCAATAGAAATATTTGTGATGACAGATTATTAGAGATGAGCGAACATTTAAAAAAAGTCCGTTGTTCGGGGTTCGGGTGGTGGTTAATTGCGCATCCCGTTATGGATTCCACAATAGCGCATATGGAATCCATAAGGGGCGGCTGCCACCAACCCGAACTGTAGAACAGCTGAAGGACCTGGCGTGACGTCACTGTCATGTGATCAGTGCAGGGGCGTGGCTCAGCACGGATCAAATCCAGTGCTGAGCCACGCCCCTGCACTGATCACATGACAGTGACGTGACGCCAGGTCCTTCAGCTGTTCTACAGTTCGGGTTGGTGGCAGCCGCCCCTTATGGATTCCACAATAGCGCATATGGAATCCATAACGGGATGCGCAATTAACCACCACCCGAACCCCGAACAACGGACTTTTTTTAAATGTTCGCTCATCTCTACAGATTATCAGTCACATCCCCCAAGACAGTCTGCCATCATCTCAGAAGTTTCTTCCCTATTAGAGAAAAAGGTGTTGGTGGAAGTTCCAAGGCAGGAGGTGACAAGGTTTTTTTTTTTTTTTTTTCTCGACTCTTTTTCTTGTTCAAAAACCGAATGGTTGGTTCATTTCGAACAATAATATATTTTGAAATGTCTGAACTGTTATCTGGTGTACGAGAAATTTCGGATGGAATCCATCAGGTCGGCATTGAACAATCTCTTTCCAGACTGTTTTAAATGGCCATGGTATATCTGAGGGATGCGTATTATGTCCCTATCCATCCCATCCACCAAAGATGTTTGAGAGTAGCAGTTCCGCTAGAAGAGATCCTGCATGTTCAGTTTCAGGCCCTTCCCTTTGACTGTCGGGCACCGAGGGTTTTCACAAAAATCATTGCAGAGATGATGGTCCACGTGAGGGAGAAGGACATGGTTATCATAGCCTATTTAGACTATTTTCTTCTTGTCGCCCGGTCAAGTCAGATCCTGAGGGGACAAATTGCCTGGTTAAGGGAGGTTCTGGACAGACTAGGATGGGATATAAACCTGGAGAAGTCCAGTTTGTGTCTTAGTCATAAGTGCAGCTACTTAGAGATGATCCTAGATTCCAGATCTCAGAGGTGCTCGTTACCCCCTCTTCTGATCAGGTTAAGGGTTCAAATCCTTCTATCATCAGTTCGTTTCTTTGAGGGAGGCCATGTCTGTGCTGGGTCTCATGACTGCCGCTATTCCAGGGGTACAGTAGACTCCGTATCCTTCAAGGCCCCTCCAGCTTCAAATTCTGGAAGTTTGGGACAATATGGGAGCAGTGGCCTATATCAACAGGCAGGTAGGTACCAGGGCTCCGGGTCTGATGTCCCTCAGTCACCAAATTTTCAATCTAGCAGAAGTTTCTTTTATCTCTCTGCAGTACATCTAGGAGGAGCAGACAATATAAAAGCAGATTTCCTCAGCCGTCATCTGTGCCAGGGGAAATGGTCCCTAGACCAGGGGGTTTTCAATCAGATTTCCTCCTTATGTGGTGTCCCAGAAATAGATCTCTTTGCCACCAGGTCGAACAGAAAGGTAAAGGGTTTCTTTTCCCTTTCCCCGAAGGAGCATCCAAAGGCAGTGGATGCATTTGCTCAATACTTGGAGCGGGGCCTTCTCTATGCCTTTCCCCCTCTAAAGCTGTTACCAAGAGTCCTCAGAAAGATCAGAGAAAAATCACCATGGTCAGTGATGGCTCCCTTTTGGCCAAGGAGGGTTTGGTTTTCTTGTCTCCACAGGATGTTGATAGCCACCCCTTGGGTTCTTCTTGAATTCCAGGGACTTCTGCCTCAGGGCCCAATCTTTCATCCAGAAGTAAAAAATCTTCACCTGGCTGTTGAAAGAGAAATTTTTAGGAAGAGTACTTTCTGAGGAGATCACCACCACTCTGTTGGTGAGTCGTAGAAAGGTCACTTCAGATATCTATTTGAGAGTTTGGAGGGCTTTTTACAGATTTGCCAATAGACCAGTGGATGTGCTAGATGTTTTCCTTCCTTTGAGGGATATCTGGCTTTCATTGTGTTGTAGTCCCATAACTGGGGCTCCACATTTATTTTGCATATTACTGTTTCCCAAGGAGCTTTGCACTTCAGATTGCTGTGTTGGGACTCTTAAATGAGGCTCCGGTGTTTTTTGTAGCTGGTCTCCCTGAGATCAGCTATTGGTGTGTATGTGCTAGATGTTCCAGACATTCCACTTGTATTGTATTTTTTTTATAGGAGGGATGGAGAAAAAAAGTTTAGACCTAGCACTTTAAAAGTGGCGATTTCAGCATTAAGTGCCTTGTTTGAGTTTGTTAGCTGATCATCCTTGGGTTAAGAGGTTTGTGACTGCAGTAGCTAAGTTATCCCCAGTCTGTAAAAATGGGGTTCCTCCCTGGGATTTAAACTTGGGGTACTTTCACTTTCAGGGCTCTCTCAAACGGTCCAAAACGGATCGTTTCAGCCCAATGCATTCTGAATGGATAAGGATCCGTTCAGAATGCATCAGTTCGGCTCCGTTCCGCCTCTATTCCGTTCTGGAGACTGACACCAAAATGCAGCTTGCAGCGGTGCAGAGCTGAACGGATCCGTTTTGACTTACAATGTAAGTCAATGGGGACGGATCCGTTTTCAATGACACAATTTGGTGCATTTGAAAACGGATTCGCCCCCCCCCCCCCATTGACTTTCAATGTAATTCAAAACTAATCCGTTTTGACTTTGACCTTTTTTCTTTAAAGCTAATGCAAACAGATCCGTTCTGAACGTTTGCATTATAGGTGCGGATCTGTCTGTGCAAATAACAGACGGATCCGCACCTAACGCAAGTGTGAAAGTAGCCTTAGTGGTTTCAGCTCTCACTTCAGATCCCTTTGAGCCTATCAGTACGATTTCTCCAAAGATGCTCTCACTTGTGTTTCTCTTAGCCATTACCTCCGCTAGGAGTTAGTGAGATCACTGCACTTTCCATTGACCAGCCTTATTTGGTGATCTTGGAGGATTGGGTGGTGCTTTCTCCTGATCCTTCTTTTTTACCAAAGGTCTTTTGCCAGTTTCACCATTCTCAAGAGATAGTTTTACCCTTTTTCTGTGCTTCTCCAAAAAATGAGGGAATCACAATTTCATTGTTTAGATGTTAGGAGGTGTATAATTCAATATCTACAGGTCACTCTGCCTTGGAGGTCCTTCTCCCATCTGTTGCTTTTTATTCCAAGGTGCGAAGAAGGGCTCTGCTGCTTCTTCCCAGAGTATTGCTAGGTGGATTAGACAAGCTATTTACTTAGCATATTCTTCCAAAGCGGTTGTTCAGCCCTCTGGGTTCGGAGCTCACTCTACTAGATCAATCTCCACTTCATGGGCAGAGGGGGCCTCTGCTTCTATAGAGCAGATTTGTAGGGCTGCCACCTGGAGTTCTCCACATAAATTTTTCAAACACTATAGACTTCAGCTGCTTTCTAATGAGGGCCTTGCTTTTTTGCTTTTGTCCGTAAGGCGCTCCAAGCTATTGTCTCACCCTAGATTATTTTCGCCTAATCTCCAGGGGTGCTGTCATAGGTTAAGGGGAAAAATTTATTACACTTACTGGTGACCAGTTTTCTTTGAGCCTTTGATGGCACCCGGTTAACTCCCTTCCCCTATATCAATAATACTTAATTTCTACTTTTTTTTTTTTTTTTTTTTTTTTTTTATTAGATTTGAGATGTTATGTTCCTTAGTTCCTGAAAAAGTACTGGGGATAGAGGGGGTGAACCCTCTTTTAAAGCGGTTCTGGTTCCTGTTCTGAGGAAGCGGTATCTCCAGGGGTGCTGTCATAGGCTAAGAACCCATTACCGGTAAATGTAATCTAATTTTTTTCTGGAGTGCAAACACGTAGTATAACTGGAACTGACATACACTTCAGATAATTTCCACTGCATGTCTCAAATACATCAGTGCAGGAAACACTTGCTGGCTTGTGCAAGATAAAGAAAATTACAAAATGTTTCCGCACCTCAAAGCAAAATCCTCTTTTGTTGCTTTTTTTTTAAATGCAAGAAACACTAAAAATGGCATGCTGCAGCAGCAGCACCAACTTGTTTCACAAACGTCCTTAATCATGGCATAACATGCAAATAATCAGAACCTGTTAAACACATGCATCCAATAGGATCAAACTACACCATGCAACATAATTTTGGAAGCAGAGGTATCCACCTGCAGTGAAGGTAACAGAAACCTAGGCATAGGAAAAAATGGGGATATCACAGGAAAAAAAATCCCACAATTTAATAGATATATAACAAATTACTTGTAAAGTTAATCCATTGAGATAGCTTGTGTCCAAATTTAGTATCCAAAACGCCTCCCATAGCAGCAACTTTTTTTTTTTTTTTTTATTCCAGTTCCCACCCACCCCGGGGGACACTTACCTGTTCTAAACCAAGATTGCCAGATTTCTTGTTAATTTAAGATAATGTTTTTTGTTTTCTAGTAGTACAACCTACATAATACAGATCATAATTAATACAACTATCAATCATGAAGGTGTCACTGATGCTAGATATTTTTAAATGCATATCTGCACATCCACATTTATAGAAAAACCTTTTTGACTAAGCAGAGTTCTGCCTCCCCTGTTGGAGGCAAACTGGGAAGCAGAATATCGGCTAGTGCGATCACTTTGGCGCAAGTATTTGTTTTTGCATTTTTAAATCCATCACCAGAAAGGAAAGAATCTTGTGTCCTGCACTGAATTTTATTAAGGGCATCTATGATTGTTTTTTCTTTATATAGCCCTTGTCCTGTAACCTCTGGCTGCAGCATGTCCATTTTAGCTTGGACAAACTTCCCATATGGAATAGCTTCAATGGTGTGGACTGGATGGCAGCTAGTCCCATTAAGGATGGTATTATCTGCAGATGTTTTAGGATAAATAGTGGATTGCATTTATCTCTCCAAAGGAGCCCCCAACAACTCCAGATCTTGACAAAAAAATATATATATCAAATCTGAATTTGAGTGAGCAATGGCTGTAAATATCAAATTGTTTATTAATATAATTAATTAAGTTTGGTATGGCGCCTCACAACCCCTCTGGACAATTAAATGTCGTCCATGAAACGACCATACCAAACCACATCTTTAAAAAAAAGTGTAAAAATAAAAAGCTCCTCCCAATATCAGAAGAATTATTCTTAAATATTTACCTATTTTGAATCGACACAATACTCTGGCTTAGACTATTGGTGAAGGATGCCACTGTGTAGTCAAAAAGCGTTGCACTTTAGCCACTATTCTCTCCCAGTTTGCCGCCAACGGGTAAGGCAGAACTTGGCATAGTCAAAAGGGTTGTGGGTGTGGTTGATGTAATATGTGCAGATATGTGTTTTAAAATATCCAGCATTAGGGCCACTAATTGATAGTTTTATTAATGGGAACTCATCACGTTGTTTTTTTTGTTTGTCAAATGTGATCTGTATTATGTAGGTTGTACTACTACCTAATTCATTTACAAAATAGTCCTTTACAGGGTGGTCACTGGGGAAAAAAAGCTGCTGCTACGAGAGGCATTTTGGATACTAAAGTTGGACACAAGATATCCCAATGGACTTCCAACTTTTGTAGTGACTTGTTATATAGCTACTAAATTGTGAGATTTTTCTTGCCTGTGATATCTCCATTGTTTTCTATGGTTTCACTGCAGGTGGACAGTAGTGATGAGCGGGAGGCGCCATGTTCGATTTCGCGAATATTCGATTGAATATTCGTCATATATTCGTCGAAATCGAATATTCGCCATTATTTTATATATTGCGACTTTTACGCGAATATATATTCGTGTCGCGAATGAAACTTAGATCGGAGTTCCTAATGGTTAACTTGTATTGCTAGAATTGACAAAGATAACGTATATCACACGAATATAGCACTATATTCTCAATCTTCGTTATATTCTAGCAATACAACCATTAGGAACTTGGCTCTAAGATCAATTCGCAATGCGAGTATATGTTCGCCTCGCGAATGAAACTTAGAGCTGACCGAGTTCCTAATGGTTGTATTGCTGGAATATAACGAAGATTGAGAATATAGTGCTATATTCGTGAATTCGAGATATTCTCAATCTTCGTTCTATTCCAGCAATACATACAACCATTAGGAACCCAGCTCTAAGTTGAATTCGCAATGCGATTAATATAACCTGTATTAATCGCATTGCGATTACAACTTAGATCTGAGTTCCTAATGGTTGTATTGCTAGAATATAACGAAGATTAAGAATATAGTGCTATATTCGTGAATTCGAGATATTCTCAATCTTCGTTCTATTCTAGCAATACATCCATTAGGAACTTAGCTCTAAGATCAATTCGCAATGCGAGTATATGTTCGCCTCGCGAATGAAACTTAGAGCTGACCGAGTTCCTAATGGTTGTATTGCTGGAATATAACGAAGATTGAGAATATAGTGCTATATTCGTGAATTCGAGATATTCTCAATCTTCGTTCTATTCCAGCAAAACAACCATTAGGAACTCAGCTCTAAGTTTATACTCGCATTGCGAATAGATCTTAGAGCTAAGTTCCTAATGGTTGTATTGCTAGAATAGTACGAAGATTGAGAAAATCTCGAATTCACGAAAATAGCACTATATTCTCAATCTTCGTTATATTCTAGCAATACCACTATTAGGAACTCAGCTCTAAGTTTCATTCGCGAGGGGAACATATACTCTCGTTGCAAATTGATCTTAGAGCTAAGTTCGTAATGGTTGTATTGCTAGAATAGAATGAATATTGCAATGCGAATAATTCAGGTTATATTAATCGCATTGCAATTACAACTTAGTCAAATTTGTGAGATCGTGATTCTCACATCCGACAGTACATTTTAGCATGGAGGCGTTCCCATGCACATGGGAAGTCAGCAGAAGTGGCAACGGGCAATGACTGAAGCGGGCAGGGAGCCAGGAATCCTCCGGACAGGTAAGAACAGCTTTTGGGAAGTGGGAACTGGGAAGACAACCAGAGAGCAACAAGAATTAACAACTAAAAAAAAACGAATATTCGAAATTGCGAATATATAGCGATATATTCGCGAATTATCGAAGTTGCAATATTCGCGATAAAAATTCGAATATTCGCACTCAACACTAGTGGACAGCTCCGCTTCCAAAATGATGTTGAATGCATGTGTGTTTTTAACAGGTTGCAATGATTTGCATGTTATGCCATGAATAAGGTAATTTGTCTGAAAGATGGTGGTGGTGCTGCATTGTGCTATTTTTAATTTTTTTTCAAGTGGTGCCAGTGATTTCCTCCTTCAGCTTCGATCAGAAATGTCCTGTGTTAATCCTGAGAGGGAGACTTATGGGAGAAGCCACAGGAGTTTTTATTAAATGTTGCTGTAGAAAGCCAAGAGAGAGGACATCATTTTTTTCGGCTTTTGAAGTAATCTAATCAAGCCTAGAAAAAACAAGACTCCCCTAGCCTGCTTGGTGCCAAGTCTCTTGGCCTATTAAACTTATGATCTATAAACTTGGTCCCACCAACCAGTGCTTTCATTCTTCAGCAAACTTCCTATTAAAAAGACAGGCAGATGCAACCTATGATTCTGAGGATGCTCTGCTAGATTGGCTTCTTTCTTAATTTACAGCTGTAAATGGACCTGGATCTATGGAAAATCCTTTAGAGGGAATGGTGAACACCAAAAAGACTCCGCCTCAAACTCTAATTTCTCCATGTCAAGGAGAGAATATTTTTACCTTTTTATCCTTTTTTGACATGAATACGAAGATCCTCTAAGGATAAGGAAAAAGAAATCAAGATTTAATCAGTAGATTGCCACAAGTTTGACCCAAATATTCTATAAAGATATCATTCATAAAATCTTGGAAGACAGCCTGGGCACTGCAGAGCCCAAAAGGCATCAATAGATCTTCATTATGCCCAGTATGACTGTATTATGTGTTTTTTATTCAGTCCCTTTCCCTCCAGAATTCTGATCAGATTATAGTTTTCCCTAAGATCACACTTTCAGAAGATGACTGGCTTTTTGAACTGATCAAATAATTCTGATATGAAGGGTGGGGAATAGTGTTTATGTACAGTGATTTAGGAGTCCTCTGTAGTCAATATGGGAAGGTCACCGTCTTGGCCAAAAAGGAAGTCCAGCAGCAGCCAGGGACTTGGATGGACAATTATCTCTTCTTCAGCTTCTCTTTGATATGCTGCTGCATCTTTTGGTTCTCTGGAACACGTGGAGTAAATCCTGCCTTTGGGAATCTTGTGCCTTGTTTAAGGGGAATAACGGCAGTCTCTTTACAAAAGCTGTCAGCAAAATTATCTAAGTTGGCAGACAGACTTTGAAGAATATTGGTAGCTTTTAGAACTGGGGAATTAAAACCTCCCAAAAGTGAATAGGTTGTTGAAATGGAGAGCAAACCAAGGTTATCCAAAAATTATTTGATGGGAGGAAGAGTGAGTGAACAGAAAATAAATTCTCAGTGGATACTTCTTATTGACAACTTAAGACCAGGAGTATGGACTATTGTCACTCATCAAGATAAAGGGCTGCTACCAAATGCCTATGGTTTCTCCCGAGACTTGGGATTAATACTCCATTTCTTGGCCAAATCAGCAGGGCAACAACACAATATTTTGTGGAGAAAAATAAAGTATGCCTGGAAGAATCTCTCCATTAACTTGCAGGCTTGAAAGTTTTCCGAATTGAAGGTACATTTCTTGGAAAAGTGCCCTTAACACACTATAAAGACCTAAGGAACTCCTCCTATCCTCCTTTGCCTTGAAGAGCCTCAGAGGACCCAGTTATACAGTATTGCTTCAACCTTGATCACATCCAGTTAAGATCTCATGATGTAGCTTCCCTGTCTAACCTTCTTTCCCTGATACACCTGTGAGTATTAATGGATACTGAAACTAGACCATTAAGAGTCTCATGGAGGGAAATTGAGCCATGGCATTCATTTACCTGGTCAGAGGCCCAATACTGAATACACAGGGTGGCATAATTCCAAATCATTGAAACCTGAAGCTGATCCACAACTGATGGGCCCCTTGCAGACAAGCGTGTCATGCTGCGAGTCCGCAGCGCAGCTCCTCGGCCTGACCTCTGTATTGGCAGCATTAGTCACTATTATCCAATACATTCCAGAACTGTAATGGTTACATAGCATCATAAATCAATATAATGCTATGCAACCCTGTCAGTGCTGCGAGGTCAGGCCGGGAGCTGCGCTAGGGACTCGCAGTGTGACAAATGCTCGTCTGCAAGGGGCCATATAGTTGCATTAGGATCATCATGAAGAGAAATGCATCCACACTGCATAAAGCAGGATCTTCAGGCCTTAGACTAAATGCCTAAGACTGGAAGAGGGTTTTTTATTTTTTTTTTGTCTGACTCAATAACTAGACCTCAAAGTAAAATACAGTTAACAACTTTGTTCTCAGTTTAAAAAGAATCCAAGTTTGGCAATCTCAGGAGTCGCATCACATCCCTATATATTTGTGGGTTGTTCCTGACAAACCAAACCAGCAAGGACCTTCTGCATCAAAGAACTCTGTCTATTCACTCACATTTTGCACAGGATAAGCATCAGACATATGACTCCTGGTGTGTAATGATGCCTGTTGCTTGAAGAACTTCTATCTAAAGCAGTTGCCACTTACAAGTCTGAAGTATGGCTTTTGGTACTTGGATATCCCCAGGTCTTAAGTTGAGCACAATTACGGTTTGTAACATCTGGATGTTCTAAAAAAAAATATGAAAACAAGTATCATATTGACAGGCAACAAATGCAGAATAATGGCATGGATGGATGACAAACGGAGTATGGCAAAGGATAATAAAGATGTGGTCTGTCAATAGGGCAGACTTCGACTGCCTACAGCTGAAGAGTAATGAATATAAGCAAGGAGAATAAAACCAAACAGCAATTTACCTTGAACTGCTAATTCCATGAAGAATATAGAAAATCAAAATCCAAACTGCAAACCTAAAGCTGAACATACAAGATACTTCAATACAGGCAGCAATAAGACCATAGAACCACAAATGCCAAACTGTATTTAAACTGTATAATAGTGTTGAGCGGCAGGGGCAATATTCAAATTCGCAAATATTTAGTAGAATATATTCGAGAATTTGCGAATATGGTCTTGTTTGGGAAAACCAGCATTGTAATATGTGTGGAATGTGCACGCAATACAGGCGTGGGTAGCTATAGCTAGGTTTTTCAAGCTGCTAAAGTTTCCTGAGACTGGATAAAATGGGTGGCACGGCAGAACATTGCAACAGCTTTATATGCAGATAGAGTGCTCCAATATATTTGCAATTGTGAAATCTCACTAATGATGCACATATTTTTGCGCAATACGTGCAACTTCACATTTTAACAGGTCTGACTACATATTAGTGATTGGTGCACTAAGTATTGTTGTGGACTTGTGACATCACAGCACTGTGTATGTAGCATGTATTAATGGACAGCAGAACCAGCTACACTATATCACTACACTATATCCACTAACTATCTGTAAAAAAAAAATATATCTAATGTAATGACACAGGAAAGCGGAGAGCACAGCAATAACACTGCTGTTTTTCGAAGCTCTGCAAAATACTGCATACAATGGCTGCTGGGAAGGTTCGTATATACTAAAGGGGTAGGAAACTTTCCTATTGTTTGCTAGGGATGTTGCTAAGCTCAGACAAAGATATTGCAGCCTTATCATTTGCCCACAAGCAAGAAGCAGGGAGGGATCATGGGTTCAGATGAAAACAAATCTAGAATATTTGAAAATTACGAATATACTGTATCACTATATTGTAAATAGTTGCGACTTGCGAATTCTTGAAGTGGCGATATTCACGATTAAAATTTGAAATTCGAATATTCACGCCCATCACTATATTTAAAGACAATGGACCAGGGTTCAACACTAAAGAGGCACAGAAAATACAGGTATTTTAAAGGCATAACTTAAAAAAAAAAAAACTCCCAGCAAATACCAGACCAAAAGTTGATAACATGTTTGGACAAGATACCTATTGCTCTTAAAACTCAAACCATATTTGGCATGCAATATATTACAAATAAGGTATCACTTATCAATAGTCATCTCATCACAGGCAGGATTATAGTGGAGGATAGAACATATTATAAATCTGGGGACTGATAACGCCAGATCCCCTTCTGATAAGTGAGGAGGATGCCTACCTAGTCGTCTTTCCTTACCCACACACTCTTTGCCGGTTACTGAACATGCATAGAAAACTCCTCCCATAGAAGTTGAATGAGAATAGTGTCCTCTGGCCCACTGGCTGTTGTAAAGCGTATTCCTGAATGCTGTTAGCACAGTATGATGGCTGTTCCCATAATCATGTACAAAGAATACCAATCTGTCATTTTCTAACTATAAATATGTAAGTGTTATGTACACTTGAAATATGGACAGAAAATTATTACATTAGAAATGAATATGAGCACATTTTTCAAAAATTCAGTTCGCTGAATGTTTTTGGAAAAATTCACTTCAATCCGACTTTATTAGCGGCGAATCACATTAAACAGCTCTTTCCTTGCTACAGAGAGCCTTTATAGTGGAGTAGAACACTGAGCATTGCAGTAACACGCATAGGGAGTCTGGTAGTGAAATTATACTCGGAGTCCATATGACATGCAGACGACAGGCGTCATTCTTAAAATCACTCCACACTTCATTTATTTGGGTAGTCATGGGGCCAAAACTGACCAAATAACTCAAGTATCAATTCAGCCTTACAGGTAGATATTGGTGTCAAGAAGTGCAGTCCTTTTACACCCTCATCAGCTGATTCCACATATGTGTCTACAGAACCTGTTCTATAAAACTCTTATGCAAGTGGAGCTCCCTGACAGAGTGGAGAGGGTGTCCGCAGTAAGTTTGTGTTGAAGTCACTGATTATTTTGCTCTTCCTCTGATCCGTCAGAACAATAACCCACAAAAAACAGATCCTGTCGGTGGAGCATCCGCCTTCACTCGGTCAGCATTTGGTCAGTAATCAATCAGTATTGCTAATGCCAAAAAAAGAGTGGATCTAAAACAGAGATGACACGTGAATGAAATATTTGCTTCTGGCTACCAAATCATAAGCTAATTCTGATGGGACCATACAGGCCTTACAGCTGCTACAGACAGGATCCGTTGTGCGGCTCATTTTTCCTTCCTTCCTCCAGATCAGAAGAGAGGTCAATTAAATGATGTCAGCCAATGACTGTCTGGAGCTGACGGCAGCATGAAGAGGCCACAGAGCGGCACAATGACTGTCTGGAGTGGGCAGCAGCAGTAGTAGCAGCATCAAGAGAAGGCCACAGATTGGCAAGGTGACAGTGTGGAGATGGCAGCATCAGGAGATCACGAAGTGACCCAGTGACAGAGTGGGGAGGTGGGTGGCAATACCAGTACCCGCTGATGCATCAGGCATTGATGGGTGGAAATCCTGGCTGATCCATGCCTGATTTCATCTTAACAAAGGTCAGTCTCTCCACATTTTGGGTGGACAGACGAGTTCTTCTTGGTGTAACTATGGCCCCCGCCGCACTAAACATCCGCTCTGATGCAACACTACTGGCAAGGCAGGACAGCTTTTCCAGGGCAAACTCGGCCAGTTGCATTTACAAATCCAGTTTGGCTGCTCAGTAGTCCAGCGGATCTTCAATGCGGGTTGGCAGGGTGCTGTCCCGGTATGCCACCACCTGCTGGTTCAGTTCCTCCTCCATGTCTACCTGCTGCTGCTGGTGAGTAAGTTTTTCACTATGCGGGTGAAGAAAGCTGCTGATCAGCGACTGTAGACTCTGGCTGCTGCTGATGGAGCAGATACTGCTCTTGCCACCCCTCCCCAGCAGCCATGGCAGAGGAACATGAGCACAGAGGACCCCCCCCCCAGTCAGACCTGCGAGAGGATGGACGATGGCGCAGATGGGCAGCGCCAACTGACTACATAGGGTGTCTCTGCAGTAATTAAGTTTGTCCTCCCTCTCAGTGGGTTTAAAAAAGGCCCCCATTTTGGACCGGTAGCGAGGGTCCAACAAGGTGGAGAGCCAGAAGTCATCCCTTTGCCGAATGGCGACAATTCAGCTGCCACTATGCAAACAAGTGAGCATGCAACGGGACGTTTGTGCAAGTGACTTGGAGGGACTCCCTGCCTCCATCTCCATTGTATGCTTCCATGGTGTTTCTGGTCCCTCTGTCTCATATCCCTCATCCGCCTGTAGCTCCTCTGGCTGCTCCTGCTCCTCCTCATGTCAGCTGAGTAGAAAAACCACCCATTTCTCTACACATTGCCTGTCCTTCAATGTCCTCCTCCTCTTCCAGTTCAGTCCCCACAGGGCTCATGTGGCCGTAAGATCTAGGTGCCACGTCTCCTGTCCCCTGACCAGCCATTGGTACCACCATCTGTTGTAGAACATGAAGCAGTAGAATGAACTCGTTCAGCCTGTACTCCCGATGGTGGAGCCTTGACTGCCTGCCTGAAACTCGGTGATTGCCACTGGGTGATGCAGCAGTTGCTGAGGCAGGCTGGACTACCACATTGGAGCCACGGTTCTCCCAGGCCACTGTATGGCGATGCTGCATATGTTGACGCAGGGCCTTAGTGCCAGCATTGGCACCCTGGCCACGCTCCATCTCCTGCCCACAGATCCTACATATGGCCACGTTCACCTCCTTTGACGGCTTAACAAAAAACTGCCACACCGCCGATTTTTTTTCCCCCCCAACAGTCACCACTGACTGACTGCTACCACTGCAAAGCAGGTGGTCTACCCCTCCTGCTGCCACCCTGCTGACTCCCAGCCATGCTACCACCTTGCTGGTTCAGCCGCTGCCTTACAAGCAAGCTGCCACTCTCTTCTCCTAAAGATAATTATGCCCATTCTGCACCCGGCGCCCAAGTGCGATCGGCTTCATCGAGTAGTGTCTGTACGTCACTGATGTCGTCCTCAACGTTCTCTGGGTCAGGAGCCTGACCACTCCAACACAAGCTTCGGTGCCCTTCTCCTCATCACTACTTGCTTGCCTAATGGAGGAAGCGGGGGATGTCTCCTCCACATCTTGGCTAGGTAGGAGCTGCTGACTCTCCTCTAGTAGCTCTTCCTCACTGAAAAGTGAAACTGAACCCACTGCATGTAGTACTTCTCGCGGTCAGGAAACAGAAAAGGCAAGAGGCAGGTTCCAACGCCACCTCCCACACCACTCTCCTTATTACTACTGGCCCTCCTAACGGAGGAAGCGGCAGATGTTTCCTCCAGATCTTGGCTGGTTAATAGCTGCAGACTGTCCTCTAGAAGCTTGTCCTCGCTGCATAATGGAGCTGAGCCCACAGCATACAATACTTCTGTGTCTGAGGGAACCGCAAAGGACAGAGGCAGATTGAGGACAGGTGATGGCACAGGGCCTACTCCCGGACCATGCCAACTAAGGGTTGTCTGACGAACCCACCGATCGTTGGCTGGGGGTGTCTGATGTCACTTGGGATGAAGTGGATGACCGAGTTAACCAATCAAGAACCGCTGGGTTGCTGATCAAGACACGACCGCTAGATGACATCGGGAGCTCAGGCCCCTCGCTGCGGCTACTGCTGCCACGCCACCTTACTTTGCTGCGACCTCTGCCTGAAACATTTAGGCCTCTGCCACTCCTCTGTGCATGGCCTGGCACTTCTGTCTGACATACTTGTAGCTGAACTAAATTAAAAGGAAAATAAAACGCCCCTGTGTACTGAAATAGGCCACTAAACGCTTTCAACACAAATAAATACAACAGTTAAGTGTGTATATATTTTTCTTTGTGTACTGAAATAGGCCACTAAAGGTTTTTTAACATAGCACTTACAGCACAATAACAAGAACAAATTGCTGGAATGAGAGAGCTGTATAATGGCTATATGTAGTATAAATAATCTTTCCCCTGCACTTGTAAATGGCTTTTCTAGCACTGTCCCTAGCTTCTTCTGACGTCTCTCCCTGCACTAAGACGCTGTGAAATGATTCCTCCCTATCCTTTCCCTGCACTTAAATCGTTTTTCTTTTTTTTTTTTTTCACAATGAGGTTTTCCTATTGCTGTCCCTAGCGCCTTCTCAAGTCTGTCCCTGCACTCAGAACGCTGGCAAATGTCTGAATACAAGATGGCCACCATATTTATAGGGCTGTGACATCACAGGGCTGGTTAGCTTCTGATTGGCTGCATGCATGGCATTATGGGTCATCCCACCTTCCCTGAGTTTCTTGCCCCGTGTCCTGACATGTGTAGCCGCCATTTTGGCCACAATTTTAGGAAAAATTGCGATTCGTTACCATGAAGCATGAGGAAATTCGCATTCGTCGTGAATCGAATCTTTCCTGAAATTTTGTAACGAAATTCCCTTTGTCTGCTTCGAATTGGTTAATCTCTAATTAGGAATAATAATTTACTATATAGACTGTTTGGTTATGTTGTACATTTTCTATGCAATGAACATAGCTATTTAGTTCTGGCACCAGAGCTACTCTCAAATGGCAGATATTTAGCGCATCAGACCACCACTCATCAGAAATGAAAGAAAATCTGTCCGTTTTCTGCTGCCCTCACTTAAATCCTTACAGCTCTAGTGCATGCCAATGAGTCTCTATATATTCATGAGCTTGTGGCTCATATGAATCAGTAGCAGGTGGGCAGAGAAAGCAATGAGATTATGATTATGGGCACTCATTGGCATGTGGTGGAACTGTTCAATACAAGATTTTGGCAGAATGGCTGGCTTAATTAAAGAAAGTGACCCAACATTTTGCTAAGGCTGAGTTCACATCAGCTTTTAGCCTTTCCGTTCTCCTGTTCCATTATAGGAGCAGGAGAACGGAAAGGACGGCTTCGGCACATAACGGAGCCTACGGGGTCTGTTAGGTTTCCTCTCAGAGGCCAGATTTTTGAAGCGGAGACAGCTGACTGCTGATGTGAAGTCAGCCTAAGGAGACTTTTCAATACTTTGATTCCTTTAGTTGGGACACCATAAAACTGGTGACAGATTCACTTTAAAGGTATATCTTTAGGATAGGCCATCAATATAAAATTAGTGGACTGCCTCTCTTAAGGGTCCAGCTTGGCACCATCTGAGCCATTCTATTGGGCATGGAGTACCTATTTACATAATAGTCAGAACATTGACCACCATTCGGCCTCATGTCAGAAAGGGCTTTGTCTGCATTACACAGCAAAATTTAGCCAACTATGTAAGGCCATAGGCCTAACTAACTGGGACAAAGTCCTTAAAAATAAAAATACAACCACAAAATGGGAGATTTTTAAAAGCATTGTAACATCTAATTGTGAGAGGTGCATACCTTTTATAGGAATAAAAGGCTAAGAAACAATAAGAAACCAATGTGGATAAATAGAACCGTAAGGAAAGCAATAAATGACAAAAAGAAAGCATATAAATCACTAAAACAGGAGGGGAGCCAGGAAGCACTGATAAACTAAGGAAAAAAAATATAATATGTAAAAAACTAATAAAAATTGCCAAAGAGTAAAACTAACCCTAAAATGTTCTTCAATTATATAAATGGTAAAAAATATAAATCTGAAGGAGTCGGCTCTCTACACAGCAATGAGGGGGGTGTTGCAGAGAGCGACAAGGATAAAGCAAAACTATTAAATCTTTTTTTTTTCTCCACAATATTCACTGAGGAAAATAAACTGTCAGATGAAATGCAGAATGTAAAAGTAAATTCCCCATTAAAAGTGCCCTGTCGGACCCAGGAAGAAGTACAACAACGACTTAAAAAGATTAAAAAAGACAAATCGCCAGGACCGGATGGCATACACCACCGTATCCTAAGGGAATTAAGTGGTCATAGCCAGACCTTTATTTCTGATATTTACGGACTCTATACTGACGGGGAATTTTTCACAGGATTGGCGCATAGCAAATGTGGTGCCAATATTCAAAAAGGGTCCAAAAACAGAGCCTGTAAATTATAGGCCGGTAAGTTTAACATCTGTTGTGGGTAAACTGTTTGAAGGTTTTCTAAGAGATGCTATCTTGGAGTATCTCAATGAAAATAAGCAAATAACGCCATATCAGCATGGCTCTATGAAGGATCGGTCATGCCAAACTAATTTAATCAGTTTCTATGAAGAGGTAAGTTCTACACTTGACAACGGCGAATCAATGGATGTCGTATATCTGGACTTCTCCAAAGCATTTGACACTGTACCTCATGAAAGGCTAGTATATAAAATGAGAGTGCTCGGACTGGGAGAAAATGTCTGTATGTGGGTAAGTGACTGGCTGAGTAATAGAAAACAGAGGGTGGTTATTAACAGTACACACTCAGATTGGGTCACTGTCACTAGTGGGGTACCTCAGGGGTCAGTACGGGGACCTATTCTCTTCAATATATTTATTAATGATCTTGTAGAAGGCTTCCACAGTAAAATATCAATTTTTGCAGATGACACTAAACTCTGTCAAGTAATTAACACTGAAGAGGACCGTTTTCTGCTACAGAGGGATCTGGATAGATTGGAGGCTTGGGCAGGGAAATGGCAGATGAAGTTTAACACTGACAAATGTAAACTTATGCACATGGGAAGGAATAATGCAAGTCACCTGTACATACTAAATGGTAAAACACTTGGTAACACTGACATGTAAAAGGATCTAGGAATTTTATTAAACAGCAAACTAAGCTGTAAAAACCAGTGTCAGGCAGCTACTGCCAAGGCCAATAAGATATTGGGTTGCATCCAAAGGGGCATAGATGCCCTTGATGAGAACATAGTCCTACCTCTTTATAAATCACTAGTCAGACCACACATGGAGTACTGTGTACAGTTCTGGGCTCCTGTGAACAAGGCAGACATAGAAGAGCTGGAGAGGGTTCAGAGGAGGGCAACTAAAGCAATAACTGGAATAGGGCAACTACAGTACCCTGAAAGGTTATCAAAATTAGGGTTATTCACTTTAGAAAAAAGACTGAGGGGAGATTTAATATCTATGTATAAATAGATCAGGGGTCAGTATAGAGATCTCTCCCATCATCAATTTATCCCCAGGATTGGGACTGTGACAAGGGGACATCCTCTGCGTCTGGAGGAAAGAAGGTTTGTACACAAACTTAGAAAAGGATTCTTCACGGTAAGAGCAGTGAGACTATGGAACTCTCTGCCTGAGGAGGTGGTGATGGTGAGTACAATAAAGGAATTTAAGAGGGGACTGGATGTATTTCTTGAGTGTAATAATATTACAGGTTATAGCTACTAGAGATGGGTCGTTGATCTAGGGAGTACTTCTGATTGCCTGATTGGAGTCAGGAAGGAATTTTTTCCCCTTAAGTGGGGAAAATTGGCTTCTGCCTCAGTGTTTTTTTTTTTTTTTTTTTTGTCTTCCTCTGGATTAACTTGTAGGAAACAGGCCAAACTGGATGGACAAATGTATTTTATATACTATGTTACACAACTCCCTTTTTTCTAAGAGAATGCTTTTGCAACTTTTTTGGTTGTTTTTGGTTTAAGTTGGAGTGTTTGATCCTAACTCTTGTCTTATCAGGGGCAAAATGATTCCATCAGATCTGGACGAAAAGATAATCACTCAAAAGGAAAATGTGAGTACACCTAAGAAACCCTCAAACCCAGTGGACCCTTGGCACAAATTATCTCCTGTATACCTGACTT
The DNA here is from genome assembly GCA_033119425.1 of Bufotes viridis. NCBI lineage: Eukaryota > Metazoa > Chordata > Amphibia > Anura > Bufonidae > Bufotes > Bufotes viridis. The sequence goes on from CM065593.1 coordinate 259,833,400, forward strand.
GTATCTTTTGTTCTGATACATGATATCTGTTCTGATAAGACTGGGAAGGGGGGGGGGGGGGGGGGGAAACAATGTCTGGATGCACACTGTACAATAACAACCAAGCTGGTGGAGTAGCCATTTATGCTAAGGATAGTTCTTTAAATCTTCAGTAATTCATGACACAGCTAGGACCTCTTCGACTTTGCATGCAAACAAACTAATGGCCCCTTTGCATAGACTGATGGAGCATACGAATGTCCGAAAGGAATCATTCCTTCCTGACAATTGCCTACTCATGCAGCGATCTCCTCCACGGTATTGGGAGGAGCCATCACTAATGCAATTTTTCGTCCCCATATAGAATAATTTTGTCAGCGCCAAAGTTCTGTTTAGACAACACAACTGCTGATTTAAGTGTCTGCACAAACAATCCTTTTGCCCAATGAATGAGTGTTTTGGTCATTCATCGGGTAATCAGCAGCACCTTTAGCAGAATCATACAAACGCTTGTTTTCGAAAATCTGCCTTAACATTGGGCAGTGTAAAGGGATCTTAAACTGGGAGCAGGTATTAGAATTGATGTCATAAATGGGTCTCCAGGTTAAAGAAAGCATTGTGATAAGTTCTCAAATGGCAGAAAAGGGAGATTTATACTGTAGTTATGGGTGGATTCAACATGCCTGATGTAGAGTGGAATATCCCAAGTGCTGATGAGTTGTGATGATTAGAGATGTCCCGAACTATTCACCGGCGAACATAGCTTGTTCGCGTCCGCCGCTGCGGGCGAACATATTCGATGTTCGCGTTCGCCCCTATACTTTATCATTGAGCAAACTTTGACCTTGTACCTCAGTCAGCAGACACATTCCAGCCAATCAGCATACCCTCCCACCTCCTATCTAAACGCAAGGACAGCATCCGTCTTAGATTCATTCTGAAGCTGCAGTTAGTTATTGTAAATCGCAATGCGATTTTAATATAACCTGTTTTATTCGCATTGCGATTACAACTTACTATAGATCTGAGTTCCTAATGGTTGTATTCCTAGAATATAATGAAGATAACGAATATAGCACTATATTCTCAATCTTCGTTATATTCTAGCAATACAACAACCATTAGGAACTCAGATCTAAGTTTAATTTGCAATGCAATTAATATAACCTGCATTAATCGCATTGCGAATTCAACTTAGAGCTGAGTTCCTAATGTTTGTTGTTTTGCTAGAATATACGTTATATTCTAGTAATACAACCATTAGGAACTCAGCTCTAAGTTGCAATCGCAATGCGAATAATACTTACAATTATTAATTGCTTTGCGAATCCATTTGATGCCTCTATTTGATTGTATATGACGGTTGACTATGACTACCGCCAACGTTCTGCTGCCTCCAAAGCAAGATATCTGAACCCCCCAGGGGCCATTTGGGCGTTTTTAATAGAAATCGCATCAAAAACGCATCTGCCAAAGGCTGTCCAGGCATGCTGGGAGTTGTAGTTTTGCAAAAGCTGGAGGCACACTGGTTGGGAAACACTGATTTCTAGACTACCATATTTGCCTATACCAAATGTAAATATGCAACCAAATGTGGCAAAATACACTAAAAAAAATGATAAAAACGCATATGCGTTTTTGATGAGTTTTCTATCAAAAATTCCCAAAATGGCCCCTGGGGGGTTCAGATATCTTGCCTCGGAGGCAGCAGAACGTTGGTGGTAGTCATAGTCAACCGTCAGTCAAATAGAGGCACCAAATGGATTCGCAAAGCGATTAATAATTGTAAGTATTATTCGCATTGCGATTACAACTTAGAGCTGAGTTCCTAATGGTTGTATTGCTAGAATATAATGAAGATTGAGAATTTAATCTTCGTTATATTCTAGCAATACAACCATTAGGAACCCAGCTCTAAGTTGAATTCGCAAATAAGATGTCCCGAACTATTCACCAGCGAACAGTTCCCGGCGAACATAGCTTGTGCGCGTTCGTCGCGGCCGGTGAACATATGCGATGTTCGGTCCACCCCCTATTCATCATCATTGAGTAAACTTTGACCCTGTACCTCACAGTCAGCAGACACATTCCAGCCAATCAGCATACCCTCCCTCCCAGACCTTCCCATCTCCTGGACAGCATCCATTTTAGATTCATTCTGAGGCTGCAGTCTCTGAGAGGAGGGACAGTGTAGCTGCTGCTGATTTAATAGGGAAATCGATAGCTAGGCTAGTGTATTCAGTGTCCACTCCAGTCCTGAAAGACTCATCAGATCTCTGCTGTAAGGACAGCGTCCTGACCGCACCCCAAAAAGCCCTTTTTAGGGCTAGTACATCAGTCTCCCTCCCACCTCCTATCAAAAAGCAAGGACGGCATCCATCTTAGATTCATTCTGAAGCGCTATATTCTCAATCTTCGTTATATTCTAGCAATACAACCATTAGGAACTCAGACCTAAGTTGTAATCGCAGTGCGATTTAATACAGGTTATATTAATCGCATTGTGAATTCAACTTAGAGCTGGGTTCCTAATGGTTGTATTGCTAGAATATAACGAAGATTGAGAATATAGTGCTTTATTCTCAATCTTCGTTATATTCTAGCAATAGAACCATTGGGAACCCAGCTCTAAGTTGAATTCGCAATACGATTAATGCAGGTTATATTAATCGCATTGCGAATTCAACTTGCCACACTCTGCGTCAACTACGAAATTTTCCATGGGAGTTTTGCTCCAGACTTGTCAATTGCATGTTCATTTAAGTAAAAACCATTACACTTTACCTTGTCATCCAAACAATACTTGATCCTTCTCTTGGCTCCAGCAGGCTAAGGGTAAACTGGCAGGTAAACATTAATTCTTTGCTTTGTCTCTCTGCTGCTGTGCTAATCTCTGGTTTCACAGTCTGGTTCCTATCGGCTTCAGTTACTATTTCTTATGAGAGCGAGGTATCCTGTGACCTGTTTTGCTAAGTAGGGTGTCTTTTGCATCATTTTTCCCTCTCGGAGGTACAAAGTCCTTTTATATCAGGAATGGGCAGCTCTTTGAGCTACTTTACCAAAGCTCCTGCAGCAATGAATGGAAAATGCTCCCTCACAGCACCATGCTGATTCACTCACTCCAACTCTACAGATTCCTGCAAACCATTCCCTTGGTAGGAAGCAAGACTAGCCCACTGCTGCCTAAAAGGAGGAGAATGGAATGGTAAGTTCCATTCTGACTAAAGATCTCTGACAGATGCACCTGCCACCTGCTGGACAACCAGGCACATTACATGAACATAAGTTTTTGCATAGAACAAAATAACACTTTGCTGGCGGTGGAACAGTTGGTGGTGCAAACCAATACAATGGCAGCAAACAGGCTAGCTGTAGGAATGGTAATGCAACTCTGGGCTACTACATATACAAGAGTGGAGATATAATTGATGAACTTAATGGAGCAGCTCTGAGGTAACTTTTTAATCGACCAAAGGAGATAATGTTCTAGGTTTAGATGTCACGAATGAGGAACTGGTGTCTGAGGTTAAGTTAGAAAGACAGTTGTGTTTCGGTGACCACAAATGTTTATGGCTTGATATAAAAACAGCCTGGGAACAACCATACTCTAATACAAAAGCATTAGACTTTAGAAGGACCAAACAGCAGGTCTGTATGCTCAGTGGACATGTTAAAAGTGGGAATCTTAAAGGCAACTAACCTACGTCACTATGACCACTATGGTTTACTAGAGAAAAGGATGCTTTTAAATTGTATAAAGAAACCAGAAGTGCAGCTGTTGGAGAACTGTATGAGCTTTAAACAGAAAAAGGCCAGACCAAACATTATTAATGCTGCTATAGAATTGCATGATGAAGAGATGGCAAAGTCTATTAAAGGGGTAAAACTTTCTTCATGTATGTTAAGAAGAAAAACTGTGGAATAACAAAAATTAGAAATGGGGGATGGGAGATAACTATATTGATAGGGATTAGGCTCACGCTGACAATTTGAGACGGTTACTTTTGTTAAGTATTTTCAGAAGATGGCTTTATATATTGTAACTTGTGTGGGCTTGGTATTACCAATGGCTGTAAGAGTTCAGCACTAGTGTTCTTGGAGGCTGATGTCATATGTTTATAGTGAAACAAAGCAATCGGTCCAGATGGCATCCACCCTGGAGTTCTTTCAGAACTCTGATCTGTGATGGCTGCTACCAGGACCGGCTCCAGGTTCATGTGGGCCCTTGGGCGATAGTCTCAGTGGGCCCCCTTACACAGTGATAACTCTAAGTGCAGATAATATAGTAGACTTCACCTGCAGTACTATGTAACAGCACATATAACAGTCATAGCTATCTGAGTACAGAAAATGTAATAGTGTTACCAGCAGTCATATGTAAAACCACAGATGACACGAGTGCTAATAATATGGTAGTGTTAGCTGCAGTCCTATTTAAACCACAGATAACACTAGTGAAGATAATGTGGTAGTGTTGCCTACATCCTTAGTGTGCCTCCCTGTGTCTCTCCCACGGGCTCCATGCTGGTGGCGTTGCCTCCTCTTCCATCTATTCTTGCCCCGCACAGAACTTCCTGATGCATCTGCGTCAAGTAATAGGAACACGGATGGACACACACACACACTCAGACACACAGCTAGGCCTCACCACATTCCAGCCAGACTCCTTTCCATACAGGAACACAGCTCTCTGCTCCTCCCCCACTGGTCACATAGGTGGATGACAACAGGAAGGTCCTTTAGCCCAGTTGGGAACTCCATTTACCCTGTTCTGAGTCCTGGGGTCGCCCACCCCAGCATTGCACATGGCGGAAATTGTCTGCATTGCTGTGATAAGCTGCCTTAGAATTCAGAACAGGCAGTTTAATGAAGACTAGGACACAGTTGCAGGAGTGAGCAGGCACAGTGCCCCCGGGTGCTGACGCCGGCCCTGGCTGCTGCTCTTACTGATTTTGTTTAACCAGTTCCTCCTAACAGAATGTTCCTGAAGACTGGGGAATAGACAATGTTATATATACACCCACCAGAAGGGTAGCAGAGAAGATGAACCACCTGAAGATATTGGATGTTCTATGTTAGCTGAGATATCAAAAGAGGAGGATCTAGAGATCCTGATAGCGAACAGCTTCAAAATGGGTGCACAATGTGGTTAGGTGTCTGGAAAAAGTAGGATGCTTAGTGACAGTTAGAACCAGTAGGTAGAGATTGTGATCCTGCTGTATAGAGCATTAGTGAGACCACATCTGGAATACTGTGTCACCTACAAAAAGACATTAATAAAATGGGACAGATGTAAAGGTGGTCTGCAAAAAATGAAAATAAGTGCAAATAAGGTCCAAGATGTAAGTTGTTTTTAATAACCAAACAAAAAAAAAAAAAAAAACACAAGAACAAAGGGGAATAATCTAAAATTAGCTGGGGGGATGGGGAAATCAGAATCTATGTCTGGAAATATTATATGGAAAGAGTATTTGAGGCTTGAAACAAATGTATCTATTTAAGGATAAAGAAGAAATAGTAAGGGCAGAGTAGACGGGCTATAGTATTTTTCGGTCTTCCATCTTCTGTTCTAATAAAAGCGAAGTGATTTGTCCAGCAGGTGGCAGCATAATAATGATGCTGCCTCCTGCTCTCATACCAGCTACTGAATGGAGAGGAGGTTACTGGAACCCAGGGGAGGTGAGTATTCTAAATGTGGGAAGAGGATACAGGTGGCAGTCATGGGTACAGGGCTTATTTGGCTACACACCATAAGAGGTATGTGGGAGGCATGTGGCTTCTCTCCAAATAGGAATTATATATCTGGATTCTTTGAGGGTAGGGGATAGGAATTGGCTATCACTTTATGAAGTGCTTTATTTGCCTTCTCTCATTGCCATTCTTTTGAGTGATCATTCTTGGTCTATAATTGTCATTCATCCAGTGTGTCTAGGGATTTATTGGTGCAGACTTCTTAACGTGTACCTAAATAATCAAGCCACTTTCTTTAAAGCGATTACCAACCATCTTAAATAATGTTGTGATAACATACCATAATAAAATCTTTAAATATATTACATGTGTTATGTGGAACTTTTAAGCAGAACCTGTTTTGATAGGAAGACTACAAAATCAATTAAATAAAAATGATAAAAAATAAAGTTACAAAATTATTTTAGAGTTTCAAATTTTAAAGAAAAATGTTTATAGGTTTAGGTACATTTTTAATTTATTTTAACTGCAAGACCTGGACTACTATCCTTTTGTTTCCTTACTGAGCCTGCATAACCATAGGGTTCTGAATGAGACTTTATTTTGCAAGAGTATTTAAATGTTGTGCCATAATGGTTTCTAAAACCAATAGGCCTAATCTCCACTTTAGGATGGTGGCTCTATACCTATATAAAGCCAAGTACCATTTAATAAAATATGATTACACAAAGTGCTTTGTGAGTTCGAATTTGATTACTTCCATCAAATATGGCCAATATCTTATAGGATTGTGCCCTAGTTTATCACCTTATGGTGTTTACTCCAAGGAGTTCATGGCAAGTTTCTAGCTGGTACCTCAAGACTGACCCCCATTCCCCCCCCCCCCCTTCCCTGGTAGAAAGTGCTTCCCATCCATTCCATTGTCTTGACTCTGTTCTGAATAACCCCTCTTGTTTACAGGGACATGTGCCGTTCTATGTCAGTGCTACTGCTGGGACCACAGTGTATGGAGCATTTGATCCCTTTGTCAAGATAGCTGATATATGTCAGAAACATGGACTCTGGATGCATGTTGATGTAAGATTCTTTTAAATTAAACTGTAATAATTGAGGGTACTTTGAGGTGAGGGAGTGCTTCTTTAACATAAAAAAATATATATATATTGTTTAGTTTGTGGCCTCATTTTTTTACATTGTGAAATTTTTGTGTTACTATAGGCTGCATGGGGTGGAGGACTGCTACTATCAAAAAAGCACAGGACAAAACTGAGTGGCATTGACAGGTACCGTGCTCTAAATCGGGACAGGTTAAAGGCTGGGTTTACCACTGCTAGACTAGTCATGTTTGGTACTAGTGGGTCAGTGGCAAATTGGTGTGGACAATAATTGCATTTAAAGGGGTTGTCCAGGACTCTTATATTGACTACCTATCCATAGGATAGGTCATGAATAGCTAATTGCTGGGGGGTACAACTCCTAGCACCACCATAAATCACCTGATTTTTAGTGGCTTCAGGTTGAAAATAGGCTCTTGAATTACGCAGTCCTGTTACACAGTGACGTGAATGGGAGCAGCTCTGCAGTTACCAGCTGTGTTCACAACACATTGGATAGAGCTGTGTAGTGCCAGAACAGCTGAAAAGCAGCTGATCGGTAGGGGTGCTAATGGGATAGTCCTGGAAAATCTCCTTTAAGGGCTACTACACTTTTATTTTTATTTTATTTTTCTCTCTAGAGTTGTGTGATGGCTTGATTTTTTGCGGGATGACTTGTCGTTTTCATTGTAACCATTTTGGGGTAAATTTTGGTTTTTGATTGCTAAACACCTTATGGACCCAGGACGAGAACACTCATCCTAAATGGCCGGTACTTTTCACCCCAGGATGAGCATTCTTGCCCTGCGGTCCTTCTCCCCCCACAGGACAAGACAGCCGGATCCCTGCTGACTCGACCAGCATCGGTAATAACCCCTCATATGTCACTGTCAGCGATGACCACGGCATATGGGAGGTTTGGCCTCCCTCTCCTTAGCCATCGGGTCTGCGCACTGCGTTGGCGGGGCCCCGATGGTTGCCGTGGCAGCCCCAAGCCATTCAAAGACCCAGGCTGGGTCTCGCAGGTAAACTCAGTGTATTACACGGTGTAATACACTAATAGTCAATGTAGTACAATACAGATGTATTGTGCTGCATTGAAACAGGAATCAGACCTTTGTAATGTGTAATGTAAGTCCCATAGTGGGATAAAAATAAAAAATTATAAAAGTGAAAGTGTTTTTAACAATAAAAAAATTAGTTTCAATAAAAAGCCCCTTTCCCATAAAGAGATACATATAAAATTGTAAAAAATAGAAAAAAATAAGACATATAGGGTATTACCGCATGCGTAATAACTTGCTCTATAAAAAATATCACATGATCTAACCCCTCAGGTGAACACCGTAAAAAAAAAAAAAATTTTTTTGTTACCTTACATCACAAAAAGTCTAATTCCAAGCGATCAAAAAGTCATATGCCCCCTAAAATATTACTAATCAAACTGTCTTCTCATACTGAAAAAAATGAGCCCCTGTCCCCCCCCCCCCCCCCCAAAAAAAAATAAAAAAAATAAATAAATAAAACTATGGCTTTCAGAATATGGAGACACAAAAAATGCTTTAATATGTAAAACTAAAACAACTAAAAAAGTAGCTTTATTTGGTATTATCACATCCGTAACAACCTGCTCTGTTAAAATACCACATGAGCTAACCTGTCAGATGAACATTGTAGATAACAAAAATAAAAACTGTGGCAAAACAGCTATTTTTTTTTTTGTAACATTGCCTCACAAAGTGTAATAGATTAACCAAAAATCATATGTACCCTAAAAAAGTACCAACAAAACTGCCACCTTATCCCGTAGTTTCCAAAATGAGGTCATTATTTTTGGAGTTTATACACTAGGGGTACATTAGGGGGTCTTCAAATGTGACATGGCAACCTAAAATTATTCCAGTGAAATCTGTCCTCCAAAAGTCATATGGCATTCCTTTCCTTCTGCGCCCTACCCTGTGCCCATACAGCAGTTTACAATCACAAATGGGGTGTTTCTGTAAACTACACAATCGGTATAAGGTAACATGCACACAGGGCTACGGAACGGACATACTGATGCGGACAGCACATGAAATGAATGGGTCTGCATTCTATCAGCAAACAAAACTGAGCGGACAAGGAAACAAAATACGGTTGTGTGCAGGAGCTCTAATAAATATTGATTTTTTTTTTTTTATTTTTTTTTTATATTTTTTTTCTCTGTTAACCCTTGCTTTTGTTACTGGAAAAAAAATTTAAATGGAAAATCTGCCAAAAAAGTGAAATTCTGAAATTTCGTCTACATTTTCCTCTAATTCTTGTGAAACACCTAAAGGGGTAACAAAATTAGTAAAATCAGTTTTGAATATCTTGATGGGTGTAGTTTCTAAAATGGGGTCATTTTTCGTTGGTTTCTATTATGTGAGCTCCACAAAGTGACTTCAGGCCTGAACTGGTCCTTAAAGTGGGTTTTGTAAATTTTCTGAAAGATTTCAAGATTTGCTTCTAAACTTCTAAGCCTTCTAATGTCCCAATAAATAGAAAATTACATTTTCCATAGTCAACTTCATGTTTGGATGACTTTGTAAATGACAAATAATTATTTTAGGAGGTATCACGATCTGTGTGAAGAGAAATTGAAATTTTCAAAATGAATAGAATTTTTCCACATTTTTTGTAAATTTGGTCATTTTTTATAAATAAAAATGAAATATTTATGGATAAGTATAAGTGTTTAAGTTATCACCACATAAAGTGACACATGTCAGAATTGCAAAAAATGGCAAGGTCCTTAAGGGTTTGTTTTCTTTTTTTCAGTGGCAACTAATAGATTAACAATTCTGTCATTTCTTTCTTTATTTTTATTTTTTTTACGGCGTTCACCGTAGGGGATATTTTACATAATATTTGGTAGCAAGGGTCATTATGGATGCGGTGATACCAAACATATGGGGAAGATTTTATTCTTGCAATTTTCTTTTCATTGAAAAGCATATTTATTTAATGTGTTTTTTTTTTTTTTTTTTTTTTTTCCCACTTAAAGGTATTTGTCTCTTTTCAGCAAATGGCATTTATTATGTAGAGACAGTTAATGCAATCCACTTACTAATGTATTGGAATTGTCCATATTGCTTCCTTCGCTTGCTGGATTAATTTTTCCATCACATTGTACATTGCTGGTTTCCATGGATACGACCACTCTCAATCCAGCAGCAGTGGCCATGCTTACACACTATAGGAAAGAGTGCCAGCTTATGTGTGTTCCCACAGTCCTGGCTTGCGCATTTTCCTATAGTGTGCAAGCACGAACCGCCACTGCTGGATTGCAGGGTGGTCCTTACCATGGAAACAGTGTATGATGTGATGGAAAAATGAATTTGGCCAGCAAAGTAAGCAAAATGGACAATCGCAATACATTAGTAAGTATGTACCTTGTATTAACTTTCTGTACATGATAAATGCCCCTTGCTGAATTAAGACAAATTATTTAATACTCCCACAAGAGGACTATAACAGACAATAACAGACAATATTCTGATTGTTTTTAAAATGCAATGCATTATACCTATAGTGCATTGCATTTTAAATGTCAGTGCTATACTGACCTTGACCCTGGAAAACAGTGAAGGCTGGCTTGGGGCCTATACCAGACCCCAGCCAGGCTTTACGCGCATTGGCACCCCACAATCGCATTTGTTGGGTGCCGATGGGAGACATAGGGAGTCCGCTCCCTCTGTCACCGCTTACATGTGGTGGGTGCCATTGTCCATGGCATGTTAGGGGTTAAACAGCCCTGATCGGTCGAGAGTCCAGGTTGTTGGAGCAGGAGCGCGGCTTATGTGAAAAGGCAGCGGCCCCTTAGTGACTGCAGTAAAAAGGCATATTGGTGGTCACTAAGGGGTTAAGGGTACACCACACTGGGTATGTTTCCGCAGCAGCACCCACAGCAAAATTCACGTGTTATCTGCGGCAAAATCCACAAATCTGCATATTGCACACTGTGCATTGCAAATCCAAATCTGTGGTAGAAATCCAAAGCATAAATTGGCATTCTACTGATTTAAAATCTGCATCACAGGTCAATTCACACTACAGATTTATTTATTTTTTCCCCTGCAGTTATGTGGATGACCTTTCTTAAAATCTCATCCACTCTGTTGGTACTATAAAATGCTGTGGATTTGCCACACGCAAACTTGTGCCATATCTATTGATGAGCGAGTTTCAAAAAAATTTGTCCGGTTTGCCGAATTTTTCAAAAAACATTTGCTTCGATCCGAATTTTTTTTGTGGCGAATTAAGTTAAAAAACTGCTATTTCTGGGCTGCAGAGAGCCTTTATAGGGGTATAGAACACTGGGTGCCTTGCAGTAACACACATAGGGAGCCTGCTGTGGTAGTGAAATAATACTGAGTCAGTATGACATGCAGATGACAGGGGTCGCTCTTAGAATCACTGAATACTTCATTTATTTGGTCAGTTTTGGCCCCGTGACTGCCCAGATAAGTGAAGTATCAACTCAGCCTTACAGGTCAATGTTAATGTCAAGAAGAAGCGCAGTCCTTTTGCACCCTTGTCAGCTGATTTAACAGAGATGTCTACAGAACCTGTTCTTTTAAACGCTTATACAAGTAGAGCCACCCTGACAGAGTGGAGAGGGTGTCAGCAGTAAGTTTCTGTTGACGTCACTGATTAGTTTGCCCTTCCTCTGATCTGTCAGAACAATAACCCACAAAATAACGGATCCGGTCTGTCGAACATCCGCCTTCACTCGGTCAGCATTTGCTCAATAATCCATCAGTATTGCTAATGCCAAAAAACAGGAGTGGATCTAAAACCGGGCTCACACGTGAATGAAATATTTGCATGTCTTCTGTGTTTTGTACCCACTCCTGCTTTTGGCTACCAAATTATAAGCAAATTCTGATGGGACCATACAGGCCTTACAGCTGCTACACAGACAGGATCCGTTGAGCGGCTCATTTTTCCTTCCTTCTGACAGATCAGAAGAAAGGTCAAATAAATGTCAGCCAGGCCGAAAGCCAAAATAGTGCACCAGTCATGAAGTGGGGAGGGTGGGAACGGCATGAGAAGTCCACAGAGTGGCCCAATGAAAGGTTCTGGAGTTAGCAGCAGCATGAGGAGAAAGCCACCGAGTGGCACAATGACGAGAGATTGCGGAGGTGGCAGAAGCATGAGTAGAAAGTAGACAATGAAACAGCACTCTGCAAACCAAATAAAGTAAAATAATGCCATAATTTTAGAAAACATTCTGGTGCTAATGCTATGCTTATTTCAAAAATTTGAGTTTCTTGGCAAATACATTTTGTACAAAATTTTTCTAGCCCGTCTGCCAAACGTCAAGGTGATCTCTATAAGACGGGAACCTAACACTAAATACTACCTGTTATGTGCCATAATGGCCACCATAAAATTCAGGGAGTGCAGGTTCCACATGCATGCTGGGTCCACTCTGCTTTTTACCATTTTTGGTGCGATGACGACCTCCATTTAATCCAGGGATGCAGGTACCAACATGCATGCTGAGCCCACACTATACTTCTCCTAGTGCCAAATGGCTTCCAATAAATACAATGAGAGCAGGCTACAGCTTTATACTTACTCTAGCCTGTCTGCCCCATGGGCTGATTTTAATTAGTCAGGGGTGCAAGACCAACTGGAGTCAGCCACACCTCCAGCACTAGTACAACTGCAAAAAATGGGGTCAGTCAGCACATCCCACTGTGCAGGTGCACGCTGCCATGGCTAGAAACATAAAGAAAAAAGACAATGCACCAGCATGAAAACGCCACACAGTGCCACGACAAAGAGAGATTGCTGAGGTGGCAGCAGCATGGGGAGGCCACAGAGGGGCCACTTCGTTTATTCATTTATAGGGAATATAGGACAGAACAGAAGGTTAAAATTTCTCAGCTTTATAAAGTGTTGCTTAAAACATGGTTTAGTAATACACGTTCTCCAGCACAAAAACCTTGGCAACTTGATTGTCCGGGAATTTCCCTCGAAGATTGGGATAATATATTGGCTTTAAGTTTACTTTCTTAGAACTTTAAGGCTACATGCACACGACGGTAGTTTTTTGATGTCCGCAAATCGGGATCCGCAAAAAAAACTGATTGTGCATCAGTTTTTTTGGGAGGATTCCTTTGTTTTCACAGATCCCTTGTAATAAATGCCTATCCTCGTCCGCAAATGAGAAAAAAGTAGAACATGCACTACTTTTTTTTGCAGAAGGTAAACATGGACAGCGGATGAACTGTCAGCATTTTTTTGCTAACCCATTGAAATTAATGAGTTCCTCTCCTATCCGCAAAAAAACTGAAACGGAAGCCGAGAAAAACTGTCTTGTGCATGTAGCCTAAAAAGTTTTGGTTGACTGTTATAAATATTTTATAAATTTTAATAAAAATTAAGTGTTGCCTAAGACAGAAGAGAATCAGCCAGTCTTCTGTTTATTCGCATTTGAGATGAAGAAAGCATTAAAAAATACTATTTCTCTCCACCTGGAGACTAATCTTTTCAAAATTGATACAAGTGCGGCATCTGCTGCTCATTGAGCTAGATACTTCTGTGGGAACCTGCCTGGAATGAACCGGCCTCTAGTAGCTACAGACAATGAGAAGACAAAGCTTCAAGATTACTTGGAGCCCAGAAGAGTCGCGAAGTTCATCAAGTCTGTCACATAAAGAATTTCACCACTAGGTAATTCGGCTCATACCGCAAAATTACAATCACCCATGAATTCGACGAAAAAAAGCCATTTTCATATAACAAATTTCACCACTACGTAATTCGGTCCATACAGCAAAAGGTGTATGATCACCCATGAATTTTCCCAAAAAAAAGCCTGCTTCACACAAAACATTTCACCGCAAAAAGGTCTGTACCACATATAACAGCACCGCTGAATGGCAAACAGGCCTACATTTTTGCAACTTTTACACTATACAAGGCTTATCAACAGATAAATGCAATGATGAACGGCGAATATAAATTTTTTTTTTTCTTCCACTAATACATGGCAAACTGGGCTTCCGACTATATCCCTGCACCTCTGGGCGGCAATTGTGCCCTAATTTTTTCCCACTTTTACACAAAAGGCTTTTCAGATATACGCATCGCTGGGTGGAGAATATATTTATATTTTGCCAGTAATACGCTGAAAACTGGGCTTTAGAATATATGACTCCGCTGCAGAATGGCAATTGGGCCCAAATTTTGTTCTACTTTTACACTACAGGCTTTTCAATGAAATAGGCCACTAAACGCTTTCACCACAAATAACTGCAGAAGTGAACTGCGTAAATATTTTTCTTTTTTCCACAGATATAAGCCACTAAAGGCTTATCAACATAGCACTTGCACCCGAAGAACAATATGATGTCAGAGCTGTATAATGGCTATTTGGATCTCCAAATGATCTTTCCCTGCACTTGTAAATCTCTTTTCTAGCACTGTCCCTAGCACCTTCTGACATCTCTCCCTGCACTAAGATGCTGTGAAATGATTCCTCCCTATCCTTTCCCTGCATGTATAAATCGTTTCAGTTTTTTTTTTTTTTTTACAATTAGGTTTTTCCAATTGCTGTCCCTAGCGCCTTCTCACATCTGTCCCTGCACTTAGAATGCTGGAAAATGTCTGAATCTAAGATGGCCACCGTATTTTATAGGGCTGTGACATCACAGGGCTGGCCCGGCTGCTGATTGGCTGTATTATGCGTGTCAGTCTGGGTGATCCCGCCTTTGTCCACTTTGTCAGCTTTGATTCACTCATCTCTAGCCATATCCTTCCCATCTGGACATGCCCTAAAAGGGTTTTAAAAAGAAAGATGTACCTGTTTGGTCATAGTCAATTAACATGTGGATACACATGTACATTTTAGTTGCGTTTTTCTGCACATTTGTATTCTTCTTTTTCACTTTGTGGTTTTTGTAGAATTCTGTAGAAAATTTCAATGTGTTTGTATGTAATATATATATATATATATATATATATATATATATATATATATATATATATATTCTCACAAAACGTTAGGGATATTTGGCTTGTGGGTGAGATTTCAGGATGAACCTAAAATGCACTTGTCCAACTGTTCAATATTTCAGTACTTTTTGCACGACTTGCTGTTCTCTAACGAGGAGCTTAACAGCAATATTCACAACAGGTGCTGGATCCATGAATCGCCCAATAAATTTCCGGGTTCAATTAGAGTTGATATTTAAACATTCCTCATCATGCTGTTCAGATTTTGACATCATGAGACCAAGATGACGCCTAACAATTGCTCAACAGTACCTCACCATTGCGAGAATTCAAGCAGGATGTTCTCAGACGGAAGTGCCAACAGAGCTTAAAGTGCTAGTGTCGTCAGCAGGTTGCAACAGAGATACAGAGAGACTGGAAGAGTCACAGAAAGGCATAGAAGTGGATGTCCTTTGGCTGCTTCATTGTGACAACACTTGGGTACCTCTCAACCTAAGTCAGACCATTCAAAACAATTTACATTAGCATGGTTTGCGTGATAGATGACCTGCAAGGGTGCCTGACCACACCACCAGGCACAGGCATCATCCTCTTGCATGGGCCAGGGAGCATCTACGCTGGATGATGGACCAGTGGCGTCAGTGCTGTACACTGATGAAAGACTATTCACGCAGAGCAGAAATGATGGCCGCCAACTATGTTGGAGATGTTTAGTAGAGCACTATGCCTTAGCCACAGATGAGCCTTTGGTGGTGGTGTTAGTGTGGGCAGTTGTCTGGTTAATACAGAACTGCCCTACACTTTGTGAATGGTATAGTGAATAACTTGAATAACATCATTAATCCAGTCATTGTGCCTCTGCATGAACAGTACAGGCCTCATTTCATCTTCATGGACAATGCACCAGCTCAGCGAGGTCACAAATTGAGTGGCCTGCACTTTCCTCAGAACTGAATTCCATTGAAAACCTATGTGCAGGGCCGGCGCGTCCTATAGGCGGACTAGGCAACTGCATTGGATGCCCCTTGGGAATGGGCGCTGCCAGGAGCACTTGCCCCCCTCATGCTGCAGCCGCCCGAGCGCTCTATATAGAGCCTCAGGCGGCTGCAGCACTGCCCGAACTGGCACGTCCATGAGGGCACACTGCCCGGGCGCAGCAAGAGGAGAGGGGCTGACACGAAAACACACTGCAGTCCACTACACACACACACACATTGCATCACCTACACAAACTGGTATCCCTATACACTACATTCCATAAGCACACACACTAGATTCTCTACAGCAACACATAACATCCCCTACACACTTCACCCACCGTGAACGAACTCATAGGTGGGCTTATGGGTGGGCCTTATGGACATACTCACCATCAGGCCCTGGTGCCCAGACCTTGAGCCGTGTAAAGGGCCCCAATGGAGCTGCTTCCCGTTCTCCGAGACCATTGATTTTTGTGACCACAGTTAGTCAGCCTCCAGAGAGCCTGTTCTACACAAGACCAGTGGAGCCAGACTGCAGCCAGAGTCCATCATCATCCTCATCTGGTTGTAAGTAGGCAATCTAGTATATTACTCATAGCACTAGTCTCTAATTTACCTCCTATTAAAGGGACACTATAGTCCCTGGAACCACTGCAGCTTAATAGTGGTTTAGGTGTCTGTCCCTGCAGGCTTTTTAATGTAAACACGCACTGTGTGCAGCACTGGCGTTAGTTAATATGGCAGATCATATGGGTGGGGCATTGTGATGTCACATGGGTAGTGGGGGGCCGCAAACTTTTCTACTGGACAGCTGTGTGTGTTGTGTGTTTTTTTAAAAAAAATTTATGTTTAATGATATTTTTATTACAAATCTCTTTATTCTTAAATTGATTGAATTTCTGTGACTCTTTACATCTTGTTGACATCCACTTGCTGAAAGCCCAGAGCTTGAAAACAGTGAAGAATTAATAAAAAAAAAAAAAAGCCGGTCTTCGCGAAATAATTTACAGTAATTTCTTTTCCTCCATAGGGCAAATTCGGTGACCTGGAATCCACATAAAATGATGGGTGTTCCTCTTCAGTGTTCTGCAGTTCTCTTCAGGGAGAAGGTAATTATACCTCTTTTCTTTTTCTCTTGCTAATGGATTGCCTAAAATGAAAACATTTAGTTAATTTGCGAGACTAACCTCACTGTATTAACTGTACATGCCATAGCCTGCCATATACCAAATGTTCTACAGAAGTTGCTGTATCCACAAAAATTGTCGAATGAAATAAAAAATAAAATCTGCCATGTTTTTCATATTTTGTTTTTATGGTGTTAATTACACACTAAAAATGTACATTATGACATTATTCTGTGGGACAGTATGATGACCTTTGTTTTTATTTTACTAATTTTTATGAATTGCCATATTTAGTAGCTTATTTGTTTTTGTCTACAGAGCTGTGTAAGGGCTTATTTTTAATTTTTTGTTTTTTTGCTCTAGGTTTTTATTGGTACCATTTTGGGTTAAATTACTTTTTTTTTGATAACTGTGGCTATGGCTTTCCATTATAACATGGTTATAACATCCTGATAGAAGTCTATGGGAATCAAAACGGATCCGTCTGGTTCCCGTTATGCAAGATGGAAAACAAAGTCCTGTTGACAGGACTTTGTTTTCCAACTTGTATAACGGGACCCAGACGGATCCGTTATGCTTTCCCATAGACTTATATTAGGACGGAAAGCAAATGGAATGCCTTTTAAAGGCTTCCGTTTTGCATTCCGACTGAGCACTCCATTATTTTCCGTTATAACAATGTTATAACAGAAAGCCATGACGGAATCCCTAACGCTAGTGTGAACCCACCCTTACAGGAATATTTGTCTGTTCAGTCTACTATGCAACTATTGTGCAATTCAGTTTTCTTAAAGGGAACCTGTCATGTTTAACATGGTACATAAGCTGAAGGTAACATGTTATAGAGCCAAAGGAGCTAAAAGGGAAAGTAAGAAGCCAGAGAACACTATATAACCCATAATGCCATGCAGCCAGCCATTTAGCAGATGGCATTCCCTGTGATGTCACAACTCTATTAAAGCCTCATCCCGTGCAGTTGCCACCATGTCAATGTGAACTGAGCAGTTGGAGAGATGTGGCAAGCACAAAGGACAGTGTTTTAAAAAGTATACACTGTCAAATTAGAGTGCGCTTTAAAATCAAAAATAACTTTTATTCTGTATCGTTTAAAATATACTTATTAGAGTGGTCACTCTTGGTTGACGCGTTTCGCCACTATCTGTGGCTCTTCAGGGATATTGTAAGATCAGGGGAGTGCCTGGTGCAGTGGCAGCGCTTCCCCCTGCAGAGTTTTTGGCAAGTATATTTTAAACGATACAGAATAAAAGTTATTTTTTATTTTAAAGCACACTCTAATTTGACAGTGTATAGTATAGGCTTGAGTGTACATGGGGAGACCACCACTCATCTAGGGGTCTCGTCCACAAAGGTGTGTGTGTAGTGTTTTAAAAAGCTTTTAATTGAAGAATATTGGATAGGGACAGTGCAGGGAGATTGTAGGGAGAGTGTTTAGACACTATAGTCAGACTGCAAGGATCGTGCAAGCTGAGTGTAATCTCCCTGCGCTTATTCACCTGCTGCTTCAATCGTTGTCAATAGGTGGTCTAATATAGAGGCATGTTTATCTAGTTCACCCGGCTATGCCATTCATACTTGGTTTACTGATTTAGTTACTGTGCACTATGGCCAATTGACAGTTGCCTGGGCACTCAAAAGGAACTTGGAATGGGAAAAATGTTGCTGCAGCCGGCACAAGTAGCAGCAACAGAAGAAGTGGTGGTGGCAGCAGCTGCAGCAGCAGGCCAGAGCTTCTACTGTCATTCATCATTATCAATCATCATAATTGCCACCACCACTATCCATCGCAGGCCTGTGAGACAGCAGCAGGGTGGCAGTGTCCCGATGAGCCTTCAGGGTGGAAGCAGTGGGAGATCTGGAGCCAAACGCATCCAGGCTAGACCGTCTGCTACTCGGGAGCCTACCAATTTGGAAAAAACTAGCAGTGTACGGGATCATAAAGGCAGCAGCAATCAGTCAGCACAGCATGGTGGGGGTAAAATGCCATACTCTGCAGCATGGAATATTTTTTTTTTTTATGAAGTCGCTGGAGGATGTTGGCCTGGCAGTATGCAGGATACATGGGCAGAAGGTGAAGCGGAGTTAGAGTGCTAATGTTGGCCCTGCATCAACGCATGGAGCATTACCAGTGGCCTGGGAAAACCATGGCGACAATGTAGTGGTACAGCCTGACACCGTAACCACTGCATCTCCCATCGGCTCGCACGCCTTCTCTAGCAGAAAAGGGTTCTCTGCAGAAGGAAGCTGCTGTTCCCTCCCTTTATCTATTGCTCCTACTAATCGCATGTTTTGCCAGCAATCTATCATCGAGGAAATTGCAAAGAGACAACAGTATGCGTGAACTCATCTAACGGCACAGAAGCTGAACAAGCATCTGGCCAAGTTGCTGGTACTACAGTATCTCCCTTTCCAAATGCCCAGGAAGTCTACACAGAACTAGGTGGTTTATCTTCCCAAGCGACAGGAGAGGATCTGGAGGGCGATGAGGAAGACCAGACAGATGACTTCCGACAGACCGTGGCAGTATGCAGTGGAGATGGAGGCAATGAGTCTGAGTACCTTGCACAAATGGGCAGATGCATGATGAGGTACTTGCGTAGTGACAGCTGCATTATCACCATTCGACAGAGGGATGACTGGCTCTCCACAGTTAGACCCTTGCTACTGGTCCAAAATGAGGGGCCTTTTTTTACACCTTCTAAGAGGGATGAAAAACTCAACTACTATCAAGACATCCTTTTTTTTATTCTATTGGTCGCTGCCGAAGTGCGCCATCACTCATGAAGGTCTAACTGGGGGATTTCTGGGGGGGGGGGGGGGGGGGGTGGCAGGGGGGGACAGGAGCAGCACCAGCTCAATCAGCAAAAACATATGTTCTGTTCCAAGTTATCCAAACTGGACAAGTTTACCCTGGGCAAGCTTTCCTGCCTGATAACTAGTGTGAAATGTTGGTTAAAAAAAAATGTCTTATCCACGTACAAATGGATAAGGTATGACTTTTCCATAACTTCACTTATTGCTAATTGTGACTTTGTGACTATTCATACTGTTGCCACCCTCTACATTCTGTTATGGGGACACTAGTGACCCTGTTTGGCCGTATTGACATCACCATTATATCCCATCAGAACAGAAAAATAATAAAGAAAATGAGTTTTTGATTGAGCATCCATAAGGCCTTCATCACACAGTCATATTTTTTATTTTTTTTTGGCGTCAGGATTTGATCATTTAGAAGCCAAAAGCAGAAGTGGACCCACTCCTGTTTTTTGCCTTGCCAATACTGATGGAAACAACTGACCAAATAGTGACTGTGTGATAGAGGTCATTAAAGTCCCCCATGCAGGACTTCTTTTCTATGTGAATAAAACTGATTTCAGATATGAATGGCCCAAACTCATGCTAGTTAAGCATGTGTCATCTATTACACAGTCAGTATTTTGCACCAGGATTTGATCATGATTTGGAAGCCAGAAGCTGGAGTTGGTTCAAAACATAGAAGTCGTGCAAATATTTCAATCACATGCATCTCTGTTTTGGACCCACTTGTGTTTTTGCCTTGCAAATACTGACTAAATAATGGCAGTTTGAAAGTGGATACTCAAAATACAGAATCTGCTTTTTTTTGGGCTGTTCTTCTGACGTATCAGAAAAACTGAAAAATAGTGATGTGAACACAGCCTTACTGCTGACACCCTCCCATCTCTCATTGGGCCACTACTTGAATTCTGGGCCACTGCACAGTTAAGTCCATACCAATAAATTGGACCTGAAGCCAACCTTGACCTGTAAGGTTGCATACACATTTCTGTTAATTGGTCTGTTATTCTCATCACTTAAAGCATTGTCAGCCTAAGGGTCCATTCACACATCCGCTAAATGGGTCCTGATCCGTTCCACAAATTTGCGGAACGAGCGAGAACTCATTCATTTTCATTGGGGCTGAAAAAGATGTGGACAGCACACAGTGTGCTGTCCGCATCTGCACTTACTTTCCACATCCGCACTTCCTTTCCGCAAATAAAAAATAGAACAAGTGCCAGCGGAACGCACATGGCCGGTGTCCGTGTTTTTGCAGATCCGCAATTTTCAGACCGCTAAACACTTATGGACGTTTGAATGGACCCTAAATCAGGACCCAAGCCTACTCTCCGATTATGTATTATGAATAGACTTGCACCTGTTCTGTGGTTTTGACCCACACCTGCTTTTGGCTGACAATAACTGATGAGAATAACTGACCAAAAAAGTGAAGTGTCAACTAAGCCTAATAGTGACAGTCATTCTAAAGCTAACAGAAGGGATTCAAACAAATGTGTATGCACTGCAACAACATGGATTAAAAGAACCCTTTTTTTTTTCTCAACTACTATATAAATCACTGATGAAAATTGCTGACCGAACATTGACTGTGTGAATAATGCCAAACTTGCATACTTGTTTTTACTTTTTTTTATGCTCCTTTTTGGCTTTTACATCAAGGAGGTGGTCTTATTAGTGACTGACAGCCTTCTCTAGATGACTGTGCATACACAGATAGCTGTCAATCACTGATAAGATTGCTTCCTTAAAGGGGTTGTCTTAGTTCAGCAAAATGCATTTATCATGTAGATGCAGTTAATACAAGACACCTACTAATGTATTGTCATTGTCTATATTGCTGCTTTTGCTGGATCAATTTATTTTTCCATCACATTATACACTGCTTGTTTCCATGGTTACGACCCACGCTGCAGTCCAGCAGTGGTGGCCATACTTGCACAGTATAGAAAGAAGTGCAGACTTTTATGGTGGCTCAGACTGCAGGACTACTAAACAGATGCTGGATTGCAGGGTGGTTGTAACCATAGAAATGGGCAGTGTGTAATGTGGTGGAAAAATAAATCTAGAAAGGAAGTAATATGGACAATAGCAATACATTAGTAAGTGTCTTTTGTTAACTTCATCTACTTGATAAAAGCCCTTTCCTGAATCAAAATGACCCCTTTATCAGAGCCCAAAATGAGCAGGAATTAGAAAAAAAGAAAAAAAAAAAGTTTTTTATAATGTGCTGCTGCAGCTTGCACTGCAACTTCATGGTGACGGGTTCCATTTTATATACGGTACTTAACATTCATATTAAAGAAATACCTAGGGCAGTTTTATTGATGTACTTTCTCTAGTTTTCTGGCATACCGTAAATACGCTTAAATATTATGATTGGCCTAAAGGTAAGATTTATGAAACCCACCCCCTTTCCTGACTGACACATAGGTGTCTAAAAAAAAAAAAAATGGGTATAGCTTAATTTGGAAGCACAGCTCATGGAGCTTTGAAAATGTTTTTCCACTTCTCTATTAGCTTTTGTTAATAAGATGTGAAAAGCTGTTGTTCTGTGTTGTTTGTTTTAGTGTTTTTTTTTTTCCCAAATAGCTTGGTTTTCTTTCTCTTTCAGGGACTCTTGCAAGCTTGCAATGAGTTGTCTGCCAATTACCTTTTTCAACCAGACAAACAATATGATGTAAGCTATGATACAGGAGACAAGACCATCCAGTGTGGCAGACACGTGGATGCTTTTAAACTTTGGCTCATGTGGAAAGCAAAGGTAAGTTATCTTCATTTAAAGAAAGATTAGCTCTGTACTGACATCTAGACATGTAACCTGAGAGTTGAAGCATAGAAGGCCTAGTTCGCAGGAAAGTCTGTCATATACGATGTAAAACCATTGGTATGTGTGTAAATTACACAGTAATTTCTTTCACAAAGATGTTATATTATAGAGCAGAGGTGGCTAACCTCTGGCACTCCAGCTGTGCGTTGAAACTAGGACTCCACTAGCATGCTCCATTCATTTCTATGGAATTGTGACAACAGTCAAGCAAGTGTACATCTTGGTAGTTGTAGTTTTACCACAGCTGGAATGCCGGAGGTTAGCAATCACAGGTATAGATTATATATTAGCCCAATAGCCCTGTAACATTTAGACCCACGTAGTTCTGATGGTCCAAACTTGGAACATAATTTCTGCAATGGTCTAGAGTCCAGCCATATTGTCCCTTTTGAAATGGGACAACAGCTTTTATATTAAGGTTTAAGAAACTGATATATAAGAGATGTATCTTTTTTTTTTATTAGGGAACACGTGGCTTTGAGCTACAAATTGACAGCTGTATGGAAAATGCAGAATACCTGTACAAGAAGCTAAAATCTAGAAATGACTTTGAATTGGTCTTCCCGGATGAAGTAAGTCTTAGCCAGTCAACCCAAATTGAGATCAAAAATGGCAATTATTCAGAGTTTAGCTACAAATTCTCCTGAAAGTCCCCCCTCAACCATCTGAGGAAGAAAATAAAAGTACACACTTATGATGTATGAATATGGGAACTAAGCACCTATAGAACTTGTTGGTAAAACTTGAGTCTGGCCCCTGCTTTTGACCAGCCCCCCTTTCTATGTATTAAACCCAAAACTATTAACAATCTATCACAATAAACCCCTTAAGGACCAGCGCCGTACATGTACGGAGCGGTGATCGGGCAGGTGCAGGAGATGTGCCTGCCTGATCCGCGGCTGGGGTCCGACATTCACTGATAGCCAGCCCTTGCTGCATGTGCCGGAATAGACATATTGTTATCGCCACGGCTCTATAAAAATACCCCCATGACCTAACCCCTCAGGTGAACACCATAAAAAAAAAATGTCAAAAGCCATTTTTTTTGTCACCTTACCTCAAAAAAAGTGTAATGGCAAGCGATCAAAAAGTCATATGCCAATCAAACCGTCATCTCATCCCGCAAAAATTGTACCCTACCCAAGACAATCGCCAAAAAAAAACTATTGCTCTCAGAATATGGAGACACTAAAACATGATTTTTTGGGTGTTAAAAATGCTGTTGTTGTGTAAAACTTAAGCTTGCACAAGGCAATGCTTTGTCTTCCAGCAGCATGGAGAAAAAAATGCCAAAAAGGATATACTTGCGCATTGGCGGTAGAGGCATCCAAGCTCTGCTTAGCTTTGGAATGTTTTGGGCCTAACCCACCCACCAGATCCCAAAACAGATATGGCCTGCCTGTTTGGGAGCTATGTGGCCTCTGCTCTTTATTGCTGCCACCATCACCCTCCTTTGATGTTGCCTCCTCCTTGGCACCCTGATCCGGCTGCCAATTTTTGTCTAGTACACAATCCTCTTCTAAGTCCTCACCCTCTCTTTCACGTCTATCAGACTGGGATATCATGGGGGAACTTTGGCCTCCCTCTTTTGCTCTGACTCCCACTGTAATGGCTCCCAAGGCCAATACCAAGGCTACGGTTGCCATTATTCCCACAACCAACATGGCTATGCTTAGGGTCTTCAGCCTTCTCCTCAGGGCAGTACTAATGCTGACTGCTCTCACACAAGTAGTCAACAGGGAGACTC
Source organism: Bufotes viridis (assembly GCA_033119425.1). Lineage (NCBI taxonomy): Eukaryota > Metazoa > Chordata > Amphibia > Anura > Bufonidae > Bufotes > Bufotes viridis. The sequence continues at coordinate 259,857,675 of CM065593.1, forward strand.
TTAACCATCTGCCTTAGAGCGTGGTGGGGTTTTCTTGCCACTTGGGGAAAAGGAATGTGCCCCACTATGAAGGGGCAGTGAAGACTGAGGGGACTCCACTGAAAGCCTTCTTTGGGACTGCAAGGAGGAGGAGCAGGAGGAATGCTTTGACCACTGGCTCCACAACACTGTCTCTCTGAAGCCACTTCCACATTATCCTGCTGCGACTGAGAGTAGGAGGAGGGAGCAATCCAATCCACAATCTTATCCTCTTTCTACTCAACTATAATGTTGCACCTTTTCTAAGCCAGCAGGGACAACTGCTGCCTACTACTACTACTGGACAGATAGTTGGTGCTGCTACTAGTCTCACATTCTGGGTCATTTATTTATTTTTTTCTTTGGGGAACCTTTTTCATAGCCCTGACCTATTTGGGCCTCTCAAATAATGTTGTGCCCTACCCTGTCTATTAGTGTAGTTCTCATGTATATATGCTGGTCTGAATATAATCAACAGTCCCAATAAAAAATAAATAAAATTGGAAACCTGTCAAGACAGAAATAAAGGGAAACTGATTTAGACCTAAATTCGTTATTACTACTTTTGTGTGCTGGTCTGTGTATTGGTGTTAATCACCTATATGCTGGTTTGAGTTGAACAAGTCCCAAAAAATAAAATTCCAACTGTGTACAGAAATAAATGAACATAAATGGATGATTAAGGGCCATGTCTGATGCTCAATTTCACGTTAACACTCGCAGGTAAATTGCTGCACTACTGTGTTTTGCTGTAGCAATCACTTTTCAGTTTAACCAGAATTTATATTGAACAATTCCAAAAAATTAAATTCCAAAAGTCTAAAAATGGAATTCACGGAAGTGGATGATTGAGACTTGACACTCAATTTCACATTAACACACACAGGTAGATTTCTGCTCTACAGTGTGTATTGTCGTAGTATTAACGTATATATGCTTGAGCAATATTTCTTGTGGGAAAACAACTTTTTAAAGTAATGTCCTTGCAGGTACAGATGCAGCATGTGTGTGTTAACTCTGCTACATCCGTAGCTGCTTTTCAGGTTTGCAGCAGTTGCAGTTCTGCTAGGAGGTACAGCAGCCGCAGCTCCTCTCTTCACTCCCTGGAAGTTGAATACAACCTTTATTTTTTTTCTGTCTCTAAATGTTTTTTCACTCTTCTAAGGCCCCTTTTATACAAGCGAGTTTTCCGTGCGGATGCAGTGTGTGATGTGAACTCATAGCACCCGCACTGAATCCTGACACATTCCTTTCAATGGGTCTGTGTACGTGAGCGTTACTTTTTTATTTTTTTTGTTACTCTCTCCCAGGCTGATCAGCTCCAAAATTGCATAGCATTCCTTGACTTGACACGTGAGGGGACAGAGGAGTTGAGAGTAAACCGGTGACCTGCTGCTGTTGGGGACTAGAAAGTGTCCATGGAGGAGGAGGTGGATAAGTGTCTGGGAGCCAGTCTGACAGAACTGTGGGTGGAGTCAAAGGGACCTGGCCCAATGCCAGGGGGGCATCAGTTCTGCTTTACGTGAAAACGCAGCATGTTCTATATTCTGTGTTTTTCACACAGCACTGGCCCCCTAGAAGTGAATGGGGCTTCAGTGAAAAACGCATTGCATCCGCAAGAAAGTGCGGATGCAGTACGTTTTTCACTGATGGTTGCTAAGAGATGTTTGTAAACCTTCAGTTTACGCATGTGAAAATGCATTGCACCCGCGCGGAAAAAACTGAACTCAATCGCAGACAAAACTGACTGAACTTGCTTGTGCAAAAATAAAAAATTCACAGAACTGATATACACCCGTCTCAAGTAAGATACTGATAGAGGCAAACAAATCCATAGGTCACCGAAATCCACTATATAAAATAGGCTCCACATATAATCCATAATATATCAAAAGAAAATAAATCAAATGAAAATAAATACCTACTATACTATAAGTAATTAGTTGTGCCTTCAATACCACCCCATGCTAAACTTCATAATTTACTACCCTGGGCACTTGCATTACCGACTGGTCTGAAGTTAATGACTAGACTTTCAGGTGTACTTGCGTGTTGTTGGTGCATGTGCAATTTTTATCGTGTATGCTTGGGAAGCAGGAGCAGATCCACAGTGCTTTTGCTGAGATGGTGCCACGGCACAGGAACACAGCAGTAGATGATCTATCTAGCCCTGTCAGTTTAGGAGGAGGGGGGCAAATGTACTCTCAGCAGCATAAGTGTTTATGAACTGGTGCTCAAAAGGCTTTGGCTGTAACCTCAGTGCTCCAAAGTTTATTATTATCACATTAGATTTCTCAGCAATGATCAAACAGAAGACATAATGGGGTTGGTCATGCTGATCTAAAACAATACCTAAAGGACATTATGCCTGGATTAATCAGGCTTGTGTTGACAGGTTCTCTTTAAATTGAGGTAAAGCTTTGGCGTCTTCGTCCAAAATAGTCTGCTGCTGAGCAGTGTAAATTCTAGGCAAGAGACAGACAAGAGTTCAATGCGATCTTTGCTAATTTATTAAAGGAAAAACTAAAATATTCCTTTGAAGTGCTTATTTGTTGAAGTATCTTTGGCAGCAATTAAAGCTACCTGCAGGGCTGCCATCAGAAATTTTGGGGCCCCTTACACAGCTCAGGGCCTGGGCCCCCGCACCCCAGTGGTGGATCCAGAGCCTAGTCTCGGGAAGGGCAATAGGAGATCATGGGGCCCCTGTGTTCTGCAGCGCGTGATCCCACGTGACCCACCAGAGGTCACAGGTCTCGCGGGATAGCGTGCCGAAGTGACTGAACTCATGCCTGCTCAGCCTGCGAGTACAGGATCAGATCAGCGACACAAGTCAGGGGTAGACTGAGAACCCTCAGGGCCCCCGGGCAAAACAGAGGCCCGTGTGCCTTCCACAATTTGCGGAACAGAACAGGTGGCACATTATAGAGATGCCTATTCTTGTCTGCAAAACTGACAAGAATAGGACATGTTATATATATTTTGCGGGGCTACGGAACAGAGCAACGGATGTGGACAGCTCAAGGTGTGCTGTCCGCATCTTTTGCGGCCCCATTGAAGTGAATGGGTCCATACCCGAGCTGCAAAAACTGCAGCTCCTGATGCGGACCAGAACAACGGTTGTGTGCATGAGCCCTAACAAGCATAGGGAGTCTGCTTTGGTAGTGAAATAATACTGTGAGTCCGTATGGCAAGCAGATAACAGGCTCCGCTCCTAGAATCACTGCTTACTTCCCTTATTTGGGCGGTCACAGAGCCAAAACTGACCAAATAACTCAAGTATCAATTCAGCCTTACAGATCGATGTTAGCGTCAAGAAGGAGCGCACTCCTTTTACACCCTTGTCAGCTGATTCCACATAGATGTCTACAGAACCTGTTCCATTAAACACTTTATACAAGTAGATCCTCCCCCCCCCCCCCCCCGACAGAGTGGAGAGGGTGTCAGTAAGTTTGTGTTGATGTCACTGATTAATTTTACCCATTCTCTAATCCGTCAGAACAATTACCCAGAAAAAATTGATCCTGTCTGTGGAGCATCCACCTTCACTCGGTCAGCATTTGCTCAATAATCCATCAGTACTGCTAAAGCCAAAAACAGCAGTGGATCTAAAACAGAGATGACGCGTGACTGAAATATTTGCATGTCTTCTGTGTTTTCTACCTCCTGCTTCTGGCTATCAAATCATAAGCCAATTCTAATGGGACCATTCAGGCCTTAAAGCTGCTACACAGACAGCATCAGTTGTGCGTCTCATTTTTCCTTCCTTCTGACAGATCAGAAGAAGTGTCAAATTATGTGAGCCAGGCCAAAAGCCAAAATAGTGGACCAGTCATGAAGTGGGGAGGGTAGGAACAGCATGAGAAGTCCAGAGTGGACCAATGACATAGTGGTGCGGTGGAAGCAGCATGAGGAGACCACAGAGCGGCACAATGACAGTCTGGAGATGGCAGCAGCATCAGCTGCATCAGGAGACCACAAAGTGACCCGGTAACAGAGTGAGGCGGTGGGTGGCAATACCAGCACCTGCTGACGAAGGTGGGTGAAATAAGCAGCACTTGCATTCAGTGGTAAGGCATCAGGCAGGTTGCAGCGTCAAAGTAGTAGCTGAAGCAGGTAGTCAGAAGAAACTGGTCTCTTGTATCAAAGTGTAGGTGTGGCACCATGGATGATCTAGTCTGATGCATCAGGAATTGGTGGTTGGAAATCCTGGCTGATCCACGCCTGATTAATTTTGACAAAGGTCAGTCTCTCCACATTTTGGGTGGACTATGTCCCCCACTGCACTAAATACACGCTCTGATGCCACACTACTGGTCGGGCAGGACAGCTTTTTCAGTGCAAACTCTGATAGTTGCGGCCACAAATCCAGTTTGGCTACCCAGTAGTCCAGCTGATCTTCAATGTGGGGTGGCAGGGTGCACTCCAAGTATGCCACCACCTGCTAGTTCAGGTCCTGCACCAGGCCTACCTGCTGATGGTGAGTAGTTTCTTTACTATGCGGGTGAAGAAAGCTACTCCTCAGCGACTGTAGACTCAGGCTGATGGAGCTGGTACTGCTCGTGCCACCCCACCCCTCCCCAGCAGCCACGGCAGTGCCAGAAGTTATCCCTCTGCCGATTGGTGACAATTCGGCTGTTACTACACAAGCGAGTGAGCATGCATCAGGCTATTTGTGCAAGTGACTCGGAGGGACTCCCTGCCTCCATCTGCACTGCATACTGCCACAGTGTGTCTGCGTCCTCTGTCTCGTCTTCCTCATCTTCCTATAGCTCCTCTGGCTGCTCACCTTCTCCTGTCACCTGTGTAGAAAAACCACCCATTTCGCACATTGCTTGTGCTCCAATGTCCTCCTCCTCCAGTTCAGCCCCCACAGGACTCATGTGGCCGTGAGATCTAGGTGCCACATATCCAGTCCCTTGATACGCCAGATTCACCAGCATCTGTTCGAGAACACGAAGCAGCAAATTACTTTGTTCATCCTATAGTCCTGGCGACTGACAAATGACGTGGCCTCCTCAAAAGGCCTGAGCAAACGGCAGGTGTCATGCATGAGCTGCCACTGGCTGACATCGAAGTTGCACAAGGGAGTACTGCTATCCTCTTGCATCATCAAGAAATCGTTGATGGCCTTTCTCTTTTTGTATAGTCGGTCCAACATTTGGAGGGTGGAATTCCAATGGGTGAAAACGTCGCATATCGGCCTATGTTGGGGTTCTGCCGCTGCAGCTCAAGGAGGGTGTGCTTTGCATGCACTTCAGCCACTCGTATACCGCAAAGTTTCCTGGCCATTTTAAGGATGTCTTTGGTGGAAGACTTCAGGAACCGCTCGACAACCAGATTGAACACATGTGCCATGCAGGGAGCATGGCTCAGCCTCCCTTGACGCAGTTGTCAGTCAGCATGGTTCAGATTTTCAGTTGTCTGAGAGCCTGGATTCGATTTCTTTATGCATCTCACAGAGCAGTTTCTCCCCTGTGACTCAGTTTGCCAAGGCAAACCAGGTGCAGAACAGCGTGATGCTGCCGAGCCTTGCACATGTGGTATGCTGGAGGGGCCCTGTGAATTGTCCCTGCAGTGGAGGCTGAGGACATGTTGGAGGATTAGGAGGCAGAGGCGGACATTGTTGCAGGACAAACTGCGTGACATTGTAGAGGCGGAAGTGGTGGGACCCGTCCAAGTTGCTGGTGTGGCTGTGCAGGAACCACATTCATCAAGTGGGCTGTAAAGGACATGTGTTGTCCCTGCCCGTAGTTAAAGCTCCACACGTCGGCGCTGCTGTGCATTTTGACAGACACAGACAGGCTCAAGGACTGGCCCACCTTCTGTTCTACATGTGTGTGCAGGGCTGGTACTGCCTTTTTCACAAATAAATTATGGCTTTGGACTCTCCTCCTCGGCTCGGCGCAAGCCATCAGTTCTCTGAATGGTGCAGAGTCCACCACTTGGAAAGGGAGTGACTGCAGCACCAGCAACTTGGACAGGAGCACATTCAGCTTCTGTGCCGTTAGATGTGTGCACACATACTGTTGTGTTTTGGCAATCGCTTCGGTGATCGATTGCTGACAGAATGACTGACGAGGAGGAGGAGCAGGAGCATCTGGACCAGCAGATGATGGGATTGACAAGTAGCTCCCTTCGGCTGAGCTGTTGTAGCCTTGACTGGCTGAAACTGGGTGCGTGCTACTGGGTGATGCGGCAGGCTGGACCAGCACATCGGAGCCACGGTTCTCCCAGGCCACTTTATGGTGACGCTGCATATGTGACGCAGGCATGTGGTGCCGACATATGCTTCCTGGCAACACTTCACCTTCTGCCCACATATTCTACATATGGCTATGTTGACCTCCTCCACACAAAAAACTGCCACACCTCTGAGTACCTGATTATATTCACCCCCCCCCCCCAACACTACTCACTGGCTGACTGCTGACTGCAAAGCAGATGGTCTACCATGTTCCCGTTTGGCTCCCGACCTCCCATTGCTGCCACCCTGCTGACTCCAGGCCATGCTAGCGACTTGCTGGCTCAGTCGCTGCCTGACGGGCAAGCTGCCACACTCTTCTAATGACGAAGCCCCTTCACCCGGCTCCCAAGTACGAGCTTCGGTGCCCCTCTCCTCATCACTACTTGCTCGCCTAACGGAGGAAGCGGGGGATGTCTCCTCCACATCTTGGCTGGGCAGTAGCTGCTGACTCTCCTCTAGTAGCTCTTCCTCACTGAAAAGTGAAACTGAGCCCACTGCATGTAGTACTTCTCGCGGTCAGGGAACAGAAAAGGCAAGAGGCAGGTTGAGGACAGGTGAGGGCACAGGGCATGCTCCCGGGCCATGCCAATTAAGGGTTGTCTGACGAACCCATTGACTGTTGGCTGGGGGTGTCTGATGTCCTTTGGGATGACGTGGATGACAGTTAAGCAATCAAGAACCGCTCGGTTGCTGGTCAAGACACGACCACTAGATGACACAGGGAGCTCAGGCCTCTCGCGGTGACTAATGCTGCCACGACCCCTTACTCTGCTGTGACCTCTGCTTGCGCCAGAAACATTCAGGCCTTTGCCACTCCTCTGTGCATGGCCTGGCACTTCTCTGCCTGACATACTTGTAGCTGAGCTAAACAAATTAAAAGGAAATTGAAACACCCCTTAAAGCGACAAATATAATTTTATTTTTGTACTGAAATAGGCTACTAAATGCTTTCACCACAATTAACTGCGGAAATGAACTGAGAATATAGGTTTCTTGTTGTACTAAAATATGACCACAATTTTTTTTTCTGGTCAAAGCTTATATGAAGTGCATATATATTTCTTGAACTACTGAAATGTGCCCCTATACGCTTTCACCAGAAATAACCAACAGTGAACTGAGAATATATATTTCTTGTTGGACTGAATTGGGCTACTATACGCTTTCACCATAGTAACACCGAACCATTGAACGCACAACACCATAAAGTACAAAGAATATAACTTTATTTGATTAGAAAATAGACAAAAATAGTAAAATATACCATAAGACTAGCAATAGCACCAATGTAACACAAGCAAGGAAGAAAATGGGACAGGACTGCAGGGTCAGCACATGAAGGGTACACACATAAAGTGCACGATAACTAGCAAACACTCCACGGCTTATAGTAAACAGTACTAGCCCCAGGACAAAAAGTCCTCTATAAAGGCAGAACAAAAGCTAAAAAATGATGCAAAGTAATAAAGTATACCCTCCACAAATGTGTTGATCCTGCAGTCGCTTCTTCTAAGGATGAGTCTAACTGTTAACATCCCTCCTTTAAATAAGGCTTCAAATCATGCTAAAATCAATTACAGGTGGGAGTATGGGTCAATATAACATGCATATTAGCCAATGGGAAAGTAATCATCTGTCGGCGCATCACAGACCTATGATGACGTCATGGTCACGTGACCGCCAATCACCTCACCAATGACGCCCGACGCTTTCACCAGAAAGCAATTAAAGAGTGAAGTGCGTATATATTTTTCTTGTTGGACTGAAATATAGGCCCCTATATGCTTTCATCAGAAATAACTGCAACAGTGCAGTGCGTATATAATTTTTTTTTTTTTACTGAAATACGCCGCTATACGCTTTCAACAGAAATAACTGCAGAAGTGAAATGCGTATATATTTTTCTTGTAGTACTGAATAAGCTACTAAGATATAAGCCACTAAATGCTTTTCAACATAACACTTGCAGCCCAATAACAAAAATCTGGAATGACAGAGCTGTCTAATGACTATGTGGATCCCCAAATTATCTTTCTCTGCACTTGTGAATCACTTTCCTATCAATGTCCCTAGCACCTTCTGACGTCTCTCCCTGCACCAAGATGCTGTGAAATGATTCCTCCCAATCCTTTCCCTGCACTTATAAATCGTTGTTTTTTCGTTTTTTTTTAACACAATTGTTTCTCCACTTGCTGTCCTTTAGCGCCTTCACACATCTGTCGCTGAACTCTGAACACTGGAAAATGTCTGACTGTAAGATGGCTGCCGCATTTATAGGGCTGTGACATCACAGGGCTGGCTGCTGATTGACTGCATGCAGGCATGTCAATCTGGGTGATCCCGCCTTCCCAGAGTTCCTTGCCCCATATCATCAGTCCTCACACGTGTAGCCCACATTTTAGGACAATTGCGTTACCACATAGCATGAGGAAATTTCCATTCGTTGCAAATTCAAATTTTTTCTGAAATTCTAAACGAATTCCACTTCGTCAGCTTCGATTCGCTCATCTCTAGTCTGGAGCACTGTGCGTCAGAATTTCATTAAGAACATCTCTGTGGTTTGGTCAGGGTTACGGGAAAGCTGAGTGGAGCAGTCTCCCTGTTCAAGCCACTGAAAAACACCACCAAAGCCCGATGATGCTGCCACTAACCTGCTTCACTGTGATCGTATTGGGCAGGTGATAAGCAATGCTTGATTTTCTCTAAACATGATACTTGGATATTAGGCCAAAAGGTTCAAGCTTGGTTTTAACAGACCAGAGATTCTTGTTTCTCACAATGTGAGCTTAAGCTCACATGGCAAAAACAATGGCAGAAAAATCTGTAGAAGATTACTAGCTGAAAACAGGTAGTTTTTGGTGGCAGATTTGTACTTTGGTCGAGGTTTTAGTGTAGTTTTTACAAGAGTATTAGAGTATTTGGTTGAGGTTTCTCTGCTTCCCATTTGACTTCTATGAAATTCTCAATCAAATCTGCTTCCAAGAAGTTACATGTCACTTCTTAAGCGTTTTTAAAATCTGCTCCTGGAAAAAAAACTACCATTTTACACTCTTTACACAAGGTTGAGTTTCTAACATTTAAAGTCAATGGAAAACTATTGGCGAGTTTTGGTTGTAGATGGGGATGAGTAAATCGACTTCGGATGAAACATTGAAAGTAGATTCGCATAAAACTTCATTCCAATACTGTATGGAGCAGGAGCTCCGTACAGTATTGGAATGTATTGGCTCCGATGAGCTGAAGTTATTGTCTCGCGAACTTTCGCGTAATAACTTTATAAATACATTTTTACTGTAAAAAAACATTTCCCAAACTCTGATTCTGTTCCAAGTGGTACCTTGGAACCGAACCTGAGTTCAGGAAATGAGTTTTTTACAGTACAAATTAATTTATGAAGTTATTACGCAAAGTCTCGAGACTCCGCGAAGCAATAACTTTAGCTCATCTGAGCCAATACATTCTAATACTGTACGGTGCTCCTGTTCCATACAGTATTGGAACAAAGTTTTATGCGAATCGACTTTGGATGTGAGTTAACAACTGAAAACACCTGCTTTTCAATGCTGAATGAATAGCAGATTTTAGTCATGTGAACATACCCGGAGAGTCCTCTGGGTGTTTTTTTTTTTTTTTTTTTTTCCTGAACTCTAGACAGGTTTTTTCCAGTGACTTGTATGTATTGCAATACTTGGCCAAATCCATCAGATCCATGAGACACTACATGTTTTAAAAATTTTTATTTTTTTTATTTTTTTTTCAGCCAGAGCATACCAATGTTTGTTTTTGGTATATACCTCCCAGTCTGAAGGGCATGCCAAGAGACAAAGAATGGAATACAAAATTGCATAAGGTAAAATAAGTTTGAGAGGGGCACTACCATAATCCATTATAAACTGGTCTCAATGCATTGTAGCTTTACCTCCCCATATTATAATCTTTCATGCATCAGTTCTGGCACAGTTATGCTTCCAATATGGGGAGGTAGCCTTACAAAGAATTTGTCACCACCATAATCCATTTTTAACTGGTACAGACTCCCTTTATGGATTTTGACTTATTTATAGGAAATTTATCATTAACTACACTGACCCATAGGGATTATAGGTACAGATAATTTTTATTAGTTTGGGCTAAAAAATATGGGCCTGCATCAAAATCCTACACAGAAGCATGAATGCTGTTGATATCATGGATTAGTTATAGAAGTTTACATTGGATGCACACAGTGGCCCACATTACGTAGTTTACACTAGTTTCTGGTGTTAACTGCACCAAAAAATGCTTCAGTCCTGTGCCGAAATTGTGCAACAATTTTACTTTAATGCTGTATTCACCAAAAGTTGGAAAAAGACATGGACCTGATCTGCAAGTATTACATTTATTTTATTCAAAGAAATGGCTTAATCTGTGAGGCAAATCTATGCTGGTTTATAGCAGAAATATATTTCATTTCCTGACTTTCAGGCAGTCTCAAATGCACCAAATTTATTAAGAGCTATTTTGCCTTAAAGCGTTTGTCTGCTTTTTTCTATTGAAGACCTATGTATAGGGATGAGCGAACTTGTGTTTTCAAGTTCAGCGAACAAGGTTTGGGTTATCTAAGAATTCAGTTATGGATTCCACTACCACAGACCATACGTTATGGTCAGTGGTAGCGGAATCCATAACAGAATTCTTAGATAACCCGAATCTTGTACGCTGAACTTGAAAACACAAGTGCGCTCATCCATGCCTATATACCCCAAGAGATTTAGTTCTAGCCTAGCTAGAACTAAATCTCTTTGGCTGGCGCTCCTGAATTTGGTGGCCTGGTATGATTTACCAAGGAAAAAGGATGCTGGCAGCACCGCTTGCTGGGAAGTGCACCTGTTGACAAAGGTTTGTGGCTAACATCAATGCCAGAAGTGTTGCTCGCAGCAGACCACCCCTGCTGCCCTGTATTTAGATGTGCCACCACAATTGGTGATTTATTTTACTGCACAAACTATGCAGCACCATTGCCTGCTTTTCAAAAAGAGCTACAGCTCAATTTGGTAAACACATTGACTGAGAGCTGCTCAACAATGGTCTCTGCATTAGAGTATATTTAAAAGCAGCATATGTCATTATTTTGTTTTAGGTTGCTGCAAAGATCAAAGCCCAGATGATGGAGGAAGGAACTGTAATGGTCAGTTACCAGCCACTGAAGGATAAGCCCAATTTTTTCCGCATGGTGTTTTCTAACCCTGCTTCTAAAAAATCTGATATAGACTTCCTTCTGGATGAAATTGAACGGCTTGGTAGTGACCTAGAAATCTAATGTACAGTAATCATTTGCAGTCCAGTTGTCTTGTCTAAGATTATACATAGTTTTTTTTTTTTTTTTTTTTTTTTTTTTAGAACTAGATTACGTTGAATTGGCACGTTTTAGCCATGTACAGATAGTTTTGTTTTATAGTAGAATTTGTGTATGAGAAAAGTCTTAACTCTTAGCTATAAAATAGCTTAATGCATTTCAACCAACTAATTTGTGTTGAAATAAAGGTTTTAAATGCACAATCTTACCTATATTAAGCATGCTGTAGTTGTGTTTTAAATGCAAGACAATTCACGGAGAGGTATATTTGGTGTTTGTAAAATAGTATTGTAAAGTCTCACTGCCTCAAGAACGGTTAAAATAAACCAAAAATAAACTTTATTAATAAATTATCACTTAAAAATGGACGAATCCTTTTTTTTTTTTTTTTTTTTTTTTTTTTCCTCTTCTCATACAAAGACAGGCAGATTGTGGGAATATATATATAGCGGGATGTAGTTCGTGTGCGGGTTCATGTTGTGGTATTTACTGAATTGCGGTATCGATTCTGTTACTACGGACTAGAACACAATTCCATGATGGAATGCATAATGGAGTGCCTCTAAAGTCATTCTGTCATGGAATTGCGCTATGGTCCGTGGTAACGGAATCCATAATGCAATTCAGTAAATAACATAACATGATATTTCATGCCCCCCCCCCCCAATCTGTCCGGATGTGATGTGTGTAGTGAATAATAATAATTTATATAGCGCCACCATATTCCTCAGCACTTTACAATTCAGAGGGCTCATGTACAAAACAAGAGATCAAAGTTACCAGCTAATATACAACTGAAACACTAGGAGAGAGGCCCCTGCTTGCAAGAGCTTAAAATCTATGAGGAAGTAGGGGTGACACACACAAAATGCGTGAATATGTCACCTTCAGACTGACTTCTGACCATTCTTTTCAATGTTATGTATTCATTAGCATCACTTATCATCTTTGCGTTAAGGAAACTGAGTATCGTCTATATTGTGCGTGTTTCATGCAGCTCTCGCCCCATAAAAATGAATGGTGCTTTCAAAAAAAAATGGATAGCATCTGGATACATATAAATATCTAATCCTATAATGTGTAATACGGTCTGCTGAGCCATTCATTATATCCTATCCTGCGTCATATGGTCTGCTGAGCTTTGAATCTAATACTACCTTTGTGTGATACTGTCTTCTTTGCTATGTATCTAATCCTGTCATGTGTGATACTCAACACTTTTTTTTAGGGGTCTCGGTGATCTGGCCATCTAAGCATTCCTCTCCACAGGGAAGGAGGGAGAGAGAGTGAACCCCATCCCCTGCTAGTGATAGTACAGACAGTGGAGGAGAAGATGTTTCTGGATATCTCTGAGACTGGGGTTAGTAGTTAGATGTTGGGAGGTGTGAAAACAAGCTGAGGCATTCTCTCTTCCTGGATTTTCTTCAATATGAATTTGCTTCAACTGTCTGTATCTTCTTTGCCCCAATAAAATGAATAAGTCTGTATGCAATCCAGAACAAATGCAAATGGAACACTGACCAAAAATAAAAAAAATAAAGTGGATCGGATGCAGACCAAAAATATGGTCGTGTGAATGCACTAAGGCTAAATTCACATGGAGTTTTTTGGATGAGGATTTGAAGCAGACCTGCCTACAGAAATTTCAGCCAAAGTGAGAAATGGATTGAAAAGGAATTAGAAATATAAAGGAAGGATTTATACTTCACCTTCCTGCTGCATCCACTTCTAGCGTTGGCTAAAAATCAGTAGTGTTTAGCCCTGGTATGTCAGCATTCAGCATTACACCTTCTCATAACTTTCCTATCATCTGTGTCAAGGCATCATCTTAACTGCTTATGTCAACATTCCAGTCTCCATTCCCTGTGTCTTTATTACTAGAGATGAGAGAGTTTCTCCAAAATTCGATTCGGCTGGTTTGCCGAATTTTCAGAAAAATTGTTTGATCCGTACTTAGCAGTTTTTTTAATGCAATTCAACACAAATATTTTCCGGATGCAGAGAGCCTTTATAGTGGTGTAAAACACTGTCCCTTGCAGTAACACGCATAGGCAGTCTGCTGTGGTGGTGAACCAATACTGTGAGTCAGTATGACATGTAGATGACAGGCATCGCCCTTAGAATCACTGCACACTTCACTTATTTGGGCAGTTACGGGGCCAAAACGAATCAAATAACTCAAGTGTGAACTCAGCCTTGCAGGTCAATGTTGGCATCAAGAAGAAGCGCACTCCTTTTACACCGTCGGCATGCTGATTCCACATAGATGTCTACAGAACCTGTTCTCTTAAACGCTTATACAAGTAGAGTCCCCCTACAGTGTAGTGGGTGTCAGTAGTAAGTTTGTGTTGACGTCACTGATTATTTTGCCCTTCCCCTGATCCCTCAGAGCAATAACCCCCAAAAAACGGATCCTGTCTTTGGAGTATCAGCCTTCACGGATGCACCTGAGTGGATCAAAAATGGAGGTGACACGTGAATGGAATCTTTGCATGTCTTCTGTGTTTTGTAACCACTCCTGCTTTTGGCTACCAAATCATAAGCCAATTCTGACGCAAAATAGTGACCATGTCGTGCAGGCCTTACAGCTGTTACATAGACAGGATCCGCTGTGCGTCGTTTTTCCTTCCTTCTGACAGATCAGAAGAAGGGTCAAGTAAATGATGTCAGCCGAAAGGCAAAATAGTGGCCCAGTCATGAAGTGGGGAGGGTGGGAACAGAATGAGAAGGCCACAGAGAGGCCCTATGACAAAGTGGTGAGGTGGAAGCAGCATGAGGAGACTACAGAGTGGCCCAATCACAGTCTAGAGGTGGCAGAGGCATCAGGAGGAGGTCACAGGGTGGCACTAATGACTGGAGGAGGCAGCATCAGGTGGCCACAGAGTGTGGAGGTGGTGGCAGCATCAGGAGGAGGCCACAGAGTTGCACAATGACAGTGTGGAGGCAGGGTGGCACAATGACTGTGGAGGTGGCAGCATCAGTAGAGTGACCCAGTGACAGAGTGGGGAGGTGGGTGGCAATACCGGTACCAGCTTAAAATGGTGGGTGAAAGAAGGAGCACTTGGTATCAGATGTGTGGCATCAAGTGGGATGCAACATCAGAATAGTAGCTGAGGCAGGTAGCCAGAAGCAACAGGAGTCTTTTGTTGAAGTGTTGGTCTGGCACCATGGATGAATTAGTCTGATGCATCAGGCATTGGTGGGTGGAAATCCTGGCTGATCCACGCCTGATTCATCTTGACAAAGGTCAGTCTCTCCACATTTTGGACAGGGGAGTTTTTCTTGGGGTATCTATGACCCCCGCTGCACTAAACACCCGCTCTGATGCTACACTACTGCAGTGTCCCAGGGGGTCAGTAGTGTAGCTTTAGGTATGCTGGGCTTTGTAGTGCAGGGCAACCCACTAACCTGGGACTGACTGTCGTCTTCAATCGGGTCAGCACTGGAACATGCAGGTGATGAATGTCGTGACGCCAGTGCCAATTGAACGGTGGCACACCGTGTAGTGACAGGTGGAATAATTGAGGAATCCTTATATTTGAACAACAGGATAACTTTACTGAACGTAGTTGAAAATAGGTGAACAGCCAGTAAGTACAGTTCCAGAATATTCCGCACGTTACAATACAGTCACAGCAGTGGTTCAGATTATTAATCACAGTTGCAAAAGCCATCTTCAAGACAGGCCTCCTAGGATCAGGGATTTCCTCTTACTCTCAATGCAGCAATACACTTCAGGCAACTATTCTCTCTGCAGGGGTACACTTACTTTCTCTCCTGCCTTAGTTCCTGGCTGTAGGCAATACTCTCAAGGTCCAGACACCCGAATAACAGTGATAATCCTTGAGCAAAGGTTTTGTAGAGGTTTCCTTCTCTCCTGGTGACAGGCTCTATACTTGAAATGCGAACTGCCTTGCTGGTTACACTCTCTGTCCCACTTGTTAGTGACAGGCTGTTACTTAGAGTACCTCAGGTATCCTTGACCTGGAAGACTGGGTGGAAATGATCCTCCACACCAGTGGTGCAATCTCTGCACTAGTTACTGAATCCTGAATCCCTCAGAACTCGCTCTGAACTGGAACTTCCAACAAATGACTTCCCTAGGCTAGGCCCTTGCCTAATTATACTAAACTGGGGGCTCCCTCTGCTGGCTGGAATATGAATTGCCTGCTACAGGCCTAACTTTCTTAAAGGGAGATACACATTAAAATATAGCAGTGTCGGATAACCTACCCGTATGCTGCACACCCCCAGGCTTTAACGTGAGTAAGGCCTCGTACTCACACACATGCCTTTCTGAACCGGCATAAAATGTTACATAAATTAAGCATTACAATATAAATATGGTAAATAATTATTTCACACAGAAGATAAAACATTTGTAACTTAATAAACAGGCGACGCAAGGGAAAGGGGCGTCTTCTTGCTTCTTAGACACGGCCGCTGACCTGGCACAGTGGACTTAAGATGAACCAGGTTAGTCCATAGTAACACATGTCAAGAATAAGTTTTTTTTTCCTTTCCTTTCCTTTCTCTGTAAGTGCAAAAATATGTTAGAGAATGCAAAGATATATCACCTTTTCAAGTATAAAAGTTCAACATCAGTCCATTTTTCTTGGCTGAAGTATAATAATGGACTACACAGGGGTTTCCTGCGGTGTATAACAGGCAAGGGCTCACGTGGAGGAGTCCATTCTTGCGCACAAACGTCAAGCAAGCTATTTCCAGTCAGGGCCGGCGCTTCCATAGAGGCAAGGGGGGCAATTGCCCCCGGGCCCCCGAGTCCTTAGGGGCCCCCAAGCAGCGCCGGCCCGCAACTAACTTACTACAACTGGATATAGGGCGGGCCGCACCGCGGCCGCTCTGAGCCCCTCTCTGCCTCTTTAAGAGAGCAGTGGCTGCTGGGGCTCAGAGCGTGCCGCCGCACAGGCACGTCTTCACGGTCTTGACGTCGCCAGAGCCCCGCCCCCAGGAACCAGAAGAAGAAGGAGCGAGCGCAGTGCGCACTGCCCTCGCTCACCGTGGCTGCCGCCTGCTGACTTCTGTGCCTCTGTGGCTCTCGGAGTCTCTGCACCAGTGACCATACACAGGGAAGGAACAAGAGGATGCATATCTGTTCTAGGTAAATTGTGGGCTGTGGAGATGTGCATGTGTAGACTGACTAGTCTGTGCTGGAGTCCTGGAGAAATGAGCCATGGGGGGAGATGTGCAGATGTGCTGGAGAAATGAGCCATGGGGTTGGGGGGGGAGAGATGTGCTGCTGACACTGGCCCATACAGGGGGAGAAATGTGCCATTCGGGGGAGGGGGGAGTATGCGGCCATGGAGGGGGCGGGGAGAAATTATGTGACGCGAAGGGGGTGATTGATGACGTGACACTGAGGGGGGGGGGGCCCTTATTGTTTTTCGCCCCCGGGCCCCATTTCACCTAGAACCGGCCCTGTTTCCAGTAGTAACTGCCCGGGAGGAGACACCACCAGCATAATCAAAGTCCCCTAAACGGACTGGCGGACGTCCCCTGTTCATTGGGGTGGACCTTCTCAATTCAGGAGTGTCCTCCTCCCTTAGCATCGAGGTAGAAGGGAGAGGAGCAACAGGAGGGTCTCCACCAGTGGGACCCTGATCAGGAACAACAGGAGCTGGAGGATCCTCTATAAGGGGGACTGGATCCGGGACATTTTGAACCGGCTCTTCTGGAGATGAAGGCACAGTAGGTGCCGGAGCGGGCACCAACAAATTCAACCATGGTGTCAGGAGCCAATGCATGGGTTCAGTGTCATACATTAGATTATTTACAGCCTGCATAGGATCCTCGGGCTGTATTGATGGCTCTGACACAGGTGATTCAGATTTAGAACTCTCAGCACTGAGTTCTTTCGTCAGGCAGAGCTTTAACCGGTTCCTGTGAACAATTTGGGATCTCCTGCCTTCTCGGGTAATCTCATAAATGTGGGTCCCAGCATTTGAGATTGC
This sequence comes from Bufotes viridis, assembly GCA_033119425.1. Lineage (NCBI taxonomy): Eukaryota > Metazoa > Chordata > Amphibia > Anura > Bufonidae > Bufotes > Bufotes viridis. The sequence continues at coordinate 259,875,244 of CM065593.1, forward strand.
AGTGACAACATAGGGAATCTGCTCCCATTTACTGTCCAGTTTACTTGTACGGTGGTTGTTTTTCAACCACACCACATCTCCTATTGTCAAGGGTTCTGCATGGGCTGCTTGATCATAGTCTCTCTGCTGTCAGTCTCTAGCATAATCCATACGTTCCTGAACAATGGCTTTGGCCGTATTCAATCGCCTTTGGTGCTCAGCAACCCAGTCGGTATTAGGTAACGGGTTGATGCAATCAGGTACGTGTATGTCCAAGGAGTGATCAGCAAGCAATGTTCCTTGGCGCCCAAACATCAAATAAAAAGGTGTATACCCAGTGGAACAATGGATGGTATTGTTGTACGTCTACATGAGCTGTGTCAACAGACTGGGCCAATCCCCTCTGGTTTCAGGAGGCACGGCCCTCAGCAGCTCTATCAAGGTCTGATTCATTTTTTCACACAGTCCGTTACCTTGAGGATCGTAGGCCGTTGTCCGGATCTTCTTGCAGTTGTGTAAGCGGCACAGTTCATGGAACAGATGGGACTCAAAAGCAGGTCCTTGATCGGTGAGGATCTTTTCTGGACATCCGTAGGGCAGGAGGAAGTGTTTCCAGAACAGTTTGGCTGTAGTCTTGGCAGTCTGGTCTCTCACAGGCACTGCTACGACAAACTTGGTGAAGTGGTCAATAATAGTCATGGCATAAGCATACCCTGAGCGACTAGGCTCCAACTTCACATGATCAATGGCGACAAGTTCAAGAGGACGGGTACTTACAATGGGTCGCAGTGGTGCCCTCTGGTCGTGGTGCTCACTTCGTTTTAAGGCACAGGCTATACACTCCCGACACCATCTCTCAATGTCCTCTCTCATGCCCACCCAATAAAACCGCTGGCGGATATTAGCCTCAGTCTTTTGGACCCCAAAATGACCGGATTGATTGTGGTACATCTCCAACACCATACCTGCATCTCGTCAGGGTATGAGAATCTGATGCACTCTTTCATTGGATACTGGGTCTAGGCTTCTCAGTAGTAATAGGCCCTTTTGTATGAAGAGCTGATGGCGCTGTCTCCACAGTTTGGTGAGCTCTGGATCTGCACTCTTACGTCTAATTCTCTCAGGGGCTCTGCCACTGGTAATAAAATCCAACAACTCGCCCAGCACTCTACTTTCAGACTGTAATTTCACCCACCTTTCCTCTTTGGGCTCAGGCTTACTGGAGGGTGAAGGGGCTGCGGCTCTGTCATTGGTAGCTCGAGCATGATCCTGTTGAGCAAATTTGTTATAGAAAGCCGGCATTTCTACATCTTCCCAAGCATCCCGTCCATCATCAGGAGCTGTCTCTGTGGGAAGTCTAGATAAAGCATCAGCATTGTCATTAGTACGTCCAGCACGGTATTTTACAAAGAAATCATAGTTGGCGAGGCGGGAGGCCCATCTGTGCTCCAAGGCCCCCAATTTAGCTGTATTTAGATGCGCCAGAGGGTTATTGTCGGTGAATGCAATGAACGGGGTAGCGGCTAGATAGTCTTTGAATTTCTCTGTCACTGCCCACACCAATGCCAGGAACTCTAGTTTGAAGGAACTATAATTCTGATCATTTTTCTCAGCCCCTTTCAGGGAGCGGCTTGCATAAGCTATCACCCTCTCTTTTCCCTCTTGGATCTGGGCCAACACAGCTCCCAGGCCTCGCTTGCTAGCATCGGTATAAAGATGGAATGGTTTGTTGTAGTCTGGATAACCTAACACAGGAGGCTCGGTCAGTTTCTTTTTTAACAATTGTAACGCTATTTCTCTTTCCCGATTCCACTCAATGGGCACAGGAGTTCTAGGACTTTTCTTGGGTTGCCCCCTCAGGAGTTCCTGGATAGGATCAGCTATTTGAGCAAAATGGGGGATAAAACGTCTATAGTAGCCTGCAAAGCTAAGGAAACTCTTCACCTCTTTGACGGTAGTGGGGACCGGCCAATTACGGACAGCCGCTAGCTTATCGGGGTCAGGCTGCACGCCCTCTGCGCTTACCACATGACCCCAGGTATTTTACTGCAGGTTTGAGCAAGTGACACTTAGATGGCTTTACTTTCAAGCCATATTTGATGAGGATTTCAAATACTTCTGCTAAATGTTTCCGATGGTCCTCATATGTTTTTGAGTACACAATGACATCATCTAGATACAGCAGCACTGTTTCAAAGTTTTTGTGGCCCAAACAACGCTCCATTAGTCTCTGGAAAGTCCCTGGGGCATTACATAGCCCGAACGGCATACAATTGAATTCAAATAGGCCCATGGGAGTGGTGAAAGCAGTCTTTTCCCTATCCTCGGGGGCCATGGGTACTTGCCAGTAGCCACTGGTCAAGTCCAATGTGGAGAAATAAGCGGAGGAGCCCAGAGCAGTTAGTGACTCCTCAATGCGGGGCAGCGGGTATGCATATTTGTGGGTTATTTGGTTAATTTTTCTATAATCCACACAGAAACGGATACCACCATCCTTTTTCTTTACAAGGACCAGGGGTGCAGCCCACGGACTATGGCTGTCCCGGATTACATTAGTCTTTCATCTCTTGGATCATTTCTTTTACAGTCTGATATGAAGTCGGCGGTAAGGGTCTGTATCTCTCCTTGATAGGAGAATGAGAGCCAGTAGGTATGGTGTGTTGTATGGCACTGACTTCTCCATAATCAGTAGCATGTTTACTGAAGGCCTGGTGGTGCTCTTTGACAAGCTGTAGGATCCCTTCTCGTTGATGTTGGGGGGTAGTTTCGTCCCCGACATGGAGCTCTTCCCACCAGGGCACTTGTGGCTGGTTCACCGGCAGATGTCCACTGACTGCAGCTGGCGGCTTTTCTGTCACTAGAAGACGAATGATGTCCTGGAAGGACACCTGGGAAAGCTGAGCAACAGGGGAGTGCTTAGTAAGCGCATCAGGATGATCATTTAGGTTAATCAGACGGACAGGTACTTTACCTTGGGAGACGTTCACCAGGCACTTGGCAGCTCTCGCATAAGGGTAGTTCTCCAGCTGGATTGGTTCCACCAGGGCTGGATAATCTTGGCCTTGGACTCCCAGGACAGCACGACACCATAAAAGAGTTTGAGAATTAGGAGGTAAAGTCACAGGCTTATTATCACGGATCCTGGCAGTACAAATTTCTCCTTTCCCATTAGCAAACCTCTGCTGAGCACTTAAAGGATAACTGTCACATTTAGACCCAAATTTCAGTTTTCATATATGTAGTTACTAATATCATAATATTTCTGAATCAATAACTATTAGACTTACTTACCCCTTATTTAATAAGATTCAGCCCTTAGCAACCAGTCTGCATAAAACTACTATTTCACTATTCTGTTAAGATGGCTGCCCTCAGCCCTGAGGCTAATCCATAGGACACCTGCAGTGAAGTTAGTGAAGACCAGCTTTGTATAGGGGGGTCTTGCAGTGAAGTTCCCAGGTCTGGCTGAAGCCTATAGTCCTTCTACAAGCTCTCCTCTTATCAGATAAGGCTGTCATTTATACACTGAGCAGCCGGCATATGTACATTTTCCTGCACTGCTAAGGGAGTGTCTGCCAAGCACAGGCATGTGGAGAAGTTCACACACACAGCCCAGCACTGTTATCTCCTGTCAGAAAGAACCTGGCTTTTTATACATTCCCTTACAATGTTGACTCACTATCAGTTCCCAGTGCACGCAGCTCCATCCTTATCTGGTAGATGAAGGAGCATAGCAACCTGATTTTATCTCAGGTAACAATAGCCAATACTGGGGACTTTTAGGTGGCTTTTAGGGGTTATTTATTTAAGAATCAGAAATTAAAACAGGGCCAACAAGGTAATATTAATCACCAAAATCCAATAGTAAATAAAAAAAAAAATTGACAGTTATACTTTAACACAGTAATAGTCTTTTGAATCACCCTCTTGGATGCAGAGGAAGCAGTGGGCAAAGTCTGATGCAGTTCGTCAAGTATTTCAGAATAACAGTTCTTGAAGACATTGGTGCCTAGAATGACAGGATGTCCCCCTCTGTCGCCGGCTTGTACTACTATCACCCCCTGTTGAGGCAAGGTTGCTTCTCCCACCTGCAGAGTGGGTTCCCAGTACCCATGAATCTTTACTGGTTTGCCATTGCTGGCGATAATCTCCACCCAGGATTCAGGCGGCTGGGTTAACTGGTTGGTGTCCCAGAATTTTTCAAATGTGGGCAGCTGAATGGTAGTGACCTGGGACCCAGTATCTAGTAGGGCTTCAAAGGGGACCCCGTTGATCTCTATATTGATTTTAGGATGGGATCCTACATACCGGGGCATCCAACTTGGATCCTTTGGGCCTAATGTTCTACCTCCCGAGGGGCGGTCCTCAGCCTCGAGGGTAGCCCGTTTAACTGCCAGCACGTGGATTCTGTGTGTCCCACCTCTTTACAGTATTTACACACGGGCCGTTTGCGGTCTTTGGAACGATCTCTATTACGCCTCCCAGGATCCCTGGGGTGAGTCTCTTGGTATGGAGGTGGGAATGGCTTAGGAGGTGACAGGAACTCAACCTCTGACATTAGGGGTTTTTCCCATTCCTCTATCTTTCTGCACACTCTCTCTAAACTTTTAGTGAGATGGTTTACCTGTTCCGTCAGCATGGCAATAGTATCAGTAGCTGAAGCTTGAACAGCTTGGCCGGCCCCAGCCTGGTTAGGGATAAGCGGTTTTGGCCTACAGGCTGGTGACTCAGGTGGGGTTCTCAACTCCGTAGACACTGTTGACCCCAGAATTCTTATAGCCAGCTCTTTAAAATCCAGAAAGGTACTGCTAGGGTGCTGGGCTGACAGCATTTTTAATTGAGTCCTTATTTGCTCACTAGACACCCCTGTGATAAATTGTTCCCTCAGGGTCTGGTCCTGATTATCAGCCTCCCTGGGATCTATCTGGATTACAGCCCCCAAAGCCTCCTGAAGTGATAGGGCATAGTCACGGAGGGTCTCACCGGACTTCTGTTTTTTGCCAAAGAAGTGCATCTTTATCTCTTGTTTCAAAAGTGGCCCTGAGGCGGGTGAATATTTGCTCTAGAGTACTCCGCTCAGCAGCAGGCCAGGATAATACCTCTCTGCGGGCAGCTCCCTCCAGTTGTGCTAGCAGGATTTCCATCTGCTCTTCGGCATTTATGGGGTACAGTTTGAATAATGCCAGCAACTTCTCTTTAAAGTCTCTTAAGGTATGGACCTCCCCTTTATAGCGGGGAAACCATGGGGCCCCAAAATAGTACGGCATAGTAAAGGGCATCATGCTGGGGGCTATAGGACGGTTGGAAGCCGCAAGTTCCCCTGTTCCCCAAGTTCTAGGCCGCTGGCGACTAAAGGGGCCGGTACAATCCCCTTCCCTCCGGTTACAAGTCCTTACCGGTATCGCCGGGATTGCGCAGGCCAAGTCCCGCGAGATTCCGGACGTCCTGTGTACGCGGTGACGTTGCTGAAGTAGAAGAAGCAGGGCCGCGGCGGTGCGATGATGAAGAGGGGCGGGATTCTCTGCGTCTTTGAAGGGATCCGCCCACGAAGGTCCTCAGCAGCGTGGGACACTTTACTCCATGCGGCCGGCGGCCATCTTGGTCGCCATTCCCTGACAGCAAGCAGGGGCGTTGAAAAGTTAATAAATTGTAATCCACAAACACGATTTTCTCACTGGGGGTGGCGCAACACAGCACAGCGCCTCCGATTCCTCCCAGGCACAATTGTAATCCACAGGCTTGGAAATAAAGGGTACAGTCCTTGCAAAACGGTGGTGGAATAGTTAAAGCACACAGTGCACACTTCTCTGCACTCCAGAAGCATGCGATCCTGTTCGTGGACGCCAAAAAGAGCGATGCAGTGTCCCAGGGGGTCAGTAGTGTAGCTTTAGGTATGCTGGGCTTTGTAGTGCAGGGCAACCCACTAACCTGGGACTGACTGTCGTCTTCAATCGGGTCAGCACTGGAACAGGCAGGTGATGAATGTCGTGACGCCAGTGCCAATTGAACGGTGGCACACCGTGTAGTGACAGGTGGAATAATTGAGGAATCCTTATATTTGAACAACAGGATAACTTTACTGAACGTAGTTGAAAATAGGTGAACAGCCAGTAAGTACAGTTCCAGAATATTCCACACGTTACAATACAGTCACAGCAGTGGTTCAGATTATTAATCACAGTTGCAAAAGCTATCTTCAAGACAGGCCTCCTAGGATCAGGGATTTCCTCTTACTCTCAATGCAGCAATACACTTCAGGCAAATATTCTCTCTGCAGGGGTACACTTACTTTCTCTCCTGCCTTAGTTCCTGGCTGTAGGCAATACTCTCAAGGTCCAGACACCCGAATAACATTGATAATCCTTGAGCAAAGGTTTTGTAGAGGTTTCCTTCTCTCCTGGTGACAGGCTCTTACTTGATATGTGGACTGGCTTGCTGGTTATACTCTATGTCCCACTTGTTAGTGACAGGCTGTTACTTAGAGTACCTGAGGCTTGGATCATCATGAAATCGTTTATGACCTTTCTCTGTTCGTATAGTCAACCCAACATATAGAGGGTGCAATTCCAACTTGTGGAAGCGTCGCATATCAGCCTATGTTGGGGGATGCCGTTCTGCCACTGAAGCTCAAGGAGGGTGTGCTTTGCAGTGTATGAATGGCTGAAGTGCATGCAAAGTTTCCTGGCCATTTTTAGGATGTCTTGCAGATGGGTGGAAGACTTCAGGAACTGCTTGACAACCAGATTGAACATGTGTACCATGCAGGGCGCATGGCTCAGCCCTCCTTGATGCAGCGCCAACACTATGTTCTTTCCATTGTCAGTCACCATGGTTCAGATTTTGTTGTCGTGGAGAAAGCCAGGATTGGATTTCTTTATGAAGGACACAGAGCAGTTCCTCCCCTGTGACTTTCGCCAAGGCAAACCAGGTGCAGAACAGCGTGACACCACTGTGCCCTGCACATGGGGTATGCTGGAGGGGCACTGTGAATTGTCCCTGCAGTGGAGGCTGAGTACATGGGGGAGGATGAGGATAAGGAGGCAGAAGCATACATTGTAGCAGGACCAACGGCGTGAGAACATGGAGGCAGAAACGGCGTCGCCTGGCCAAATTGCTGGTGTGGCAAAGAAATGGCATCTTGGGACTCTCCACCTCGGCTCGGCACAAGCCATCAGTTCTCTGAAAGGTGCAGAGTCCACCACTTGGAAATGACAGGACTGTAGCACCAGCAGCTTGGCCAGTAGCATATTCAGCTTCTGCGCCGTTAGATGAGTGCAAGCATACTGTTTTCTCTTTGCAATCGCTTCGGTGATCAATTGCTGACAGAATGATTGACGAGGAGGCGCATGGAGGAGTATGAGCAGATGATGGGAAGGACAGATAGCTCCCTTCGGCTGAGGTGGTGGAGCCTTGACTGTCTGAAATCAGGTGCATGCCACTGGGTGCTGCAGTGGTTGCTGTGGCTGGCTGGACCAGCACATCGGAGTTACAATTCTCTCAAGCCACTTTATGGTGATGCTGCATATGTTGATGCAGGGCCATGGTGCCAACATTGGCACCCTGGCCACGCTTCACCTTTTGCCCACAGATTCTACAAATGGTCATGTTCACCTCTTCTGTTGGCTTAACAAAAAACTGCCACACCGCTGAGTAGGTGATTTTACCCCCAACATTCCACACGGAATGACTGCTACCGCCTCTCCTTCCGTGAAACCCTGCACCACTACTTTCCGGGCAGCTAGGCTCCTGCGAAAACGTGGTCTGCCCCGGGCATGTTTGGCACCCGACCTCCTACTGCTGCCACCCTGATGACTCACGGCCACGCTAGAGACTTGTTAGCTCCACCTCTGCCTTACTGGCAAGTTGTCACCCTCTTCTCCCGATGATGATGAAGTCCCTAATTCACCCGGCTCCCTAGTACGAACAGCTACATTATCATGATCATCAAGTTCTCTCTGCATGTCACTGATGTCCTCCTCAACCGTCTCTGGGTCAGGAGCCTGACTGCTCGTAACACCAGCTCCCATGCCCCTCTCCTCATCACTACTTGCTCGACTACCGGAGGAAGCGGCCGAGGTCTCCTTCACATCTTGGCTGGTCAGTAGCTGCTGACTGTCCTCTGTAACTCATCCTCGCTGTATAATGGAGCTGAGCCCACAGCATATAATACCTGTCCTCAACCTGCCTCTATCCTTTTCTGTTCCCTCACCTCAGACAAGTGAGGGCACAGGGCCTGCTCCCGGGCCATGCCAACTAAGGGTAGTGTCTGACGAACCCACTGATGTCACTTGGGACTAAGTGGATGACCGAGTCAACCATTCAAGAACCGCTGGGTTGCTGGTCAAGACACAACCGCTAGATGACACTGGGAGCTCAGGCCTCTCGCTGCGACTCCTGCCACCACGCCCCTTTACTCTGCTGCAACCTGTGCCTGCGCCAGAAACATTTAGGCCTCTGCCACTCCCCTGTGCAGGGCCTGGCACTTCTCTGTCTGACATACTGTTACAGCAAATAAAAAAATAAAAAGGAAATTAAAACACCCCAAAAAAGTCAGTAATTTTCTCACTTCACTATACGGCTAATAAGCCCTTTATTCCCACTAATACATGCCAAAGAAGGCCTTAGAACATATAACTTCACCGCTGAACGGCAAATAGGCCCTTACTTTTTTCCACTTGTACACGCCACAAAAGGCTTTAGAACATATAACTGCACCGCAGAACGGCAAATATTATATATTTTTTGCCATTAATACATGCCAAAATGGGCTTTAGAACATATAACTGCACTGCTGAATGGCAAATATATATATTTTTACACTAATACACGCCAAAAAGAAGTGTTGTAATTTTCTCACTTCACTACACAACAGCAAATACAGTATTTGTGCCACTAATTCACGCCAAAAATAACTTTAGAACATATAACTGCATCACTGAATGGCAAATGTATATTTTTGTGCCTCTAATATACGGCAAAAAGGGCTTTAGAACATATAACTGCACCGCTGAACGGCAAATAATATACATTTTTTTTTGCCACAAATACACGCCAAAAAGGGCTGTAATTTTCTCACTTCACGACACAATGGCTATTTTTCCCATTAATAAAAGTCAAAAAATTCTTCAGAACATATAACTACACCGCACAAGGTCAAATAAGACATATTGTGTGTGTGTGTGTGTGTGTGTATGTACAGTATGTGTGTATATATATATTAGCAAAAAGAGATCAGCCGCACAGCTAAGGAAGTGGGGGTGCAATTCCTCTGACCGTTGACTTGGCAGTCCTTGGTAGATATATCTTCAAAAATGAGGCAGCACTCCAATGTTCAATGCAAATAACGGACCCGCTTTATTATCCCATTGCAACGTTTCAACTGCTCCTTGCAGCCATTATCAAGCTTGATAATGGCTGCAAGGAGCAGTTGAAACGCTGCAATGGGATAATAAGGGGTCCGTTATTTGCACTGAACATTGGAGTGCTATATATATATATATATATATATATATATATATATATATATATATATAGTGGGGAGTCGCTCTGGTAGATAGCAGTGCGGGTGCAGTATTGAGGCAAAACAGGGAGTCCAGATAGTGCAATAAACAGTGTTTTATTCACACTTGCACAAAATAAAACAGTCTCTTGGTGTTAATTCACACACATAAGAAATCAAGCGGAAAAACAAGACAGTCCAAAACAGGCTCCAGTCACCTGGGAGGTTTTTAGATGCAGGTTCACACCTGGCTGTCAGTCCAGCCGTAAGACAGTCGCCGTCAGGCTTCCAGGTCGTCTGCACTCCTCCTTGCTGGGCTCTTGCTTCCAGCCCAGAGAACTTCCAAACACAAGTGAAACAGTCTAACAGCAGCTCCAGGACAATCACACCCTCCACACCCAGCTGCTGGCTGTGTTATAAAGGCCCTGGAAAACCCGGCCTGGACCGTGGGGAGTAGGCACCCACCCAACTCTTTGCCTACTCCCAGTAAGAGCCGGCCCGGATTGGCTTTGCAGCCAAACTAAATAGCAAGGTGTCAAGCAGCACTAGCTGCTGCTGACACACCAAAAATCCGGCTCTTACCTCACCGAGGCCAGGAACCTCGGTGACACGTACCTCCCGTCGACCACAGTACCTTGCACCTTACCACAATATATATATATATAATTTCCTTGCAATAAACCCTGTTAATGGCTGTATCATTCAGCTGTATAATTTCAATTTGGATCCCCAGTTAGTGCAGCAAGGTGTAATAAGATTGTTCCCATTATCCAGGCTGTAAACTCCCCTACTGAACCCTGTTCTGCTTCAATACTGTGGAATGATTCCTCCCTATCCTTTCCCTGAACAGCAAAAAAAAAGTTTTAAAGTCTTTTCTACCAATGGCTGAATCCAAGATCGCTGAGTTTATTTATAGGGCTGTGACATCACAGGGCTGGCTGGCTGCTGATTGGCTGCATGCATGGCATTGTGGGTGATCTCTCGTTCCCAGCGTTCCTTGCTCCATGTCTTAACACATGCAGCAGCCATTTAGAAAAAATGCGATTCATTACCACGAAACGTCAGGAATTTAAGATTCGGTGCAAATCGAATTTTTCCTGAAATTCAGATCGAACTCCACTTCATCAACTTCGATTTGCTCATCTCTATTTATTACCTGTTTGTTTGCTCTGACTATTCACCCGTGTATCCAGCTATTCTTTGATTAGTCCCTGATTAAGAGATATACAGCCCCTCCTCTATTGTTCACACCTAGAAGTGTAAATGTCAGGCTGTAGTTCTTCTGAGACATTGGTCTTTTTCTTTTTAAAGTTCTTTTTATTAAATTTTCATTGTAACAAAAACAGTGCCAAATGAAAATTACAGACACATCCATCTATGTGAAGTGCAAAGAAATATTGTATACATTATCAATGATGCATTACAATAAAGTGCATAGAGCAGTATTATATCACATGTTAGACAGCACATGTATGTACAATCTGCACTATTTGACAAGTATAAGCATTTAAACTTATGCGACTAGTCTGTTATGGAGCTATTAAAAATATTAGCAGTAACAGTAACATAAGACGGAGTGGAGGGGGAAGGGAGAGGAGGGGAGGGCTGGAAAGGGGAGAAAGGGAAGGGGGAGGAATGGAAATGGGGTATGAGGAGGGGCCCCTACAGTCAAAGAAAGAAGGGATAAACAACAAGGATCAGTATGGTTAACTTTGGATGTTTTTTTTTTAGATGCGGTAGGTGTTCTAACTGCAAGACCACCTCATTTCCGAAAAAAACAATAAAAGTAAAATCTATTCAAAATAGTTTCAGTATGAATATTAAAGGGACACTCACCTGTGCGTCAACAGATATTATTTACCTATTGGAATGTGGGTGTCATAAACAATATATTGGGCGCACAATCAGAACTCTAAAAAAAACGAGTAAGCGAACACATAGCGAATATCCGTAAAGGATATAAGCTCCATCCTCTTTCCAAACATTTTAAATTGTATCATAACAGCGATCCTTCCTCCTTGTCTTTTATTGCCAGGAGATCCTGGAGAGGTGGAAATCATATTATGAGGATGTCCAGACAAGAATCTCGTAGAATTTTTTTAATTTGACACCTTCATCCCAAAGGGACACAATGCTGAAATTGAACTATTTCGGTTTCTTGTAGGGTGGGGGGCTGTGTGGTGATGTGGAATCCAAGTTTGGCTGGATTATCAGCACTTGGATTCCCCCTCCCTACACGATCCCCCCTCTGCCCAGATATCCACAATTGGCCTGCTTCTACAGTTTGCCCAAAATACACAAGGGCCTCCATCCGCTGAAGGGCAGGCCTATTGTGTCTGGTACCAATAGTCTTACACAGCACATCAGTAATTGTGTTGATGTGATACTTGGACCTTTTGTTCTGGCCTTGCCTTCTTATGTGAGGGACTCTATTGAGATTGTCAATAAATTAGATGGCCTCCATGTAGAGGGCAATACTTTGCTTGTTAGTCTTGATGTGGAGGCCATCTATAGCTCCATCCCCCATGAGGGCGGCATTGAGGCGACACAATATTTATTTCAACAAAGAGGGACAGAATGTTTTCCCCATAATGAATGAACCTCTTGAGAATATAGTTATATAGCATCCAATGAGGCATGTTCGGCTCAGAAATAGTCAGGGAGAGCATCAGGTAGGAAGGGAAAGACAGAGCAGGGAGCGAATTTTAACGATTTTAGTTACAGAAAGCTTTTCAAAAGCCCAAAAGTCCTTTTAAGGACTACTGTGTGTGTGTTTTAAATCAACAATATATTTAACAGCAGTGTCAGGGACATCCATGCTAAGGAAGGGACAGATAGTGCAGGGAGAGAAATTTGCTGTATTTAATACCAGAAGCTTTTCAAAGAATGCAAAATCCTTTTAAGGGCTACTGTGTGTGTTTCACAGCAGCAAGATATTTTTATTTTATAACTATTAGTGACATATACTGTACATCATCTGCAGACTGACACTTTAATAATCTGGGTCACATCTAGTGTCCATAATCTGTGGTGTTCTCTGTAACCAATACTGTCCTGCCTCAGAAAACACTGTCAGTATTACAAATTCCAATAATCTGGTCCTCATATAGTGTCCGTAATCTGTGGTGTTCTATAACCAATACTATCTGTAAAGAATAAATCAAGGCAACTGGATTTGCTGTAGATTTCTCAGAATTCAGAAAGCTCATTGGAAGAACAAGTGAAACGTTTTCAAGAAATCTACAGCAAGTCCAGTTGTCTTGATTTATTCTTTACAGATATAGCATGACCTGGATAACCTTCACAGAACCTTCACAGACATATAACCAATACTGAACTTAATCTGAAAACACTGTGTATATTACAACTTCCATTAATCTGGGCCTATTAAAGTGTCCACAATCTGTGGGTTTTTGTATCCCATACTGAACTGAATCTAAAAACTCTGTCTATATTATGACTTCCATTAATCTGGGCCTAGTAAAGTGTCCACAATCTGGGTTTTTGTATTCCATACTGAACTGAATCTGAAAAAAGTGTGTATATTGCAATTTCCATTAATCTGGGCCTAGTAAAGTGAGGAAAGTGTAGACAAGAAAAGAGTGGTAGTTTGCAACCTGTGCCGTACCAAAATTAGCCGGGGTGTGAACACTAGCAACCTCACCACCACCAGCATGATCCACGACACGGCATCCAAGCACCCTAATAAGTGGGCCGAATGCCTGGGTCCACAATCTGGGTGTGCGGGTCACACTACTGCCTCTTCTTCCCCTGTGTTACTCACTGTCGGCCAATCCCCTGTCGAATACCCACGCCCGGGTGCCCCTCGCCCTGAACCTGGACCATCGCATGAACCATCAGCAACAACATCCACTTCCCTGTCCCAGCACAGCATCCAAATGTTGATAACACAGGCATTTGAACGCAAGCACAAATACCCACCCACAGACAATAGCACTAAACGCACAACTTTCAAAATTACTAGCTCTTGAAATGTTGCCATTTAGGCTTGTGGACACTGAGGCCTTCCGCAGCCTGATGTCGGCGGGCATCCCTCGGTATGCAGTCCCCAGCAGCCACTATTTTTCACGGTGTGCCGTGCCCATCTTACACCAGCATGTGTCCCACAACCTCACCTGTGCCCTAACTAACGCACTTACTGGGAAGGTCCACCTCACCACGGACACATGCACAAGTGCTGGTGGCCAGGGATGCTACATTTCCCTGACCGCACACTGGGTGAATGTTGTGGAGGCCTGGAGTGAGTCGTACCCTGGGATGGCACAGGTGCTATCCACGCCAAGGATTCCGGGCCCTACGTCCATCAGGCTCTCCGCCAGCAGCTATGTTTCTGGCTCCAACCCCCACATCTCCTCCTCCGCCACCTCCTCCTCTTCCACCTCCAACAGCAGTTAGCCATCAGTCGCTAGCTGGAAGCAGTGTAGCACTGCAGTGGGTAAGCGTCAACAGGTCGTGCTGAAGCTGATCTGCTTAGGGGACAAACAGCACACCTCCACAGAGCTGTGGCAGGGAATAAGGAACCAGACCGAGCTGTGGCTCTCGCCAGTCAACCTACAACCAGGCATGGTTGTGTCTGACAATGGACTTAACTTGGTGTCGGCTTTGGAGCTCGGCAACCTGACACACATCCCATGCCTAGCCCACGTCTTAAACCTCATAGTTCAGCGGTTTATCAAAACCTACCCCAATTTGCAAGAGCTATTAGTGAAGGTGTGCCGCATGTGTGCCCATTTCCGCAAGTCACCCACAGCTTCAGCCGGTCTGTCAACACTGCAGCAGCGCTTGTGGCTTCCAGCTCACTGACTGTTGTGCGATGTGAGCACGCGGTGGAACTCTATGTTCTACATGTTTGCCAGGCTTTGTGAGCAGCAGAGGGCAGTTGTGGAATACCATCTGCAACATGGTCGTCGCCATTCCAGTTAACTGCCACTATTCACAAGCGAGGAGTGGGCATTGATGTTAGACCTCTGTGAGGTTTTAAAAAACTTTGATGAATCCACACAGATTAGTGTCGATAACGCTATTATCAGGGTAACCATTCCACTGCTGTGTCTACGCAAACGATCGCTGGTCACAATTAAGGAGGATGCTCTGAATGTGGCGGACTTGGAAATGGGGGAGAACAGTACACTGGGTGATAGTTAAACCACCCACATTTCGTCTTCTCAGCGCGAATTGCGCCATGAGGAGGAGGAGCTGCCTCTGCTACAGAGGGTACTACCCATGGAACGTTAATTCCATCTGTTCAGCGTGGATGGGCAGAAGAGGAGGAGGAGGATGAGGGGATGGAGAGTCATCCTGATGTTGACATCGAAGTCTTGCCTGTTGGTACTCTGGCACACATGGCTGACTTTATGTTAGACTGCCTTTGCCGCGACCCTCGCGATATACGCATTTTAGGTAACCTAGATTACTGGGTGTTCACCCTTTTTGATCCCCACTACAAAGAGAACTTCTCATCTCTCATTCCTGTGGTGGAGAGGATGAGTAAAACAGTGCAATACCAGAGGGTACTTGTTGAGAGATTTGGTCCAAAGGTTTCCATCTGACAACGTGGCTGGCAGAGTGCGAACTTCCTTAGACAACTGAGGAAGGGAGACAAGGGGAACACACAGCAGTTCCAACAGAGGCAGGGCAACACTCTCCAAGGCATGGGACACTTTCATGACACCCCGCCAGCAACTTAATCCTGAAGTGTGGCCTAGTGCTACAAGGAGGGAAAAGTTTTGGAAGATGGTGAAGAAATACATCGCAGATCGTGTCAGCATCCTAAATGATCCCTCAGTGCCTTACAACTACTGGGTATCCAAGCTGGACACGTGGCAGGAACTCGCGCTCTACGCCTTAAAGGTGCTGGCCTGCTCTGCTGCCAGCGTTTTGTCTGAGAATGTATTTGGTGCTGCTGGTGGCATTATAACTGATAAGTGTATCCGCTTGTCCATTGACAAAGCTAACAGGTTGACTCAGATGAAAATGAACAAGGCCTGGATTGCCCCTTACTTCTCAACTCCACCAGAGGAGAACTGAGATGATGTTGAACATAAAGGCAATTTCAATGTATTGTTTATAATGTACTTAGTCTACTGTAGTGTATTCCCATGCACCTTTTCCACCACGAAAAAAGTGTATATGGTTGAATCTTTTTTCTCCTCCTCCGCCTTCTCATCCAGATTGTATATTTTCCCTTCACTACAATTTTTAAAGAGGGTCAGCTCACCAGCAGACCCTCAACCATAATGTTTTAGAGGGTCAGCTTACCAGCAGACCCTCAACCATAATGTTTTAGAAGGTCAGCTCACCAGCAGGCCCTCAACCATAATGATTTATAGGGTCAGCTCACCAGCAGGCCCTGAACCATAATGCTTCATAGGGTCAGCTCACCAGCAGGCCCTAAACCATAATGTTTTATAGTGTCAGCTCACCAGTAGGCCCTCAACCATAATGTTTTATAGTGTCAGCTCACCAGTAGGCCCTCAACCATAATGATTTATAGGGTCAGCTCACCAGCAGGCCCTCAACTGTAATGTTTTACAGGGTCAGCTTACCAGCAGGCCCTAAACTATAATGTTTTACAGGGTCAGCTCACCAGCAGGCCCTCAACCATAATGTTTTAGATGGTCAGCTCAGCAGCAGTCCCTCACCTGTAATGTTTTAGAGGAAAACACAGTAACATGTGGCGGAGCTTACCTGAATCACTTCACCATCAGTGGAAGACTCGGGAGAAAAAACGCCAGGAACCAGGCGTGGAGGGAAACAGCCAATAAATAATCCAGCTTCCAGGATGGTAGTGAAAATTCGTAGTAATCTTTATTGGATAGGTGCAGAATGAAATCCAGCATGTACATCTACGCGTTTCGGATCAAGTCCTGATCCTTAGGCCTCATTCACACGTCAGTAATTTTTCTTTCCAGAATCACGGTCCGTTTTTTTGCGGATCCGTTGTTCCGCAAAATGCTTCCGTTTTTTTATTTTAGTGTTTCCGTATACCTTCCGTTATTCCGTATGTCCGTTTTTCCACAAAAATCATGAAGAACTGGGAAAAGAATTTAAAAAAAAAATGGTTCCTATGGTAACTTGATTAAAAAAAAAAAGGGTTTAAATAGCGGACATTTTAGATTCCAGGTGCCATTTTTATGTGCTTGTGGTGTCGTTTGGAGCTGTGTGTGAAATCTCTGCTTGGCTGGCATAGTTTCCCACCGTATTCTCAGCGAACATCATGACTGAAGACATCGATAAGGTCCTTTTTTCTTGGGTTCTCTCTCGGCAATTCGGACAGCCCGCATCCATACTGGACGATGAACCGGGGAGGAAGAGGAGACGGCTTTGGGTCCATCCAATTGTGGCTCAACGGCAACTGAAAGGACAGTTTCATAAACTGTTTAATGATCTCCGTCAGGATGCAAACAAATTTAAAAGCTACTGCCGGATGTCCATCGAAACTTTTGATCATCTACTCATTTGTCTTCATCCCGACCTTAATTTTGTGGACACAAGTATGCGGCGTAGCATTTCAGCTGAACAGTGCTTGTTAGTCACTCTGAGGTAAGGGACACTTCTACTGTTGTACACTATATATGCCTTAGATTTTTTGAAACGTTTATCAGATTTTTTTTTTTATTTTTTTTTTTGTTTTCTCTTTTTTAGATTCCTTGCAACTGGAAATTCTTTTGCCTCAATGCATTTTAAGTTTTTGCTTGGAATCTCTACTATCTCTGGGATTGTCTGCCATATCTGTGAAGTGATATGGCAGCGTCTTAGAGAAGCGGTCATGCCCACCCCCACGGCAGCAGATTGGCTTTGGATTGCCGATGGGTTTAACCAATCTGCGCAGTTTCCTAACTGCATTGGGGCACTGGACGGTAAGCACATTCGTGTAAAGAAGCAGTCACACTCGGGTCCCGGTATTTTAATTGCAAGCAATATTTTTCAGTAGTACTGATGGCTCTTGCTGACAGTGACTACAAGTTTGTAATTGTAGCTATCTGGGCCTATGGGAGCACTTCAGACAGCCGCATCTTGAGTGCTTCCAGAATTGGTGAGCGGCTTCGCCAAAACCAGCTTGCCCTGCCAGAGCCCAGTAGGCTACCTGGATCTGCAGGTCCGCCGGCTCCATTTGTGATCGTGGCGGACGAAAGGGTTTGCATTGTCCCCCCACCTCATGCGGCCCTTCCCTAGACGCGATCTGGATGACAGGAAGCGCATCTTCAACTATCAATTGACTCACGCCCGTCGATATGTGGAGTGCGCTTTTGGAATACTGTCCAGTAAATGGAGAGTATTTCAGTCATCCATACAGATGAAACTGGATAATGTCACCCTGGTGATACAGGCTTGTGTCATGCTACACAACTTCACCAGGATCCACGATGCCTCCACAGATGCTGATTTGGGCCTAAATATGACCTCTTCAGTCAGTTTAGACCTGAGCCGGCCTGGACGACCTGGAACAGCTGGACTAGCTGTTCGGGAAATCTTTGCCGACTACTTCAGCAGCTCTGAGGGGGCATTGTCGTGGCAGATGGATTCCATCCGTGGTAGCCGTTGATTTCAGCTGGAATCTGGTTTAAATTTTTGAAAATTTGGATACTATTTAGATTAGTTAGATCCCTTGTGTTTAGTTTAGCTTAGGGACTCGCAAGAGAATGAGCAGCCTTGACGTGGTTTGCAGGCTGAGGTATTTTGTAAAATCCAATTTTTTGGTATAAATACCTTCTAATCCTCATGTGAAATTTAAAGTACTTTGAAGATAAAACTCAAAATGTATCTTGGATATGTTTTTTTTTGGAAAAAAACAAAATGTCGGCCTGCCGCAACCACCCTGACACTTGTGGTCCCTCTGTTCAACATGAGCTCTGGATGCAGTTCAGTGGGGACAATGTAATGATTTCAGGACAGCCAGCTTTTTCATACAATTTGCATGTATAGGGGGGGAGGGGCAGCTGCAGACAGGACCAGGGTAGATAGTGTTCACAGTAGCTTCATGGTATTCATCCCACACATATATATTTTGTGTAAATTTGTAATTTATGTAATGTACATTTGATCACTGTTAGGCACAACTATGGGAACAGCCCAGGCCGAGCACCTAGGCACCAAGGAACCATGATCACCAACGTGAATCTGCGAGCAGGAGAGCTCAATGACATTCAATTGTACAAGGATCCATTTTCTATTGTTGCACTGAAAAAGGTTCCTGCCTAATTGAGTTTCATTGTGGGTCATGAGTGGGCAATTTTGCACCACATCCTAGGATGGAATGAAACCAGCAACATGCTGCGGATTTGGCACTAGTATTAAAACGGACCTGAATGTATTTTTTAGTACTATGTTCAGTTGTGTCCCCATTGACAATGAATGACATAACTGAACCCAGACAATCTCTTTGGACTTTACACACATTATTTGGAACATGCCTAGTGACGAAAGTACTTACGTAAGTACTTACGTCACTGGGCATATATTACCATTTGTGAAGGCAGAGTTGCAGACAGTAGATGTACTGTAATCTAATAATTTCAAATTCCTGCCTTCAAAGGGTTCCTACAACATCCAGTCCGCTTAGGATAACCTAAACAGAGTATAGATTACCTCACACAACTAAAATCTCAAAATGAATAAAAAAAAAACAAATTGGTAAAATTTCAAAATACTTTATAGGAAAATAAAATCTTTGAATATTTGAATTCACCTACATAGAACATTTTGGGAGGGTACTTTTTACATAAAAAATATCACGCATATATAAACATAATAACAGTCACTCATAAATCATACAAATCACGCAGATATGGTCCCGGCTGATGATCACTAGGATGCGAGACTGGTGGAGGCGGTGCTGTTGGTGGAATGTGAAGCATCATGTCTCTGCACCGCAACAGATAGTCTGACAAATAATGAGGCTCTTCAGGGCCCGCAAACAGATCAATTACAAAATTTAACCCCCCGATACAACGTGTATGCCGCTCCTCTGGCACACGGCGCAAAGCAGGACCAAGCCCTTTGAGGGCAGTCTCCTCCTTGCTATCGGCCCGATTCCGGTTCAGATACTCCATGACCATTAAATTGACTTGGCCATGGATATCTGCTCCGGAATCGGACCGACGGGCTCGTCTGCCAGAGGAACGGCTTACCTGAGGTATGTCTGCAGGCGTGGAGTGTGATGGCCCCGCCAACAATTGAGAATCCTCTGCAGAGGGAGGGACATCCGTTATACTGGACAGCTCCGCAGTGGCCTGCTCTTCTTCTTTCTGCACTGAAACCTGAGTGGTTCCCTCATCCGCCTGTGAGGCAGGAAGTGCATCCTCCACAGAAGCCGAATGAGAGGCCTCACTTAAGCTGTCCACAGTTCTGCATGAAAAAAAAGACAAAAACAATAAAATAAATACAAGCATACTTTAACTTTAACATGCACTCGTGTAATAATAAAACTATACTTACGGTCTGACGTCCATTATGTCTTTGAGAAATGAAAGCTGTCTTGTGTACATATACGTCTTTTTTTTTCTTGGGAGCACCATCTCCGCTTCTCCCTTTTTGCACTAACTCCCTGCGGAATTGGTCCCTGCAGGTATTCCAACGCTTCTTAACCTGGTCCACTGTCAAAACACAATACATGAATAAAAAGGTTAAAAAAGTACGTTAACATTAACACACAAGATGTAGCATCATCTGTGTGTACTAGGCCTATGTTTGCCAACCAGTATGCCCCCAGCAGCAGTAAAACCACAACTACCAGCATGTCTGGACAGCGACTCTCTGTGCAGGCATGCTGGGAGTTGTACTTTGGCAACAGCTGGAGGAACAGTGGTTGAGAAACACTGTACTAGGTCAAGCATGAGGTAACTTATACTAAAGCATATGTCACCAGAGAAAATTATGACGACACATGCTCAAGCATAAACACTTCATGGCAGGCCATGTATACAGAAAATGTGCGCAAATGTACTTGACATATTACAATTTATGAAAAATACACATTACTTACAACGTTTTTTACGATGCACTTTGGATGCAGCGGCCCATTCTTCACCAATCAATGCCGTGCAGACTTCCACCCGTGCCTGGTCCTTCAGGGTCCTTTAATGGTAGGACTCACAGCGGGAGTCCCACAACACCGGCCTCTCTTGAATCAGGCAAATTAATTGCTCGACATCCATGATGTCAGCCTTCCTATGTCTGAGGTAGTGATGAGCTGGTTGTCTGCTGTCTAGACAACCTCTGACATGTTAACTTTTTTTTTTTTTTCCTGTGGATCAGTAATTGCTGACAAAAGTAGGACATGCTCTACTTTTTTTACAGTTCCGCATTGCGGAAAAGCTTAGATTTGCGGATGAACTTGAAATAAATGGGTCCGCATATCTTCCGCATTATTTCCGCATTTTTGCGGACATAATGCGGAAAAAAAATACGAACGTGTGAATAAGGCCTTACTCATCACTCATGATTGTGTGTATTTTTGTCAGTCTGTAAAGGTGGCGTACAACTAGGACAGCATGATTCCCAGCAGCGACCTGGGAGTCCAAGATGCATCCATGAATCATCCCCATGCTGTTCCAGATCAATTTCGGTGGTGTTTCTGTCACTTTCACACCTTTTCCAATGGATGAGGCACCCTCCCCTCTTCAGACCAGGGGGTGCCTGGTTGTCTCCCATTGACTTCCATTACACTCGGGTGCTCGGCAGACACACTTTGGTGCTGCTCATCACTATTCTATATCCATCCCCTTTCAAGCTCTTTAACATCAAGGCAGTATTACCAATGACAAAGTGATAGTAATATATGGCTATGTGCAAAAGGGTGGTAACGGGTGGTAACAAACCACCTTTTTTAAAAATACTGTGCACTTTCCTTTTTGCAGATTTCTTTTTTTAATTTAAAAACTCTACAAAATGATCCCATTTTGGTGGCAGAAGCCTTCTTCTCTGTCTTTGGACCTGTAAAATGGTGGCTGCTATTGTGACCGATTTATCCAAAATTAATCACAAACATAAATTTACTAGAATCTACTAGTTTCTTTGGAAGTTACAAAACATCTGTACTCTAATCATACTGCTAAAGCTACACTGGAGTACCTCCATCCAATTGAGAATCTGTGACATGACTTGAAGACTGCACACCAATGCAACCCATATAAAGTAATGTGAAGGTGCTAAAGCAGTTTTGCCTTGAAGAATGGCCAAAAATCCTAGTATCTAGATGTACCAAGCTAGTAGAGAAGTACCCCAAGAGCTTTGCATCTATAATTGCAGCAGAAGGTAGGTCCACAAAGTAGTGACTTTCAGTGAGTGAATATTTATACACATTAAAGTTCTGTATGTCTACAGCCTCATTAACACGTCCATGCGTGAAAAGGTGGTCAGTGATGCATCAGTGAAGCTGCCTGTGAAGGATCCCTGTGTGGTCCGTGTGTCATCCATGTTTCACTGACACTGCACGGCTGACAAATAATTTTCAAAGCATCCGTGAAACATAGGTGGCATCTGTGTTGCATCTGTGGTTTTTACTGACCTATAGACTATAATCCATGAACACGGACAAAATAGAGCATGCATCCATGCTAGGAACACGGACCATGGTAAGAAACATATGTGTGAATACACACATTAAAATCATTGAGAATGTGTGCCATCCATGGAGAACACGTACAGCACACGTACATGGAACACTGACATGTAAATGAGGCTTAAGGCTGGGTTCCCATCAGGTTTTTGCCCTACGTTTAAAGTATACATTGGGAAAAACAGGTTGAACTATGCCCTTCCAACCTGCCGAATTCAGTATTCTATTGCAGTCTATGGTAAAAGCCATCAGAAGATCAAATATTCAACTTCCATAAAGAGACTAAGAATTAAAGTAAAAATACTTCAAAAGTTATAAAAATCTACAAAATATTAAGTCAGCCCCCTTTCCCAATTTTACATATAAAAATAAATAAAAATATAACTGGTATTGCTGCATCGAAAAAATATCTGAACTATTATAATAGTTATCATGGGCAGTGAATCAATCAAAATCAAAATGGCTGGGTTGCTGTTGAATAAAAAGTGATTAAAAAGTCATATGCACCCCAAATCGGTTCCAACAAAAACTACAACTCGTCCTGAAGTAAAACAAGATCAAACATATTTCTTAGAAAGAAATATAAAAAAAGGTTGTGGGTATCAGAATATGGCAATGTAATAAAAAAATAGATTTTATTTTTATTTTTTAAAAGTAGAAAATTAATAAAAAAAAACATATAAATTTGGTATTGCTATAATCATATTTTGCATCTTCAAAATGATAGGCATGTAGTGTAACTGAAATAGTATAAACCCAGCAAAATTCCTGTCTGTAATGAAGCAAAACAGGAAAGGCTTAAAAGTGGTGAAATCTTTTTCAAGGCCAACCTGAGGACCAAGGGTCAAGTCCCCTGGTTGGAAGTAAGACTTATGTCTGTTTTCAACCGTATTAACTATATAAGTAAAATATGTGTGTAACACCGGTAGGAAGTGACATACAAGGACAATGAGCCCTAACCTAAATCCCAGCCTGCTTTCCCAATCTACTTGCAGTATAAGCCCTACTTGACAGAACTGCAACTGGACGACAGTACCTATTCTAAATAATTGCATAGATAGGCAAACACCAACAGACAAACAAACACCAAAGCAGAGTCATACGGAAATGGGTCAGAATCGGATGAGCTACGCGGTACCAAATGAGAGACAGAGGAGTTACCTAGCTAGTACTCAGTAATAGAGCAGCTGAGCAATCAATGCTAATATACCCCAGCACAGAAAAGAAGAAACTGGGAAACAGAGCATTGCATCTTGTTACTAAGGATGCAGTCACGTCACCTGGGGATGTGGCTCAGCAGTGCATCTTTCCAGGTGCGGCTGTGTTGAGGTTTAGGATCACGCTGCTGGAGCCCGGATAGGAAGGTTTATTACAATAAGTACACTTCTTCAAGTATTTATTCAAAATATTATAACAAACAATAAATGTCCCTTTGTGTTGCATTTAAAGGAGAATAATAAAAGTAATATTTGATAAAACGCTTGAACAATCTTTTCTCGTTCACCTGCCAATGCTATGATATGATTGATGATTATTTACAGACAAAAGTGATTTTTTTTTCCTTTTAGTTTACTTTCCAAGTCTTTGAAGCTTTGATGTTGTAGAGCAGCATAATACAATATAGCTTTATAGACATTATTGCTTTCTTCTCCTCATTATTTGACATCTGGAACCAGATTACAGCTGGCCGACTCACAAAGGCAAACAATGGTGTGCTGCTTTCACCTTGTAGCCTTTTAAATGTTCTTGAGTTGTTTCCTTGGCAATTGACTGAAAATTCTTTAAATACTCTTTCTGATGAGTGTTATAAAGTCTGTGACTAAGCTTATATTGTAGACATATCTTTATTGTGATGTGTGGCTGCATTCAGGTATGGTATATCAATTCTGCAACAGATTGTGGGTTATCAGTTGCAATGTTACCCTAGGGAACCTTTGTGAAGTTTCATGTGTTTGAGATTTTGTGGTTGGAAAAACATCCAGTGCAAAACTGCTTTATACTAACAGTAAAATGACAATCTGAATTCCACTCTTCGAGATAAAACTTGTCTATAAAGTATCCTTTAAAAATAAATAACAGTAGGGAGTGGAGCCTGCGCTTGCATGAGATGGTCGCATAATCTGGAGCTCTGCTATCATGAGCCTCTATAGCACTAGCCTACTTTAGCTGACAGACAGAAAAATTGTGAAAATTGGACACCCTAAATCGGGGGACAACTCTAATACTTTCAAACTCCCAGCACTCAGCGGCAACATGGATACATTCATCAAAAAGGCAGCCGCAGCCTTTGGTACGAGACACAAAGATGGCGCCGGCTCCACCTAGCAACGTTAGTAAATGCGCTCCAGAGCTCTCAGACAGGGATAGTGACACAGATGAACCCCATGGCCGGAACGCTCTGCCAATAACTTGGCACTATCTGAAACGAGCCCTGTTTAGGGCACTGGAACTGGTCCTAAGCGAGATTACATCCCTCCGCCACAAGATATGCCAGGTCGGGGACTGTAGAGACCACCCAGGCCTCCGTGCTGGAACATCAGGCGGCCACTACACTTACCTTCCAAAAATGCCACACTTATCTCCACGATCTTCACAATGCCCTTGAGCAGTGTTTCCCAACCAGTGTGCCTCCAGCTGTTGCAAAACTACAACTCCCAGCATGCCCAGACAGCCTTTTGCTAGTTGGGAAACACTGCCCTAGAAGACCAGAAAAACAGAGGATGCAGGAATAACCTGTGCCTCAGAGGCATCCCTGAATTGGTCTCACTGGGATATGTTCCATCTGCAGTCCTCGCCATCTGCAAATCCCTGTTGGACCCTGACTTCCCGACCGACATCGTTATTGAACGGGCCCACAGGGCATTACGCCCAAAACAAAAAAACATCCGAGTCTCCCCAGGAAATAATTAGCAAATTCCTCAACTTCCAAGTTAAGATGGCAGTCTGGGATGCTGCTAGAAACCACGATGACCTGACATATGAAGGTGCCCCAGTTCTGATATATCAAGACCTCGCTCCTACATCTCTCAGGAAATGCAGATCGCTGAAGCCTTTAACTGATTGGCTTAGGGCAAACAAAATTCTGTACAGATGAACATTTCCATTTGGATTATCCTTCTTCCATGCGGGACTCCACCTCACTATCTCGGCTTTCTCCAACCTGGATGCAGCATACGACCATCTCCAAATACCACCTTTGGTGGTGGGAAAACTCTCCTGGATGTCCCGAAAGTGGTCCCGTTTGAATTCCAGCTTACACCCAAAGCACAAAAATCTAAGAAGATTGCTCAATTTACTCCAAAGAGACTCCTTTCTGAACCATAACACCATTTTTTACATTGCAGTAGATAGATGTGTTCAGTTACGTCACTTTATTAGTGACAATCCTTTCTATACAACTGACAGTTAAATATCCTTCTGTTCTTACTCTTGCTCTAGCTGCTCTGTCCTCTCTTTTCCACTCTAAGGCCTTATTTACACGTCCGTTGTGTTTATGGATCCGCAAATTGCGGATCCATAAACAGACCCGGCCGACAGCCCCATAGAAATGTCTATTCTTGTCCGCAATTGCGGACAAGAATGGCACATGCTCTGCTTTTTTCGGAGCTGCGGCCGTAAGATCGGCGGCGCGCTCTGCAAAAACTGATGCGGAGAGCACAGTGTGTGCTCTCCGCATCGTTCCGTGCCCTATTCACAGTCAATGAGTCCGCATGTATTTCGCAGAATTGCGGAATACATGCGGACAACATTGCGGACGTGTGAATAGGGCCTAATATGCCTGCCGCCTGACGCTTGTACGGTGTCAAAATCTTCAGAATGGCAAAAGTCCACCCTTTCTTTTACTACTGCTCTACTTCAGACACATTCTGATGTGCTAGGAGGATCACAAATTTCCCCCTTCACAACTCTCATACCAGACCACCCATTTGTTATTGTTCTCATTGTTCTTATGTTGGTTCTTTTTCTTTGTTTTATTTAGGGTACCAGGTCTCTCTTCACGTGAGCTCCATGGCATGTTGGGACCTCCTCTGGAATCTGGCCTGCACTCCCTGAGAGTTGGGTATGATTCCTTTCCTGATGAGTCTCCCTGGAGAGAGTCCACACTCCATCGAGGTAACCCATACCACCTAAGACAATATGGCTGATCTACACATTGCATCATATAATGTTAAAGGCTTCAACTCTCCATCGAAGTAAAGTCAAGTTTTCACTCTATTACGCAAAGCCGGTGCCAGAGTCCTACTCCTCCAGGAGACGCAGTTCAGATTCAATCACTATCCCAACCTCTCCTTTTCATATTACTCCCAGTGGTACCATTGCTGGGGGAGATTCGTCTGCCTCCGGGGGGAGTGAGTATTGGATTTCAGAGGAA
Organism: Bufotes viridis; assembly: GCA_033119425.1. Classification (NCBI taxonomy): domain Eukaryota; kingdom Metazoa; phylum Chordata; class Amphibia; order Anura; family Bufonidae; genus Bufotes; species Bufotes viridis. The sequence goes on from CM065593.1 coordinate 259,901,674, forward strand.
GGTTCCCTTTAAATACATTACACATCTGCAAGACCCTGAAGTGCGGTATTTATTTGTTAAAGGCCACACAGGCCCTCATGTGTATACCTTTATTAACCTTTATGCTCCTAAATCAGGCCAATCCACTTGGCTCTCCAACATTTTTCATCTCATTGACTCCTTTATGGAAGGTCTGACTATTCTGGGAGGAGACCTGAATGTTACTATAAATCCCAAAACTAGATTCCACTTCCCACAGGTCAACCGTCTCACATAGCGCCTTACGCTCTATAATAGTGTTGATCGTGAATTTTACTGCAAATATTGGCATTTTGAGAATTCACGTAGACCTGGAATATAGTGCCATATCTTCGTAATCACAAATATTCTAGATTTTTTTTTCATCAGTACCATGATCCCTCACTGCTTCTTGCTTGTGGGCCAATAAGAAGGCTGCAATATCTTTGTTTGACTTTAGGAGTACCACCAGACCAAATAACACAACAGATCCACAAGCTTTTCAAAACACTATTCACATCCATAGCTTTTCAGGGCAATTTAAGCAAATTCGGTTGAAGTCGAATATGCTTCAATTGCAGCAGATCCTTTAAATCCCAAAATTGGTGAAGTGAGGCCTCTATACAGTAGACTGGACTTTTTTCTAGCTCATCCCTCACATATAAATGTATCCTCCACTTAAATTCTAGGAATAACTGAATTTTGCCCAGGGTACCAAACTTTCTCCACCTGCTTGCCTTCTTCTGATGCAACCTGATCAAATTCACCGATAAGTAACATATACTCATCGACATGATGTAAAAGAAAGCTTGATTTATCAGACCAGGCTGCTTTCTTCCATTGCTCCATAGTCCAGTTCTTATGGTTACATATAGGTACATAAAGGAATAGATACCAGTTCCAAAAAGTTTAGTAGACAATACAGAGGAGAGCACTCATCTCACCATTGAATCTGCATCACCTTCAGTCTGCTATACCACTGCTATACCACCAACTTTGCAACATTGTCAGTTCGACTATACCACCAGCTTTGTATTCTTCAGCACTGCTACACCTCCAGTCCTGCTATGTCGCCACTTCTGCTACATCTGCAGATCTGCTATACCATCAGCTCTTCAGCTTCATAGGCTCTGTTACACTACCAGTTTCATTGGATCTACAGTTTTGCTACATCATCTTTTCTGCTATGCCACCAGCTTAACTACATTATTCTCCAGGATCAACTTCCCAACCCTGCTCCATCTGTCCCTCTACCCTCCTGCATTAGTGACTTTTGCTGCAGTTAACCTGTTCTTCCCAACCATAGACTAGTGAATCCACCTCACCAGTTGCAAACATAATAACCTGATAGTGTTTTCATGTTGTGACTAGTGTTGATCGCGAATATTCGAATCACAAATTTTTATCGCCAATTTTTGCAATCAAGAAAATAATGACTGGAGATCAAGAATTCTAGAATTTCTGAATTTAAGGCAAATATTAGGCCAAAAATTCGGGATATTTCACGTATACGAATATTGCCTATGCTGCTCATCACTACTCTATAAGGGAGGGATTGTGAAGATTACAAGTTGTAGACACTTTGCGTACACTGCATCCCGTTGAGACTGATTAAACCTTTTATTACCATATCCATGGTTCATATCAATGCCTGGACTATATGTTTATCTTAAAAGAACACCTCCAGCTATGCCCTGAGGCCAATATGGGCTCCATTCACTTGTCTGATCATGCCTACTGGAGCCTTAATGAATCCTTACTTGGAGACCGAGACATTAGGGAGAAGATTTCCAGTCTTCTGGAAGAATACTTTTACATTAATAAGCACCCTGACACTTCAGCCCAATCCCTCTTGGATGTGCATAAACCCTTCATCAGAGGACATTTTATAAGTATAGGATCTTTCTTAAAGAAAGAAGGAGAAAAAAAGATTGATTCCTTATATCAGAAAATCCAAGCACTGGAGTCCCTTCCCAAGCACTCCTTCCTGGAATCCCAACTACAGGAACTATCTAGCCTACAAGCCGAATTGAAATCTCTCCTACATTCTACTGTAGCCAAATATTACCTGAACTCAGAGGTTTTTTGCACATGGAGACAAAGCCTCAAAATTCATGATGCAAAGGTTAAAAAATAGAAGAATGATGGACTATATTCATCAGCTAGACTCACCCTAGGGAGGCCCAGTTTACTCTCCTGAACAAATAGTTGCCCAATTCCGTGAGTTCTATGAGTCACTTTATAATTTACCAACCCCACTTTTGGCCACTGATCACTTATTCTCCTCTCATCCTTCCTAGACTCACTCACCCTACCTGCTCTTTCGGAAGCCCAAAAACGAACTCTAGCCTCTCCGTTTACTCTAGATGAACTGGACCAGACGGGTTACCGATTTCATACTACAAAACCTTTCAGCAACACCTCCTGCCCCACCTCCTTACAATCTGCAACCACTCCCTACAGGGGAAGGGAGGAGGGGGATTGCCCTTGCAGACCCAGAATTGTACAGTAGAGCAGATTTCCTCTTAAGAACAGTGGAATGGTTGAAAGGCTCCAGCCAAAAATCATGATTGGTTAACTTGCTATGGAGCAAGAATTAATGGGGCTGCCCCTACGCTCACTTCTCCTGGGAAACACTACTTGGTCACACATCCCCAATACGCCATATCCAATTATTCGGGCCACCCTCAATGCCTAGAAGTGGTTCCAGTCAACCCACTGCTCAGTCCCCTTTCCATCCCCCATCCTCTCCTTGAAAGATGTCTCGGGATTGGCCCCATCAATTATGATAGAGAGTACCCTACATGCCCCAAGAAGGTCTTCTGTTCCTGCTGCCTCTCTCTTCGGTCCCACTGGCTCCGTCCTCAGTAGAGATGGCCTTGTGGTTCGCCTCGAGGTCGTTTCATGGCGAACTTTGCGCGTTCGCCGAACATGCGGACATATAGCAATGTCAGCAGGCGCCATATTCTTTTGCATTGCTCTGAACTTTGACCCATGACACATCCATCAGGTGGACAGGACAGCCAATTGAGTGGTTTCAGCACATGGACACACCTCCACCCTATAAAAGAACCCGATCTGGCAGCCATTTTACATTCTGTGTTTTGCCAGTGTAGGGAGAGGTTGCTTTGTGGAGCAAGGACAGGCTGTTAGGGACACCAAACAATAGCTAAAAGTCCTTTTAAGGACTGGTATAAGTGTACTATCGATAGGTGTGATATACTGATATACTGAGGGGTGTCATATACTTATAATATACTTTCTAACATAGAAAGTATATTATAGTGCATTTGTATTGTGCAGCATTAGTGTGTGGTTCTGCTGCGATACCGCAGCTATATAGAGGGTCAAACGCTATTAGAAAAAATAATTGCAACAGGTACGATATACCTGTTGCCCCAAATAAACTGATTGAGGGGTGTGATATACCTACTGTATAATATACTTTCTAACATAGCGCTATTGGAGCAACTATTTGCAACAGCTATGATATACCTCTTGCCCCCAAAAAAACTGATTGAGGGGTATGATATACCTACTTCCACAAAATACTGATTAAGGGCTACGATCTACCTGTTGCCCCAAATAAACAGGGTGGTGTAATATAACCTGTTGTGGCAAAACAGATTGAGGGGTGTAATATACCTGCTTCCACAAAATACTGTTTAAGGGGTTTGATATACCTGCTTCCGTCTGCTTTCTTTTCACCGCGCCAGTGGCTGCTCATGTGCAATACATGCAGACTTCTGCGGCCAATTGATGAGATCACCAAACTGGTCAGTCGCAGCCAGGGCACCATCAGTGACATCATACCTTACGCTTCTTTCTGGAGCGTGCATTGCGTTGTGTCATTGATCAAGCCCTCAAGGACCTGGAGCTGGAAGATGAGGAAGTCAAATTGCTGAATGAATTCTCAGGGGGTGGGGGGGCTACTTCAACTGAGACAAGTCAGCAGGAGTCTGAAGAGAAGTCAGAGGAGGATGGTGGCTGGGGGGAGGAGGAGGAGCAAGAAGAGCAGGCTTTGAGAGGGATCCCTGGTGTTGTCTGTGGCTGGGGGAGGAGACTGTGGTCGATATTCTCCAGGGCGATGAGCAGGAGCCAGAGCGCTCCACCGCTTCTAATTTAGTGCAAATGGTGGCCTTTATGCACCAGTGTTTGATGAGAGACCCCTGTATAAAAAGCATAAAGGGCAAGGACCACTACTGGGTGGCAACGTACTTAGACCCCCGGTACAAGCACAAAATGGCAGACATGTTACCAGCATCACAGAGGGCTGGCAGAATGCAGCATTTCCAGGCCTTGCTGCGAGGGATGATGGATTCCGCTGTCACGGGCGCTGGCAGAGGATTTTCCACCCACGGCAAAACAGGGGCGGGTACCAATTCTACCGTGCCTGCAAGAAGAGGGCGATTTGAAAATGTGTTGGTCACTTTGCATATGAGATCATTCTTGCAGCCAACCCATCGACAGCCACCCTCCGGATCCAGTGTCAGGGAATGCGTAGACCGACAGGTGTCCAACTACATTGGGTTAAAGGCCGGTGTGGATGCTCTGAGAAGTGGGGAACCCCTGGACTACTGGGTGTGCAGGCTTGACCTGTGGCCAGAGCTGGCACAATTTGCCATGAAACTCTTGGCTTGCCCCTAGTCGAGTGTCGTGCCGAAAAGGACTTTCAGCACAGCAGCTGGGGATCATAACCGATAAGTGTACTCGTCTAGCTCTCAACAGTGTGGACTACCTCACATTTCTAAAAATTAATGAGGCACGGATCTCGGAGATATTCGACACCTGTGACGACCACGTGTAATTGACCTTTTTTGGGGCGTGCACTGGAATACAGTAACATTTTTATCCAGTGACCGCCTAATGTACCTCCAGAAAGTTCTTTTCTGTCAGATGAATGCCTAATTTTTGGGGCCTGTACTGGCTTACAGTCAATTTTTTATCCAGTGACTGTCAAATATACCTCCAGCCACATAATCACAAGTTCTTTTCTGTCAGATGAATGCCTAATTTTTGGGACCTGTACTGGCATACAGTAAAATTTTTAGCCAGTGACCGCCTATTGTACCTTCAGTCACATAATCACAAGTTCTTTTCTGTCAAGTGAATGCCTAATTTTTGGGGCCTGTACTCCAGTGGTCTACAGTAAAACTTTTATCCACTGACCGCCTAACGTACCTCCAGCCACATAATCACAAGTTATTTTCTGTTAAATGAATGCCTCTTTTGGGACCTGTACTGGCCTACAGTAAAATTTTTAGCCAGTGACCGCCTAATGTACCTCCAGCCACATAATCACAAGTTCTTTTCTGTCAAGTGAATGCCTAATTTTTGGGGCCTGCACTGGATTACAGTAAAATTTTCAGCCAGTGACCGTCTAATGTACCTCCCGCCACATAATCACAATTCGTTATCTGTCAGATAAATGCCTAATTTTTGTGGCCTGTACTCCAGTGGCCTACAGTAAAATTTGTATCCAGTGCCCGCCTAATGTACCTCCAGCCAGGGCCGGTGTCAGCACCCGGCAAACCCGGGCACTGTTCCTGAGGGGGCCCATTGAGCTGCTATGAGCACTTCCATCAATACAGATGGAAGCACTCATTGCTGTCATTTCACTTACGCAGTACCCCTCTAGTGGGCCAACTGAGTCACATGAGGCAGGCTGCTACAGAGCTTCAGACACGCCCTCTATTCACTCCGTTCAGCAGAGCAGCAAGTTACCTTACCAGCTTCAGACACGCAGAGTTTGTCAGTGAGTCTGCACTGTGTCTCTTCTCTGTGGGAGCTGCTGCTGGATGCTGCTTCATGCTATTTAGTTGTTTTACTGCTTCATTAAGCAGTTTGCCTCCTTGACACCTGCCCCACCTATCCTCCCTCAAGTATCCAGAGCCCCTTCCACCTACTTGCTGTGTTCACTCCTCCTGTCCAACCAGGGCCCCTAGCCCCTGTCTCATTTATGTTGTCGTCTGAACCGCATTCACAAAAGGACCTTCTAACGTCACAGGGTCATGTGACTGTTCCCCCCACCCGGTACTGTGCCCCTCACACCATACTGTGCCCCCTTATACCCTGCATTGTGCCCTCTTACCACACCCTGTACAGTGCCCCTAGTCATTCCCTGTACTGTGCCCTCTTATACCCTTATTCGGTCACTATATGGCGGTGTTATCCGGTCACTGTAAAGAGGTGTTATCAGGTCACTGTATGGCAGTGGTATCCAATAACTGTATGGCCATAACTGTATCCCTTTCCCTGCCCACACCACCTTTTACAGACCTGGCATGAGCGGTAAAAAGATGCAGATTGCGGTTTCAAGGACCTTTGCACCTCAATCTGTGTCAGAAATTCGCCTAATATCGACGTATTTCTATATAATAAATGACCCCCTAATTGTATTATTATTCACGGGTCGGCTAATTTCCTTATCAGTGTTGATCGAGCACCCAAGTGCCCGGGTGCTCGGCCGAGCACATCGTGATGCTCGGGTGCTCTATAGAGCACCCGAGTATAATGGAAGTCAATGGGAGAACCCGAGCATTAAACCAGGCACCCCAAGTTCTGAAGAGGGGAGGGTGCCTGGTTCATAAGAAAAGGTCAGAATTGATGGAAACACAACCGAAATGGTTCGAGTACAGCATGGGGAGGATGTCCGGATGCATCTTGGACTCCCAGGTCGTTGCTGGGAACGATGTTGTCCGACTTGTATGCCACTTTTACAGACTGACACTAATACGCACAAAACTAAAGATAAAATCTAGTTAAGAGGAAAAATTGTTTGGAAACATTCTTACCTGTATATTTTCTTGTATATAAAGTGCAAGTGCTGCCAAAAATTTAAAGCAAGAAGCACTCCGATACAACCTGTATATCACATAAAGGAGGGCCTCATTCACATTGTGGTACAATTGTTCATGAAGTGGGACTCCTACACTCATAAGGCCTATGCAAGTGAAAGGGCTGCCAAAAATTAAAAGGAACCTGCACTCGAATACACCATTTATTACACATAAAGGAGGGCATCATACACAACCTTGAAAAATTATGATTGATGGCCTGCTGGTGACCCTCAAAAACATTTGGAACAAGGGCCTGCTGATCTGACCATCTAAAACATTAGGGGTGAGGGCCTGCTGCTGAGCCTACCCTCTTAAACATTAGGGGTGAGGTTCTGCTGGTGAGCTGACCCTGTAAAAGGTACTAGGTCAAAGCCTGATGATGAGCTGACCCTCTATAAGGTTGTAGGTGAGGGCCTGCTGCCTTTTTTGATGTCTGCTCTATCAAGTTTCCATTCGAATTTCTGCGCCTACCATGGTGACCACAGGTAACGGGCAATCAGGGTTCAGAGACTCGCTCCCGGCCTCCACAAAGTTCACCCAGAGTGCCGTCAGGGGGAGGATTGTGTTGACCAGACTCTTGGATAGTGAAACTGGACTTGTAGGTGAGGGCCTGCAGGTGAACTGACCATTTAAAAGATTGTAGGTAAGGGCCTGCTGGTGAGATGACCCTCAAAATGGTTGCAGGTAACGTCCTGCAGGGGAGCTGACCCTGTAAAAGATTGTAGGTGAGGGCCGGCTGGTGAGCTGACCCTCTAAAAGGTTGTAGGTGAGGGACTGCAGGTGAGCTGACCATGTAAAACATTATATGCGAGGGCCTGCAGGTGAGCTGACCCTGTAAAAGATTGTAGGTGAGGGCCTGCTGGTAAGCTGACCCTCTAAAAGGTTGTAGGTGAGGGACTGCAGATGAGCTGACCCTGTAAAAAATTATATGCGAGGGCCTGAAGGTGAGCTAACCCCGTAAAACATTTAAAGGCGAGGGCCTGCCAGTGAGCTGACCCTGTAAAACATTGTTGGTGAGGGCCTGCTGGGGAGCTGACCATCTAAAGGGTTGTAGGGGAAGGCCTGTAGGTGAGCTCACCCTGTAAAACATTATATGTGAAGGCCTGCAGGTGAGCTGACCCTGTAAAAGATTGTAGGTGAGGGCCTGCTGCTGAGTTGACCATCGAAAAAATTATGGTTGAGGGCCTGCTGCAGCTTTGGTGACTCTAGATAACCTCGGGCTGATCGCACATCCCCATGACGGCGATGATCCATTCAGATGTCTGCCCTATCAACTTTCGATTCAACTTTCTGCGGCTACCATGGAGACCACGGGTAACTGGGAATCACGGTTTGATTCCGGAAGGGGAGCTTGAGAAACGGCTACCACATCCAAGGAAGGCAGCAGGCATGCAAATTACCCACTCCCGACTCAGGGAGGTAGCGATGTAAAATAAGAACACTGGACTCTTTCTAGGCCCTGTAATTGGAATGAGTAAACCTTAAATACTTTAACGAGGATCTATTGGAGAGAAAGTCTGGTGCCAGCAGCCGACTCGCTCCCGGCCTCCACAACGTTCACCCAGTGTGCCGTCAGGGTGAGGATTGTGTTGACCAGACTCTTGGATAGTGATACTGGACTTGTAGGTGAGGGCCTGCAGGTGAGCTGACCCTGTACAAGATTGTAGGTGAGGGCCTGCTGGTGAGCTGACCCTCAAAAAAGTTGTAGGTGAGGGCCTGCAGGTGAGCTGACCCTGTAAAACATTATATGCGAGGGCCTGCAGGTGAGCTGACCCTGTAAAACCTTATATGCGAGGGCCTGCAAGTGAGCTGACCCTGTAAAAGATTGTAGGTGAGGGCCTGCTGATCAGCTGATGCTCTAAAAGGTTGTACATGAGGGCCTGCAGGTGAGCTGACCCTGTAGAAAATTATATGCGAGGGCCTGCAGGTGAGCTGACCCTCTAAAAAATTATATGAGAGGGCCTGCAGGGGAGCTGTCCCTCTAAAAAATTATATGCGAAGGCTTGTGGAAGGGGTGCATTGGAATAAAGTGTATTCAGTACATTATAAACACCACATTTAAAGTGCCTTTATGTTCATCATCTTTCCTCTGGTGGAGTCGAGAAGTCAGGGACAATCCAGGCTTTGTTCATTTTTATAAGAGTCAACATGTCAGCATTTTCAGTTGACACGCCGATACACTTATCTGTTACAATGCCACCAGCAGCACTAAATACCCGCTCAGACAAAACGCTGGCAGCAGTGCAGCCCAGCACCTCCAAGGCGTAGAGTGCCAGTACATGCCACGTGTCCAGCTTGGACACCTAGTAGTTGTAAGGCACTGAGGGATCATTGAGGACGCTGACACGGTCTGCTATGTACTCCTTCACCATCTTCCAAAAGATGTGACAGCAGGCCACGCATCAGGGTGAGGGTGCTGGCGGGGTGTCATGAAACTGTCCCAGGCTTTGGAGAGTGTTGCCCTGCCTCTGTTGGAACTGCTGTGTGTTCCCCTGGTCTCCCCTTCTCGGTTGCCCAAGGAACTACTGGTATTGCACCGTTTTGCTCGTCCTCTCCACCAGAGGAATGAGAAATGAGAAGTTCCCTTTGTAGCGGGGGTCGAGAAGGGTGGACAACCAATAATCCGTGTTGTCTAAACTACATTAAACGCGAGGGTCGCGGGAAAGGCCGCCTAACATGAAGTCAGCCATGTGTGCCAGAGTACCAACAGGCAAGAGTTCACTGTCGTCATCAGGAGGATGACTCTCAATCTCCTCATCCTCTTCCTCCTCTTCTGCCCTCCCACGCTGAACAGATGGAGTTAAACTTCCATGGGTACTACCCTCTGTAGTAGAGGCAACTGTCTTCTGCTCCTTCTCCTCCACCTCCACATCATCGTCCAATTCGCTCTGAGAAGACGAACTGAGGGTGGTCTGGCTATCACCCTGTGTAATGTCTTCCCCCATTTACACCTCTTCCACATGCAAAGCATTGTCCTTAATTGTGAGCAACGAGCGTTTGAGTAGACACAGAAGTGGGATGGTTACGCTGATAATAGCGTTATCACTGCTCACATCTGTGTAGATTGCTAAAAGTTTCTTAAAACCTCACAGAGGTCAGACATCCACCTCCACTTCCTCTCTTGTGAATAGCAGAAGCTGACTGGAAAGGAGACAACCATGTTGCAGCTGCTATTCCACTACTGCCCTCTGCTGCTCATAAAGCCTGGCCAACATGTGATACGTCGAGTTCCAGCACGTGCTCACATTGCACAACAACCAGTGGCAATTTCAAACACTGCCACAGCGTTGACAGACCGGCTGAAGCTGTCGACGACTTGCGGAAATGTGCACACACGCGGCGAACCTTCACCAGTAGCTCAGGCAAATTGGGGTAGGTTTTGAGAAACCGCTGAACCACTAAGTTGAAGACGTGGGCTAAGGATGGGATGTGAGTGAGCTTGCCAAGCTCCAAAGCCGCCACCAAGTTAAGGCCATTATCAAATACAACCATGCCTGGTTGTAGGTTGAGTGGCGAGAGCCACAGCTCAGTTTGGTCTCTTATCCCTGCCACAGCTCTGTGGCAGTGGGCTGTTTGTCCACTAAGAATATCAGCTTCAGCAGGGCCTATTGCCGCTTCCCCACTGCAGTGCTACACTGCTTCCAGCTACCGACTGATGGCTAACTGGTGCTGTACGCGGATAACTTGGAGGTGGAATTGGAGGAGAAGGTGGAGGAGGAGAAGGGGGTGTTTCAGCCACTAATGTAGGTGGTGGCAGAAATCTTGATGGAAGAAAGGCCTGCAATCCTTGGCGTCGGTAGCACCTGTGCCATCCCAGGGTACGACTCGCTCCCGGACTCCACTGTGTTCATCCAGTGTGCCGTCATAGAAATGCAGCATCCCTGCCAAATGCACTTGTCCATGTGTCTGTGGTTAAGTGGACCTTCCCAGTAACTGCGTTGGTCAGAGAACGTGTGATGTTAACGGGACACATGTTGGTGTAAGGCGAGCACGGCACACCTTGAAAAATAGTGGCGGCTGCCGACATCAGGCTGCGGTACGCCTTAGTGTCCATACGCCTAAATGGCAACATTTCCAGGGTCAGTAATTTGGAAAGCTGCGCATTTAGTGCTATGGCTTGTGGGTGGGTGGCTGGGTATTTGGACTTGTGTTCAAAGGCCTGGGGTAAGAACATTTGGATGCTGCGCTTGGACATGGAAGTGGAGGTGGTCGCTGATGGTACTTGCGAAGGTCCTGTTGCAGGGCGGGAGGTATCCGGGCCTACGCCTTCGACAGGGGGTTGGCCAGCACATAACATAGGGGAAATGGAGGCAGTGGTGTGACCCACAGACACAGATTGTGAACCCAGACGTTCGCCCCACTTATTACGGTGCTTGGATGCCACGTGGCGGATCATTCTGGTGGTGGTGAGGTTGCTAGTATTCACGTCGGCTCATTTTGGTACGGCAAAGTTTGCAAACTACTATTCTTTTGTTGTCCGCACTGTCCCCAAAAAAGTGCCATACTGTGTGGAACACCTACCCCTTGGCAAGGGAGACTTCCGCAAGAGGGTGCACCGTGGAACAGTAGCAGGCCTGTCTCTGCTCATCCTCCTGACTCGTTGACCTAACCACAACCTCAGTGATTGACAAATGTGTCTCACAGTGTCTCTTTATCAACCTCTTGAGACAATAAGTGTCGTTGACTTATTGGCAACTGTGTCTCATCATCATCCAACTCATTAAACAGTAATTGCCGTTCATTGGCGAATGGCGATGAAAAGAGGTCCTCGGAATATCCGATGGTGGGATCACTTGTTTGCCAAGACTCTCCATGGTGGGAGATAGGATGAGGATTGTGTTGACCAGACTCCTGGCTACTGAGACTGGACTTGGTGGAAGACAGGGTGGTGCTTAACCGACTGGAAGCATTATCTGCTGCAATCCAACCGACCACCTGGTCGCACTGGTCTGACTTCAAAAGGGGTGTCCTGCGCCGCCCTGCCAACTGGGACATGAAGCTAGGTATCGTAGATGATTGTTTTTCTTGTGCTCTGGCAGCAGGCACAGTTTCAACGCACCCATGTCCACAGCCTCTGCGTGTACCATCAGCATCACTGCCACTTTCCACACCCTTACTGCTCGCCTTCTTAATTTTTAAATGTTATATATGCTTGAAAGTATGTCACACGTACAGTAGCGTAGGATTTGGAAGTGTATGCGTAAAAATTTTTTAAAAGGTATTTGATATGTGGAAACGTCACACAGGAGATATCCCGCAGATAATGCCAATTCTGTCACCAGCGGCTAATAAAAAATTACACAGTCTATTGACACTGTGTGTCATGGATAAAAAATGTATGCGCACATGTTAAACTGCAGATGTGGCACTGGTAATGTCACTGTCAGAATATGACACCGTCTATTTTATAAAAAGTACACTGTATGTCACAGATAAATTTTTTCAGTGCACACGGTACACTGGAGATGTGGCACTGGTAATGTCACTGTCAGAAGCTGACACCATCTATTGAAAAAGTGCATTGTATGTCACAGATAATTTTTTTTTTATGCACACACGGTACACTGGAGATGTGGCACTGCTAATGTCAGTCAGAAACGCACATGTTACACTTTAGTTGTGGCACTGGTAATATCACTGTCAGAAGCGGACACCATCTATTGAAAAAGTACACTGTATGTCACAGATATATTTTTTCAGCACACACAGTACACTGGAGATGTGGCACTGTTAATGTCACTCTCAGAAGCGGACACCGTCTATTGAAAAAGTACACTGTATGTCGCAGATACATTTTTTCAGTGCACACGTTACACTGCAGATGTCACATATCTAATGTCACTGTCCGCAGCGGACACCACATATGGAAAAAGTACACTGAATGTCACAGTGTGCACACTTTAGACAAGAGATGTGGCACAGCTAATTTTACTGTTCGCAGCGGACACCGTCTACGGAAAAAGTAGACTGGATGTCACAGATATTTTTGGGATGCGCACACTTTACACAGGAGATGTGGCGCAGCTAATTTAAATGTCCGCAGCAGCCTATTAGATGCTATTTAGTGCAGGATGCGCTAAAAAAAATATATTGCTGCTGCCACACACAATAGTCCTTAAAAGGACTTTTGGGTCTGTAAACTTTTAGCAATTTAGCGCAGGTTGTACTACAAATATATATTGCTGCTGTCACACACAATAATCCTTAACCCCTTATTGACCAAGCCTGTTTGGGCCTTTATGACCAAGCGTCTAGAGTAGTATACTGTGCCCTGTATTTCCCAGTAGATAAATGATCCTTGGGAAACACAGTCCTCATCCCTGACCACCAGGACTAGGTAGCGCTCTGTCAGTACATGGCGGCCTCCCCTCTCCGCCCCGCTGCTCCGCTGTGTACTGGTGATTATTCTGACACTAAGGCTGGGTTCACATCCATTTTTGCAATCCATTATACTGTGTGAAGGGCCACTAGTGGTCATTATACTGTATAGAGGCCACTGGTGGTCATTACCTTGTGGGAGCCACAGAGCGACATGTAAATGTACAAAAATGCCTCAAGGGTCGCTCACTGTGATTTATCACCCAAGGGCCCAAATGAACCTGGAGCCGACCCTGCCTCCAGCCACATAATCACAAGTTCTTGTGAATGCCTAATTTTCGGGCCTGTACTCCCGTGGCCTAAAATAAAAAAAAATCTAAGCTCCAGCAGGGCACATTTTTGAGAGTTTCCCTTTAAGACACATAAAAATGGCCCCTGATTAAAATACATATTTTTTGTGGGAATTTTTGCCAATGATCCCCCTCTGGTATGTCACTGTCCATGTTGTGGGACTATTTGTGCACTTCTAGTAAGTATTTGGTGGCTACAAATATGACCTGAAGGTTTTTTCAGGTTCGTCTGCTATTAAATTCAATGAGGGCTGCCGCGAACGCACGGTTCGTGAACATTTGATTGTGAACGTGCACCGTCCAGGCAGATGTTCATCCATAACTAGTCCCCAGTAACAAAGACATACTTGAGATACACCCGCCATCCTTACCTACCGCTAATATCTTTATTTTCAATCATCCTTATCTCGCAACATGCACGACTTTATCCGACCACTAGTCTTGTTCGAATCAATAATCAGTGACCCAAAACCCCCTAAAAAGCTCATCTCACAACTGTACAACAGAATAAACCTCCCTGCCTCATGTATTAAGCCAGTATTCATACAATACTGAGAACAAGACCTTGGCAGGGAATTCTCATTTCATGACCTACCAGCCTTATATTTATCTTCCGTTGCGTTTGTATCAAGGAAAATGGATACAAATTTCTGACCAGATGGTACAAGACACCCGACAAAACATGTAACTTTTCTGACTCTGACAGGTGCTGGAGGTGCCTCAAGGATAGGGCATCCTTCTTCCACATTTGGTGGGAATGCCCCTCGGTTAACCAATGGTGGAGAGATATTTTCCGCCTCAGTAACCAAATTTGCGGCATCGGGGTGCAGATCTCACCTAGAAAAGCACTACTTGGCTACAATGAAGCCAACGAAGAACTTAAGCCTCCTTTTTTATTTTGGTATCTGCTTATGGCAGCTTGCCTTCTCATCCCGAAATACTGGCTCTTCACATCCCTCCCTTCTCTGGAGCAATAGAAACAGAAGGTGGACCAGAGTTACTGCTTTGAAGAACTTTCCTCATGGGAAGCTTGTAACCACCAGAAATGTTTGAACCAATAGCAACTATGGAAAACACATAGGCCCGACCTCATAACATGCTTCATACGTTTACCCATCTGAACAGTATGCCACTGACATCTTTTATACTTGAGAGAGATGTATTGCTCTTTATTTTTTGTACTTTGTTATTATTGAAATAATAAAAATAAAAAATTAAATTAAAAAAAATAACAGTATGCAATACTTAAAGTGGTATTCCCATCTCATACAATGGAGGCATATCGCCAGGATATGCCCCCATTGTCTGATAGGTGCGGATCTTACCCCTGGCACACACATCTATCTTGTAAGCTGAGACGGCAAAGTGAAAGAGGGATCACCGCGCATGCGTGGCCACCCTCCATTCATTTCTATGGTGCCACCTAAAATAACCAAGCACTGGCTCGGCTATTTCAGTTGGCCCCATTGAAGTGAATGGAAGTGGTGGCTACTCAAGCAGGGTGCACTCTCATTAATTTCCATGGGGCTGACGGAAATAGCTGTGCCAGTGCTCGGCTATTTTCGGTGGCCCCATAAAAATGAAAGGAGGGTGGCTGCGCATGCACGGTTCACCCTCCTTCACTTTGCCAGCTCAGTTTACAAGATAAGTGCAGATCCCAGTGTGCCAGGCGCATCACAATGAAGTGACTTATGCGCTGTGGCATTAGAAGAATTTTGACATCTCTAACTTTTTAGTCCAACCAGATGGGTTTACCCTGCTTTAATTCTTCTAGCGCCATTCTATGGAAACAGCAGGCTTAAAGAGCACACCAAATACTTGAAATAATTCTTTATTAACTTCATCCTTTCTTTCTTCATATATAACACTGCCACCTCCGCAGCAGATAGTCCATGTACAAAATACATGTTTAATAAAGTATCACAAAATGGTGGTTCAACTGTTCAATCTTATCATTCTACATAAAATGGTGGATATATTTCTCTCTTCAGTATCTCTCACTTTAAGTTATTTAAGCACTTTATGATCTCTCTGAGAGGTATATCTGAGGTTTAACCAATTGTTATAATTGCTCAACTTGGTTTGCAGTATGCAGTTAGCAGTAACTATTTTCAGATTGTTTTCTTTTTATGGCTCAGTATGATCTGGTATAAGCAGTTCAGTGGAACTGTAAGTAAACATACATAACTGGTTCAGTATACAGTTCTGATCACAATACTAGCAATATGAACATCATATAACTGTTCTAAATACCTATTTGGCCTCTTGCTTCCTTAAAACTCAGCTCTTAGTGGAGTGAATGTTTGTTTAGCTCTTTATCTGGTGTTTAATGATTCCAGCAGCTTCTGCTAGGGGATTTCGAACACAGGCTCAGTGTGTGGCTGGCTGTGGTTGGTCAAGACTCCTGCTCAGTGTGAGGCTGGCTGTGATTGGTCAAGACCCCTGGGCAGTAACAACAGTTTAACTCTATGCTTTCTGTTGTTAATTCTGCTGTCATTGAGCTTACCTTACATTTTTACTGAATATTAAAGGCATATTATCTTTTCTGCTTCTGTGAACACAATATATTACTGTTATATGACATCCAAAACATGAAGTCACAGCAAACAACTCTGCTTTCTGTCTTTAACATATGAACTGCATTAAGGTTATTGCCAGGTCTAGCTGTATACACAAATAAGCCATATTAACAACCTAGGACTGGTCTTAGCTGGCCAGCTACACCCAGAGGTGGGACCCACACGTATGAGACAATGGGGTCACATCCTATCTATATGCCCCCATATGCTCCTGAAGAAGGGGTTTTATTTACAACCCCGAAACGCGTCAAGCTACAATAAAGAATCCTTGAAACATTGGAGGTCCTTCTGGTCATCTATTTTGGGACATCAAGGATCACAACAAACTACAGGCAATCTCGGCGAGGGGGTAGTGGGATCCAAGTGTATTGAGTTTATCTTGACCCACCCCCCTGGTGAAGTGAGTAGAAATTAGTGCTACTATTGTGAGCTACTATATGCTTATACTGTACAGCTGTTTGTCATCCTCTGAACTGGTAGTATGAGAATCTACATCTCTCTGAATTTGCACCACTCTGAGATTCCTTCCTTCCCCTAATTCATTCCAACCGTAGAGCTCCACCAGTTTTTTTCTTGAAACTGATTCATATGCCCCCATTGTCTGAGATGGGAATAACCCTTTAAAGGGGTTTTACGGTTATGTAAAGTTCTCCCCTATGCACAAGATAGCTGATAACTATTAGATCGGTGGGGGTCATACTGCTGGGACCCCCACCAATCATGAAACTGTAGATGCCATACCCCGTGGAGGCTCCCTGAAATGAACAGAGTGGCCACTCCATGAATTTCTACAGGAGTTCCAGAGATAGTTGAGTGCTGTACTTGGCTATCTCCAGATCATCCATAGAAATGGAGCGGCCATGCGCATGCCCAACTGGCCACTCTGCTCATTTTGTGGGCCTCCATGGGTATGGGGTCTCCCTGTTTGTGATTGGTGGGGGTCCCAGCGGTAGGATCCCCACTGATCTAATAGTTAAATTTACATATCTGGATTACCCCTTTTAAGGGGAATCTAAGATTTGTACCTATGAAACTGGCTGACCTGTTACACGTGCACTTGGCTGCTGAAGGCACCTGTGTTGGTCTCATGTTCATATGTGCCTGTATTAGAGATAAAAAAAAATCTTTGTTAAATATCTGTAAACATATGTCTTTTAATGATTATAGACACCCCCTATGTTTTAGTTTAATAACTGTCTTGTATGAATGCACTATGATAGGATACATTAATGATTAGATGTATTCTTACTTATGCCCCTTTCACATCTGCGTTTTTCCTTTCCGTCCTAGAGTTCCGTCCTCGGGCTCTAGGACGGAAAGATACTGATCAGGATTATCCCAATGCATTCTGAATGGAGAGAAATCCATTTAGGATGCCTCAGGATGTCTTCAGTATAGTACTGACAAGTTTTTTGGCCGTAGCAAAATACGCAGCATTCTGCGGATTTTCCTCCAGCCAAAAATCCTGAAGACATGCTGCAAGGACGGATCCGGAGTTAATGCCCATTGAAAAGCATTAATCCGGATCCGACTTTAAGCTAAACATCATTTTGGCGCATCGCCGTATCCGACGTTTAGCTTTTCAGAATGGTAACCAGGAGGCTACTAAAGTCCCGGCTGCCATGGAAAGAAGCGGGGAGACGGGGGAAAGCTACTTACCTTCCGTGCGGCTGCCGGGGCGCTCCTCGATTACATCACTGGGTCCCTGCGTCGCATGGTTCACATAGCTATGTTATGTGAGCAATGCGCCGTATGGATCGTACGGCACACTGCCCCCCGCTTCTTTTCCATGGCAGCAGGGACTTTAGTAGTGTCCTGGCTGCCATAGTAACCTGAAAGCATATTGAAGACTGATCAGTCTTCAAATGCTTTCAGTTGTCTTGCGTTGTGACGGATCCGGCGGGTATTTCCGGAGACGGAAGTGCACGCCGGATCCTCACAACGCAGATTTGAAAGAGGCCTTAAAGAGAACCTTTCACAGAGATTGAGAATATTTAGGAATAAATCATGGCTTTTCTGACATTATTCCACCTCTCCCCTGATTACAACATTTTATTTATCTGTGTGTATGTGGAGACTAAGGGCATGCAAGCTTCTATTGGCTGATAAGGGACATGTGACCCTGTGTATGGCAGTTGGGAATATCACAGGAACGGTATGTCTTAGAGAGCTGTGACCCCCACAAGATTTTTTTCCAGGTAGCAAGGGATGTGTATACCAAGCTTCGTTGAAATCAATGCTTGCGTTTTTGAGTGATTGCGGAAGATACATACACACACTCATATATACGTCCTTCTTCATATATATATATATATATATATATATATATATATATAGATTATTATTGACTTCTACCTCCAATTATTTCTGAGATCTAGTCCCAGCTTATACTTGGTGCTCTATATGGAAATAGAAAGCCAAGATACAATGGGAAAGAGACTAAATCTCTGCTCCATAAGTGGGGTTCACAATGTCATTCTGCCACTCTCCATTCATAGCAGACCGCCCCTAGAGCAATGCAGAAGCAAAATCTGATCTTGTGTACCTTAACCACTTCCAGACTGGACCATTTACCCCCTTCCTGACCAGGGACACATTGTACTTCATGTTAATGGTAAATGTAAGTCAATATCTATTTATAAAAAATAAAAATAAAATAATTTTCTAAATTTTAATCTCTCTGCTTTTAAGACAGATAGTGATACCTCATAAAATATTTATTAACTAACATTCCCCATATCTCTACTTTATGTTGGCATAATTTTAGTAACGTAATTTTACTTTTTTAGGATGCTAGAAGGTTTAGAATTTTAGAAACTATTTTTGAGCTTTTTAAGAATATTTCCAAAGTCAACTTTTTAAGGACCAGTTCAGTTCTGAAGTCCCTTTGTGGGGCTTACATACTATTACCAACCCCATTTTAGTTAGTGAGTGACCCCAAATTTTAAACTGTCCCTTTTTTTTTTGCAGATTTTCCATTTTAACAAATGTTTTCCTGGAAAACATCAAGGGTTAACAACAAAACAAACCTCAATATTTATTACTTTGATTCTGCAGTTTGCAGAAACACCCCATATGTGGTCGTATACCTCTGTTTGGACACACGGCAGGGCACAGAAGGCAAGGAGCGCCATATGGTTTTTGGAGGGCAGATTTTGCTGGAATGGTCTTTTGCGCTCCATGTTGCATTTGAAGAGGCCCTGAGGTAACCTCAGGGTGAACCCCCAAAAAGTGACCACATTGTATAAACGACACCACCCAAGGATTTTTTAAGGGATGTACCGAGCACTTCACTCAACAGCTGTTTCCTATAATTTTTAATACTTGGGTGTGAAAATGAATTTCTTTTTGGAGCTTTAGGCCCAAATTTTATTTTTCACAAAAAATAACAGGAGAACTCCCCCCCCCCGCCAATTTGCTACAAGCTTTCTCATGAATACAGTAACATCCCAATTGTGGTCATAAACTGTTATTTGGAGGTACGACAGGGCTCAGAAGGGAGGGAGCGGTATCTTGATTTTCAGTCATGGTTTTTAAGAGCAATAACTTTTTTATTTTTGTTGAATGAGCTGTGTGAGGGCTTATTTTGTGTAAGACAAGCTGTAGTTTTTATTGCCACCATTTTGGCGTACATTTGGCTTTCTGGTTGCTTTTTATCTCATTTTTGGGAGGTGAAGTAACAAAAAAAGCTGTTTGGTGTAATTTTTCAATTTTTTTTTTACACCGTTCACTTGATGGGATAAATCATGTGATATTTTTATAGATCCGGTCATTACAGAGGCAACGATACCAAATATGTCTAGTTGTTTTTTTTTTTTACGTTTTACACAATAAAAATATTTTTAGAAAACAAATTCATGTTTTTTGTTGCCATTTTCTTAGAGTCATATTTTTTTTATTTTTCTGTCGAGTGTCTTGTGTGAGGGCTTGTTTTTTGCCGGACGAGGTGACGTTTTTTTATCCCTACTATTTTAGGGTACATACGACTTTTTGATTGATTGATTGATATTATGTTTTTTTGTGAGGGGAGGTGATTAAAGGAACCCAAACCCCTCCTTCCTACACCAGTTCTTGAGCCACTTGTTAGCCTCACTAATTTGCCGCTGCCTTTCTTGTGTGGCTCATGGTACAGGTAGTATTTCAGAAAACACTACCTTTGAGGTCTTTGCCCTAAACTTTTGACCTAAATCCCTAAAATCATTTTTGAGGAAGCCCCACCTACCTCTAATTTTGTCATCATTGGTTCCGATATGTACCATGACTGCTGGACTTCTGGACTTCTCCAGCCCCTCCTAGTAACTTGAGCGCCAGGAAGACAACACACCATTTGACAATCCCGGTCTTTGTGACCTATCTGTACCTCTAATACTTGAGTCTCCCACTACTAGCACATGTCTTGCCTGCCCTGGTCTCCTGGTCCCCTCCTTACTGGAGCTGACATTCCCTTGACTGGCAGAAGAAGTGTCCGGCTGCAGCAGTGCTCTCCCTGAACTGACATCCCCCTCATCTGCCAACCTTGCAAACTTGTTAGGGTATGTCAGATCAGGGCTAGCCTCCCTGGCACTCCTACCTCTACCCCACTTTCTAACTGTTATCCAGCTAGCTACTTCACTTTCCTGAGCCTCCTCGCTTCCACCCTCCCACACATCTACTCCATAGAGTGCTTGCTCAGTGAGCAGCAAACTCTTTTCCAAATTGTCAATGCCTCTCAATGTTGAAACTCGCCCAGTTAGATACAGGATGTGAGATTCCAAACGGGCAATTTGCTTGTATTTTGAACAAAGATAT
Source organism: Bufotes viridis (assembly GCA_033119425.1). Classification (NCBI taxonomy): domain Eukaryota; kingdom Metazoa; phylum Chordata; class Amphibia; order Anura; family Bufonidae; genus Bufotes; species Bufotes viridis. The sequence continues at coordinate 259,922,545 of CM065593.1, forward strand.
GTACCATCAAACGGCTGTTCCAGGACTGCATACATTAGACAAGATATGCACTGGACTGCGTTGTCAATAATGGAACACATACTAAATGGGGATTATGTATGAAAAGAGAAAAAAAAACAATATAATGCAGTGATAAAAATCTAACTTACTGTAGTCCCCTCCTAAAGTCCCTATTTCTGAAGTTACATAATCTAAAGTCACACACTTTATTTTTTAAATTTTTTATTTTACACTTTGTGTCCCCCATAAGGTCGTACAAGATTTGTACGTATTTTTTTAACCTATTGATTTCTTTTGCAACTGGGGCCGACATGGTAGCCCCAGTTACAGGGGAACCCCCCCCCCTCTCCCAGAGAGGTTGTACAGCATAATACAGGACTGTACAGTACAGCCTCAGTGCAGGGCTGATCGAGGTGTACAACGATCTAGAAGACAGGAACACCGAGGAACAGTCCCGGCCTTCTCTCTAGGGTGCCCTGCTGTTACTGACAGCAGGCCCCCCGCTCGGCAGCTGCATGATTAGCTTGCGGCTGCGATCTCTGAATGGACATTCCAGAATGTCCATTCAGAGATAAACCGACCGCCGAAGGATGTTTATAGTCAATGGGCGGTTGGGAAGTGGTTAACCTATGAACATTATTTCATCTTTATATATCAAATGTCATCGCTTCCTGATTAATGTAGGTCTGTCTGCCTTGATACTCCAAAATCTTCAGAAATAAGTGACCACAGCACTAGTTAACCACTTCATTAGCTTGTATCCTGAAAATGGACGCTATTTATGTCATTTATCTACTGGCGCCGCAAGACTTCAAAAGACTGGAGCGCACTTTGGATTTTGGCAGCCTATTTTTCTATTGCTGGTTCTATGGCTCCGTGCTGCCAGAAAAATCTTGTACACAGCCAAAATGCTTCAAGCCCCTTCAAAGTGCCTTTTTTATGAGCCTAAAGCCTCATTCCCACGTCCATCATCAAATCAATGAGCAGGTGGTCAATTATGCATCCGTGAAGCTGTCCGTGAGGGATCAGTGTTGGGTCCATGTGTCCGTTTTTTGCTATGCATGTTGCATCGAAGTTTCACTGACACTAAATAGCTGAAAAATAGTTTTCAAAGCATCTCTTCTTAATGATCCATGAAACACCGATGCCATCCGTGTTGAATTCATCGTTTTACTGACCCATAGACTATAATGGACTTGAGGGATCCGGGAACACGGACCAAGATAGGACATGAATCCGTGCTGAAAACACGGACCCACGGACAGTGCTAAAACACTGGTGTGTGAATACACACATTTAAATGAATAGGGATGTATGCTGTCCACGGAGAACATGTAAAGCACACGTATGTAAAACACTGAGGTGTAAATGAGGTTTAAGGCAGGGATGCTCAACCTGTGGCCCTCCAGCTGTTGTAAAACTATAACCCCTACCATGCCTTTCTGTAGGCTGATAGCTGTAGGCTGTCTGGGAATGATGGGAGTTTTAGTTTTCCTACAGCTGAAGGGTCAAAGGTTGAAGCCTGGGGAAATTTGGAAATTTTAAGTTTTAGTTTTTTTTTTCCATTTTTGCATGTGTTTGTATATTTTCCGCAGAAAAAAAACCCTGCTATACAAAATATAGCTAAGGCTACATGCACACGTTGTTTGTTTCTGTGTCCATTCTGTTTTTTGGTTTTTGCGGATAGGATGCGGACCCATTCATTTCAATGGGTCCGCAAAAAATACGGACAGCACACCGTGTGCTCTCCGCATCAGTATGTCCGTTCGGTAGCCCCTCAAAAAAAAAAAAAAAATAGAACGTCCTACTCTGGTCCATTTTATGCATTGTTACAATAGATCCACAAAAAAAAAAAACGGATGGCATACGGATGTCATCTGTTTTTTTTTGCGGATCCGCAATTTGCGGACCGCAAAACACATACGAATGTGTGCATGTAGCCTAAAACAAATATTTACATTTTTAAAATAAACAAATGTGTGTATGTTTGTATATTTTACACATGCAAATTTCACTATACTATTGCTAAAACTAATAAATGTATATATAAATATAATATATTTTTTATTTAATCTTTTATAAATGAAAAAGGGGAAGGATGTTTGTATGGGTATGTATGTAGTTCAATTACTATTGCTAATACTAGTAGTAACTATTGCTATAGCTTTTTTCTAAAAATATTTCTTTTATTTTTTTATTATTTATTAATGTATTTTTTATTTACTTTTTTAAAGTGAATTAACCCCTTTCATAATGAAAAGCATTAACTGCCGGCTTTAAACTTCTTCAATGTAATACACACTTATAGCAGAGTGCTACAAGCGTGTATTACTGCCTGACTGCTCCAGCTGGCTTCCGGACTTCTCACTGTGACCGCAGCTGTCTAATGTCAGTGTGGTAACCGCGATCTGCGGTGGCATGATGCTTTTATACGTCGGGTCACAGATAAGAGCCTACCGCCAGCAGTAGGCAAGTGGTTAAGCAGTACGTTTTCCTCACAGTTCTTACATAATGATGCTCCCATACCCTAGATTAAAAAAAAAAAAAAAAAAAAAAACTGCCCAATGATCACCTGAATAAACATTCATACAAGTGTTTGTAAATATTCCCAGCAATCATCCAACAAAGAAGCAAACGGTTGTTTGTTGTTGTTCAAATCTTTTATATGGGTATAAAAACATCTCCACAAGTAAACAGGGCATTTGCGACCAACAGTATGAGGATGAAAAATCGTACCAATGATGATTCATCCCCATACAATATGATGATTTCTCCAATTAAGTGTGTTAAGTATGCCCTGATTGACATGCTATATCGTTGATAGGTGCTCATTTACGGACAGCTAGTGGATAAGTACCTGATTGGTGGTGGTCCAAACACTAGAACCCTTAGCAGTCACAAGAATGGGAGTTCGGTGTCCCTGTATGAATGTCTTTGCTCCATTCACTCTCTCTAGCACTGTTGAGAGATAGATGAGTGCTGTACTCAGAACTCTGTATTGTCTAGCTGTCCCAAAGAGAATAAATATGGCAACAGTGTGCTCAGTTTGTCTTTCTTGTCATCAGTAGGGGTCACAGTTTATGAACTGATCAGATACTTATGGCCATGAACTGCAATGCTACTAATCTCTTTTCAGCTCTGCTGGCTGAATGCCTATTGACCAAGTCATGCTTTTAGGGCTTGCTTTACAAAATCAATTGCTATTCTGGCTAATGCACATAGCCATAGCCATTTTTGTGCTTCGCAAATTGCGAATACCGTTCGTGTTCTACATCCTGCCATCTATGGACATAAAGAGGTGGACAGCACACAGTGTGCTGTCAGCATCATTTGCTGCCCTATTGAAGTGAATGGGTCTGCCTCTGGCAATCAAAAAATGCGGATTGGATGCGGACAAAAAATGCGGTCATGTGCATGAGCTTTAATTCTGCTATGTCTATGTTGTTCTGCTTGAATTTCGCAGTCACAGCCTGTTTTTCCAACAAAGCAATGGTTATGCTCTTTGCATCTGCTGCTTTACTGTCTCTAATTTGCTATTAAAGATCTGTTATACGGGTATGGACACAGGTTTCTGGAAGCAATTTTGGAAGCCGAAATCAGGAGTGAATTCAAAAAGAGAAGTCGTATCTTTGCTGTATGCTTTTTCTCATTTTATGACCCACTCTTGATTTTGGATTCCAAAACTGTATCCAGAAATCTGACCATGTGGCCATACCCTAAATATCTTGCCAATTTCCTCATTCAGAGCGCCACATTTACTGCTTGCCTGCACACAGTCAACAGGAGAAGAAATATAACAGAAAGGATTGGTTAGATTCATTATGAATTTCACAAAAATGATGCTGACAAACATTTACGTTATGTCTTATACAGATAGCTATATTATGGCTTCATATAATCATCCAGTTGTACAAAGCAGTAATAGTATCTATACAAGGGTGTGGGGTCCTAATAAACTACCATTGGATGTATACAGATTTTTTTTTCTGTTGGATTCTATAAAATATAGTGACATGCTCAATTCAACTATGCTTGGAGCTATTACTCTCTAGATGCGCTGATGTACAGCAGTGAAAGTAATAAAAATACAAAAGTATTCCTATATGTAGGTGTTTAATTCTGTCAGTAAACTGACTGCTCAAGGGCCTCACACTTGCATGCCTGCTACACATAGCAGATACAATAGCCCTTCCACTGTCACATATGACTAAATGTACTCTATGAACACTGTATGCAACATAAAATGTAAGTTTGTCAAATAAAAAAGCTTACTAGATTTGAAGTTATAATAACATGTTGTAGAATATTGAAATATATTAAGCTTAAAGTGTGTATTTCGACTCATTTTACATTTCGTTTTTGTTTTGTTTTTCTATTTAACAGCGCCACCTGGTGTTAACATATATTCTTGTTAACCAAGTGACAATATGGTTCCATCTTATAATAACATTAATTCATAGCCCCTGTTTCTGCTGTAAGCTGCTCTTAGTCCTGAGGATTTGCACATATTCATTTGCTGAAGTGCATTTTTCAATTAACACAAAGATTAAGCAGATGTTTAAAGGATAATGTGTTGATTAAAAATGCCAAATGCGTTTTACACAGCCAGGCGTCTGAATGATTTATCAGTGAACAAAGTGACTTATTTCATAGTTTTGTGGGGTTTGAAGTGATCTTCCTTTATGAGCTGTTAGTTAATATGAAGAAAAATAGCAAATGCTTTAGCCAAATGTCACAGTGAACCTGGAAAGTGGCACAATTCTATAGGTAGAGACAGTGTCGGACTGGGGTGCCTAGGGCCCACCAGTAAAATGTATTTTGGAGGGCCACCGTATGGATACAATCAAATATAATAAATAATTTAAGTTTTTTATATGAACATAGGCTGGTTGAGGTGCTGTACATTGAATATATGTATGTGGTGCAGTAAGTCTACTGTTTTATGTGCCACTTGTGCAGGGGGTGGGAGACTAAGGGCCCACCTTGCTCAGGGGCCCACCGGGGGATTCCCCTGTACCCCTGTGGGCCAGTCCGAGCCTGGGTAGAGAGGAGGGTCTTAAAGCATTCTCTACTACAGTATCTATAGCGTATATTGATTCCAAATTGGGAATCCCTCTTATAAGTGAAGCAGTACCGTCTGAACTTGAGTTTTGGGGAAACATGATATTATATGAAAAGTATAATACTTTTTCTCCTATAATAAGAACTAAAAACATACCTAAATCCTAATCTATTTCATTCCTAGATTTGGGATAATATGTTTTGTAATGTAAACTTATCCATCATAAATTAATTTGTTTGCACAATAGAACATCCTAAAGGTGCTCATGCACATTCAATATCTGCTGGCTGAACGCTTGAACTTGCAAGAATAAAGGTGTAGTATTGGAAGAAGGCAAGCCAAAAGAGGCATTGTATTACTCTGGGCTCTGTTCTGCCCGAGATCCTTGTGTCCTGGCATTCAAGTGAATGTTACTTTGACACGTACCACCTATCAGTGGCGTACATAGAGAAGTAAGGGCTAAAAGTTGTTCCTTTTAGAGGGTAGAGTCCTGACCAAGTTTTCTGGTAGCATGGTAGTTACGCCCCTGCCACCTATCTAAACATTGTTGCATTGTTGTTAAGAATAATTCTTTACAATGGTATTCCCTAATGGCACTGACCCCTTTCAACTGAATAATGGGCTCTGTCACACTGTGCTGCTCATATTGTTTTGTAATGTTCTATAATTACTGTATTAATATGTTTGATGTTGCTGCCATCTAGTGGTCAGAATTAATATTGCCTAGTGAGTTCAGATCAGCTTTAACAGGAAGTTGTAATATTCTTATAAGAGACCGTGACCTTCAACCTGGAACTTCTTGTCCTCCATTTCATGAGTGAGCCTGGACCAGCAAGCAGCACACAGTGGTGCTCTGAAACATTTCAGGACTTATGGTGGAATTGTCCATAAGTTTTCTCATTGATGGTAGGAAGCTGTTACACAATGTTTAATGTACTGACATGTATGTTATGATTATGTTTATGTTGTAGTTTTACAAAGTTATTCAGAAAGAAGAATACATACAGATTTGATGTCTCACGTTTCTTGACTTCTGAATTATTGTTAAGCTGTCTGAATAGCATTATACAATAGTCAATAGCGCGAAGCAGAACAGTAAAAGGACAACCACGCGGCGGTCTGGAATAAACAGAGACACCATTACTGCAGCATGAGTCTAAGATCAGGAACGAAGTACCAGGCTGATAACACGCTACCGCTGACACAGCAAGGCAGGGAGAACATCCCCAGTGCCCAGCAAGACGATGCACAGTCACATGTGTCCAGATCTTTACAAGCTAGCAATATGTCCTCAGCAAGTTCCTCAGCAGTTAGAGCTCGTGCCAAGGCAGAAGCTGCCCGTGTCCAGCTAGAGTACGCAGAAAAAGAAGCCATGATGATGCAAGAGATAGCAGCAGAGAAAGCTGCCATAGCATAGGAGAGAAAAGCCAAGGAAGCTGCCATAGCACAAGTAGAAGCAGAATTAGAGTCAAAATTGCTCATCCTGCAGGGACAGACTGCAGTCGCAGTTGCTGAAGCTGAGGCCGCTGCCTACATGGGAACAAGTCGGTCAGAAAGTGAAAAATCATATAAAAAAACCTCTATCCTTCGCAGATCGTGCGAGTGAGTATGTCAAGAACCTTACTGATGTGCATACAAAGGAACGGTCTCTCAAACTTGAAGCAACAGAATTCAGACCGAGACGGACAGACCCCCTGTGCAGGTCCGATCAACCACATAGATTAGCAGCTTCCAGCAAAGCAAGGATAAAGCGCCAGAACCCCCAAGAATCAAAAAACAAGTGTTCCCACCATCTCAACCTAAAGATTACATGTGTGAACATCAATGTGCAGTAGATGTCACCAATTATCTCATCTGCAAAGAACTGGTGAGCTTAGGCTTTCTCCAATTTGATGACCGTCCTGAAAACTATTGGTCATGGAAATCTTCCTTTCTGAATGCCACTGAAAGCCTGAACTTATCACCAGCAGAGACGCTTGATTTAATGATAAAATGGCTTGGTACCGAGTCAGCAGAGCATGCAAAGAGGATGAGAAGAGCGAACCTGTTCAACCCTGCAGTAGGACTCAACATGACCTGGAAAAGACTAGAAGAAACGTATGGATCCCCAGAAGCGATTGAAGGAGCACTGTTGAAAAAGCTTGAAGCCGTTCCAAAGGTGGGTTACAGAGACGATGTGCAGCTACAAGAACTGACTGACCTTCTTCTAGAGATAGAATATGCCAAAGAGGATGGCTATTTGCCAGGACTTTCATACCTAGATACAGCCAGAGGCACTAATCCCATAGTAGAGAAGCTACCTTCCAATTTGCAAGACAAGTGGATGTCTGAGGGAGGCAAATTCAAAGAAGACTATGGAGTTGCTTTTCCCCCTTTCTCTGTGTTTTCTAGGTTTGTCCGACAGCAAGCAAAGATCCGGAGCGATCTCAGTTTCCCCTTCGCCACCAGCAGCAATCAATCGCACAGACCAGAAAGGCCTCACAGACCTTATGGTAAGACCTCTGTATCCACACACAAAACAGCTGTACCTTCAGAAGTCACCGACTAACAAAGTACCCACAAGGTACAGACCATAGAAAACCCTGATAGTAGACATTGCCTTATACACAAAAAACCACATCCACTAAAGAATTGCAAAGGCTTTAGAAGCAAACCCATTGCTGAGCGGATGTCCTTCCTTAAAGAAAATGGCATCTTTTTTAAGTGCTGTGGTTCCACTTATCACATTGCCAAGGACTATAAAATGTCAGTAGAATGTTCCGAATGTGGCTGTCAGGATTCAAACCCATGACCGACCATGTCCCAGGCGGTAGCTCTAGCCACTAGACTACCAGCCCTTCTGGACTTTTCCTTCTGCTGAACTCTTTGATCTACCTTGTTCCAGCCTTGCCTTGTTAATCTCTGTGATTCCTTGCACCTACTACTTCCTCTTTATAAGCCCAGCCTCTTCCACCTGACCCCCGCTGGTTATTGTTGTTCTGAACTTGATCCTGCTGCATCTTCCGCTGTTCCTCTGTTACTACTACTTACCAACTCGACTGCTGCCAACCTCGGAACTGTCCACGACTACTCTTCTGCTTGATCCTCTACTACCGTCTACCTCTCTGTTGCCGACCCGGAGGCCTCCACCCCGCCTCTTCTCCTTGCGGTCTCCGCTACTGGACTCTACCCGGTACACTGCCCGGTGCCCTCTAAAGCAGGTGAGCTAGCACCCCTAACAGTGGCAGTGAGAAACATATTGCAGCTTTGCACCCTGGGCCTGCTCCTACTCCACTAGAAACTGTAGAACACGTTAAAGATCAGGGCAGGGAGCAACAAGAGACCCCACTCTCCTCAGTAACGTCTAACTGCACAGAAGTATGTGGCCCAGGCAAGAGCGCACGATCATGCTCTAAAATCTGTTTAGTGACTGTGTATCCCACTGGTAAGAGAGAAAGGGCAGTGAAAATGTATGCAGTGCTAGATGAACAGAGCAACAGATCCCTTGCAAAGCCAGACTTCTTTGATATCTTTAACCTTAAGGCAAGGGCAGTTCCATACACTCTAAGGACCAGTGGCGTACACACAATCCATGGGGCCCTGGTGCGAAACTGATCCATGGGGCCCCCTCCCCTCGCCCCCCCCCCCCCCATTTCTGAGAACGCTGTTAATGGCCATTTCAGCCCCAGTTTACTACTAAAATTAAACGTTTTGGCTAAATAAAGTATATTACAAAAATGTAACCTATCACTTGCCATTTCCATGCGGCTAATCCGCTGCGTGAATGAGTGCCAACCCCCTCTCCAGACAGCAGAGAACAGAGCAGTAACATGATTGATAATGCTCCGTGTCTCTTTGTGATCTTTTAACTACAAAATCACGGTGACAACTTTATCTCACTATGATTTTGTAGTAAAAAGATCACAGAGAGGCACGGAGCATTATCAATCCTGTTAGTGCTCTGTTCTCTGCTGTCTGGAGTGGGGCTTGGCACTCATTCACACAGCAGATTACCCGTACAGGATGTTAAAGAGCCCTAACCCCAATGCACGGCTACACTCACCCAGTCCTAACTAATAAAATCTGGTCCTACCTCATCCAGAGTTTCGCTGGTGTCGGCGTGATGTCCGCTGGATCCAGAACAAGGTCCCTGTGGTGAGAAAAAAAGAATAATTACATAAGGATGGGATGGTGACTGACCCTGTGAAATCACCAGCAGGGGGCGCTGTGCTGGCCTTTAAGACTGAGCCATGCCAATATATAGCAGGGTAATCTAGTGCTACCACACAGTACTAATGCCCACCTTGAGGCCCCTCACAGTACTAATGCCCACCTTTGTTCCTGTAACAGTAGGTATACTCAGATATGTGCCCCCTAACAGTAGTTATGCGCAGTTATGTGTCCCCTCACAGTAGTAATGCCAAATATGTGCCCTCTCACAGTAGTAATGACCAGAATATGTGTCCCCTCACAGTAATATGCCCAGATATATGCCCCCTCACCCTCACAGTAGTAATGCCAAATATGTTCCCCTCTCACTGTAGTAATGCCAGATTATGTGTCTCCTCACAGTAATATGCCCAGATATGTGCCCCCTCACAGTAGTAATGCCCAGAATATGTGCCCCCTCACAGTAGTAATGCCAAATATGTGCCCCCTCACAGTAGTAATGCCAGATTATGTGTCCCCTCACAGTAATATGGCCAAATATGTGCCCCCTCACAGCAGTAATGCCAAATATGTGCCCCCTCACAGTAGTAATGACCAGAATATGTGTCCCTTCACAGTATTTATGCCCAGTTATGTGCCCCCTCAAAGTAGATATGCCCAGATATGTGCCCCCTCAGAGTGGTTATGCCAGATTATGTGCCCCTTCAAAATATTTATGTCCAGATATGTGCCCCCTCACAGTAGTTATGCCACATTGTGTCCCTCAAATTAGATATGCCCACATATGTGCCCCCTCACAGTAGTTATGCTTTCATATGTGCCCCCTCAATCCTCATAGTTATGCCTTCATATGTGCCCCCCCTCACAGTAATGCCTGATTAGGTGCCCCCTCAAATTAGTTATGCCCCCCCCCTCTTGCCCTTTGCCCCCAGTCTGCAGCCTTAGAAAAAAAAAAAAAACATACTTACCTTCTTCCCAGATGACAGGCTCCCTCACTCATCTCGGTGCTGGCTGTGCTGAAGGCAGATTCCCGGGTCTTCAGATCTCCTCCCACAGCCAGCAGCGCGATCTGGGGCCAGCAGGGGGAGCTCCTGAGCTGTGAAGATCAGTGAAGCAGGGATGAAAGAGGTTTCCCTGCTTCACTACGGAAAAGAAATGCCAGCCGGGTGTGTGAGTGCGCGCACCCCCCCCATATAATGAAGCGCTCTGTACTTTGTGCTGGGCCCCATCAGAGCGCTCCATTACATGTGAGTACAAGATGATTTAGGGTAGCCTGCTGGCCTGGGGGGTGGGTCCACAGGCGGCCGGGCCCCCTGGAGTGCCGGGCCCAGTCGCAACTGGCTTTACCATTGAATCCCTCAATAAGAAAGTGCAGTTCTCACTTCCTACCCTTATAGAGTGTGGCATGATACCTCATGACAAAACAGAGATTCCCTCTCCAGAAGTAGCCCATCATCACCCTCATCTCCGCTCAATTGCTCCCCTTATCCCAGCTGTTAAGTCACATGTTTCTATCCTTCTATTTCTGGGAAGAGACATTCTTCAGGTACACAAGGTACGTCAGCAAATCAATGGACCGTACAACGCCCCCTATGCACAGAGACTAGACTTGGGGTGGGTTATTGTAGAAGTTTGCCTGGGGACAGTTCACTAGCCTGACAAAGTTAGTAGTTTTAAGACATCTGTGTTAACAAATGGACGCACGTCCCTTCTCAGTCCCTGTCACAACAGCTTTGTAGTAAAAGAAAGCTTTATCAAGCCAGCACAACACTGGGACTCTCCTATGCTACATTGTAAAAGAGAAGTCAATTCCAACATTGAGACAGACAGTCTAGGGATTACAGTGTTCCAGAAAACTAAAGATGATGATAAACAGGCCCTGTCTATAGAGGATCAGACCTTCTTGCAGATCATGGATAGAGAGATCTACCAAGACGACAATCACAGTTGGGTGGCCCCTCTCCCCTTTCGCACACCCAGACGTGTTTTGCCTTGTAACAGGGATCAAGCCTTGAAGCGTTTGCATTCAAGCATTTGCATTTGATGTACTGCTAAGTGGTTCTGACCTAAACAACACCTTGCTAGGTGTCCTTATGCGCTTCAGAAAAGAGCCCTTTGCTTTCACAGCAGATGTGCGGCAAATGTTTTATTGCTTTCTTGTCAGAGAAGACCATAGAGCCTTTTTACGCTTTCTCTGGTACAAAGACAATGACATAGACAAGGAAATTATCGAGTATAGAATGAAGGTGCACGTATTTGGCAACAGGCCCTCTCCTGCTGTCGCTATATACTGCATGCAAAAGGCAGCTCAAAAATATGCAGAGTGCTATGGACAAGACGCCAAACACTTTGTATTGAGGCATTTCTATGTAGATGATGGACTCGCTTCTGCTAGCACTCCTGAAGATACAATTTCTATCCTCAGTAAAGCAAAGCAGATGCTGGCAGAATCCAATCTGCGTCTTCATAAAATCGCTTCCAACAGCCAAAAAGTCATGGAAGCTTTCCTTGTGGCAGACAGAGCCAAGGACCTTAAAGATCTTTGCCTAGGTACAGACACCCTTCCCCTGCAGAGAAGCCTAGGCCTAAGTTGGGATCTAGATATAGAGAGTTTTGTTTTCCAAGTTTCCTCAGAGGAAAAGCCCTTTACACGTAGAGGAATTCTTTCCACTGTAAATAGCCTCTATGATCCCCTAGGGTTTGTATCCCCTGTGACAATAAGAGGTAAGGCCTTAGTTCGTGAACTGTCATCTGGGAAAAGTGAATGGGATGCATTGCTTCCTCAAGAAAGACTGAGTGAGTGGATTCAATGGACAGAATCCTTGCTAGCGTTAGAGCACCTAAAGATAGACAGATGCTATGTTCCCGTCTCTCTATCATCGGCCTGCAGGAAAGAACTGTGCATTTTCTCAGACGCCTCCACCACAGCGATAGGTGCAGTAGCTTACTTGAAAGTAATTGATGCAGAAAACATGTGTCATGTTGGATTCATTATGGGAAAGTATAAATTAAGCCCTAAACCAGCCCATACTATTCCTCGTTTAGAGTTGTGTGCTGCTGTACTTGCATTAGAGATGTCCGAGCTAATTACAGATGAACTAGACACTGACTTTGATGCTGTGAAATTCTTCACTGATAGCAAGACTGTCCTAGGGTACATTTGCAATACCACAAGGAGATTCTACCTGTATGTCTCAAACAGGATTAACAGAATCAGGCAATCTACACACCCAGATCAGTGGTTCTATGTATCCACAGAGCAAAACCCTGCAGATTATGCCACTAGACCTACTCAAGCAGCAGGCCTTCAGAACTCTATATGGTTCTCAGGACCATCCTTTCTGTACCAACCACACTGTGAGGACATAGACACTGCCAGTACTTATCCTCTCATAGACCCTGAAGCTGACCCTGAAATCAGATCAGAAATTACAAGCTTCAGTACCAAAGCTTCTGAAGCCACACTTCACTCACATTGCTTTGAGAGATTTTCTTCCTGGAAGATTCTAGTTAAGACCTTAGCCAGACTTATCCACGTCGCTAAAACCTTCCGAAGAGAAACCAATAACGATCAGATCAGAAGGTGGGAAAGTTTCCATGAACAGGTCAGTCTGTAAGAGCTTTCACAGGCACAATCTGATATAATTTCTTCCGTTCAAAGCAAACATTTCCAGAAAGAAACTGACTGCATCACAAAACAACAGCCCCTCCCAAAGCATAGCCATCTTAAGAAACGTAGCCCCTTTGTAGACAAGAATGGGTTGTTAAAAGTAGGTGGACGTTTGTCTCTTGCTGAACTTTCTGAAGAAGAGAAACAGCCTGTCATTATACCCCATGATAACCACATCGCCACACTGCTTGTTAGATACTGTCATGAACAAGTGGTACACCAAGGTCGACACATCACAGAGGGTGCAATTAGATCCACTGGTTTCTGGATTCTTGGTGGTAAACGGTTAGTATCATCGGTTATACACAAATGTGTCACCTGTCGAAAGCTGCTAGGGAGATTACAAAGCCAAAAGATGTTGTTGGACCACCTTTCACCAATGTGGGCTTAGAAGTGTTTGGTCCATGGTCAGTCTTAACCCGTCACACTAGGGGAGGCAGCGCGGATAGCAAACGATGGGCAGTCCTTTTCACTTGTTTGTCCACCCGAGCTGTACACATAGAGCTACTTGAAGCCATGTCCACATCAAGCTTTATTAATGCCTTGAGGAGATTCTTCTCAATTCGTGGTCCAGCAAAACTTCTCCGTTCTGACAGAGGAACAAACTTTGTGGGAGCCTGCAAGGAACTTAACATTTGTGCCAGCGACTCAAAATTGCAAGACTTTCTCCAAGACAGAGGATGTATTTGGGTCTTTAATCCTCCACACTCCTCACACATGGGTGGTGTCTGGGAAAGACTTATAGGTATAGCCAGGTGGATCTTGGATGCTATGTTGCTTCAAACTAAACCTGCTTATTTGACCCATAAAACTTTGAGCACCTTTATGGCCGAGGTTACAGCCATTATGAATGCAAGACCTTTAGTTCCTGTATTCTCAGATCCAGATACACCTATGGTCCTTACTCCAGCAATGTTGTTGACTCAAAAAGTGAACCCTTTGTCTGCTCCACCTGTAAATATGAGTACCCATCAAGTTCATGCTAAGCAATGGAAGCAAGTGCAATGCTTGGCAGACACTTTTTGGAAAAGATGCAAGAGAGAGTATCTGTCAACCTTGCAGCGCCGTAGGAAGTGGACTGAAGATCGCCCGAATGTAAGAGTGGGTCAGGTTGTTCTGTTAAAGGACGGCCAAGAAGGCAGGAATGAATGGCCCATAGGACTTGTTGTCAATGCACTACCAAGTAGAGATGGCAAAGTTAGAAAAGTGGAGGTCAAGGTTGTAAAAAATGGGACTTACAAAATTTATCTTAGGCCTGTAACTGACATTATTGTTCTAGTCCCAGATTAGCTAGGGTTATGTTCTCAGGTTTATGTGTTCTTAATGCAATGCAGTAATTGTATAGGTAGTGACATAATAAATTATGTCAGGCAGGGAGTGTGCTGCTCATATTGTTTTGTAATGTTCTATAATTACTGTATTAATATGTTTGATGTTGCTGCCATCTAGTGGTCAGAATTAATATTGCCTAGTGAGTTCTGATCAGCTTTAACAGGAAGTTGTAATATTCTTATGAGAGACAGTGACCTTCAACCTGGAACTTCTTGTCCTCCATTTCATGAGTGAGCCTGGACCAGCAAGCAGCACACAGTGGTGCTCTGAAACATTTCAGGACTTATGGTGGAATTGTCCGTAAGTTTTTTCATTGATGGTAGGAAGCTGTTACACAATGTTTAATGTACTGACATGTATGTTATGATTATGATTATGTTTATGTTGTAGTTTTACAAAGTTATTCAGAAAGAAGAATACATACAGATTTGATGTCTCACGTTTCTTGACTTCTGAATTATTGTTAAGCTGTCTGAATAGCGTTATACAATAGTCAATAGCACGAAGCAGAACACACACTGTGAAAATTGTTCAAGAATAGTTTGCAGGACAAAGATTTGAAGGTGTCGGCCTGGGCTCCAAATTTTCGGAATCTCAATCCAACCAACCATTTGTGAGACATAAAACAAATCTGATCAATGAGGGACCATCTTGCATTTTTACGAGTCATAAAGGATCTGCTGATAACATCTTGTTGCCAGACATCATTAGACATCTGTAGAGGACCATATTTAGACCTCCATGGGTCAGAGCTGTTTTGGTGGCATGTGGGAGAGCAACACAATCATAGGTAGCTTTAATAACTGATCAGAGTCCCTTTCTTGTTACAGATGCTAAAATGGGAAAAATATTAGATTTTTATACCATCCTTCTCCATATCATTACTCATGGCCTGAAATGAGCAAAACTCACCATACATCCCAAAAAATGTAAAAATAAAATCACAAAGTTGAATGATAAATCTCTTACTAGCGATAAAAAACATATGGCAGCACACCATTACACATGCAAAAATAGAACTAGGGATTGGTAATTATTCTGGATTAAAGTCGTACATAAAAAGTAGAAGCTGTTTGCGCAAATTTTTGATCAAACGGGTTTCGGGCCCATTTACCGGTGTCAAGGTGGCTTCTGCAGACGGATACCTAACACTAACAGAACTGTCTCTCCTGGGCCTAACCTAAGCCTACAAAATGTGTACTCTGCTCAGACCTCAACCCTGGGCAGATGGGCAGGGAGTGCATAATCTAAAGGAGGCTGAACATTGAAGTCTTAGGTTAGGCCTAGGAGATGCAGTTCTGTTAATGTTAGGTACCCATCTGCAGAAGACAACTTGACACTGGTAGATGGGCCCCAGGGGTGCACCTCCAATGAGGCCAGGTGAGATGATCACCTCAGGCAGCACCATGTAGGAGCAAGAGGGGGGCAGCGGAAGGGCCTTGGGCAATTAGCGCTTTCATTGTGGCAAAGGGGTTAGGTTAAGAAATTGGCATGGGGGGGTGCCATTTTAGTTTTCGCCTCAGGCAGCAGAAAGGCTAGGTGCACCCCTGATGGGTCCCACACAAGTTTGATCAAAAATGTGCACAAAGAGCTTTCATTTTTCATGTATAGTAGATATAGTATCACTTTAATCCAGAATAATCCCTAACCACTAGTTCTATTGTTTGCATGTGTAATAGTGTGCTGCCATCCGTTTTGTGTTTGCTGTCTGCATGCTAGCTTTTTGGATGTGCACCTGTGACTTTTGGATGTGCTAGTCAAAATTTTCTTAATATCAAGATAGTAAGAACAATCATAGAGAATTTGTTTACCCAATACAATAATTACATGCTAGTCAAGATGATATTTTAATACATAGAGGATGTCCTCAGGTGGGATAAAACTTTTAGAAAATTGAAGAATGAGTTAAAAAAGCAAATTCAAGCCATTTCATATCAGTGCTGAATGAAATATACCAAGTTCAGTATAAAATTGCAAAAAAATTGGATTTCTCCAGTATATTTAATCCTTTAAGTTATTGCACTTAACAATCTACCATCTACCAATCTACCAAAATATTACAGTTAACATCTTAACCCTTACCTACTCTCAAGTTCGTACTCTGCTTTTCTTTAAGCATATTACTAGAATCAATTTCAATTAAAATAGACTATTTCACATAGGATGGTTTTTGTCTTGTCATCTGATTTTGATGAAACGTACAGAATCAAATGTACAATTTCATAATTAATAATCAATTATGGATGTTGTTTAAATATCAAGCTGTTCACTATGACATTTCTCTTATAGACAGCTTAATATTTTATGAGTTGTGGAAAACTAGATGAATTATTTATCAGCAGGCAATAAATTCTGTATCTGAGGAAAATGGGCTAAACCTGAGAATAATAATATAAATATTATTTGTAGTTTTCCTTTTTTCCATGTAAAGTGTACTGTATGATATTCATATTGTATAAATGATCTAGTCTGTGTGTTTGCTCCCTATTTTATATTTTCTTTCTGTAGCTTTGGGTAATATTGCAATAAGTAATAAAAAAAACTTAGATATATGCAATCAGGTAAAAAAAAAGAACAGCAACAACTTTCTCTTTTATACAGAGCTCCAAAATTGTTTATTAGGATCTAGAAATGTATTTACTATACACTCTTCTTAACAGTTTTTCTTGGGGCCTCCACTGGTACTGGCTTCTTTTACACCTTTGCACACACTGATGTGACATCCTGTCTGGAGATATCTGGAATTTGATGAAATACATACACCAGTAGTACTGGTAGGTTGTCTTTTATAGGGAGATATGGATTTATACCAGTGAAAAATGAAAAAGAACACCTGGAACATTTTGATTTGGTTATGATTGACAAAGCATAAACTACTAGTTTATACTTTTATTTAAGATTTTTCAACAGGGTATACAGTATGTTGAGGAAGGGTGAAATAAGGCTGGGTGGCATCTCGCCCTGCTGCAATATAAGCTGCCACTCAGGCATGATAACAGTCATACAGATGCTGGATATCCTCTTGTAATATGTCATTCCAAGTTCTTTCAACCTGGACCCCCAGTTGAGCCAAAATGGTTGTTGACTGCTGTGCACAGGAGATCCCTTGCCCCATCCAGTCCCAATCATTTTTGATGGTGGAGAGATCTAGTGACCAAGCTGGCCAGGGAAGCTGCTGGTTACCATGAAGAGCACATTGTGTAGAGTGGGCAGTGTGTGGGCAGGCATTATCTTGTTAGAACACCATGTCTTGTTATTGGTATGTTATATATTTCTTTTATGTATTATGCATTATATTCACACATGGCACATTGATTTAACATTGGAGGACATTTCATCAAGTTACAATCAGAAGCTATTTTCAACTCCTGACTGACTAAAAAAAAGTAGGACAGGTTCCACAATGTCCTGGGACAGGTTCCACAAATGCCAGACAACAGCCATGGTAGCTAATGGCGCCCCACGTGACATATGGTGTTGGTTCTGAGTATCTCCACGGTATGCATGATTGCCTTAGGCACTCTCCAGCCCTCCTGTGAACTCTGATGCAGCCATCATTAGATAAAAGCCAAGCTGGCTTTTATCACTGAACACTATTGTTAACCATTTATGCCTCCAATGGGCTTCACCAGTGCAGTTGCTCTTGGTGATGATGAGAGTTCAGTGGCAAATGAGCTACTGGAGTGCATTAATTTAGTCCTGCTATAATAGTCCTGCTTATATTATTATTGTCCACTGCAGGGGCTACTGCAGAACCAATTTGTGATGCCATGGCTAGATATAGCAGCTCTTCTTATATGGCGATCTTGGTGTACATCTGTCTTTCTTGACCGCCCAGAACACTCTATACTGTACATGGTGTGCCCTCCTCTGACCTCTGTCGACACACTGATGCACTACACAAACTTCTCATTCAACTCTTTTAGAGATTGAATAGATGGAACATCCAGATTCTAGAAGTCCCACTATTTGGTCCTTTGTCTGTAAGTTGCACAAATGGTTCACGTCTTTGTCTATCAGGCATAGTGAACACTTCATCAACATTCCTGTCAGCGTAAACGCACACGTTCAGGATTTATGTGCAGACAATCCGCACAGAAATCTGCAGGTGTTTGCAGGGAAATCCATGCGGTCAATCCGTATCAATTAATGCGGATTTACATGCGGATTTTACTGTCCCCATTGAAGTGAATGAAGAAAATCCGGACAGAAAAAATAAATTAATTTAAATTTTAAAATCTGCACCATAGGTCAAAATCCGCTACAAAATTTCTGTATCGTGTGGTTGAGAATTTAAAATTCTCATAGAATACAATGTACTTGACCTACGGTGCGGATTTTCTGCATGCAAATCCGCACAGAAAATCCACACGCAATCCTGATCGTGTGCATTTAGCCTAAGAGAGAAGATGAAAAACAGTGCTGTCAGACAAAAAAACTACAATAGTGATGCCAGAAATAAAGTCTGTGAACATCTTTTTGTAAAGTAAGGATCTTGGAACTTTGATCACTACATGTAACACCTTCCAGCATTGCCATATTGTAAAACAGGCTTTTTAACTTAAAGCTTTCTAGTTCTTCTGTTTTAATTTTCTGGTAGTGTACTATGGGACTAATTCATCACTTATGGTCTATTAGACGACATTTACACGACCGTGTGTGTTTTGTGGTCCGCAAAACACGGATCCGCCAAAAAATCAGTTTGGCATCCATATTGCATACGTTTTTTTTGCGAATCCAATGTAACAATGCCTATCCTTGTTCGCAAGGACAAGTAATCCTTTTTCTTTGAATGCCCCCTGAAAGGCTTAGAAAAGCAGTGCTGCTTTTTGCAAGGAACATCAGCTGACCTGTTAATGGGTTGTACGTGGTGGTGCAGCTCAGCTTCAATAAAGTAAATGGCGCTTAACTGTGATATCACATACAACCTGACAACTAGTGTGGCACTATTTTAGAACTTTTTCAGTTGTAACCCATTTAGAAAACCAGCAGCAATGTTCAATTCCTTCACAATGCTACTGCACTGGACAAGACATGCTGAATGGGTGGTTTGTATAATGCAAGACTGTGTTGGGTTCTCCAGAACAAGAAATGATCTTTGTAGCTGCCCCACTTCGACTAAATAGATGAGAAGAGCCACCCTCTTTATTAACTGAGAACTAGCTTAGTCCCTTAAGGACACAGCCTATTTTCATCTTAATCCCTTGACTATTGACCACTGACTATATACGTCCGTATTTGAACATACCTCGCGCAGATAGCATGTATATAAACAATTAGGTGGCTCTTTAATCCTGGGGCTGTAGAGTGCTGGGATTAATGCTCCTGCAATCTAGCAGGAGCAGGTCGGGTCCTGGCTGTAAGATACAGCGGGGACAGGAGCAGTTTATTACTGCTTCTGCTTCTCCAGTGCCGACAGGAGATCTATCATGACCGGCGTACCGATCACAGACGTGTGACGCAAAGGGAGGGAAAAGGGAAAGCCCTGTCCAAGGGAGCGGGAAAGGTGGTGACCCCTAATTAACCTTGAGGCTGGCACCTGACTGCCCTGACGTCCCTAGACGGGTTTTTCACCCCTACGCCAATCACGTGCCTAAACCCTGGCTCTCCTTAAGATGAGCCCTAAGTAGTGAATAGGGCGGTGGGAGCACTAGTCCTCACTACTAACACTAAAGGAAAACATCAGGGAGAGGACAGACAATACAGACGAAACATATAATCCCAGGTGGGCGACAACAGCGGACAACTAAATCCCAACAGGGATCCGGAGGGTAATTCTCTGGTATGACAATCAGGAACAACAGCTACACAGCTCCAGTGGGTCAGTATATAGAATTCCAAGCAGGAAGCTCTATATCTGGCAACCAGAGAAATGGGAAGGGGGAATATAAGGAGGTTGGGAATGACGGACAAGGAACAGCTGAGGAGAAGAAGCTACGGATCCCTGAGTGAGAGAAAAAGGATTGCAAGGCAAACATAGAAAGCTACCATTAAGTAACAGCGTGATCTTTAGACATAGAGCGCAGCCACCTGCTGTGACTTCCTGACCCCGGGTACAACGGAATCAGACGTGGCTCTTGACACCCTCGTGACAAGATCGCTGCACAAGCACAGGTGACCGCTGGGTGTCTCAGGGCAAGGACAGAGCTGCAGGGTCTAAGGAGACCCTGATCAGCTCTGCCTATGTATTATTCCCCACCAGGGGTTGTTTTCCTCTATAACTGGGGATCATGTGGTTGCCCCAGTTAGAGGGAAACAGTGCAAGAAAAAAAAAAGGTAGTGTCCTCCAGAGGTCTTTAATAACCCCCTGGAGGACATATTATGTGCTAACAGTAAATTAAAATATAAGTAAAAAAAATAATAAAAAATACAAATAAAAAATGGGGAAAAAAAATTAAAATGCCATCACTAATGGAAACCGTCACTATAGTTGCCCTGTTCACTCTAACCTATACATGTTATATATCAAAATGATCACCACAAAATAGGGAACTCATTGTAATAATTAATTTTTATGTCAGTTTTAATATTGAAGAAATAAAAAGCTATAATAAACAAAATTACTTTTTAATTAGAATTGGCAGATTTCCCCAAATTATACCTAAAAGAAGGAACAAAATCTCTAAAAAAAAAAAACATGCTAATAAAAATTCCTAAGTGTCAAGTAAAAAACATCGCAAAAATTAGTTTGGTAGTCAAACAAATAAAAAAGGTTCACTAAACCACCACGTGCACAAAATCACAAAAAATTGCCTGGACATTCAGGCCTTTTTTGGGCCGGTCATGAAAGGGTTAAGGACCACGCCAAGTTTTGCAAACGTTACATTTCACTTTATGTGGTAATAACTTTGCAATGCTTTACTTATCCAATCGATTCTGAAATTGTTTTCTTTTGACACATCGTACTTAATGTTAGGCCTCGTGCACACGAACATTGTGTGCCCATGGCCATCTTGTGGCCCGCATTTGGCTAGTCCGCCATCACAGAGATGCGGAACGGAATCACGGATCGTAACCCCACAGAAGCACTACGGAGTGCTTCCATGGTGTTTCTATCCGTGCCTCCGCACCACAAAAAAATTGAACTTAGAAAATAGGGACAATTTTTTTGCTGTGCGGATGGATCACGGACCCAATAGATCCTTAGTGGTCAATTTGATTTGTTGTGTTTTACCTTTATTTATTAAAAGAAACTAAATCTATGGAAAATTTTGAAAAATCCGATATTTTTTTAATTGGAATTTCTCTGCTTTTAAGACAGATAGTGATACATTATAAAATATTTATGAATTAACAATTACCACATCCCTACTGTACAGTATGTTGCTATAATTTTAATATTTTCTTTTACATTTGAAGACTTAGAATTTTAGAAGCAATTTAAAAAAATTTAAGAACATTTCCAAAACTTTTTTAAGGACTAATTCAGTTCTGAAGTAACTTTGTGGAGCTTATATAGTGGAAACCATCCATAAATTACACCATTTTAGAAACTATTCCGCTCAAGTCATTCAAAACTGAAAGGAGCGCCATATGGTTTTTGGAGGCCAGATTTTGCCAGAATGGTTTTCTGCAAAAATTGATTCACAGCAGATGGTGCAAAGTGAAAATTGCAATTTTTATACAGATATGCCATTGTGTGCCAGTGTGAAAAGTGAGCACTTGTGTATTATGCCAGACTACCTGGTTTTATTAATACCCTACATGTGGTCCTAATCTTTTGCCTGGACACACCATAGGGCTCAGGAGTAAAAGAGCGCCATGTGCTTTTGAGGTGCATTGTCGTGATGTATGCATCTTGTGCTGACAATTGTAGAGGTGCTGGGGTGAAATAATAAATGAAACTCCCAAGAAGTGACCCCTAAAGGTATTTATTGAGGAGTAGAGTGAGCATTTTGATGACACAAATATTTTGCAGAATTTAATGCACAGCTGACCATGCAAAGTGAAAATTGAAAGTTTTCCACAGATGGTATTTTACTGCCCAATGTGTTGTGCCAAGTGTGTACCATCTGAGACATATCATGCTCTTTAAAATGTTAGACTGGTTCTGTTGGTTAATGAAATCTCATACATGTGGGCTAACACTGCTGTTTGGGCATGCTGCAGGATTCCGAAGAAAAAGACCACCTTTTGGCTTTTGCAGTGCAGATTTTGATGGATTTGTTTACGAGCACAATGTTGCTATTCAACAACTTCTGGGGTACCAATACAGCCATTTTCTGGGAACCATAAATTGTTGTACTTTCTGGGGGCTGAGTTGCCATTATCATTAGTTTTATATTGGGATACATACAACTTTTTGATCACTTTTTAGTTAGCTAGGATCAACAATAGGCAGCAATTCTGTCACTGCTTTTTGGGTTTTGTTATTACTCAATATCTTTATTCTACTGGTCAGTACGATTACAGAGATGCTAATTGTATATAGTTCTGTTTGTTTACATTTTACCACTTACACAGCACGTTTGAAAAAAAAATCTTTATTATTAATATTATTTTGTGTCCAATTGTCTTGGTTGGGGGCTGACTTTTTACATGATGAGTTGATGTTTCGATTGGTACTATTTTGGGGTGCACAGTACTTTTTGATTACTTGCTATTGCACTTTTTCTAAGGCAATGTAACAAAAAAATAGCTATTTTTATACCGTTATTATTATTATTATTTTTTATGGCGTTCAGCTGACAGAGTAGATCATGAGCTATTTTGATAAGGCTAGTGTTACGGTATAACCCGGTATAGTGAGGGTTAATACCGTTCGGGCGATTCCCCTGGAGAAGAGCACAGCAACCCACAACCGCTGGAATCCACCGAACTGGAACCATACGAAGTCCTCCTTTCCTGGAACAGGCAAGAGAACATTCTGAAGAAGCAATTCCCCCCAAGTACGAGACGAGGCTCCGTATTAATGGTTAAACAGGAATTCTAACTTTATTGAGGGCTACCTGCCCGGTATTTATGCAGGTCTCCCAACTGGTGGACACTCCCCTAGGGGACCAGAAGGAAGACTGTGACATGGGATACAGCAGCCAATCACACACAATGGGACAATACAGACACCCCAGCATATCCCTCCCCTCTGCCTGTGATACAATTACCCTACACAGGTTAATGTAATCATCACAGGCAGGAGAATACACAATGTCTTCTGTCCTGGAGACAATCGAGGACTCATTCAATTATCTCTCAGGACAAAGGGAAATCGCCAATACACACGTGGGGACAATAGGACAGACATCACTATTCAATATACCATGTCCCACCCTTTACAGTACACACAGACATTTAACATATCCCCAGATGGCTTGGATCTGAGCGCTCAATATATCCAAACAGCGCTCAGATGCCACAAACACAGTCAAATCGCCATGGGGTTTAAGTTTAGCATGGGCTGATGAGAGGGCCCATAATCCTGGGGCAAGAGGCTGGCAATCTGTCCCTCCAAAACCCAGTGGCGCGGTTGGTTTCGCCACACATCTCCCCTTTTCCAAACAGACTAACAGGGTATCTGACCTTCTGCCGGTCAGTGCCCTTGTTAGTCCAGCAGCCCACCCACAAAACAGAAACAGCAGTACAGCCCACCCACAATAAATGGTTACTACACCTGAGCAAGGGATAAACCTGTCCATGTGCCTCACTACGGCTGTGTGGGGGACTGGTAGACTGCCTGAGTGGGTTGCTGAGTGGGCAGAGACCAGCGGTACTCTGCCCTGGTGCCAGCGCTACCACGGAAGTAGCCTGGTTGGAGCCTGGTTGTTGTAGGGGGAGACCGACTGTCTCCCCTTTAGATACACAGCTCTGCCGCTGTAGGGAGAGACTGACTGTCTCCCCTTTAGATAGACCACCATGCTGCTGTGGGGGGAGACCGACTGTCTCCCCTTTGGCTAAATGGCCCTGTTGCTGGGGGACAGGACCGACTGTCCCTACCCCTGTGCTGTGAGTGCAGAGACCACGGTCCCATCTGCACTGTTGTGGGGCTTACTGTCTCCCCTGGTGCGTTAAACTGCCGCTGGGGGATGGAGACTGGGCTCCCAATTCCCTGTAAATCACACGGCCGATGGGGAATGGAGACGATGCTCTTCTCTCCCTGCAAAACATACTGCCGCTGGGGAGCAGGACCGACTGTCCCTACTCCCTTAAAATCCGGCTGCCGCTGGGGAGAGCAGGTAACAAGCTTCTCTCCCAGACATACTTCCAGCCGCTGGGGAGGGAGACCGACTGTCTCCGCTCCCAACACAGTGTCCTGCTGCTGGGGAAATGAGACTGGGCTCTCGATTCCCTGCCGGACTCTCTGCCGATGGGGAGGGAGGACAAGGCTCTCCTCTCCCAGTAAGTCACTCTGCTGCTGGGGGCCAGGACCGACTGTCTCTGCACCCTGTAACTCAGCCTGCCGCTGGGGAATGGAGACTGGGCTCCCAATTCCCTGCAGGACCAGTGGAGAGACCTCGGTCCCATCTCCACTGGCCACCTGGGGTTCTTCCCAGTAGACCTCCACAATATCCTCCCAGCTGAAGGGCTCTGGACCTGGGTCTGACACTCTGATCTCTCGCTGAGCCCTCTCACTGGAGTGGAACAGCTGCTGGTAGTCCTGTTCCAGCTCCATCTCCCGGGTCACCAGGTGGACCAGGTCTTGCTCAATTTTGTGAGTGTCGTCCCAGTCATACCTGCTCTCCCGCCACTCAAAGAGGTCCCTGAACCGGGCTTGTGTAGGGCTCCTAAACTCCAGCTCTGAAAAAGTCTCCCATAACAAGCCAGGACCATCAAACTCCTCTCCCTCTGGCATGTCATGCTCGGCTGTCCGAGGTAGGTACCGAGCTTCATACCACCAGAGTGCCTGGTAGGCATCTTCCAGCCACATCTCCCGCCTTACCAGGTGCTTCAGGTCTTCTACCCACTCTTCCAGGGGCTGCTCTCCTAGGAAGGGCATCCGCAGGGCTACTCGCTTCTGCTGTCGCTGCTCGTCCTTGGGGAGCCTCTCGTCCCGCAGATACTCCACAATACCCAGTGCCTGGTACCAGATGCCTTTGCGGACTGCATCTCGGTCATCCATGACACCCTCATCATACTCCACTAGTGGTTCCATACCGGTGCTGTACTGGGACACGCTTTGCCCTCAAATTGTAAAATCCACGGTGCCTTCTGTTGCTGTCCTTCTGGCTGTAGGAACGATCCCACCGCTGCCACCAGTTGTTACGGTATAACCCGGTATAGTGAGGGTTAATACCGTTCGGGCGATTCCCCTGGAGAAGAGGACAGCAACCCACAACCGCTGGAATCCACCGAACTGGAACCATACGAAGTCCTCCTTTCCTGGAACAGGCAAGAGAACATTCTGAAGAAGCAATTCCCCCCAAGTACGAGACGAGGCTCCGTATTAATGGTTAAACAGGAATTCTAACTTTATTGAGGGCTACCTGCCCGGTATTTATGCAGGTCTCCAAACTGGTGGACACTCCCCTAGGGGTCCATGAGGAAGATTGTGACACGGGATACAGCAGCCAATCACACACAATGGGACAATACAGACACCCCCAGCATATCCCTCCCCTCTGCCTGTGATACAATTACCCTACACAGGTTAATGTAATCATCACAGGCAGGAGAATACACAATGTCTTCTGTCCTGGAGACAATCGAGGACTCATTCAATTATCTCTCAGGACAAAGGGAAATCGCCAATACACACGTGGGGACAATAGGACAGACATCACTATTCAATATACCATGTCCCACCCTTTACAGTACACACAGACATTTAACATATCCCCAGATGGCTTGGATCTGAGCGCTCAATATATCCAAACAGCGCTCAGATGCCACAAACACAGTCAAATCGCCATGGGGTTTAAGTTTAGCATGGGCTGATGAGAGGGCCCATAATCCTGGGGCAAGAGGCTGGCAATCTGTCCCCTCCAAAACCCAGTGGTGTGGTTGGTTTCGCCACAGCTAGTTTTTACGGATGCGGCAATACTCAAAGTCTTAAAAAAAAAAAATATTATTTTTTTAAGTGTTTATCTGAAAGGGTAGATCATGTGATCTTTTTATAGAGCTGGTCGTTACAGACATGGTGATACCTAAGAAGTCTATTTTATTTTTATTGTGCATGGCTTGATTATGGAAAAAGACGCTATTTTTATCTTGAAATTTAATTATATTGTTAAAAACACTTTTTTCACCTTTTTTTTACTCTTTGTTTATGTCTAATTATGGGACTTTAACATTTCATGGTCTGATCCCTGTTTCAATGCAGTATAATACATGCTGCATTGTACTTCATTGACTGTCAGTGTATTACCTCGTAGGCCTCCATAGCTGCTGGGCCCCAAGGCCTTTGCAAGGCTTGGTTTTTCCATGGCAACCATTGGGACCACATCATTGTAGTGAGGGGAGTAGGGGACCTGATGAGATTAGAGAGGGAGCCCCCTCTCTCTGCAAACCTTCTGTATGCCTCGGTCAGCCTTGATCTCAGCATATAGGGGATTAATCCGGCAGCATCAGTGTTTTCACCAATACTGGGCCCCTGCAGGTGATCGCGATGGCATGTTTGGGGATGGGGGCTACCTGCAGGACGAGAATTCTCATCCTAATGCAAAAAGGACAAGCTGTTTAGGACTAGTATTCTCATCCTGAGTTGGCAAAGAGTTAAAGGTATTTTACAGAATCATGGCCAATACAAGTAGGGCCACCATCAGGAATTTCAGGGCCTCATAGAGCCAAGGAGTTTGGGCCCTTGCTTCCCTATTTAGAAAGTGGTGTTAGGGGTGAGACAGAAATAAACAGAGGGTGTGGAAGGGAAGGGTGGAGACAGTAGGTGGGTAGGGGCTCTGTAAGGTAGAAAGGTGGACAGACTAAATGGCTTTGCCCTGGTAGGGGGAGGAGAAGGCTGGGGAAGAGAAAGAGACAGAGGGTAGGCCGGGAAGGGGGTGGGGGTATATGTAACCTGACAAAAGTTCTCTGGAGAGGCAGTGGGAAGGCAGTTTTTACACATGGGGTCGTGTTGTGGTTGTTGGAGGGCAACATATAAAAAAAAAAAAATTGGACTGAAACCGCTGCCTGGACTGAGCACAGTGACTCACCAAGCTGCTTCTGAATCCACCCACTCCTGCTTTACATCTGCATGAGGGTCAAAAAATTTGGCCAAGTAAATCAGTAGCCCAGATGGTTGTTGAAATTATTAATCCACATATACCAATGAGTCACACATAATGTGAATATGCCAGGCTAGAACAAAAAAAAAAGAGAAAGAGATGTTTACTGTCACCTATCTAAGCTTAAATTAGATACCTAACCCTAAATTATCTTCAATAGAGCTTATTCTGAAAACAAAATTGAGCATTCCAGCAAGAAGTTATACCTTTGAAGCCTATTACTGCTGTACATCATATATATAGTACAATCCAGCACTGCTGTACATTATATATTCAGCATAATTTAGCACTGCTGTACATTATATACACAGTACAATCCAGCACTGCTGTACATCATATACAGAACAATCCAGCACTGCTGTACATCATATACAGAACAATCCAGCACTGCTAAATATATACAGCACAAATCCAGCACAGCTATACATTATATATACAGTAGTGTTGAGCGAGCATGCTCGGCCGAACTGGTGTTTGACTCGAGCCTCGCGATGAAGCATCCGAAGTCGATTCGCTCATTCATAATTATTACTATTGGGGGGCACTGTTAACACTGAGTGCACTCTGGCAGATAATTATTTCTATTGGTAGGACTTTGGGGAGCACTATTAGTGTGGGGGGCTCCCTGGCACACTATCAGCTTAGAGCAATTATTTTTGGGGGAGTGCCCTTTGAAGAAGCACAGCAGCGAAACGATTGTTGGGCGGTACACTCCAGGCTGGGGCAATACTCATTTTTAGTGTGATATACAGTCGATATAAAAAGTCTACACACCCCTGTTAACATGTCAGGTTTCTGCGCTGTAAAAAAAATGAGACAAAAATAAATCATTTCTGAACGTTTTCTACTTTTTAATTTTTTTATTTTATTTATTAAAGAATAAATATTTCACAACATTTTCCATACAGATACATTATTTATATTTTTTTCCCATTAATTCCCTGCACCAAAAAATCAAAACCCCCCCACCCACCCCTTGCGATGCATCACCTAATGCCCTCCATCAGTAAGATCAGGGCAAAGAGTGGAATCCTAAGAACTTCATCCTCCCCATACCTTTCCCCAACTCCCTTCGCAATTCCTTTGTCTATACAGAATTTTTTCGTAACTCTTAACTTTATTGATCAAATTTAACCATTCATAAACAGTGGGAGTATTGGAAGAGAACGAGACTCGTGAAATTAAAAGTCTAGCCAAAAAGGCTATTTTAATCAATAGAATTTTTTTTATATCTATGACAATTAACCTGGGAAAAATCGCCCAAAATACAACATTCTAACATATATGGGATCACTAATTTAAGTTTTTGGGAAATCAGTTTGGCTATTATCTCCCAATATTCTGTTAGTTGCGTGCAAGACCAGAACCTATATAAATGATCTGCCCCTAACAAATTACATCTTGGACACGTAGAGCTACTTCTCAACCCACATCTATTAAGCCAGACTGGTATAACGTATATTCTATGTAGAATATTAAACTGAATCATAACATGGTTAAAATTATAAGATACTAACCGAAGATTTGTCATTATATTCCCCCAGTCAGATGGCTGAACTGCTGAATCACATTCCCACGCCCTCTGACCGGGGGAAAACAATCCCTTAGGCCCCTTTCACATGGGCGAGTTTTCCCCGCGGGTGCAAAGCGTGAGGAGGACGCATTGCACCCGCACTGAATCCGGACCCATTTATTTCTATGGGGCTGTGCACATGAGCGGTGATTTTCACGCATCACTTCTGCTTTGAGTGAAAATCGCAGCATGCTCCAGTTTCTGCGTTTTTCACGCAACGCAGGCCCCATAGAAGTGAATGGGGCTGCGGGAAAATTGCAAGCATCCGCAAGCAAGTGCGAATGCGTTGCGATTTTCCTGCATGGTTGCTTAGCATCGGGACCCGATCTCTATTATTTTCCCTTATAACATGGTTATAAGGGGAAATAATAGCATTCTTAACCGCTTACCGACCGCCTAACGCAGGATTGCGTCCTGCGGGCGGTCGGTTTGTTCCTCTTTGACGCGCAGGCGCGTCATCTCGCGAGACGCGAGATTTCCTGTGAGCACGCGCGTGCGCGCGTTTACAGGATCGCATCGGGGAGAAGGTAAACTACAGCATGCCAGCGCTGATCGTGCGCTGGCAGGCTGTAGAAGTTAAAAAAAATCACATATCAGATGCTGTTTTGTTAACAGCGTCTGATATGCTTGCTGATCGTTCCTTTGGTGGTCCCTTTTGCTTGGGACCACCAAAGGAAACTTTTATAAGTGCACCAATCACCACACAGACCCCCAATCCACCCCCACCCCCGTCACTGATTAACCCCTGATTAACCCCTGATTAACCCCTGATATACCCCGATCACCCCATGTCACCCCCTGTCACCCCCTGACACTAATCACCCCCTGTAAGGCTCATTCAGACGTCCAGTATGTGTTTTGCGGATCCATGGATCCGCAGATCCGCAAAACACGGACACCGGCAATGTGCTTTCCGCATTTGCGGATCCGCACATTGCCAGAACTATATGAAAATGCCTTTTCTTGTCCGCAGTGCGGACAAGAATAGGACATGCTCTATCTTTTTGTGGAGCTGCGGCCGGATGTTTGGTGGCGAAACCCGGAAGTTTGTGGCCGCAGCTCCGCAAATGCTGATGCGGCGAGCACATAGTGTGCTCTCCGCATCACCGCCAGCCCCATTCACACTGAATGGGTCCGCATCTATTCCGCAGAATTGCGGAATAGATCTGGATGACTCTAGCGGACGTGTGAATGGGGCCTTACTACTTTTTTGCACATTTTTGGCAGAGATTTATTCATCCACATTGATCGATCACGAATGAGGAAATCTGTGCCGTTCATTTTTTTTGCACATTTTGGGCAGAGATTTTTCATCCACATTGATCGATGCGAATGAGGAAATCTGTGCCGTTCATTTTTCTTTTTCAGCGCAGAGGCTGAACAGAAAAAAAAAATCTCATTACCCGTATGCTCAATATAAGGAGAATCGCAGAAACTCCTAATGCTGGCCATACGTGTAATGATTGCAGAGACCCTAAAATGCCAGAGCAGTACAAAAACCTCACATGTGACCCCATTTTAGAAAGAAGACACCCCAAGGTATTCTGTGAGGGGTATGGTGAGTTCATGCAAAAAAAAATTTTTTGTCACAAGTTAGTGGAATATGAGACTGTAAAAAAAAAAAAAAAAAAAAAACAATTTCCGCTAACTTGTGCCAAATTTTTTTTTTCTGTGAACTCGCCATACCCCTCACAGAATACCTTGGGGTGTCTTATTTCCACAATGGGGTCATTTGTGGGGTTTTTATACTGTCCTGGCATTTTAGGGGCCCTAAAGCGTGAGAATCCAAATGCGTAAAAATGGCCTGTAAAATCCTAAAGGTACTCATTGGTTTTAGGGCCCCTTTGCGCATCTTGACTGCAAAAAAGTGTCACTCATGTGGTATCGCCGTACTCAGGAGAAGTAGGGCAATGTGTTTTGGGGTGTATTTTTACATATACCCATGCTGGGTGAGAGAAATATCTCTGTAAATTGACAACTTTGAATAAAAAATTTAAAAAGTTGTCGTTTACAGCGATATTTCTCACACGCAGCATAGGTATATGTAAGAATACACCCCAAAACACATTGCTCTACTTCTCCTGAGTACGGTGATACCACATGAGTGACACTTTTTTGCAGCCTGGGTGCGCAAAGGGGCCCTAAAACCAATGAGTACCTTTAGGATTTAACAGGCCATTTTTACGCATTTGGATTCTCACTCTTTAGGGGCCCCTAAAATGCCAGGTCAGTATAAATACCCCACATGTGACCCCGTTTTGGAAAGAAGACACCCCAAGGTATTCCGTGAGGGGCATGGCGAGTTCACAGAATTTTTATTTTTTGGCACAAGTTAGCGGAAATTGATATATATATTTTTTTTATTTTTTTTTTTACAAAGTCTCATATTCCACTAACTTGTGACAAAAATTAAATTTTACATGAACTCACCATACCCCTCACGGAATACCTTGGGGTGTCTTCTTTCCAAAATGGGGTCACATGTGGGGTATTTATACTGTCCTGGCATTTTAGGGTCCCCTAAAGCGTGAGAAGAAGTCTGGAATCCAAATGCGTAAAAATGCCCTGTGAAATCCTAAAGGTACTCATTGGTTTTAGGGCCCCTTTCCGCACCCAGGCTTCAAAAAAGTGACACACATGTGGTATCGCCGTACTCAGGAGAAGTAGGGCAATGTGTTTTGGGGTGTATTTTTATATATACCCATACTTTGTGTGAAAAATATCTCTGTAAACGACAACTTTTAAAAATTTTTATACAAAGTTGACAATTTACAGAGATATTTCTCTCACCCAACATGGGTATATGTAAAATACACCCCAAAACACATTGCCCTACTTCTCCTGAGTTCGGCGATACCACATAAGTGACACTTTTTTGCAGCCTGGGTGCGCAAAGGGGCCCAAATTCCAACGAGTACCTTTAGGTTTTACATGGCGGCTCACATTTTAGCCCCACCCAAAATGCCAGAACAGTAAACACACCCCACAAATGACCCCATTTCGGAAAGTAGACACCCCGAGGTATTCACTGAGGGGCATAGTGAGTCCGTCTGAGATTTTTTTTTTTTTTTGCCAGAAGTTAGAAGAAATTGAAATTTTTTTTTTCAGAAAGTGTCATTTTCCGCTAACTTGTGAAAAAAATTAAATGATACATGAACTCACCATGCCCCTCCGTGAATACTTTGGGGTGTCTTCTTTCTAAAATGGTGTCATTTGGGGGGTATTTATACTTTCCTGGCATTCTAGCAGCTGAGGAATCATGACAGGCGCTCAGAAAGTCAGAGCTGCTTAAAAATGCCGAAATTCACTTTTTTGCACCATAGTTTGTAAACGCTATAACTTTTACCCAAACCAATAAATATACACTTATTGGACTTTTTTTTTATCAAAGACATGTAGAACAATAAATTTAGAGAAAAAAATTTATATAGAAATGTAGTTTTTTTTTTAAAATTTTACAACAGAAAGTGAAAAATTTCATTTTTTTGCAAAAATGTCGTTAAATTTGTATTAATGGCAAAAAAAGTAAAAATGTCAGCAACAATGAAATACCACCAGATGAAAGCTCTATTAGTGAGAAGAAAAGGAGGTAAAATTCATTTGGGTGGTAAGTTGTATGACGGAGCAATAAACGGTGAAAGAAGCGTAGTGCGGAATTGTAAAAAGTGGCCTGGTCACTAAGGGTGTTTAAGCTAGGGGGGCTGAAGTGGTTAATAAAGAATGCATTGTTAAATGAAGAGGAAGGGGTTAAAAATAATAAAAGTTAACTTACCTTAGCCACTTGATCGTGTAGTCGTGATCTCTCCTCTCTTTCCCTGCATCTTCTAAGATCTACAGGACCTGTGATGACGTCACATCACATGGTCCAATCACATGGTCCATCACCATGGTAAGATGGACCATGTGATTGGACCATGTGATGTAACGCCATCACAGGTCCTTTAGATCTTAGACGATGCTGGGAAAGAGAGGAGAGATCGCGACTACGCGATCAAGTGGCTAAGGTAAGTTAACTTTTATTATTTTTAACCCCTTCCTCTTCATTTAACAATGCATTCTTTATTAAGAATGCTATTATTTCCCCTTATAACCATGTTATAAGGGAAAATAATCAATTCTTCAGAAGACCCGAAACCGGACTTCAGTGATGAAGTCCGGCTTCGGGTCTGGGTACCAAACATGGCGTTTTTTCTCACGCGCGTGCAAAACGCGTTACAAATATTTGCACCCGCGCGGGAAAAACGCGCATATTCCCGCAACGCACCCGCCTCTTATCCTGATGCCCGTGTGAAAGAGGCCTTAACCTCTTAAAGATGTACCTGTACGCCCTGATGCCCGAGTCCTTAAGGACACAGGGCGTACATGTACGTCCTGTGTAGTTCCGAACACCTCCGTGCAGTGCGGGGTGATTGGAACAGGGTGCCTGCTGAAATCAATCAGCCTCCTCTGTAATAACCGTTGGTGGCATAGTGGTATAGCAGAGTGTCAGCACATTGCTATAAACTGCTGACATCTGTGGTGGTGCAGATGTTAGCAGTTTAACCCCTTCCATTACACAGTCTGTACGGACCGCTGTATGGAATGGGTTAACAGGGAGGGAGCTCCCTCCCTCTCCCATTGGGGGGCTTTTGTGCCTTTGCAGCCCCCCCGACAGGATGGGATCACAGAGGGAGGGAGCTCCCCTCCCTCCCCATCACCCGCTGCTCTGTTCTGGCAGCGGGTGATGGTTGCCACGGCAGCAGGATGCTTTCAGAGGCGTCCTGCTTGCCATGGTAATGGCAAGTCTGATTTGACTTCTGCTAATTGCAGAAGTCTGATCAGACTGTGTAAAGTAAAAAATACAGTACAGTACAGTCATGACCAAAAGTTTTGAGAATGACACAAATATTAGTTTTCACAAAGTTTGCTGCTAAACTGCTTTTAGATCTTTGTTTCAGTTGTTTCTGTGATGTAGTGAAATATAATTACACGCACTTCATACGTTTCAAAGGCTTTTATCGACAATTACATGACATTTATGCAAAGAGTCAGTATTTGCAGTGTTGGCCTTTCTTTTTCAGAACCTCTGCAATTCGACTGGGCATGCTCTCAATCAACTTCTGGGACAATTCCTGACTGATAGCGACCCATTCTTTTATAATCACTTCTTGGAGTTTGTCAGAATTAGTGGGTTTTTGTTTGTCCACCCGCCTCTTGAGGATTGACCACAAGTTCTTAATGGGATTAAGATCTGGGGAGTTTCCATACCATGGACCCTAAATGTCAATGTTTTGGTCCCCGAGCCACTTAGTTATATCTTTTACCTTATGGCACGGTGCTCCATCGTGCTGGAAAATGCATTGTTCTTCAGCAAACTGTTGTTGGATTGTTGGAAGAAGTTGCTGTTGGAGGGTGTTTTGGTACCATTCTTTATTCGTGGCTGTGTTTTTGGGCAAAATTGTGAGTGAGCCCACTCCCTTGGATGAGAAGCAACCCCACACATGAATTGTCTCAGGATGCTTTACTGTTGGCATGACACAGGACTGATGGTAGTGCTCACCTTTTCTTCTCCGGACAAGCCTTTTTTCAAATGCCCCAATCGTAAAGAGGCTTCATCGGAGAATATGACTTTGCCCCAGTCCTCAGCAGTCCATTCACCATACTTTCTGCAGAAGATCAATCTGTCCCTGATGTTTTTTTTGGAGAGAAGTGGCTTCTTTGCTGCCCTTCTTGACACCAGGCCATCTTCCAAAAGTCTTCGCCTCACTGTGCGTGCAGATGCGCTCACACCTGCCTGCTGCCATTCCTGAGCAAGCTCTGCACTGGTGGAACTCCGATCCCGCAGCTGAATCCTCTTTAGGAGACGATCCTGGCGCTTGCTGGACTTTCTTGGACGCCCTGAAGCCTTCTTAACAAGAATTGAACCTCTTTCCTTGAAGTTCTTGATGATCCTATAAATTGTTGATTAAGGTGGAATCTTAGTAGCCAGAATATCCTTGACTGTGAAGCCATTTTTATGCAACGCAATGATGGCTGCACGCGTTTCTTTGCAGGTAACTTTGGTTAACAATGGAAGAACAATGATTTCAAGCATTACCCTCCTTTTAATATGTCAAGTCTGCCATTTTAACCCAATCAGCCTGACATAATGATCTCCAGCCTTGTGCTCGTCAACATTCTCACCTGAGTTAACAAGACGATTACTGAAATGATCTCAGCAGGTCCTTTAATGACAGCAATGAAATGCAGTGGAAAGGTTTTTTTGGGATTAAGTTAATTTTCATGGCAAAGAAGGACTATGCAATTCCTCTGATCACTCTTCATAACATTCTGGAGTATATGCAAATTGCTATTATAAATAACTTAAGCAGCAAATATTTATGTAATTCTCAAAACGTTTGGCCATGACTGTACACTATATAGCGTACTGTACTGTATTATACAAACATCAGACCCACTGGATCTTCAGGAACCAAGTGAGTCTGGATTAAAAAAATATGTAAAAAATGTGAAAATACCTAAAAATAAAAAACACATTTATCACTGAATAAAAATTAAAAACATAAAATACACTACACATATTATATATCGCCGCTTCCGTAAAAACCTGCTCTATAAAAATATCACATGACCTAACCCCTCAGGTGAACACCATAAAAATAAAAAATAAAAGGTGTAAAAAAGACATTTTTTTGTCAACTTACACTACAAAAAGTGTAATACCAAGCAATCAAAAAGGCATATGCCTTCCAAAATAAGACCAATCAAACCGCCGTCTCATCCCACAAAAAATGAGCCCCTACATGGCGCAATCGGCCAAAAAAATATATATTTGGCTCTCAGACTGTGGAGACACTAAAACATGATTTTTTTTCCTAAAATGTTGTTATTGTGTTAAAGTAAAATAAATTTAAAAAAGTATACATATTAGGTATCGCCGCGTCCATAAAAACCTGTTCTATAAAAATATCACATGATCTAACCCCTCAGGTAAATACCGTAAAAATGAAAAAAATATAAATATTGTCAAAAAAAAAATTTTTTTGTAACCTCACATCACAAAAAGTGTAATGGCAAGCGATCAAAAATTTATATGCACCCAAAATAGTGCCAATCAAACCGTCACCTCACCTCGCCAAAAATGATACCCTACATAGGACAATCGCCCCAAAAATAACAAAATATGTAAAACTAAAATAAAACCCCCCAAAAAGTAGTCTTATTTGGTATTGTCGCATTTGTAACAACCTGCTCTATAGAAATAGCATGCAATCTAACCTGTCAGATCAACTATGTAAATAACAAAAAATAAAAACAGTCCGAAAACCATTTTTATCCATTTTTCCAGTAATAAAGCAAGGGTTAACAGCCAAACAAAACTCAATATTTATTGCCCTGATTCTCTAGTTTGCAGAAACACCCCATATGTGGTTGTAAACTGCTGTATGGCCAAACGGCAGGGTGTAGAAGGAAGGGAACGCCATGTGGTTTTTAGAAGGCAGATTTTGGTGGACTGGTTTCTTGACACCATGTCCCATTTGCAGCCTCCCTGATGCACCCCTAGAGTAGAAACTCCAAAAAGTGACTCCATCTAAGAAACTACACCCCTCAAGGTATTCAAAACTGATTTGACAAACTTTGTTAACCCTTTAGGTGTTCCATATGAGTTATTGGCAAATGGAGATGAAATTTCTGAATTTCTATTTTATGTTACCTTGCCTCAAAAAAAGTGTAATATAGAGCAACCAAAAATCATAATTACCCTAAAATAGTACCAACAAAACTGCCACCTTATCCCGTAGTTTCAAAAATGGGGTCACTTTTTTGGAGTTTCTACTGTAAGGTTGCATCAGGGGGGCTTCAAATGGGACATGGTGTCTAGAAATCAGTCCTGCAAAATCTGCCTTCCAAAAGCAATATGGCGTTCCCGTTCTTCTGCGCCCTGCTGTTTGGCCATACAGCAGTTTACTGCCACGTATGGGGTGTTTCTGCAAACTAAAGAATCAGGGAAATAAATATTGAGTTTTGTTTGGCTGTTAACCCTTGCTTTGTTACTGGAAAAAATGGAATAAAATGGAAACTTTGGCAAAAAAATCTGAAATTTTATCTCCATTTGCCATTAACTCTTGTGGAACACCTAAAGGGTTAATGATGTTTGTAAAATCAGTTTTGAATACCTTGAGGGGTGTAGTTTCTAGAATGGCGTCATTTTTGGTGGTTTCTA
The DNA here is from genome assembly GCA_033119425.1 of Bufotes viridis. Lineage (NCBI taxonomy): Eukaryota > Metazoa > Chordata > Amphibia > Anura > Bufonidae > Bufotes > Bufotes viridis. The sequence goes on from CM065593.1 coordinate 259,959,685, forward strand.
TTGTGTAATTCTCACACAGTTATTTCAGACCTGAACTGGTCCCTAAAAAGTGGATTTTTGAACATTTTTGAAAATTTTCAAGATTTGCTTCTAAACTTCTAAGCCTTGTAACATCCCCAAAAAATAAAATGGCATTCCCAAAATGATCCAAACATGAAGTAGACATATGGGGAATCTAAATTAATATTTATTATTATGTATTATAGAAGTAGAGAAATTGAAACTTGATTTGCTAATTTTTCAAAATTTTTGGTAAATTTTGTATATTTTATAAATAAAAATGATTTTTTATTAAATTCCATTTTACTAGTGTTATGAAGTATAATATGTGACGAAAAAACAATCTCAGAATGGCCTGGATAATTAAAAGCGTTTTAAAGTTATTCATACATTTTGTGACACTGGTCAGATTTGTAAAAAATGGCCTGGTCCTTAAGGTGAAATATGGCCGTGTCCTTAAGGGGTTAAATAGTGTGTCTACAAACAGTTTATAAATATGCAAAATTCTTAGGTTGTGACCCACATTTCCCAATAGTTCATTTAAAGATGTGTGGATATTTATCTGTAATAATACTTTCCGTTTTATACTAGTGAGTGCTGAACAGTTGTAAATACCTAAACCAAGATAAATTTAATGTGTGTACTCTTTGTGTAAACTACAAAAATGAAAGTATTTCTCCATTATCCACTACTTGTGAAACATAAAAAACATTGTTTCTTTGCCAAAAATTTTCCTGCGCTAAATCCTCCAATTCGGGTAAAAAATAATTGTGCCATAAAGGTGTCAAATATAGTGATCCTTTTATTCCAAACCACGCTCTAATAGTGCCCCATTATTTAGAGCATAGCCTCCTAGTTTCCTTATAATCCTGTTGGAATCTAATTAGTGACCCTAACAATGAAAAAATGTTACAATGAGTAGATCTACTCAATAAATATCTACAGAAAGGGCTCCCTTCCCAGTGTTTATAAGGCTGTGAGGCCTCATACACACGACAGTGAAAAACGGCCGTGTGACGGCCGCCTAAGTAACGGCCGTCGCTCGGCCATTTTTAGCACCAGTGAAAGTCTATGGAGCTATTAACATGGCCGTTCTTTTAACGGCCAGTGGATAGCGTCCATCCAAAAATAGGACATGTCCTATTTTTGGCCGTTTCCATGGCCATGCGGACCTCATTGAAATCAATGGGACCATTTTTACTGGCCAATTGACAAGAGTGTAAGAGTGCAACGGCCGTTAAAAATGGGTACCCTTTCATTAGGGGTTAAAAAAATATGTCCCCCATGGTTTAAATGATGTCCCGCAGCCAAAAAAAAAACTCACCTCATCCACTTGCTCGTGGTGCTGCAGTCCCTTCTCTCTTCATTGAGCAGGACCTGCCAAAGGATCTGCGATGTGAGTGGTGACGTAACCACTTGGGAGCGCACAGTGACCTCATTGTGCACATCGTTTGTAACGGACATGAAAAACTGAAGCAAAACAGACATTAAAAACAGACACACAGCCAGAAAATGGATGCACACACTGATGCAAAATGGCCATTAAAAACTGACAGTGTGTCTGTTTTTAACGTGTGCATGTAGCCTGAGGCTATAAAGTATCCCTTAGGCCCCTTTCACACGAGCGAGTTTTCCACGCGAGTGCAATGCGTGACGTGAATGCATAGCACCCGCACTGAATCCTGACCCATTCATTTCAAAGGGTCTGTGTACATGAGCGTTTTTTTTTCACGCATCACTTGAACGTTGCGTGAAAATCGCAGCATGTTCTATATGCTGCGTTTTTCAAGCAGCTCTTGCCCCATAGAAGTGATTGGGGCTGCGTGAAAAGCACATTGCATCCGCAAGCAAGTGCGGGTTCAATATGTTTTTCACTGATGGTTGCTAGGAGATGTTGTTTGTAAATCTTCAGTTTTTTATCACGCTCGTGAAAAACGCATCAAAACGCATTGCACCCGCGCGGAAAAAAAAAGGAACAACTTAACACAATCGCAGGAAAAACTTAATGGCTTTGCCTACAAAATCGCACAGTTTTCACTGAGCGCATCCGCAACGCATCCGGATCAAATCCGCAACGCTCGTGTGAAAGGGGCCATAATCCTCCTTGGTTTATAGAGGTAATTTATTTTAAGCCTTACCCGTTTTCCTTCCCAGAGTAGATCATTTATGAGGTTCTCGATTAGCTTAAAAAATTTGTCCTCTATCCAAACTGGGGAATTTCTGAGAGTATAGAGAAGTTGAGGTAGTATTACCATTTTCACTAAGGATACTCTATCGGCCCTAGACAGCGGCAGATGAAGCCATACCGTGATTTTATCTTAATTTATTCATCAACAGAATCAGATTTAAATGTACAACGTCTTCTATTTTAGGAGAAATCGTTAAGCCTAGAAATTCAAAAGAGTCGATGACTCAAGCGGCCTGTCATAGGATAATCAATTTTTCCAGCGGCACTAACACAGTTTTTGACCCGTTAATGTCAGTTTTTCCACCTTTAATGTGACCTATAAACTGTATCACACAATTGAAAAACAAACTGAAATCTTTTAGGTGGAGGGAAGAAAAAAAATAAATAAAAATAATGTGGTTACATAAATGTGTACACCCTCTTATAACTGGGGAATGGGGATGTAGCTGTGTTCAGAATTAAGCAAACACATTCAAAATCATGTTAAATAGGAGTCAGCATACACCTGCCATCATTTAAAGTGCCTCAGATTAACCCCAAATAAAGTTCAACAGCTCTAGTTGGTCTTTCCTGAAATTTTCTTAGTCGCATCCGACAGCAAAAGTCATGGTCCACAAAGAGCTTCCAAAGCATCAGAGGGATCTCATTGTTAAAAGGTATCAGTAAGGAGAAGGGTACAAAATAATTTCCAAGGCATTAGATATACCATGGAACACAGTGAAGACAGTCATCATCAAGTGGAGAAAATATGGCACAACAGTGACATTACCAAGAACTGGACGTCCCTCCAAAATTGAAGAAAAGACGAGAAGAAAACTGGTCTGTGAGGCTACCAAGAGACCTAAAGCAACATTAAAAGAGCTTCAGGAATATCTAAAGTACTGGCTGTGTGGTATATGTGACAACAATCTCCCATATTATTTATATGTCTGTTCTATGGGGTAGAGTGGCAAGACGAAAGCCGTTTCTTATAAAGAAAAACAACCAAGCAAGAATACATTTTGCAAAAACACATCGGAAGTCTCCCAAAAGCATGTGAGAAAAGGTGTTATGGTCTGATGAAACCAAGGTTGAACTTTTTGACCATAATTCCAAAAGATTGTTTGGCGCAAAAACAACACTGCACATCACCAAACGAACACCATACCCACAGTGAAGCATGATGGTGGCAGAATCATGCTTTGGGGCTGTTTTTCTTCAGCTGGAACTGAGGCCTTAGTTAAGATAGAGGGAATTTTGAACAGTTCCAAATACCAGTAAATATTGGCACCAAACCTTCAGGCTTCTGCTAGAAAGCTGAACATGAATAGGAACTTCATCTTTCAGCATGACAACGACCCAAAGCATGCATCCAAATCAACAAAGGAATAGCTTCACCAGAAAAATATTAAAGTTTTGGAATGGCCCAGCCAGAGCCCAGACCTGAATCCGATTGAAAATCTGTGGGGTGATCTGAAGAGGGCTATGCACAGGAGATGCCCTCGCAATCTGACAGATTTGGAGTATTTTTGCAAAGAAGAGTGAACAAATCTTGCCAAGTCAAAATGTGCCATGCTGATAGACTCATACCCAAAAAGACTAAGTGCTGTAATAAAATCAAAAGGTGCTTCAAAGTATTACAAAGTATTAGTTTAAGGGTGTGCACACATATGCAACGATATTATTTTATTTTTATATTTTTTCTTCCCTCTACCTAAAAGATTTCATTTTATTTTTCAATTGAGTGGTACAATTTATAGGTCACATTAAAAGTGGAAAAAGTTCTGAAATTATTTATCTTTGTCTCATTTTTTTACAGCACAGAAACCTGACATTTTAACAGGGGTGTGTAGACTTTTTATATCCACTGTATGTATTGCTTACAGAGGTCTTATATAGTGGTGTTGCCGGCCCCCACTGGTTGTATGGATTTGGCGGTGAACACTGCTAATATGTATTCATATCTTGCTATCTTATTTATGATCAATGTACTGTTAGCATTCAATTTGGATTAAATAACTAGTCCCTTGTACCTGGAGTGTTTGTTTGCGTCACACTCCTAAAGGTACAGGTAAGTACTGCCCTCACTGTAATGTCAGTAGCCAAGTTAGCTGCTGGTATTACAGTGATTGGCTGGCCGGAACGCGTCATCGGAGAATATATAGCACCCTATGATGCATGTTCGGCTCAGACAGGGAGAGCATCCGGTAGGAAGGGAAAGACAGAGCAGGGAGCGAATTTAAGAGATTTTAGTTACAGAAAGTTTTTCAAAGACCCAAAAGTCCTTTAAAGGACTACTTTGTGTGTGTGTTTTAAATCAACAATATATTTAACAGCGGTGTCCATGCTTTTCAAAGAACTCAAAATCATTTAAGGGATACTGTGTTTCACAGCAGCAAGATATTTTTATTTTATAACTATTAGTGACGTATACTGTACATCATCTGCAGACTGACTCTTTAATAATCTTAGTCACATCTAGTGTCCATCATCTGTGGTGTTCTCTGTAACCAATACTGTCCTGCCTCAGAAGACACTGTCAGTATTGCAAATTCCAATAAACTGGTCCCCATATAGTGTCCGTAATCTGTGGTGTTCTATAACCAATACTGAACTTAATCTGAAAACACTGTGTATATTACAACCTCCATTAATTTGGGCCTAGTAAAGTGTCCACAGTCTATGGGTTTTTGTATCCCATACTGAACTGAATCTGAAAAAAGTGTCTATATTACAACTTGCAATAATCTGGGCCTAGTAAAGTGTCCACATTCTGTGATTTTTAGTATCCCATACTGAACTGAATCTGAAAAAAGTGTGTATATTACAACTTCCATTAATCTAGGCCTAGTAAAGTGTCCACATTCTGTGGGTTTTTGTATCCCATACTGAACTGAATCTGAAAAAAGTGTGTATATTACAACTTGCATTAATGTGGGCCTAGTAAAGTGTCCACAATCTGTGGGTTTTTGTATCCCATACTGAACTGAATCTGAAAAAAGTGTGCATATTACAATTTCCATCAATCTGGGCCTAGTAAAGTGTCCACAATCTGTGGGTTTTTGTATCCCATACTAAACTGAATCTGAAAAAAGTGTGTATATTACAATTTCCATTAATATGGGACTAGCAAAGTGTCCACATTCTGTGGGTTTTTGTATCCCATACTAAACTGAATCTGAAAAAAGTGTGTATATTACAACTTCCATTAATCTGGGCCTAGTAAAGTGTCCACAATCTGTGGGTTTTTGTATCCCATACTGAACTGAATCTCAAAAAAGTGTGTATATTACAACTTCCATTAATCTGGGCCTAATAAAATGTCCACATTCTGTTGGTTTTTGTATGCCATAATGAACTGAATCTGAGAAAAGTGTGTATATTACAATTTCCATTAATCTGGGCCTAGTAAAGTGTTCACAATCTGTGGGTTTTTGTATCCCATACTGAACTGAATCTGAAAAAAGTGTGTATATTACAATGTTCATTAATCTGGGACTAGTAAAGTGTTCACAATCTGTGGGTTTTTGTATCCCATACTGAACTGAATCTGAAAAAAGTGTGTATATTACAATGTCCATTAATCTGGGACTAGTAAAGTGTCCACATTAAGTGGGTTTTGTATCCCATACTGAACTGAATCTGAAAAAATTGTGTATATTACAACTTCCATTAATCTGGGCCTAGTAAACTGTCCACATTCTGTGGGTTTTTGGATCCCATACTGAACTGAATCGGAAAAAATTGTGTATATTACAATTTCCATTAATCTGGGCCTAGTAAACTGTCCACATTCTGTGGGGTTTTGTATCCCATACTGAAAAAAGGGTGTATATTACAACTTCCATTAACCTAGGCCTAGTAAAGTGTCCACAATCTGTGGGTTTTTGTATCCCATACTAAACTGACTCTGAAAACTCTGTCTATATTACAACTTGCATTAATCTGGGTCTAGTAAAGTGTCCACAATCTGTGGGTTTTTGTATACAATAGTAAACAGCATCTAAAAGCACTGTCTATATTCCAACTTTTATTAATCTGGGCCTAGTGTAGTGTCCAAAATCTGTGGTGCTCTGTAACCAATACAGTCCTTCATCAGAAAACTGTGTCTTTAGCGGATAGAAACAATCTGCGCCACATCTACAGACAAAACCAATAATATGAAGAAGGCCAGCACAAAGGGACAGAGAAGTGGGCCTGATGCTGATGGTGCAAGCAGAGGCCGTGGCCCTGGGCGCAATGAAACTGTGCCTGCTGCCAGTGCACCAGAAAGAACAAAAAAATCCATCTTACCCAGCTTCATGTCCAACATAGCTGGGCGGCGCAGGACAACACTGTCCAAGTCGGACTAGTGTGAGCAGGTGGTCGGTTGGATTGCTGAAGATAATGCTTCCAGCATTAAGTAGTCTGGTCAACCAAATCTTTCCACCATGTCGTGTCTGGCCAAACAAGTGATACCCCTTGTTTTGCCAGTCGTGACATGTTGCAAAAGGGAGATTTCGGCCCGCAACCGTTACACCAAGCACCCAAATGCGTAAATCTACCTTGCCAAGGGTTAGGTGTTCCACAGTATGGCACTTTTTTGAGAAAAGGGCAGACGACAAAGAGTGGTAGTTTGCAACCTGTGCCATACCCAAATGAGCCGGGGCGTGAACACTAGCAACCTCATCACCACCAGCATGATCCGCCACATGGTATCCACCCACCCTAATAAGTGGGCCAAACGCCTGGGTCCACAATCTGGGTCTGCAGGTTACACCACTGCCTCCTCTTCCCCTATGTTACGTACTGCTGGCCAATCCCCTGTCGAAGGCACAGGCACGGATGCCCCTTGCCCTTCACCTGGACCTTCGCATAATCCGTCAGCAACAACATCCACTTCCCTGTCCCAGTGCAGCGTCCAAATGTCGATAACACAGGCATTTGCAGAGTACAATTGTGGAATACCAGCTGCAACATGGTCGTCGCTTTTCCAGCAACTGCCACTATTCACAAGCGAGGAGTGGGCATTGATGTCAGACCTCAATAAGACCTCAGATCAGACCCCCAATCAGACCTCAGCTCAGGCCCGGATGCCCCTCGCCCTATAAGATGCACCTAGGTTATAGAGGGGGACAATAAGAAAAATACTTTTTTCGTTATACCTCAGGTAAGACCACCAATCAGACCCCCAATGTTAATCATACCTCAATCAGACCTCAGCTCAGATCCCAATGTGAATGACCCCCAATCAGACCTCAGATAAGAGCCCCATGCCTCATATCAGCCCCCAGTAGCCTCATATCAGCCCCCAGTAGCCTCATATCAGCCCCCTGTAGCCTCATAGAAGCCCCCTGTACCCTCATAGCAGCCCCCAGTAGCTTCTTATAGCAGCCCCCAGTAGCCTCTCATCAGCCCCCAGCAGCCTCTCTTAAGCTCCAGAAGTGTTCATCACTCATATAGAATTAAAAAAAACACTTACCTCTCCTGCTCCTGGACGCCGCCGCTCCTCTCCTCCAGTGCGATCTGCATCCTCCTGCTGTCGACTGTGCTGTGAAGGCGTCGCACAGCATGACATCACAGAGCGCCTCACACTGTGCGCAGTCCTGCTCAGCCGACAGCCGAGGACCAGGAAGCGGTGAGTACAAAGCCTTCACCGCTTCCCGGTCCTCCAGTATTAATGAGCGCTTCTATAATGGAAGCGGCTCATTAGTAAGTTGGTCCCACCAGGGGCAACTGGGCCCAGTTGGCCAGATCTGGCAGATGGCCAGATCTGCTTGTCACTGCCAACCATACTGGAGTGCAATCACATACATGACAACCATTCTGAGATACCTACATCAGAGGTAGCAGCATACCACCCCCATCTGAAGCGTATACTGTAGCTCACCTGATACCGGAAACTGGACTCAAAATCCCCGATAGCCTTACTCCTTGGAAGAGACATAGTACGACTTCATAACGCTAGAGGACATATTTATGGTCCCCAAAATGCTCCATACGACCAGAGACTTGACCTAGGATGGGTCATCATAGGAGACGTCTGTCTAGAAGGAGCACACAAGCCGACCTCAGTCACAAGCAGACCACCAGCACACTTGAAAATAGACGTCCTTCCCTATTCCAGCCATGTCAGAGCAGTTTCCAAATAAAAGAATTGCCACACAGAGTTCCTGTGCCCTGTCCTTTTGTGGATCCCTCCTGTGAAGACCACGCCTGCGATGGTAAGCAAGATCACTTAGGGTGCACAGTTTTCCACAGGACAAGAAAAGACAACAGGGTCGCAATGTCATAGAAGACCGGCTGTTCTTGGATATCATGGATCAAGGAATAGTAAAAGACCAGTCAAAAAGCTGGGTCGCACCTTTGCCATTTAAACCCCGGAGATAATGCATACCTTATAACAGAGAACTTGTCTACAGTAGATTTAGCTCTCTCAAACACAAACTTCAGAGGATACCAGAGACGAAAGAACATTTTTTTACTTTCATGGAAAGAATATTCTAGAACAACCATGGAGAAATGGCACCTGCACTCCAAGATTCCGAGGGGTGTTGGTACTTATCCATATTTGGCGTGTATCATCCTAAAACGCCAGGACAGATAAGAGTAGTATTCGACTAGCGCCAGGTACGAAGGCCTTTATCTAACTGATGTCTTACTGTCTGGTCCAGACCTCAACAACAGACTTCTAGTGGTACTTCTATGTTTCCGCAGAGATTCCGTAGCATTTATGGCCGACATACAACAGATGTTCCACTGCTTCCTCATCAAGGAAACAGTCCTTCACCTGCAGTCGCTATGTACGGTCTCAGACATTCAGCCCCAGAGAGTGAAGCAAAGTATGGGTCAGATCCTTTGTGGAAAAAGATTTCTACGTGGACGATTGCTTGAAATCCACTCCCACGGACGAGACTGCAATACGTCTCCTGAAAAGGGCTCGAGAGATGCTCGCTTTAATTAACTTGAGGTTGCACAATATCGCCTCCAACAGCCATGAGTTAATGGAGGACTTCTCACCCCAAAACCATTCAAGTGATCTAATTGACTTGGATGTTAGCACCGACTCCCTTCCCATGCAGCGGAGCCTCGGTTTGCTGTGGGACTTAAAGGCAGACACATTCACCTTCCAAATCAGCATTGTAGAAAAGCCCATTACACGCAGAAGAGTCCTTTTCGCCATAAACACCTTATAAGATCCTCTGGGATTCGTAGCGTCTGTTGCCATCCAAAGTAAAATGATGTTAAGAGACTTGACCACAGGGATGTCTAATTGGGATGATCCGCTTCCCATGGAGAAAAGGGATCTGTGGACAGGTTGGAAGAAGTCTCTCGAAGCTTTGATCAGCCATCACGTGGCACGACCCTATGCTTCCATGCCAACAACTGAAGTTAAGATGCAAAGACTATACATCTTATGCAATGCTTCAGTCAAGGCAGTTGCTGCCTTAGCATACCTACAGACCATTGATGTCAAAGAACAATGTCATATAGGATTTGTCATGAGCCAGACCAAACTAGCGCCTCTCCGCAAACACATGATTTCAAGACTAGAGCTCTGAACTGCTGTGCTTGCAGTGGAGTTGGCTGAACTTATAACTTCAGGAATGAACCTAGAAATCAAAGAAGTTGAGTTTTGTACGGACAGCAAGGTAGTCCTAGGATAAATCTGCAACTAAATCAGACGTTTTTATGTCTACGTCTGCAATCGGGTGCTAAGGATCAGGAGATCCACTGGTTCTAAACAGTGGCACTACGTGCCCACACAGCATGATCCTGCAGACCACGCGACTAGATCCGTAGCACCAAGCCACCTTAAGGACACAACATGGTTTACGGGTCCTGCATTCCTGTACCGTTCAACGTCTTGCATCAACGGATCCGACACATTTGAATTGGTAGACCCATATGCCGATGAATAAATCCAACTTGAAGTATCTGTTCTACGTACAGTGACTTTGGACCACCAACTCAAATCCCATCGTTTCAACGGGTTCTCCACCTGGATGTTGCTCTTTTGTGCTAGTGGATGTGCTAGCTGATGGTGCTTGCGAAGGTCCAGGTGCAGGGAGGGAGGCAACCTGGCCTATGTCTTGGACAGGGGATTGGCCAGCATGTAACACAGGGGAAGAGGAGGCAGTGGTGTGACCCAAAGACACTGATTGTTGACCCAGGAGTTTGGCCCACCTATTAGGGTGCTTTGGGGTTTCTAGTGTTGACGCCCCTGATCATTTTTGCATGGCAAAGGTTGCAAATGACAATTCTTTTATGGTCCGCACTTTCCTCAAAAAACCGCCAGACTGTGGAACACCTACTCCTTGCAGTGCTGCGGATCCCTCCCCCTCTGTACTGCTGTCCTCGCTCGGTTTGCCACCTTCCCAGGTTGGGTCAATGATTTCATCGTCCACCACCCACTCTTCCACTTCCTCACTCTGGTCACCCTCTTGACTTGTTGACCTAACAAAAACCTCACTTATTGTTAACCGTGTCTCATCCTCATCATGAACCTTTTGAGACACTAATTACGGTTGTCTTATTGGTAACTGTGTCTCATCATCCTCATCCACCTTGTGAAACACTAATTGCTGTTCCCCACCGTCATCTTCTTGTGACTGTGGACGCTCAAGAGTTTGGGAATCAGTGCACAAGATCTCCTCATGTCCCTCTTCAAGTGGGCTTGGTGAGAGGGCCAAATCAAGGAATGACGATGAAAAGAGCTCCTCGGAATATCCAAGTGTGGGATCACTTGTTTGCCAAGACTCTCCATGGTGGGAAGAAGGAGGATCAGGGTGAGGATTCTGTTGACCAGACTCTGGGCTACAGAGACTGGACTTTGTGGAAGACAGGATGGTGCTGCAATCCAACCGACCACCTGGTCGCACTGGTCTGACTTCGAGAGTCTTGTCCTGTGCCACCCTGCAAACTGGGGCGTGAAGGTAGGTATCATAGATGAGTGTGTCTCTTTTGCTCTGGCAGCAGGCACAGTTTCACCGCACCCAGGGCCACCGGCTCTGCGTGCACCAGCAGCAGCATGGCCACTTCAGTCCCTTACTACTCGCCTTGAGCATATTAAATGGTATATATGCTTACAAGTATGTCACACGTACAGTAGCGCAGGTTTTGTAATTGTATACACAAATAAACTGATATTTATGATGTGCAAACTTGATACAGGAGATGTAGCGCAGGTAATGTCACTGCTGTCAAAAGCGGCTAACGTTATACTGGAGAACTAGCACAGGTAATGTTTTACCAATAAACAGGAGATGTAGCGCAGTTAATGTTTTACCAATAAACAAGTTAGACTACAGAAAACAGTCCTCTTATTTGGAAGATAGGAATGGTTTATACTAAATGTCAGACTGCACACTGTGTGAACGTGTATGAAGACAGAACATTTTCAAGATGTCTTGCAGTTGGGTGGAAGACTTCATGAACCGGGTTACAACCAGATCAAAGATATGTGCCATGAAAGGCGCATGGGTCAGCCCTCCTTGACACAGCGTGGACAGAATGTTCTTCCTGTTATTGGTGACCATGGTTTCAATCTTGGCAAGGAGACAGGCAAGATTCAATTTCTTGGACGATGACACGAAGCAGTTCCTCCCCAGTATGACTCCATTCACCCAAGCTGGCCAGGTAGAGAACAGTTCGACACCGCTGTGCTCTGCATAGTCTCCCCCCCAAAAAGATGGAGCCCCCCAACTAATCCTGTCAGTGGGTTCCAGTGGGGCCAGACTAAGCTACACCAAAAATAATAAATGTAACCCCACTAATAAAGAACAATCAAATACCAAAAACCAATATCTATTAATTATGCTAATCGTAAACATATAAAATCAGTTACATCTATTTAACAATGTGGACAACCTAATAACAGTTAAATTACACAGCTTATTCAGCCAATTTTAGAATAAAGACGTAATAGAATTGCTTATCTATTAAACAAGGTGGGCACCCCAATAAAAGTAGTACTGGACAGCTTATTCACCCAAATTTGAGAATCAAGGTGTAATAGAATTCCTTATCTATTAAACAAGGTGGGCACCCCAATAACAGTAGTATTAGACTATAATTATTCACCCTAATTGTAGAATCAAGGCCTAATGGAATTGCTTATCTATTTAACAAGGTGGATCTCTCTACACTGTCTCTGCAGTCTCCCTATCAAATATTCAACAAGTAAAGGCTTCTTGAACACTTTCGCTAGCGCTTGTCATGTCTCTCCCTATGCTCAGCTCACAGTGAAATGGCCACATGGGATGAGGCTTTTATAGGGCTGTGACAGCACAGGGGCTGGCTAGCTGCTAATTGGCTGTCTGCACGGCATTATGGGTAACCTCGAGTTCTTGAGTTTCTTACTTTCACTTGCTATTTTAGAATAAAAGGATTTATTATCATGAAGTGAAAGGAATTTCGTATTTGTTTCAAATCACATTTTTCCTAAATTTCGGATCGAATTCCACTTCTGATTCTTTGATTCGCTCAACACTAGGAACCAACAATTGCAGTAGGGATTACTCACTCCCATACAGAGATGACTGCATTTTTTACATGCATTTATCACTAGAGATGTTCCGAACTATTCGCCGGCGAACATAGCTTGTTCGCATCCGCCGCGGTGGGCGAACATATGCAATATTCGCGTTCGCCCCTATACTTTATCATTGAGCAAACTTTGACCCTGTACCTCACAGTCAGCAGACACATTCCAGCCAATCAGCATACCCTCCCTCTCAGACCCTCCCACCTTCTATCAAAAAGCAAGGACAGCATCCATCTTAGATTTATTCTGAAGCTGCAGTGTTAGTAGTTGTAATCACAATGCGATTAATATGACCTGTATTAATCGCATTGCGAATTCAACTTAGATCTGAGTTCTTAATGATTGTATTGCTAGAATTGACGAATATAACGAATATAGCGCTATATTCTCAATCTTCGTTATATTCTAGCAATACAACCATTAGGAACCCAGCTTTAAGTTAAATTCGCAATGCAATTAATGCAGTTTATAGTACTCGCATTGTGAATTCGACTTGGAGCTGGGTTCCTAATGGTTGTATTGCTAGAATTATATAACGAAGATTGAGAATATAGCACTATATTCTCAATCTTCGTTATATTCTAGCAATACAACCATCAGGAACCCAGATCTAAGTTAAATATGCAATGCGATTAATGCAGGTTATATTAATCGCATTGCGAATTCAACTTAGAGCTGGGTTCCTAATGGTTGTATTGCTAGAATTATATAACGAAGATTGAGAATATAGCGCTACATTCTCAATCTTCGTTATATTCTAGCAATACAACCATTAGGAAGCCATCTCTAAGTTGAATTCGCAAATAAGATGTCCTGAACAGTTCCCGGCGAACATAGCTTGTGCGCGTTCGCCACGGCGGGCGAACATATGCGATGTTCGGTCCGCCCCCTATTCATCATCATTGAGTAAACTTTGACACCGTACCTTACAGTCAGCAGACACATTCCAGCCAATCAGCAGCATACCCTCCCTCCCAGACCCTCCCATCTCCTGGACAGTATCCATTTTAGATTCATTCGGAAGCTGCAGTCTTAGTGAGAGGAGGGACAGTGTAGCTGCTGCTGATTTAATAGGGAAATCGATAGCTAGGCTAGTGTATTCAGTGTCCACTCCAGTCCTGAAAGACTCATCTGATCTCTGCTGTAAGGACAGCGTCCTGACAGCACCCCAAAAAGCCCTTTTTAGGGCTAGTACATCAGTCTGCTTTTTTTTTCCCCTGTGTAATCTAATTGCAGTTGCCTGCTAGCGTGTGTCAGGTTCACAGCGTATACCCACTTGCCCAGTGCCACCACTCATATCTGGTGTCACAGTAGCTTGCATTTAAAAAAAAAAAAAAACTTTTTTGACTGTAATATAATAGCAGTCATTGCCTGCAAGCGTGTGTGTTTCAGGCCCTGCAAGTGCACAGTGTCACCAGTGCAACTCATATCTGGTGTCACAGTAGATTACACTTAAAAAAACAACAACAATTTTGACTGTAATAGATTGAATAGCAGTTAATTGTCTGCAAGTGTGTGTGTCAGACCTACAGCGTCTACTCAGCCAACTTCTGCCAGTGCACAGTGCCACTCATATCTGGTGTCACAGTAGCTTGCATTTAAAAAAAAAATTACTTTTTTGACTGTAATATAATAGCAGTCAGTTGCCTGCACGCGTGTGTGTTTCAGGCCCTGCAAGTGCACAGTGTCACCAGTGCAACTCATATCTGGTGTCACAGTACATTGCAAGCCGTACGCGCAGTGCCCTAAATTGGAAGTAAGAGGACCGACCAAGCATCTTTTTCCATCTCCCGGTTCCTAACATCTATTCCATACACCGGCCCCAGATAGGGGACGTAACAGGGATTAATCTGATAGGAATAGTACCACTTAAACACACCACTTATATCTGGTGGCACAGTACTGTACATTGCAAGCCGTACGTGCAGTGCCCCAAATTGGAAGTAAGAGGACCGACCAAGCATCTTTTTCCATCTCCCGGTTCCTAAAATCTATTCCATACACGTCCCCTGATAGGGGACGTAACAGGGATTAAACTGATAGGAATAGTACTACTTAACATACCACTCATTTTGGGATTGTACAGTACCTTACACGGCGCACGCGCAGTGCCCCAAATTGGAAGTAAGAGGACCGACCAAGCATCTTTTTCCATCTCCCGGTTCCTAAAATCTATTCCATACACCGGCCCCTGATAGGGGACGTAACCGGGATTAATCTGATAGGAATAGTACTACTGAAAACACACCACTCATATCTGGTGGCACAGTACATTCCAAGCCGTACGCGCAGTGCCCCAAATTGGAAGTAAGAGGACCGACCAAGCATCTTTTTCCATCTCCCGGTTCCTATAATCTATTCCATACACCGGCCCCTGATAGGGGACAAAACAGAGATTAAACTGTTGAGAACAGATTTTTTTAAATTTAACTTAAGAGGATAGCCTCTGCGGAGCTGGGTATTTTTTGGCCGCGTTACTGAACGCTGATGCACAATGGCTGTAGGCTCAAGCGTCCTTTAGCGGAGGTGACAAACCTGGTCAGTCAAACCCAAGGCAACATCATCGACCTCATCGCATATGTATTTTTTCTGGAGCGTACCCTGCGAAGAGTGCTGGATCAGGCCTTAGATGAGCATGAAGAGAAAGAGTTGTGGTCACCATCACCACCAGAAGCAGCCTTGTCGTCGTCGATTGTTGGACCTGCGGCAATGCAGAGAGAGGAGTCTGAAGAAGAGGAGTCAGAGGAGGAAGGTGGCTTTGAGGAGGTGGAAGACCAACCACAGCAGGCGTCCCAGGGGCTTGTTGTCACCTCTCGGGAACCCTTGGTGTAGTATGTGGCTGGGTGGAGGAAGAGACTACAATGACATCAGTGAGGACAAGGAACGGAACATGGCTAGCTTGGTATCCAACCTTGTGCAAATGGGGAGTTTGCGGTTGTTCAAATGGACTGTTTGCGGTTGTTTGCGGTGCGTTAAACGGGGAGTTTGGTCTGTCAGAGTTTGGTCTGTCACTAATGATGTCCCGAACCATTCGCTTGTTTGCGTTCGCCGCGGCAGGCGAACATATGCGATGTTCGCGTACGCCCCTATACTTTATAATTGAGCAAACTTTGACCCTATACCTGACAGTCAGCAGACACATTCCAGCCAATCAGCATACCCTCCCTCTCAGACCCTCCCACCTCCTATTAAAAAGCAAGGACGGCATCCATCTTAGATTCATTCTGAAGCTGCAGTGTTAGTAGTTGTAATCGCAATGCGATTAATATAACCTGAATTAATCGCATTGCGAATTTAACTTACAGCTGGGTTCCTAATGGTTGTATTGCTAGAATTATATAACGAAAATTGAGAATATAGCACTATATTCGTTATATTTGTCTATTCTAGCAAAACAAACATTAGGAACTCAGATCTAAGTTGTAATCGCAATGCGATTAATACAGGTTATATTAATCGCATTGCGATTACAACAGGGATGCTCAACCTGCGGCCCTCCAGCTGTTGTAAAACTACAACTCCCACCATGCCCTGCTGTAGGCAGATAGCTGTAGGCTGTCCGGGCATGCTGGGACTTGTAGTTTTGCAACATCTGGAGGGCCGCAGGTTGGGCATGCCTGGATTACAACATAGATCTTAGTTCCTAATGGTTGCATTGCTAGAATATAACAAAGATTGAGAATATAGCGCTATATTCTCAATCTTCGCTATATTCTAGCAATACAACCATTAGGAACCCAGCTCTAAGTTGAATTCGCAATGCGATTAATGCAGGTTATATTAATCGCATTGCAAATTCAACTTACCACACTCAGCATCAACTACGTAATTTTCCATGGGAGTTTTGCAATGGATCCCCCTCCGGCATGCCACAGTCTAGGTGTTAGTCAATTGAAACAACTTTTACATCACTATTGTGGCCAGAAAGAGTCCCTGTGGGTTTTAAAATTCGCCTGTCTATTGAAGTCTATGGCGGTTCAACCTGTTCACGAACATTTGCATAAATTCGCCTTCGCCGTTCGCGAACGGAAAAATTTTATGTCCGCGACATTTCTATTTATCACCTCCACTCATGATCAGACAATTTAACATTCCTGATAATTAACTTGGCATCAGCAACTATAAAAGGGCCTTCACACTAAATTTATAAATAAGTTGTCTAAATCTAAAAAAACACTTGGGATATTGTATGCATGCTTTTATTTATTTTTTTTTTTTGCTTAATTTAGTTTTGATTACTCTTTTTTTATTCATGTAATTGAGAAATGGAAAAAACTAGCTTACTTGTCTGTAAAATGTAAATTAAATTGTTTTTTGATTGGTTCTATTTATTGATTTATCACAGTTAATTAGCCAAAGCTCCTTTGTAAAGGATACTGTCATTTTTGAATAATTTCTCTTCATTATCGTATTCATGATTTTAAGTGTCAGGCACAATAAGCAAGGCATCTTGGCAACTATAATGAAATGACACAGACTGCTTAAAATGATCCAAAAATGTAATCATTTAGACCAAAACACCACAATTTTCTTGTCACTTCTCAAGTTATGCCTTGCATCTGCTGTCGGCTTGCTCTATAAATCCTGAGGATATAGTAGTATAATAATAAAAGTAAATCCTTCACTGCTGACACAAAAATATACACAAAAACCTCCAACAATGTAACAAATAGTACATGAAAGGCTAATGTACTTGGGCATGTCTTCTACAACAAATGTGGTTTAATGTAGACAGGGTTAAACTGGGACTAAAATCAGCCCGGTCACACAAACCCAACCAACCCACATTCAATATCACAATACAATGTAATGTGTACACCTATGGGGGCAATGTACAGCTTTGGGAACATTTTTTTTTTTACTATTGCATGGTACTTATTTTCAACAAAAAAAATATTTTAATTGGTCTTTATTAACAATATGGAATCCTTTTTTGTGTACAGAGCTGACATGCTGGAAGGAAAAGATGTCCAGCTCCAAAAATAGTGGTAGAAAAATCTTGTATCTTTATTCTGCGGTAATAAAAACTTCCATACAGGATGCTAAAGTCAACATGTTTCAGACCATCACATATTCAAGGTCCTTCCTCATGACATGCTCTACTAGCTGCCTGTGGATTTTTTGTCTTTTCCGTCATATGGGGAGCTGATGGGCTCCTTATCTCTGCTTTCTCACATTATAAGCACTCATTAAAGCTCAGTACTTATCTTACTGATAAGAATGTGCCTTAAATAAGTGTTTATGACCTCTTAGTAGTTTAGAGATAAGGTTTATTAGATGACAGGCACAAATTTAAAGTGAAAGCACTAGTCACACAGGAAAACCAGTTAACACTTTGTAACAGAATGGCTCAATATTTTTAATAAAGGCCAGCTGAAAAAATTATTTTTAGCCAAAAATTTGTAAAATGCAATCATAAACAAGAATTGCCTCCAAAGGTGTACATATATTTTAAGTAAATGTTAATCTACTTGGTCACACCTCTCAATACCACATTAAAGGCAATCTGCAACCAGTGAACTCCCTAGTCAAACTGAGGCCCAGTTCCTGAGTTATGATACTTTTTCTTAATAAGCAACCGCGGATGAACAAAAGAAAATCAGGTGAACCACAGCTATGTGTCTATGCAGGCAGCTGGATAGGCAGGTCGCTGGTGACAGATTCCCTTTAAAGATATAAAATACACCATGAACACAAGGAAAATAAATTGGAACACAGAAACACCTAATCACAAAGTCACATGTCAAGTGTACTCTACCGCAATACAAACACAAATATAACCATTAATACTGCCATACAGTGACCATATTGTGGAAAGATTCCAACAGCAATCAGATGCAGTGACAGGCAGAATACATAGCAATTAAAGAGGACCTGTCTGCTCTCCTGACATCTCTCTTTTAATACAGATAGTACTTGCACTGAATATGAAATACTGGGCAATATTAGCTTATAACTGCTTCACCGTTCTTCTGTTATTCCTACTGTAAATGTATCAATAACTTATTATTTAATATAGTTTGTTATGCGAAAAATCGGCAATTAAATATGCACATTAATCGAATCGCGTAAGGGCATTTAAGCAACTTTTCTATTGGGTTGGCTTGGCAGAATTGTCGAATATGTAGACTATAGCGCTATATTCTACATATTCGACAATTCTACCAAGCCAACCCAATAGGAAAGTTGCTTAACGCCCTTACGCGATTCGATTAATGCGCATATTTAATTGCTTAATTTTCGCATAACATAAACTATAAATAATGAAGAATATTCTAATTGACTAGATATTGCAGCCTTCTCACATTGGCCCACAAGCAAGAAGCAGGCAGGTAATTCTCGAAGTTGTGATATTCGCGATTAAAATTCGCTATTTTAATATTCATGCTCAACACTAGCCATTAGTAGGCATGGCTGTGATGGCTTCTAAGGGCACACTAGCTAAATGCTTGTTGATTGGCTGCCCTG
This sequence comes from Bufotes viridis, assembly GCA_033119425.1. Taxonomy (NCBI): domain Eukaryota; kingdom Metazoa; phylum Chordata; class Amphibia; order Anura; family Bufonidae; genus Bufotes; species Bufotes viridis. The sequence continues at coordinate 259,978,845 of CM065593.1, forward strand.
CAGCCTTTCAACAAGCGCCATTAAATCACCGAACTCGAACCTGAACTTTTACGGAAATGTTCGAGTTCGGGTCTGGGTACCAAAAATCCTAAAGTTCGGTACGAACCCGAACTTTACAGTTTGGGTTCGCTCAACCCTAGTTATTAGTATTCATTTTGACACAGCACCATGAGGGAGATTTAACACTGGTGTAAAGGAAAACTGGCTTAGATGCCCATAGCAACCAATCAGATTTCAACTTTCATTTTCACAAGGAGCTAATTGGTTGCTATGGGCACCTAAGTCAGTTTTCCTTTACAACTACCTTATAACCTGCAAGAGAACTGGATTGCTCAAGGTTCCAGGTACAAGCAACAGCACAATGTCCCATTCCCTCCATTCTCATTCTTTGTGGACTTTGTGCACCAGCAAGCAAAGACTAGGAATGATCCCAGCTTTGATTTCTCGATGTTTGACACCACTTACCCCAAACCAGGTAGGCCTGTCTCACTTCGTAACATGAAAGGTACACCTGTTGCAGTACACAAGACCAGTGTATCTTCCAGAGACCCCTCAAACAAAACCTGTTTGACTCTAGTTCACAAATCACAATATGAGGGAGTCTCTCTCAATGATGTTCTTTTGACAGGACCAGACCTCAATAACACACTTATCAGTGTCCTCATTAGATTCCATAAAGAAGCCATTGCTGTAGACATACAACAAATGTTCTATTGTTTCCTAGTTAAAGAAGAACATAGGAACTTCTTGAGATTCTTTTGGTTCAAAGACAATGACCCAACTAAAGACATCACAGAATATTGCATGAAAGTGCATTTTTTCGGCAACAGCCCATCTCCTGCCGTCGCTATATATGGACTCAGACTTTCTTCCCAAGAAGGTGAAAAAGACTATGGAAAAGACATTAAGAAGTTTGTTGAAAGAGACTTTTATCTAGATGATGGCTTAAAGTCGCTTCCCTCACCAGAGGCTGCAATCAGTCTACTCAAAAGGACTCAAAGTATGCTTTCGTTTTCAAACCTCAGATTGCATAAGATAGCTTCAAACAGCAAAGTTGTTATGAAGACCTTTCCTACTCAAGATCATGCCAGTGATTTGAAAAATCTAGACTTGGCGACAGACCCGATACCCATGCAGCGCAGCCTAGGGCTCAGCTGGCACCTCAAATCTGACACCTTTACCTTTCAGGTTGACCAAGAACAGAAACCCTTCACACGACATGGAGTCCTATCCACATTAACAGTCTATACGATCCACTTGGATATGCAGCCCCTGTGATCATCCAAGTGAAGACCCTGCTCAGAGAGTTAACCACAGATACATGTGATTGGGATTCGCCACTTCCCTCAGAGAAAGAGGCACTATGGCTAACATGGAGAGACTCTCTAAAGGCATTATCTAACATGCGTATACATAGGCCATATGACCACTTCTCTCCTGCTGAGGTTCAGTCCAGGCAGCCCCTTAGAGCCAAATATGGTGCTGATAGTTTCTGGTGAGTAATAAGATTTCACTAGGTAGTCACCCAGGTTTTTTGATCTCCTTGCAACTAGAGCTGGCGTGTTAGTTATAAATCGTTCCAAAATGGGGTCAGTGCGTAATATAGGCCAAAATCTTTTCAACAGATCATGCATCATATCCCACTGTGAGTGATAGTTTGCAATGTACCTCACAGTCTCTGCTGATTGGACCTTCGATTTAGGGTGTAACAATTCATCACGTGGCATGTATTTGGCTCTATTATAGGCCCTCTTCACTGATCTTTTACTATATCCTCTCTCAAGGAACCGATTCTTCAAAATATCTGCTTGGTACTCAAAATCCTCGTTCCGTGAGCATATCCGTCGTATTCTAATAAATTGTCCAACTGGGATTCCCCTTATCATCTGTCTCGGATGTGATGATATTGCATGCAATAGGGCATTTACAGATGTCGGCTTTCTGAAGACATCTGTCTGCAGAAAACCGACTTCATCAACCATGACCACAACATCCAAAAATTCAATACTCCTATGGTAAAATGTATAGGTAAGATGGATGTTGTGGTCATTATGATTCAACTCCTCAAAAAAACTATTCAACATATCAGATGTCCCATGCCAGATCAGGAAGATGTCGTCAATGTACCGAGTCCAAAAAATGACCCGGTCCATTGACGGCCCCTGATCTGACATGAAAAGCTCCCTCAGTCAGTACAAAACGTAGGAGTTGAATCATATAGTCAGACCAACATCGGTCACTGTTCTCCATTGACAGATAGTAAGATTCAGCCCTAATACCATCCTCATGCTTAATATTGGTATACAGTGACTCCCAGGTGGAGGCCATCAATTTTCTGAATAAAGTCTGCAGTGTCCCGAGTGTATGAAGGCAAACACTCCACTAAAGGTTTGAGAATGGAATCCAACAATTTGCAGACTTTTTCAAAAGGTCCACCACACCCCGAAATTATGGGCCTACCTGGAGGTTTCTTCACATTCTTATGGACCTTAGGTAGTAAGTATAAGGTTGGTATCGTTGGATTTTTCACAACTAGGATGTCCCAAAGTTGTTGTAATATAGCACCACTGATGACTGCTTCATCCAAAAGGTTATTCAACTTCTCACTGAAAGAAGAGAGGGGATTGTATGTCAATCTCTTGTAACATGTCACATCCTTCAGCTAGCGGTAGGCCTCAACTTCATACATTTTACGTGGCCAAATGACCACGTTCCCCCCCTTATCTGTGGGCTTATATACCACGTCCTTATATGATTGTAAATTCATTAAACTTTGACGTTGATCTACCGTCAAGTTATCAAATTTCTTCTTTTGTGATAGTTCCCGAAATTCTTGTGTAACAGACTTCACAAAGAGGTCCACTGCTGGTCATATATATAGTGGGGGAAATTTCTCTGATCGTTTTCTCAAGCACTCAGGGATCTTACCTGTAATATTTATTTGTTGTTCCTCCAATAAGCTTTCAAGTACTTGTAAGGCTTCCTTTTCTGTACTTGTATTAAAAACATTCAAATCCTCAGGTTTAGAGTGCCATCTTTTCAAGATCAACAATCGTCCAAATAAATGGAGATCCTTCACAGCTGTAAACATATCAAAGGGAGCACATGGTGAAAATGTCAATCCCTTCTGTAACATGGAAATATCCGTATCTGATAAAACATGGTCAGATAAATTAAGTACCTTAAGGTTATGCGTGTTTTGATCCTTAGTGATATTCACTTCTTGTCTCTTCTTATTAGGCTGTGTCTTGTAGTCCCATCTCCTCTTATTTTCCCGCCACCATCGTGTCATCATGGCTGACTCGGAGTTACTATCCGTATCACTGATGGCAGACATTGAGGGCATAGATGAGGTCCGTGTTAAAGAATTCATTTGTTGGGTCCGCCGCCAGCGATACACTCGTTTCAATTGGACATCATTAGAGTCTCTATCAAATTTCTTTGCCTTTATAGTTTATCTCCTTCTCCCAGGTATCCAGCTGCAGTTCCAATTGTTGATTAAACCTTTTTTTGTTCTTCTTCTGTTAAAATTTCTTTCAATTGTCCCTGAGTATATTCAATGTCATGATCCAAGGTATCAAGTGTCTTGGAATTCAGGCCAACATGTCTATGTTCATAACAGAGTTCAAAGAATCAGGAGGTCTACACCAGTGTTTTTCAACCACTGTGCCGCGGCACACTAGTGTGCCCTGAGATATTGTCCGGTGTGCCGTGTCTGTGAGCTCGAATTATTCGCGAATATGCGATTTTTTTTACCACGAATATTCACGAATAATTCGCGCTCAACACTATTCTCGAGGTCGCGGCAGGTCTCGCGGGATTTGGGAACATGCACCCCGCGTGACTTGCACAGCAGCACTCGGAGGTGGAGCAGAGTTGGAGAAGAGACTGAGAGGGAAGGAGGACGGGACTCATCATCCAGAGCCAGGACAGGAGCCGTAGGAGCAGGTAAGTAAGTTCATTCACAGGCACGCCAATTTAACTTCAAGCCAAGCACAACACCACCCGGTCCTGAGATATGAGGAGAGGAGAGGAGAGGGGAGGGGGGGCTGGGAACTTGACAATGATAGATGAGCTGGAGGGAAAAAAGCCCTCAGCTCAGGATGCACCTGCTGCACTGTATCAGCAGCAGGTAATTTTACAGGCAAATGTGATGGGGGGGACGGGGTTGACGGACGACGGGCGCTGGGCGGGAAAAGCCCTCAGCTCAGGGCAGCCCCACCTACACTGTCTGGAGTTGACCAGCCCGGTTGGTTGGGGGGATGAGCTGGCGGTGTGGTGTGCCTTGTGATTTTTTTCATAAAAAAAGTGTGCCTTGGCACAAAAAAGGTTGAAAAACACTGGTCTACACAGCCTACCCAGTGGCGCTATGTACCAACTGACCTTAACCCTGCAGACCATGCTACAAGAGCTGTTCCTGCAGCCCACCTTAAAGATACCACATGGCTCACAGGACCACCATTCCTAGAAAAGCCTGTACTTGACACTCTTAAGAAAAACTCATTTGAGCTGCTAGAACCAAATGTTGATGCAGAGATTCGTCCTCATGTATATGTACTCACCACAAAGGTTTCTAACAGGGAGCTTGGATCCAAACGATTCAACAAGTTTTCTATGTGGAAATCACTGAACAGAGCTATAAGCTAGCTTGATCCACATAGCCAAATCCTTTAGAGCCAAACCTACAGGATCAGTGTACTGCAAAGGTTGGCATTACTTTCATAAGGCCCATACAGTGGACGAGCTCACACAGGCAAGAGACGTCATCGTACATTGTATTCAACAGGAGGTTTATGCTCAAGGACTTGAACTCCTCCAAAATCAAAAGAATATTCCTAAAGACAGTTCCCTCAAGAGACTTGACCCCTTTATAGACTTTACTGAACTGATTTTGTTGCTCTCTCCAGAAGTGACTTAATGTCGTATCCTTATAGATACCAGGCGGGGAGTGTCATGCCTTCAGCAAGCTTATTTGTTAATTTATGTATAATTTTTATGCATATTCAATATATGTTCTGTATAATTCTCTATTAGTTGTGTAACAGCACCATCTAGTGGCCATTTACATACACATTGCATCTATTCACATTAGAAGTTTTTTTTATCTAATCTAGCTTCCATACCTTAGTGATATCATCATCCCTGCACACAGCAGCCATTTTCCTCATTCACAGTCAACCCTGCCACAGGTTGCAAATGGTATGGAAGCCTCTGATGTCATCCTCCACATCTAAGCCCACGGTAGCATCGCTGGTAAGCCACATTACAGCCTGTTTGCATCTGTTTACATATGTATTTGCATGTCTTTCTCCTGCTCCTCTATAGTAGCTTCAGTAAGCAGCTAGGGACTATCCTTGTGATGCAGGTAGGATAGCATGCTCCTGGTTTATATATGTATACTTTATGGATGTTTATCATTGTCATGCACAGTAATGTTATGATATGCATTGTAATATGTCAGACCCCTTTAGTAAGTGTATTATTTTTCTGTTCGCATTTACATCCTTGCAATAAAGATAAAGTTGGACGATGCTCCATTGTCAATTCGTTGCCGGGATAAGCATTAGCTGTCGGTCGAGCTATGTACCTTCACACATAAGGAGGACAGAACAATGTCTATAAAATACAAGTTGACTTGGAGATATTGGACATCAACTTGGCAACTGAAGTTCAGTGTGGATAAATGTAAAGTTATGCATCTTGGTAGTAATAATCTCCATGCATCATATGTCCTAGGGGATGTAACACTGGGAGAGTCACTTGTAGGGAGGGATGTGGGTGTCCTTGTAGATCATAGATTAAATCACAGCATACAATCTCAATCAGCTGCTTCTAAGGCTACCAGGATATTGTCATGTATTAAGTGAGGCATGGACTCAGGGGGCAGGGATGTAATATTACCACTTTACAAATCTTTTGTGCAGCCTCATCTGGAATATGCAGTTCAGTTCTGGACACCAGTCCATAAAAAGGATGCCCTGGAGCTGGAGAGGGTACAGAGGAGAGCAACTAAACTGATAAGGGGCATGGAGAGTCTTAGGTATTAAGTACGATTAAAATAATTAAATTTATTTAGTCTTGAGAAAAGACATCTAAGGGGGGACATGACTAGCCTATACAAATATATACAGTAAATAGGGCATACAAAAAATACGGTGAAAAGCTGTTCCATGTAAAATGACCTCAAAAGACAAGGGGGCACTGCATCCGACTGAAAAAGAAAAAGTTCAATCTCCAGAAGCGTCAAAGCTTCTTTACTGTAAGAACTGTGAATCTGTAGAATACATTACCTCTGGATATGGTCACAGCAGGAACAGTGGACAGTTTTAAAAAGGGTTTAGATGAATTCTTAAAAGTAAATGTAACTATGTAATGAATGGTATTTAGGAATGTATTTATAAAGGTAATATTTAAAGGGAACCTGTCGTCACCTTTATGCAGCCTATACTAAGAGCAGAATAAAGTAGAGACAGTTGAGTTGATTTCAGCGGTCTGTCATTTATAAGTTAAAAGTAAGTGGTTGCCGAGAACCAACATCACAATCATTGCAGACTAGGCCTGGAAAAGAGTCACGGCCACCTGAGAAGAGTCATGGTTATTCATGAACTCCTGCTCTCACTGCCCACCTGCCAGGGGCGGACTGGGCCGGGGGGCAGGGGGGCAATTGCCCCCCCGGGCCTCTCTGTTGCCTCACTGTCACGGCCGGCTGGCCGGCCGGAATGATGTCAGTCTTACTCAGTCTCATACACTTTCTGCTGCCTCCGCCGCCGCTCTTACTAATCCAGCCTGCGGACTGCGGAGGGAGACAGGGAGGCGTGCTGCCGGCAGCCTATCAGTGAGGCCGCCGGACCGGCGCAGGCGGCGCGATGACGTCAACGCGCCGCCTGACTGAGCCGCTCCGCTGCAGTAAAGAAATCAGCAGCACTGAAAGCGGGACAGCAGTGAAGGCGCTCAATTCGCTCAGGACAGGTCCTGCTCCAGGAGGTAAGTATAAGTGTTCTGACTTTTTTTTTTTTTTTTGTCACTGATAGGGTGCCCTTTCTGGCTACTGGTACATTATAGGGGGGGGGGGGGTCCTATCTGGCTACTGGCACATTATAGGGGGCCCTGTCTGGCTACTGGCACATTATAGGGGGCCAGGGCCCTATCTGGCTACTGGCACATTATAGGGGGCCGGGGCCCTATCTGGCTACTGGCACATTATAGGGGGCCCTATCTGGCTACTGGCACATTATAGGGGGCCCTGTCTGGCTACTGGCACATTATAATGGGGGTGCCCTATCTGGCTACTGGCACATTATAGGGGGCCCTATCTGGCTACTGGCACATTATAGGGGGCCTATTGGCTACTGACACATTATAGGGGGCCTATGGCTACTGGCACATTATAGGGGTCCTATGGCTACTGGCACATTATATGGGGGGGCTATGGCTACTGGCACATTATATGGGGGGCTATGGCTACTGGCACATTATAGGGGGCTATGGCTAGCAGTGTCTGGCACTTATAGGGTGGGCCCTATGGCTACTGGCATATTATAGGGGGCCTATGGCTACTGGCAGTCTGGCAATTATAGGGGGGCTCAGGCTACTGGCACATGATAGGGGGCCCTATGGTTACTGGCACATGATAGGGGGCCCTATGGCTACTGGCACATGATAGGGGGCCCTATGGCTACTGGCACATAATAGGGGGCTCAGGCTACTGGCACATAATAGGGGGCTCTGACTACTGGCACATTATTGGGGGCGTCTATGGGGGCACTTATTACTGGCACATTGGGGACACTTCTTACTGGCACATTATTGGTGGGCACTATAGGGGCATCTACTGAGGCCACAAAGAACTGTTATTTTATTTGGGGGCTCTGTATAGGGGCATTTTATACTGGGACACATTATGGTGGGTACTATTGGGAAGGTAGGAGAGGAGTACTATAGGGTCATCTACGGTGGCACTGAGAAGGGGTATTTTATACTTACAAATTATCGGGGGACACTGAGGGCATTTACTGGGGCACTATATAGGGAATTTTATACTGGCACATTATGGGGGCACTATGGGGATGTTAGCTCAACTGGGGGCATTACAAGGGGGTATTTTGTCACATTATAAGGAGAATTATTTCTACTGGGGGGGCCATTATGGTGGGATTTATTACTCCCCCATGGTATGAGCCCCTAGTAGCAGCACCAGCCTCTCCCTGCTCTGCTATCTCTCTGCCCCGTCTCCAAATCCTTATTATGAAATCTTTCTCATTAGGATAAAACACATCATCAGCTCCGCCAATCCCCCGGCTAAAGTGTGGAAGACGAAGTGGTGTCCGAGGGTCAAGCCAAGTAATTGTAAGTTTTCATATAAAATATGTTTATGTCATGTTACAGTTTCTTCTGCAAAAGTCATCAAGTGTCTGTGGGTGGGGGGGGGGGGGTGGATCCTTATTGTTTTTCGCCCCAGGGCCTCTGGTCGTTACTTGCCCCCTGGGCCAAAAGTTGCCAGTCAGCCCCTGCCACCTGCTGATGATTGACAGTATTCTACCTAGTTTTCTCCCTTTCTCTCTGGGAGAGAACTGCCAATCGTTAGCGGATGGGCAGGGAGAGCAGGAGATTATGAATAACCATGACTCTTCCCAGGTAGATTTGACTCTTTTCAAGGCCTGTGCTGCAATGATTATGATGCTGGTTCTCGGCAAGCACTTACTTTTAGCTCATGAGTGACATACCGCCTAAATATGCCTTTCTGTCACTAATGACAGTTGATGACAGGTTCCCTTTAAGTATTTTTAAAAAAATTATTTTATTAACCACTTCAGCCCCCCTAGCTTAAACACCCTTAATGACCAGGCCACTTTTTACAATTCTGCACTACACTACTTTCACCGTTTATTGCTCCGTCATACAACTTACCACCCAAATGAATTTTACCTCCTTTTCTTCTCACTAATACAGCTTTCATTTGGTGGTATTTCATTGCTGCTGACATTTTTACTTTTTTTGCTATTAATCAAAAATGACCGAAATTTTTGCAAAAAAATGACATTTTTTACTTTCTGTTGTAAATTTTTTTTTTTTAAACTACATTTCTATATAAATTTTTCACAAAATGTATTGTTCTACATGTCTTTGATAAAAAAAAATCCAATAAGTGTATATTTATTGGTTTGGGTAAAAGTTATAGCGTTTACAAACTATGGTGCAAAAAAGTGAATTTCGGCATTTTGAAGCAGCTCTGACTTTCTGAGCACCTGTCATGTTTCTTCAGGTGCTAGAATGCCAGGAAAGTATAAATACCCCCCAAATGACACCATTTTAGAAAGAAGACACCCCAAAGTATTCACGGAGGGGCATGGTGAGTTCATGTATGATTTCATTTTTTTTCACAAGTTAGCGGAAAATGACACTTTCTGAGGAAAAAAATAAAAATAATAAAGTTTCCATTTCTGCTAACTTCTGGCAAAAAAAAAAAATCTCCCACGGACTCACTATGCCACTCAGTGAATACCTTGGGGTGTCTACTTTCCGAAACTGGGTCATTTGTGGGGTGTGTTTACTGTTCTGGCATTTTGGGCGGGGCTAAATTGTGAGCAGCCATGTAAAAGCTAAAGGTACTCGTTGGAATTTGGGTCCCTTTGCGCACCCAGGCTGCAAAAAAGTGTCACTCATGTGGTATCGCCGTACTCAGGAGAAGTAGGGCAATGTGTTTTGGGGTGTATTTTTACATATACCCATGCTGGGTGAGAGAAATATCTCTGTAAACTGACAGCTAAAAATTTTTAAAAAGTTGTCGTTTACAGAGATATTTCTCACACCCAGCATGGTTATATGTAAAAATACACCCCAAAACTCAATGCCCTACTTCTCCTGAGTACGGCGATACCACATGTGTGACATTTTTTTGCAGCCAAGATGCTCAAAGGGGCCCAAATGCCAATGAGTACCTTTAGGATTTCACAGGGCATTTTTACACATTTGGATTCCAGACTTCTTCTGACGCTTTAGGGGCCCCTAAAATGCCAGGGCAGTATAAATACCCCACAAGTGACCCCATTTTAGACAGAAGACACCCCAAGGTATTCCGTGAGGGGTATGGTGAGTTCATGTAAAATTTTATTTTTTGTCACAATTTAGTAAAATATGAGACTTTGTAAAAAAACAAAATAAAATAAAAATATATCAATTTCTGCTAACTTGTGCCAAAAAATTTTTTTTCTGTGAACTAGCCATGCCCCTCACGGAATACCTTGGGGTGTCTTCTTTCCAAAATGGGGTCACATGTGGGGTACCTATACTGCCCTGGCATTTTAGGGCCTTAAAGCGTGAGAATCCAAAATGCGCAAAAATGCCCTGTGAAATCCTAAAGGTACTCATTGGTTTTAGGGCCCCTTTGCGCATCCAGGCTGCAAAAAAGTGGCACACATGTGGTATCGCCGTACTCAGGAGAAGTAGGGCAATGTGTTTTGGGGTGTATTTTTTTTACATATACCCATGCTGGGTGTGAGAAATATCTCTGTAAATGACAACTTTTAAAAAAAAATTATACAAAGTTGTCATTTACAGAGATATTTCTCTCACCCAGCATGGGTATATGTAAAAATACACCCCAAAGCACATTGCCCTACTTCTCCTGAGTACGGCGATACCACATGAGTGACACTTTTTTGCAGCCAAGATGTGCAAAGGGGCCCTAAAACCAATGAGTACCTTTAGGATTTTTACAGGACATTTTTACGCATATGGATTCTCACGCTTTAGGGCCCCTAAAATGCCAGGGCAGTATAAATACCCCACATGTGACCCCATTGTGGAAAGAAGACACCCCAAGGTATTCCGTGAGGGGCATGGCAAGTTCACAGAATTTATTTTTTTTCGGCACAAGTTAGCGGAAATTGATATATATATATATATATTTTTTTTTACAAAGTCTCAAATTTCCACTAACTAGTGACAAAAAATAAAATTTTACATGAACTCACTATACCCAGCACAGAATACCTTGGGGTGTCTTCTTTCTTAAATGGGTTAACATTTGGGGTGTTTGTACTGCCCTGGCATTTGAGGGTCTACGCAATCATTACACGTATGGCCAGCATTAGGAGTTTCTGCGATTCTCCTTATATTGAGCATACGGGTAATGAGATTTTTTTTTTCCGTTCAGCCTCTGGGCTGAAAAAAAAAAATGAACGGCACAGATTTCTTCATTCGCATCGATCAATGTGGATGAAAAAATCTCTGCCAAAAAATGTGCAAAAAAAAAAGTAGCAAGTCCCCATTCACACGTCCTCAAAAATGTCTGCATCTATTCCGCAATTCTGCGGAATAGATGCGGACCTATTCAGTGTGAATGGGGCCGGCGGTGATGCGGAAAGCACACTATGTGCTCGACGCATCAGCATTTGTGGAGCTGCGGCCGCAAAGTTCTGGGTTTCGGCCCCCAAACATCCGGCCGCAGCTCTGCAAAAGATAGAGCATGTCCTATTCTTGTCCGCAATTGCGGACAAGAAAAGGCATTTTCTATATAGTTCTGGCAATGTGCGGATCCGCAAAATGTGGAAAGCACATTGCCGGTGTCCGTGTTTTAAGGATCCGCGGATCCATGGATCCGCAAAACACATAGGGACGTCTGAATGAGCCTTACAGGGGGGTGATTAGTGACAGGGGGTGATCAGGGGGGTGACATGGGGTGATCAGGGGTTAATCAGGGGTTAATCAGGGGTTAATCAGTGACGGGGGGGGTGGATGGGGGGGTCTGTGTGGTGATTGGTGCACTTACAAAAGTTTCCTTTGGTGGTCCCAAGCTAAAGGGACCACCAAAGGAACGAACAGCAAGCATATCAGACGCTGTTAACAAAACAGCGTCTGATATTCCATTTTTTTTTAACTTCTACAGCCTGCCAGCACATGATCAGCACTGGCAGGCTGTAGTTAAAGTTCTCCCCGACGCGATCCTGTGAACGTGCGCACGCGCCTGCGCGCATTCACAAGAAACCTCGCGTCTCGCGAGATGACGAGCCCGTGCGTCTAGGAGGAACAAACCGACCGCCGCCAGGACGCAATGCTGCGTTTGGCGGTCGGCAAGAGGTTAATTATCTGAGAACCTCTTTAAGGCCAAAATAGGCTTTGTCTTTAAGGGGATAAAACACATGCCCACTTTTTTTATAATAAATCTACAGAAAAAATAGATAGGTTTGTAAATACATATAATTTTCTGTTTTGTATTTCTCCTGAGTTTAAAACTGTATTATAAAACGGAATTTCCAATTCTACGAGTTTCAGCATTAAGCAGTCGCATCACATATTCAATGGATAAAAATCTAACCTATCTCCTTTATGAATCCCATACATGGTGCGCCTAACTAGAGTGAATTGATTCTAAAATCTAAATAAATGTGATTCAACACAAATTTCACCAAAATTCTTGTGAACGAATCTGAAGTTTTGTCGAATTGATTTATATGAATCATGTTAAAGGACACTAGTACTGTACATAAGTGCAGGGAAGATAAAGGCAGAGGATCACATGACCCCAGGTGGGGCTCGACTGGTGGGCTTGACCACAATGCTGAGGCAGAATATTGGCTGGTCTATCTGGCTTTGTACTAACTGTAAAGCACAGACACCATTGTGTGCTCAGCCACTAGTGTGATAGGACATGGTTGTCCTATATGCAAAAGACACGCAAGAAACCTGCCATTATAAGTAGTGTTGAGCGAACTGTTCGAGCATAGTTCGGGTTCGTACCGAATTTTGGGGTGTTCGGGACACAGACCCAGACCCGAACATTTTCAAAAAAGTTTGGGTTCGGGTCTGTTGTTCGGCGATTTCTTCCCGCTTTCTAAAGGGCTGCACAGCAGCCAATCAGCTAGCATTTTACTTCTTGCCCTAAGAAGCCATCACAGCCATGCCTACTAATGGCATGGCTGTGATTGGCCAAGTGCAGCATGTGACCAAGCCTCTATTTAAGCTGGAGTCATGTAGCGCCGCACATCACACTGCTCTGATTAGTGTATAGAGAGGACGCAGCTGCTGTGAGGGCGAGATTAGGCAGGGAAAAGTCAGCAAAAGCACCTAGTGAAGTGATCGATCTATAGCTGTGAATCATTCAACTTCTGCTAGTTAATTGTTCACTGGTTTTTAGGCTGCACAATGCGTTTTTCTGTCACTTTTTTCTGGGGTGATCGGTGGCCATTTTGTGACTTGTGGTGCACCAGCACAAGCTGCCACCAAGTCCATCAATCCATCAATACTAGGTTTTTTTTTTTTGCTATATCTTACATCAGGGGCTTGGCTGTGCTTATCTGGTGTCCCAGCAGTGGCTGGCAAAGTATAATAGTGTCCAGCAAAGGGTATATTTTGTTCTGGGGTGAAATTCAATAGGCAAAAAAGCAATACCGTAAATCAGTGGTTTCAGCTGTGGCTGGCCAAGTTTAATAGTGTCCTGCAAAGGATATATTTTGTTCTGGGGTGAAATTCAATTGCCAAAATAGCAATACCATAAATCAGTGATTTCAGCTGTGGCTGCCCAAGTTTAATAGTGTACGGCAAAGTATATATTTTGTTCTGGGGTGACATTCAATTGCCAAAATCGCAATACCGTAAATCAGGTGTCCCAGCAGTGGCTGGCCAAGTTTAATAGTGTCCGTCATAGGATATATTTTGTTCTGGGGTGATATTCAATTGCCAAAATAGCAATACCGTAAATCTGGTGTCCCAGCAGTGGCTGGCCAAGTTTAATAGTGTCCGGCATAGAATATATTTTGTTCTGTGGTGAAATTCAATTGCCAAAATAGCAATACCATAAATCAATGGTTTCAGCTGTGGCTGGCCAAGTTTAATAGTGTCCGGCAAAGGATATATTATTTTCTGCGGTGAAATTCAGTTGCAAAAATAGAAATACAGTAAAACTGTTGTTCCAGCTGTTGCAGGTTTCATTTGAATCTGTCCATAAAAGAGTATATTATTTTCTGGGGTGAAAATCAGTAGCAAAAATAGAAATACAGTAAAACTGCTGTCCCAGCTGTGGCTGGCCAAGTTTAATAGTGTACGGCAAAGGATAGATTTTGTTCTGGGGTGAAATTTAATTCACAAAATAGCAATACCCTGAATCTGGTGTTCCAGCTGTTGCAGGCCTAGTTTAGATCTGTCCGTAAAAGGGTATATTTTTTCTGGGGTGAAATTCAATTGCCAAAATGGCAAAATGCGGAACAGAATTGCGCACGTGTGAATGGGGCGTTAGAATAAATGCATACTTTACTTATTTGGGCAGTTAAGGGGCCAAAACTGACCAAATAACTGAAGTATGAACTTAACCTTACAGGTCGATGTTAGCGTCAAGCAGAAGCACACTCCTTTTACAACGTCGTCAGCTGATTCCACATAGATGTCTACAGAACTTGTTCTATTAAACTCTTTAGAGCCCCCCCACAGAGGGGCGAGGGTGTCAGCAGTAAGTATGTGTTGACGTCACTGATTATTTTGCCCTTTCTTTGATCCATCAGAACTAGTGTTGAGCGCGAATATTCGAATAACAATTTTTTTTAGCGAATATCGGCACTTCGCAAATTCGCGAATATTGCGAATATAGCGCTATATATTTGCAATTTCGAATATTCATATTTTTTTTTTAAGTTGTTAATCCTTGTTGCTCTCTGGTTGTCTTTCCACTTCCCAAAAGCTGTTCTGACCTGTCCGGAGGATTCTTGGCTCCCTGCCCGCTCCAGTCAATGCCCATTGCTGCTTCTGCCGACTTCCCGTGTGCATGGGAACGCCTCCATGCTAAAATGTACTGTCGGATGTGAGAATCACGATCTCACAAATTTGACTAAGTTTTAATAGCAATGTGATTATTATAACCTGAATTACTCGCATTGTGAATTCAACTTACAGCTGGGTTCCTAATGGTTGTATTTAAAGAATATAACGAATAGCATGAATTCACGAATATAGCACTATATTCTCAATCTTCGTTATATTCTAGCAACAACCATTAGGAACCCAGCTCTAAGTTGAATTCGCAATGCAAGTATATGTTTGCTTTGTGAAATCAGCTTAGAGCTGAGTTCCTAATGGTTGTTGCTAGAATATAACGAAGATAGAGAATATAGTGCTATATTCGTGATATTCGTTGTATTCTAGCAATACAACCATTAGGAACCCAGCTCCAAGTTGAATTCTCAATGCAAGTATATGTTCGCATTAAGAAATCAACTTAGAGCAGAGATCCTAATGGTTGTATTGCTAGAATATAACGAAGATTGAGAATATAGTGCTATATTCGTGATATTCGTTATCTTCGTCAATTCTAGCAATACAAGTTACAACCATCAGGAACTCAGCTCTGTTTAATTCGCAATGTGAATATAAATTTGCGTAACATTCGCAATATATAGAATGACGAATATTCGATTCCGACGAATATATGACGAATATTCAATCAAATATTCGCGAAATATTGCGAAATCAAATATCGCACCTCCCGCTCATCACAAGTCAGAACAATAACCCCCAAAAAACGGATCCTGTCTGTTGAGCATCAGCCTTCACTCAGTCAGCATTTGGTCAGTAATCCATCAATATTGCTGATGCCAAAAAATACCAGGAGTGGATCCAAAACAGAGATGACACGTTACTGGAATATTTGCATGTCCTGCTTTTGGCTACCATATCATAAGCCAATTCTGATGGGACCATGCAGGCCTTACAGCTGCTACACAGACAGGATCCGTTGTGTGTCTCATTTTTCCTTCCTTCTGACAGATCAGAAGAAGGGTCAAATAAATGGTGATGTCATCCAGGCCAAAAAGGCAAACTAGTGGCCCAGTCCTAGAGTGGGGAGGGTGGGAGAACAGCTTCAGAATCCACATAGTGACCCAATGTAGTGGCCAAATAGTGGTGAGGTGGAAGCAGCATGAGGAACCACAGAGTGGTCCAGTGACATAGTGCTGAGGTGGCAGCAGCAGCAGCATGAGGAGGCTACAGAGTGGCACAATGACAGAGTGTGGCGATGGCAGCAGCAGAATGAGGAGTCCACAGAGTGGCAAGATGACATAGTGTTGAGGTAGCAGCAGCACAAGGAGACTGCAGAGTGGCAAGATGACATAGTGTGGAGGTGGCAGCAGCATCAGGAGATCACAGAGTGGCACAGTGACAGAGTGTGGAGGTGGCAGCAGCATAAGGAGACCACAGAGTGGCAAGGTGACATAGAGTGGAGGTAGCAACAGCATCAGGAGACCACAGAGTGGCACAGTGACAGAGTGTGGAGGTGGCAGCAGCATAAGGAGACTACAGAGTGGCAAGGTGACATAGAGTGGAGGTGGCAGCACCATCAGGAGACAATAAAGTGACCCGGTGACAGAGTGGGGAGGTGGGTGGCACTAACAGTACCCGCTGACGATGGTGAGTGTAAGAAGGAGCACTTGGCATCAGTTGGGTGGCAGCAGCAGCAGAATAGTAGCTGAGGCAGGTAGCCAGAAGTTTAGGTGAGGCAGCATGGATGATCTAAACTAATGCATCACTAATGCCGAATGATGACAATTCGGCTGTCACTACACAAGCAAGTGAGCATGCATCTGGCCATTTGCGCAAGTGACTCGGAGGGACTCCCTGCTTTCCTCTCCACTGCATACTGCCACTGTGTGTCTGGGTCATCTACGTCGTCTTTCTCATCTCCCTCTTGTTCCTCTGGCTGCTCCTGCTCCTCCTCTCCTGTCATCTGTGTAGAAAAACCACTCATTTCGCTATACATTGCTTGTGCTCCAATGTCCTCCTCCAGTTTAGCACCCACAGGGCTCGTGTTGCCATGAGTTGTAGGCATCACTTTTCCAGTCCCCTGACCAGTCAGATTTACCAGCATTTTTTCCAGGATATGAATCAGTGGAATGACGTTGTTCATCCCATAGTCCTGGCAACTGACAAATAAAGTGGCCTCCTCAAAGGGCACGACCGAACTGCAGGGATCACGCATGAGCTGCCACTAATTAACATCGAAGTTATACAGGGGAGTACCTCTGTCCACTTGGATCATCAAGAAATAGTTGATGGCCTTTCTCTTTTCGTATAGTCAGTCCAACATATGGAGGGTGGAATTCCAACGGGTGGAAACATTGCATTTCAGCCTATGTTGGGGGACGCCGTTCTGCTGCTGTAGGTCAAGGAGGGTGTGCTTGGCGGTGTACGAGTGGCTGAAGTGCATGCAAAGTTTCCTGGCCATTTTTAGGATGTCTTGCAGATGGGTGGAAGACTTCAGGAACTGCTTGACAACCAGATTGAATCGCATGGCTCAGACCTCCTTGACGCAGCACCGACACCATGTTTTTCCCTTTGTCAGTCATCATGGTTCCAATTTTGAGTTGTCGCGGAGAAAGCCAGGATTTGATTTCTTGATGAAGGACATAGAGCAGTTCCTCCCCTTTGTGACTCAGTTCGCCCAAGAAAACGAGGTGTAAAACAGCGTGACACTGCCGTGCCCTGCACATGTATGCTGGAGGAGCACTGTGAATTGTCTCTGCAGTAGAAGCTAGGGACACGGTGGAGGATGAGGAGGCAGAGGTGGACATTGTCGCAGGACCAATGGCGTGAGAACGTGGAGGCGGAAGCGGCGTCACCTGGCCAAGTTGCTGGTGTGGCTGGGCAGGAACCTCATTTACCCAGTGGGCCGTAAAGGACATATATTGCATAGAGCATAGTTACAGCTACAGACCAATTTTCCCAAGAAGGCTGTATCACAAACAAATTTCACCATTGAATGGCTAATCGACGCAATTACTCAGTCCCTACAGAAGAAAGTCTACATTGACCAACCAATTTTCCCAAAAAAGGCTGTATCACAGACAAATTTCACCACTGAATGGCTAATCGACGAATTGTTAGTCTCTACATAAGATAATCTTCAATCACCCATCAATTTTCCCAAAAAAGGCTGTTTTACAAAAAAATGTCACCTCTGAATAGCTAATAGACACAATTACTCAGTCCCTACAGAAGAATGTCTACATTCACTGATCAATTTTTCCAAAAAACGATGTATCACAAATTTTTTTTACCTCTGAATAACAATGTAAATTCACCGCAGAACAGCTAATAAGAAGTACATATTTTTCATATTAATGAACACCAACAATGGCTGTATGACAATATAAATTCACCGCAGAACGGCATAACACATACTTATTTTTGCTATTAGTACAGTGCAACAATGTCTGTATGATAATGTAAATTCACCACCGCACGGCTAATAACACGTGCTTATTTTTCCCATTAATAAACCCCAATAATGGCTATATAACAATGTATGTTCACTGCAGACAGGCTAAGAAGACGTATTCTTTTTCCTATTACTACACCACAAAAAAAACTGTAGAACGGCTAATAGGTCATAGGTATCTATCCTATTAGTACACTCCGTAAATGGCTGTAGTACAATGGAACTTCACCGCTGAACAGCAAATAATAAAACATTTTTGCCACTAATACATGACAAAAAGGGCTTTAGAACATATAACTGCAGTCATGAACGGCAAGTAAACCTTTTTTTGCCACTAATACACGCCAAAAAGGGCTGTAATTTTCCCACTTCCCCACACAATGGCTAATAAGCCCTTTTTCTTTTTCACCACGAATACACTCCATAAAAAGGCTTTAAAACAATATAACTATAGCGAATGGCAAAGAAAGTTTTTTTTTGTCAATAATACACGACAAAAAGGGCTTTCATTTTCTCACTTCACCACACAATGGCTAATAAGCCCTTTTTCTTTTTCCTCACTAATACACTCCAAAAAAAGACTTTAGAACATATAACTGCAGCCGTAAATGGCAAATGATATTTTTTTTTGCCACTAATGCACGCCAAAAAGGGCTGTCATTTTCTCACTTCAACACACAAGGGCTAATAAGCCTTTTTTCTTTTTTCCCACTAATACATGCCAAAAAAAGGCTTTAGAACATATAACTGCGGCCGTGAACGGCAAATAGGGCTAATACACGCCAAAAAGGGCTGTAATTTTCTCACTTCACCACACAACAGCTAATAAGCCCCCTTCCCCCCCCCCCTCTAATACATACATGGCAAATCATTTTTTTCCCCCACTAATACATGTCAAAAAGGGCTTTAATTTTCTCATTTCACCACACAACGGCTAATAAGCCCTTTTCCAAAAGGGCTGTAATTTTCTCACTTCACCACACAACAGCTAATAAGCCCCCTCCCGCTCTAATACATACATGGCAAATCATTTTTTTCCCCCACTAATACATGTCAAAAAGGGCTTTAATTTTCTCATTTCACCACACAACGGCTAATAAGCCCTTTTTCCCCACTAATACAGGCCACAAAAAGGCTTTAGCACATTTAACTGCGGCAGTAAACGTCAAATAATAATTTTTTGCCGTTAATGCACGACAAAAACGGTTGTAATTTTCTCACTTTCACACACAACGGCTAGTAAGCCCTTTTTCTTTTTTCCCACTAATACACTCCAAAAAGGGCTTTAGAAAATATAACTGTGGCCATGAACGGCAAATAATTTTTTTTTTTGCCACTAATAAACACCAAAAAGGGCTGTAATTTTTCCACTTCATCACACAACAGCTTTTTTCTTTTTCCCCACTAATACACGCGAAAAACTTTAGAACATATAACTGCAGCCGTGAACGGTAAATAAGGTTTTCTTTTTGCCATTAATACACACAAAAAGGGCTGTAATTCTCTCACTTCACCACACAACGGCTAATAAGCCCTTTTTCTTTTTCCCCACTAATACATGCCAAAAAAAGTCTTTAGAACATATAACTGCGGCAGTGAACTGCAAATAGTATTTTTTTGCCACTAATAAACGCCAAAAAGGGCTGTAATTTTCTCACTTCAACACACAATGGCTAATAAGCCCCTTTTTTTATTCCCCACTAATACACGCCAAAAAAAGGCTTTAGAACATATATAAAACTGCACTGTACAAGGGCTAATTAGACACCAATACCAAGAACGGTTTGCTGGAATTACAGAGGTATTGCAAACCTGAAATGAGCAGCAGTATATTGGCAATTTGGATCCGCAGTCAGTGCAGCAAGGTGTAATAGGATTGCCCTATACCCCAGGCTGTAAACACCCCTATTGAACCCTGTTCTGCTTCAATACTGTGGAATAATTCCTCCCTATTAGTGATGAGCGAGCATGCTCGGCCGAGTACCTGTTCAGCTCAAGCATCGCTATGCTCGGCATGTGGCGGTCGAATACCACGTGTGCTCGAGTTTCCTCCCCGCACATTTGGCGCCTCCTAAGCAGCCAATCAACATTCAGGTAAGTAATTTCCTTCAGTGTAATGCCATAGCCATGTTAGCTATTAGCCTTACACTGATTGGCTGGACGGAACACGTGATACCAGTTTATATAGGAGCCGATGTCATGCGCTCGGATCAGCGTCAGGGAGAGCAGACAGTAGGCAGGGACAGATAGCGTTTTGCTGGAAATTCACAGATTTAACTCCAAAAAGCTATTGAAGGACCAAACAGTCCTCTTAAGGACTACAGTGTGTGTTTGACAGCAGTGCAGCACAATTTTTTTTTTCTACCAGGGGTTGAATTCAGCAGTATCAGGGACCGGCGTCTTCAGAAAGGGACAGATAGTGCAGGGCTGAAAAATCGCTTTTTTAAGTACCCAAAAGCTTTTAAAAGACTGAAAGATTTGATATTAGTGAGATCTACAGTACGCCATCAGAAAGAAGTGTGTTTAGCAGACATTATAAAAAGGGGCTTATTCACTAAATGTGTAAGTTTTGGATGAGGTGTTATTAAATACTGTGTACAGGCCAGCCCCCCAAAGGCATAGAGTGCAAGTTTGTGCCACGTGTCCACCTTGGACACCCAATAGTTGTAAGGCACAGAGGGATCACTGAAGACGCTGACACGGTTTGCTATGTAGTCCTTCACCATCTTCCTAAATGTTTCCCTCCTTATGACACTAGGTCGCGCATCAGGGTGAGGGTGCTGACGGGGTGTCATGAAACTGTCTTGTAGAGTGTTATCCTGCCTCTGTTGAAACTGTGCTGTCCCCCCCGCATCTCCCCTCCTGCGTTGTCGAAGGAACTACGTACTCTGCCTCCAGTGTTGTCATATGGAAATTTTCTAAGCAATTTTTAAACAAGGACATTCTGTTATCGCATCGTTTTGCTCGTCCTCTCCACCACAAGAATGAGAGATGAGAGGTTCTCTTTGTAGGAAGGGTCAATAAGGGTGAACAACCAGTAATCCGTGTTGTCTAACATGCGAGTAATGCAGGGGTTGCGGGTAAGGCAGCCTAACATGAAGTCAGCCATGTGTGCCAGATTCCCAACAGGCAAGACTTTTCTGTCGTCATTAGGAGGATGACTCTCATTTCCTTATCCTCTTCCTTCTTTCCTGCCCATCTATGCAGAACAGATGGAATAAACCTGCAATTGTTACTACCCTCTGTAGTGTAGGCAACTGTCTCTTGCTCCTCCTCCTCATTATCATCTTCTTCCAATTCACACTAAGAAGCCGAATTGATGGTGTTCTGGCTATCACCCTGTATTATGTCTTCCCCCTAGTTCCACCTCTTCCACATGTGAAGCTTCCGCCTTCATCGTTACCAGCCAGCGTATCACTAAAGAACATGTGGCCTAGGCATGGTATGGTCGGATCCCGGATATTAAGGTGGGATCCTCATGGCCATATCAGCATTTGTCCCATGTACAATTTTCCCTTCTTCACTGGGCAGAGGTTGTTTTCTGCCCCTCTGATGGCCCTGATTAGTTGAGGGCTGGGCCTGTTATGTTCCAGGGTTTGATTTTTAATTGTTATGGTTTGAGTTTGAGTTTCTGACTAGGCTGTAAAATAAAATATGTTATGGTTATTTGGTTATTTATGAGTTCTTATAAAGTTCATGCCATTGGTTTAACTTCACTCTTGTGTGTTAGGTTTTTAGTTATATTAATGTATACGTTTGGGAGGTTTGTTGCGCATGGTACATATATGCTGTATGATTGCCATGTGTTTGAGCTTGCCGAGCTACAAAGCTGCCAACAAGTTATGGCCATTATCAGACACAACCATCCTGGTCCCTTATACCCTGCCACAGATCTGCAACGGTGTGCTGTTTGTCACCCAAGCAAATGAATTTCAGCAAGACCTGTTGCCGCTTCCCCATGAGAGTTTGCAGTGGAGCAGGAGGTGGAGGCGGGGGGGAAGAAGGGGGGGGGGGGGGGTTGCAGCCACTAATGTAGGTGGTGGCAGAAATCCTGATGAAAGTAGTGCCCGCAATCCTTGGCGTCAGTGGCACCTGTGCCATCCCAGGTTACCACTCACTACCGGTATCCACAAGGTTCACCTAGTGTGTCATCACAGAAATGTAGCATCCCTGGCCAAAAGCACTTGTTCGTGTATCTGTCGTTAAGTAGACCTTCCCAATAATTTCATTGTTCAGGGCACGGGTGATGTTATGGGACACTATTGCTGGTGTAATGCGGAGATGGCACACCGAGAAAAATAGTGGCGGCTGGGAACTGAGTAACAAAGGACGGCCTCTGCCATGAGGCTGAGGAAAGCCTCAGTGTCCACAGGCCTAAATGGCAATATTTCCATGGCTCGAAATATTGAAAGGTGTGCATTTAGTGCTATGGCCTGTGGGTGGGTGGCGGGGTATTGGCGCTTACGTTCAAAGGCCTGGGGACATCTGTACAGAAGTGGGTGTGCTAGCTGATGGTGCTTGCGAAGGCCCAGCTGCAGGGTGGGAGTCATCCTGGCCTGCGTCTAGGACAGAGGATTGGCCAGCACGTAACACAGGGGAGGAAGAGAAGGCAGTGGTGTGACCCACAGACACTGATTGTGGACCCAGGGGTTCGGCCCATCTATTAGGGTGCTCTGATGCCATGTATTGGATCATACTGGTGGTGTTGAGGTTGCTAGTGTTCCCACCCCTACTCATTTAGCCTCCAGTGTACAGTCTCCCCCCATTATGTGTTTGAGGTTTTATTGTTATGGTTTGAGTTAGTTTATTAATAGGATGTAAAATATGTTATGGTTATTGTTATTTATGAAATGTTGAGATCTTATTTTGATATGGCACAGTTTGCTAATTAAAAATCATTTTTCGTCCTCACTTTCCTCAAAAAAGCCCCAGACTGCGGAACACCTACCCCTTGGCAAGGGAGATTTGCGTAAGGGAGAACAGTTGCGGGCCTGTTTGTTGTGGCCTGCCTTCTCCCTTTCGCCACCCCACAGCCTCTTCCAGACTGTTGCGGTGCTGTGGCTCCCTCCCCCTCTGTCCTGCTGTCCTTGCTTGGCTTTCCACCTTCCCAGGTTGGGTCAGTGATATCATCGTCCCCCATCTACAAACCACTTCCTCACTCTGGTCATCGTCCTGACTTGTGTTGACCTAACAAGACCCTACTTATTGACAACTGTTAACCAAATGACCATAAAGGGACACGCATTTACAATTTCACAAACTTTATTAGTTGATAAAACACCAACGACATACACAATATCAATATAAAAATAATTATATATAGCAGCAATACAGGTAGTAGCCAAGACATGTGGCTCCCCTCCCACACATAGAAAACACCGATAGTTCACCTATATAAGGTAAAAACCTTTTACAAAAGTACTGGCATAGATAAACACATCCCCAATATAACAATTGTATAATAGAACCAAGCCCCACTAAAAAATGGTATAGTGGATAAACCACACAAACACTGCAGCAAGGAGGCATATATATTCCATAAATGTATACCTGAGGGACACTTAGAGAGGAGAACACGGGTTTTCGATTGCAGAGAGGAGAGCCCACCCCGACGTACGTTTCGCTCCGCTTTCTCAAGGGGCGTGTTTGAATCGATCTCTCTAACCTCTATATATATCCATGTTCATCAGGTATAATATAAAATACATGTGTGTGTTGTTAATTTTAAACTGACCTCCTCATCGTAAAACACGCTGGGAGCGCGTCACATCTCCGCGCCGTCGCGCCGCCTCTGACATCACAAACTCGCGAGGCAGCGCATAGCAGCTAACCAGTCAGCCGCATGATCTCGCGGCATCATGACGCAAACAGGAGTCAAAAAAACAACGCCCACCAGACATCCATCAAGCCGCGGGATCATGCGTAAAGACATCAACACTAGAGTACGTATCTGGAGATAAGTCACGTGTTGCGGCATTACGCCGCATTCGTGACATACAAGGACAGCATCCTTTCCTCAAAAAAATGGTCACAAGACTTTATCATTACAAAAGTATGTGGGACAGATAATACTCGCAAAAATGCTGCCTACAGTTATGTAGGACACACAGCAAGAAAGGCAAAAACAGAAAAAGGAATAGGACAAAAAAGAATTAACAATAATAATACTAATGAGTACTCCATTACCTAAAATGGGGTACGGTCACCAAAACCGGATACAAAATATAAGATACATGTATATATATTAATGTGAAAACCTGTGTTACACGGTCATTCGATCCTATCTTGATCAAGTAACCTTCATATAAACGTGAAAATAACCTCTTATATAAAAAAAAACCATAAAGTGACAGTGACTAAAGTGCTCAGTGCAATGTGAACATGCAAGTGCCAGAAATAAATAAAAGATTATATAGAATTGTTACAAAAGTACCCTGATAAAAGTGATAATTCATTTTCAATGCAGTTATAAATAGCCAACTGGCTAGTACATAATAAATATATACACAAATATAAAATTTAAAATTTATGCATAATTCATGTATCCATTCATATATCATGTAACCCCATCTACATATCCAAAGCTACCCCACCCTAGCTAAGAATATATCCAAAATTCCTCCTTCTCTCATATAATAAGATAAAATAAATTAGATAATAAATAATAAATAACAATTTTGCCCGACTGCATAATCCAAAACGAAAAAGTCCATAAGGAAAGAGTCCATCACATGTCCAAAACGAATCTCCAGCCTGCCATTTCATCTGTACCCAACATGATCTAAAAAAACATGAATGTAAAAAGTTAGAGCAATGCAATATATATTATATGATAATTAAAAAAATTTTTTAATTAAAAACAATAATCCGTAAGCATCAGTGTGAATTACCAGGCCACAGGAGCACGAGAGAGAAAGAAAGGGAGGCAGAAATCTATATGTAACTGCTTATCCGACAGATTTTACAACGTACATGTATATATGGAGTAGAATTCTTTATAAGAATGGAGCATAAGTGATTCCCTCATTGAGACCATGAGGTGATACTGTATTAAGAAGAAAAATCCACTTTGTTTCTCGCTGCGCGAGATCTTCTTAAGATTACCTCCTCTTGGTGACATAATGACCCTATCAATTCCTCTAAAGTGCAACAGGGATCCATCTGATCCATGCCTTTCTTTAAAATGGCGGGAGTGTTTTCAGTGATGTTAGATCTTCTTCATCTTTAGCTGCCTCTATAGATAGGACATGTTCTCTCACCCTTCTTTTCAGCTGCCGCGACGTCATCCCCACATATATAAGGTCACACGGGCAATTGGCCCAGTAAATGACACCCACTGTAGCGCAATTGATGGTGTGTGTGATTTTAAAAGTCCTCCCATGATCAAAATTATGAAAATGGGAAGCTTTTCCATATTTTTACACGCTACACACTTCCCACAAGCACTACTCCCCATGGAGTTCCCTTTGTACCAAAGGGGTTAGGGGGCTCATGAGTATATAGGCTCCGAGTTAGATGGTCTCGTAAGTTCTTTGCCCTACGGTATGTGATAGATGGACGGTCTGGTATAACATCCTGTAGTTGTGGGTCCTGTGTGAGGATGTTCCAGTATTTGGTCAGGGCTGCATTAACCGCCTACCACTTAGGATTAAAGTTTGTAATAAATCTGACCACTGGTTTGTCCTCACGTCTCACCTTTTTATGGAGTAAATCTCTTCTACTGGTGGATTTTGCTCTATTGTATGCTCTCTCAATACATCTTTTCCATAGCCTCTGTCTTGAAAACGCCCTCTCAAGTCGTCCGCCTGCAACTCAAAAGCAAAATCGGATGAACACACCCAGCGCGCCCTCAGGAACTGCCCCACGGGTATGTTTTTAATCAAATTACCAGGATGTGAAGAACTGGCATGTAATACTGCATTCACCGATGTTTCTTTCCTATATAGGTCAGTTGTCATCCGACCCTCTGAATCCACATGGAACATGACATCCAAAAACTCCATCCTTGTACGAGCCACCTTGAAGGTAAGTTTAATATTGAGTGCGTTGGAATTCAACTGTGCCACAAAATTAGCAAAAGTTTCTGGTGTCCCCTGCCAGATCACAGCGACGTCATCAATATAGCGTCCCCAATACTGGACGCCATTGGCCTCTGGCAGGGGATCTGTCTGGAGGATCCTCCTCTCCCACAGCCCCAGGAACAAATTAGCATACGAGGCGCACAGGCCGCCCCCATTGCTGTGCCCGGAGCTGTAGGTAGAAGGACCCCCAAACATAAAGAAATTATGCGTCAAGACATACTCCAAAAGTGACAGGAGAAATTCACACTACGTCTATCCATATTGGAACTATTTAGATAGAATGAGACTGCATCCAGCCCATCACGATGGTTGATAGACGTGTACAAGGATTCCACATCACATGTGGCTATAGACATATCAGGCTCAAGTGGATCTCCTCCATCTTTTTCAGTATGTCTGTTGTGTCTTTCAAAAAGATGGTAATTCTTCCACCAGTGGTTGTGAAGTAATCAACATACTTGCAAATAGCATCGCTCACTCCATCAATGCCAGCAATTATGGGTCGTCAGGTGGATTCAGAGGGTCTTTGTGTATCTTCGGTAACAAATACAAAGTTGGAATTACCGGATGTTCGGGTAATAAAAAGTTAAACTGTTTTGATGTTATTATCCCATCATCTACTCCCCTTTGAAGAATCTCCATAAGCTCCTGTTTAAATTTTATGAGTGGGTTAAAGGTCAATTTTTGTCAACAGTCACTATTGCGTAGCTGTCGCAAAACTTCCCTTTCATACATTGCTGAAGGCCATGGGACAATGTTCCCACCCTTGTCCGCAGGTTTGATTACAACATCTGGCCATTGCTCAATTTCCTTAAGTGCCTGTCTTTCACCTCTTGTACAATTGTCATTACTCCCGTGGTTTGTTATTCTTGATAACTCCCTTCCACCAACTTCACAAATATTGCGACATTAGGGAATAGGGAGAGAGCAGGAAAGTTAGTCGATTTCGGAATGAGTGACTTGGAAACTCACCAAAAGATGTGGTTTCATCTTGTTCTTCTAATAAGGAGACCAAGTTGTTCAAGGTCTCCTGTTCTGATGGAGATGGTCGAGTGGGAATCACTTCGTGATGTATATATTTTATTAAAAACCAAACGTCGGGCAAACAAATGGAGATCCTTCACTGTTGAGAAAAATCATAATTACTCGATGGCGAAAAAGACAGACCTCTCCCTAAAATGGAAAGTTGGTCATGTGTCAAAACACGATCCGTTAGGTTGATTACCTGTAATTTCTGGTTGGTATCCTGGCGCCTCTTACTGCCAGGTTGTGTAGCCTCTACCATTTTTCGTTTCTGAAAACGTTTCGGATATCTATGTGGTTCATGATCTTTGTGCTACCATCTTCACTGGCTGATGTACGGGAGGAAATAGAAGGCGTACGGGACCGTCCCTCTTCAGGTTTATACTTCCAGCGATATACCCTGTTTAAATCCTTATCTTGTGTGTCCCGCTGGAATTTCCTCATCTTTACATTTTTAATCTGTTTCTCCCATGTCAAAAAGTTATCATCGAGTTCTTTATGTGTGTGTAGCGTTGGCATCACTAACTATTTTTCCTGTGTGTTTTCACAGAAGAGTCCCTTACAGTATGGACTTTCGGTCAAGAGACACTGCCTGGATGTCCCAGGTGGGAGGCAGCTTTGCAGGTGAGTGCGGGTGTTGGTGATGACCCTGAGCCGCAGGAGCACGAGTGAGTTGAGGCGCAGATTAAAAACACACTCCTATAGGCGTATGAAGCTTTGGTGGAATAAGGCCACCCTAGACAAATATGTGGAAAAGGACTTATCCCTAGAGGACTGAGGTACAAATTTTCCCCTCTATGGACAGGATGACAATGAGGTTCAGGGGAAAAGTGGGAGTCCGCTTGTGGATCCTGCTCTTTGACCTTGATGCGCACCTCATTATGGAGCACAATACTAAGACTATGTCTAGCTTGGAATTAGAAGCCTTAGGGCTTGAAGACCAGCTATCACAAAAACTTAATGTGAGTGAAATGGGGCTTTTAAGAAAGAACTCGATGATAACTTTTGACATGGGAGAAACAGATTAAAAATGTAAAGATGAGGAAATTCCAGCGGGACACACAAGATAAGGATTTAAACAGGGTATATCGCTGGAAGTATAAACCTGAAGAGGGACGGTCCCGCACGTCTTCTATTTCCTCCGTACATCAGCCAGTGAAGATGGTAGCACAAAAGATCATGAACCACTAGATATCCAAGCGTTTTCAGAAGCGAAAAATGGTAGAGGCTACACAACCTGGCAGTAAGAGGCGCCAGGATACCAACCAGAAATTACAGGTAATCAACCTAACGGATCGTGTTTTGACACATGACCAACTTTCCATTTTAGGGAGAGAGGTCTGTCTTTTTCGCCATCGAGTAATTATGATTTTTCTCAACAGTGAAGGATCTCCATTTGTTTGCCCGACGTTTGGTTTTTAATAAAATATATACATCATGAAGTGATTCCCACTCGACCATTCCATCAGAACAGGAGACCTTGAACAACTTGGTCTCCTTATTAGAAGAACAAGATGAAACCACATCTTTGGTGAGTTTCCGAAGTCACTCATTCCGAAATCGACTAACTTTCCTGCTCTCTCCCTATTCCCTAATGTCGCAATATTTGTGAAGTTGGTGGAAGGGGACATATAGATTTCTGCCTCCCTTTCTTTCTCTCTCGTGCTCCTGTGGCCTGGTAATTCACACTGATGCTTACGGATTATTGTTTTTAATTAAAAAAAATTTTTTAATTATCATATAATATATATTGCATTGCTCTAACTTTTTACATTCATGTTTTTTTAGATCATGTTGGGTACAGATGAAATGGCAGGCTGGAGATTCGTTTTGGACATGTGATGGACTCTTTCCTTATGGACTTTTTCGTTTTGGATTATGCAGTCGGGCAAAATTGTTATTTATTATTTATTATCTAATTTATTTTATCTTATTATATGAGAGAAGGAGGAATTTTGGATATATTCTTAGCTAGTGTGGGGTAGCTTTGGATATGTAGATGGGGTTACATGATATATGAATGGATACATGAATTATGCATAAATTTTAAATTTTATATTTGTGTATATATTTATTATGTACTAGCCAGTTGGCTATTTATAACTGCATTGAAAATGAATTATCACTTTTATCAGGGTACTTTTGTAACAATTCTATATAATCTTTTATTTATTTCTGGCACTTGCATGTTCACATTGCACTGAGCACTTTAGTCACTGTCACTTTATGGTTTTTTTTTTTATATAAGAGGTTATTTTCACGTTTATATGAAGGTTACTTGATCAAGATAGGATCGGATGACCGTGTAACACAGGTTTTCACATTAATATATATACATGTATCTTATATTTTGTATTCGGTTTTGGTGACCGTACCCCATTTTAGGTAACGGAGTACTCATTAGTATTATTATTGTTAATTCTTTTTTGTCCTATTCCTTTTTCTGTTTTTGCCTTTCTTGCTGTGTGTCCTACATAACTGTAGGCAGCATTTTTGCGAGTATTATCTGTCCCACATACTTTTGTAATGATAAAGTCTTGTGACCATTTTTTTGAGGAAAGGATGCTGTCCTTGTATGTCACGAATGCGGCGTAATGCCGCAACACGTGACTTATCTCCAGATACGTACTCTAGTGTTGATGTCTTTACGCATGATCCCGCGGCTTGATGGATGTCTGGTGGGCGTTGTTTTTTGACTCCCGCTTGCGCCATGATGCCGCGAGATCATGCGGCTGACTGGTTAGCTGCTATGCGCTGCCTCGCGAGTTTGTGATGTCAGAGGCGGCGCGACGGCGCGGAGATGTGACGCGCTCCCAGCGTGTTTTACGATGAGGAGGTCAGTTTAAAATTAACAACACACACATGTATTTTATATTATACCTGATGAACATGGATATATATAGAGGTTAGAGAGATCGATTCAAACACGCCCTTGAGAAAGCTGGAGCGAAACGTACGTCGGGGTGGGCTCTCCTCTCTGCAATCGAAAACCCGTGTTCTCCTCTCTAAGTGTCCCTCAGGTATACATTTATGGAATATATATGCCTCCTTGCTGCAGTGTTTGTGTGGTTTATCCACTATACCATTTTTTAGTGGGGCTTGGTTCTATTATACAATTGTTATATTGGGGATGTGTTTATCTATGCCAGTACTTTTGTAAAAGGTTTTTACCTTATATAGGTGAACTATCGGTGTTTTCTATGTGTGGGAGGGGAGCCACATGTCTTGGCTACTACCTGTATTGCTGCTATATATAATTATTTTTATATTGATATTGTGTATGTCGTTGGTGTTTTATCAACTAATAAAGTTTGTGAAATTGTAAATGCGTGTCCCTTTATGGTCATTTGGTTAACATTATTGTAGTCACGCATCGTATTATGTGTGTGTAGCGTTGGCATCACTAACTATTTTTCCTGTGTGTTTTCACAGAAGAGTCCCTTACAGTATGGACTTTCGGTCAAGACACTGCCTGGATGTCCCAGGTGGAGGCAGCTTTTGCAGGTGGTGCGGGTGTTGGTGATGACCCTGGCCGCAGGAGCACGAGTGAGTTGAGAGCGCAGATTAAAAACACACTCCATAGACGTATGAAGCTTTGGTGGAATAAGGCCACCCTAGACAAATATGTGGAAAAAGGACTTATCCCTAGAGGACTGAGGGTACAAATTTTTCCCTCCTATGGACAGGATGACAATGAGTTCCGGGAAAAGTGGGAGTCCGCTTGTGGATCCTGCTCTTTGACCTTGATGCGCCTCATTATGGAGCACAATACTAAGACTATGTCTAGCTTGGAATTAGAAGCCTTAGGGCTTGAAGACCAGCTATCACAAAAACTTAATGTGAGTGAAATGGAGGCTTTTAAGAAAGAACTCGATGATAACTTTTTGACATGGGAGAAACAGATTAAAAATGTAAAGATGAGGAAATTCCAGCGGGACACACAAGATAAGGATTTAAACAGGGTATATCGCTGGAAGTATAAACCTGAAGAGGGACGGTCCCGCACGTCTTCTATTTCCTCCCGTACATCAGCCAGTGAAGATGGTAGCACAAAAGATCATGAACCACATAGATATCCGAAACGTTTTCAGAAACGAAAAATGGTAGAGGCTACACAACCTGGCAGTAAGAGGCGCCAGGATACCAACCAGAAATTACAGGTAATCAACCTAACGGATCGTGTTTTGACACATGACCAACTTTCCATTTTAGGGAGAGGTCTGTCTTTTCGCCATCGAGTAATTATGATTTTTCTCAACAGTGAAGGATCTCCATTTGTTTGCCCGACGTTTGGTTTTTAATAAAATATATACATCACGAAGTGATTCCCACTCGACCATTCCATCAGAACAGGAGACCTTGAACAACTTGGTCTCCTTATTAGAAGAACAAGATGAAACCACATCTTTTGGTGAGTTTCCGAAGTCACTCATTCGAAATCGACTAACTTTCCTGCTCTCTCCCTATTCCCTAATGTCGCAATATTTGTGAAGTTGGTGGAAGGGGAGTTATCAAGAATAACAAACTACGGGAGTAATGACAATTGTACAAGAGGTGAAAGACAGGCACTTAAGGAAATTGAGCAATGGCCAGATGTTGTAATCAAACCTGCGGACAAGGGTGGGAACATTGTCCTATGGCCTTCAGCAATGTATGAAAGGGAAGTTTTGCGACAGCTACGCAATAGTGACTGTTACAAAAAATTGACCTTTAACCCACTCATAAAATTTAAACAGGAGCTTATGGAGATTCTTCAAAGGGGAGTAGATGATGGGATAATAACATCAAAACAGTTTAACTTTTTATTACCCGAACATCCGGTAATTCCAACTTTGTATTTGTTACCGAAGATACACAAAGACCCTCTGAATCCACCTGGACGACCCATAATTGCTGGCATTGATGGAGTGAGCGATGCTATTTGCAAGTATGTTGATTACTTCTTACAACCACTGGTGGAAGAATTACCATCTTTTTTGAAAGACACAACAGACATACTGAAAAAGATGGAGGAGATCCACTTGGAGCCTGATATGTCTATAGCCACAT
Source organism: Bufotes viridis (assembly GCA_033119425.1). NCBI lineage: Eukaryota > Metazoa > Chordata > Amphibia > Anura > Bufonidae > Bufotes > Bufotes viridis. Next base: position 260,011,197 of record CM065593.1, read on the forward strand.
GTGATGTGGAATCCTTGTACACGTCTATCAACCATCGTGATGGGCTGGATGCAGTCTCATTCTATCTAAATAGTTCCAATATGGATAGACGTAAGTGTGAATTTCTCCTGTCACTTTTGGAGTATGTCTTGACGCATAATTTCTTTATGTTTGGGGGTCCTTCTACCTACAGCTCCGGGCACAGCAATGGGGGCGGCCTGTGCGCCCTCGTATGCTAATTTGTTCCTGGGGCTGTGGGAGAGGAGGATCCTCCAGACAGATCCCCTGCCAGAGGCCAATGGCGTCCAGTATTGGGGACGCTATATTGATGACGCCGCTATGATCTGGCAGGGGACACCAGAAACTTTTGCTAATTTTGTGGCACAGTTGAATACCAACGCACTCAATATTAAACTTACCTTCAAGGTGGCTCGCATAAGGATGGAGTTTTTGGATGTCATGTTCCATGTGGATTCAGAGGGTCGGATGACAACTGACCTATATAGGAAAGAAACATCGGTGAATGCAGTATTACATGCCAGTTCTTCACATCCTGGTAATTTGATTAAAAACATACCCGTGGGGCAGTTCCTGAGGGCGCGTCGGGTGTGTTCATCCGATTTTGCTTTTGAGTTGCAGGCGGACGACTTGAGAGGGCGTTTTCAAGACAGAGGCTATGGAAAAAGATGTATTGAGAGAGCATACAATAGAGCAAAATCCACCAGTAGAAGAGATTTACTCCATAAAAAGGTGAGACGTGAGGACAAACCAGTGGTCAGATTTATTACAAACTTTAATCCTAAGTGGAAGGCGGTTAATGCAGCCCTGACCAAATACTGGAACATCCTCACACAGGACCCACAACTACAGGATGTTATACCAGACCGTCCATCTATCACATACCGTAGGGCAAAGAACTTACGAGACCATCTAACTCGGAGCCTATATACTCGCAAGCCCCCTAACCCCTTTGGTACAAAGGGAACTCCATGGGGAGTAGTGCTTGTGGGAAGTGTGTAGCGTGTAAAAATATGGAAAAAGCTTCCCATTTTCATAATTTTGATCATGGGAGGACTTTTAAAATCACACACACCATCAATTGCGCTACAGTGGGTGTCATTTACTGGGCCAATTGCCCGTGTGACCTTATATATGTGGGGATGACGTCGCGGCAGCTGAAAAGAAGGGTGAGAGAACATGTCCTATCTATAGAGGCAGCTAAAGATGAAGAAGATCTAACATCACTGAAAACACCCCCGCCATTTTAAAGAAAGGCATGGATCAGATGGATCCCTGTTGCACTTTAGAGGAATTGATAGGGTCATTATGTCACCAAGAGGAGGTAATCTTAAGAAGATCCTCGCGCAGCGAGAAACAAAGTGGATTTTTCTTCTTAATACAGTATCACCTCATGGTCTCAATGAGGGAATCACTTATGCTCCATTCTTATAAAGAATTCTACTCCATATATACATGTACGTTGTAAAATCTGTCGGATAAGCAGTTACATATAGATTTCTGCCTCCCTTTCTTTCTCTTTCGTGCTCCTGTGGCCTGGTAATTCACACTGATGCTTACGGATTATTGTTTTTAATTAAAAACATTTTTTAATTATCATATAATATATATTGCATTGCTCTAACTTTCTACATTCATGTTTTTTTAGATCATGTTGGGTACAGATGAAATGGCAGGCTGGAGATTCGTTTTGGACATGTGATGGACTCTTTCCTTATGGACTTTTTCGTTTTGGATTATGCAGTCGGGCAAAATTGTTATTTATTATTTATTATCTAATTTATTTTATCTTATTATATGAGAGAAGGAGGAATTTTGGATATATTCTTAGCTAGGGTGGGGTAGCTTTGGATATGTAGATGGGGTTACATGATATATGAATGGATACATGAATTATGCATAAATTTTAAATTTTATATTTGTGTATATATTTATTATGTACTCAGCCAGTTGGCTATTTATAACTGCATTGAAAATGAATTATCACTTTTATCAGGGTACTTTTGTAACAATTCTATATAATCTTTTATTTATTTCTGGCACTTGCATGTTCACATTGCACTGAGCACTTTAGTCACTGTCACTTTATGGTTTTTTTATATAAGAGGTTATTTTCACGTTTATATGAAGGTTACTTGATCAAGATAGGATCGGATGACCGTGTAACACAGGTTTTCACATTAATATATATACATGTATCTTATATTTTGTATCCGGTTTTGGTGACCGTACCCCATTTTAGGTAATGGAGTACTCATTAGTATTATTATTGTTAATTCTTTTTTGTCCTATTCCTTTTTCTGTTTTTGCCTTTCTTGCTGTGTGTCCTACATAACTGTAGGCAGCATTTTTGCGAGTATTATCTGTCCCACATACTTTTGTAATGATAAAGTCTTGTGACCATTTTTTTGAGGAAAGGATGCTGTCCTTGTATGTCACGTAATGCGGCGTAATGCCGCAACACGTGACTTATCTCCAGATACGTACTCTAGTGTTGATGTCTTTACGCATGATCCCGCGGCTTGATGGATGTCTGGTGGGCGTTGTTTTTTGACTCCTGTTTGCGCCATGATGCCGCGAGATCATGCGGCTGACTGGTTAGCTGCTATGCGCTGCCTCGCGAGTTTGTGATGTCAGAGGCGGCGCGACGGCGCGGAGATGTGACGCGCTCCCAGCGTGTTTTACGATGAGGAGGTCAGTTTAAAATTAACAACACACACATGTATTTTATATTATACCTGATGAACATGGATATATATAGAGGTTAGAGAGATCGATTCAAACACGCCCCTTGAGAAAGCGGAGCGAAACGTACGTCGGGGTGGGCTCTCCTCTCTGCAATCGAAAACCCGTGTTCTCCTCTCTAAGTGTCCCTCAGGTATACATTTATGGAATATATATGCCTCCTTGCTGCAGTGTTTGTGTGGTTTATTCACTATACCATTTTTTAGTGGGACTTGGTTCTATTATACAATTGTTATATTGGGGATGTGTTTATCTATGCCAGTACTTTTGTAAAAGGTTTTTACCTTATATAGGTGAACTATCGGTGTTTTCTATGTGTGGGAGGGGAGCCACATGTCTTGGCTACTACCTGTATTGCTGCTATATATAATTATTTTTATATTGATATTGTGTATGTCGTTGGTGTTTTATCAACTAATAAAGTTTGTGAAATTGTAAATGCGTGTCCCTTTATGGTCATTTGGTTAACATTATTGTAGTCACGCATCGTATTATGTGTGTGTAGCGTTGGCATCATTATTGACAACTGTGTCTCATCCCCATCATCCACCAAGTGAAACACTAATTGCCATTCCCCCCCCCCGTCATCTTCTTCTGAATTTGGAGGCTGAATAGTTTGGGGATCAGTGCATAAGATATCCTCATGTCCCTCTTTAAGGAGGAACAGCTCACCTCCAGGCCCTCACCTACAATTTTTTGGGGGTCAGCTCACATGGTATATTCTTTTCTGTGTTTCAGACTTGTAAGGAAACATAAGTTGCTTTCCTTCGGTGGTGAATCTTTCACGCATGTGTTTTTTTGCAGGATTTGGGTTTTTATATAGTTGCACTGGGGTAAATATTTCAAACTTTTTTCCTAGCTTGAACAACATTCCCTGCGCTCAATCTGCAGAGTAACGTTATCGTATGCAAAATATAGCTGTGAAATGCAATGTAATTTTTTCGTAGCCAGTGCTGACCGCCATTCACTGCGCTAACTCTGCTATGTGACGTTAATGTTATCTCTAACCCCCCCAAAACAAATTGAAATTGGTCATTCTTTTTTGGTAGCCTGTGTTGACCGGGTTACTTAACTTCTTAGATGGTCAGATCAGCAGGCCCTTGCTCCGAATGTTTTGGAGGGTCACCAGCAGGCCGTCAAGGATAATTTTTCAAGGGTGTGTGTTTGATGCCCTCCTTTATGTGTAAGAAAGGGTGTATTGGAGTGCCGGTTCCTTGTAATATTTGGCAGCCCTTTCAATTAGTGCATAGGCGTAGGAGTCCCACTACCTGAACTATTGTACCACAATGTGAATGAGGCCCTCCTTTATGTGAAATACAGCCTGTATCGGAGTACTTCTTTCTTGTAATTTTTGGCAGCACTTGCACTGTATATACAATTGATTTTTTTCTAGTAAAATAGATATATTTTTTCTTTGGGGGGGGGGGGAATGGTTGGTGCGTATTTTTGCCGGTCTGTAAAATTGGCGTACAACTTGGACAACATGGTTCCCAGCATCGACCTGGGAGTCCAAGATGCATCCAGACATCGTCCCCATGCTGTTCCCCATATATTTCGGTGGTGTTTCTGTCACTTTCTGACCTTTTCCTATGGACCAGGCACGCTCCCCTCTTCTGAGCAGGAGGTGCCTGGTTGTCTCCTATTGACTTCCATTATACTCGGGTGCTCGGCCGAGCGCACGAATATTGCTATGTGTTTGGGCCGAGTACCCAAACACCAGTACACTTTGGTGCTCGCTCATCACTACTCCCTATCCTTTCCTTACACTTCTAATGCTCCTTCCCTGGACTTCTATAGCGCAATATATACGTTTTCAAGTCTTTCTTAGCACGGTCCGTAGCGCCTACTAACGTCTCTCCCTGCACTAAGCACACTGGAAAATGGCTGAATCCAAGAAGGCTGATGCTATTTATAGGCCTGTGACATCACAGGGCTGACTAGCTGCTGATTGACTGCATGCATGGCATTGTGGGTGACCCCTGGTTCCCAGAGTTCCAACATGTGCAGCAGCCATTTTAGGAAAAAATGAGATTCGTTTCCATGAAGCTCATCTCTATTATTAATCAATCCATTAATTTTAGGAAACTTTGTCAAATATTCATACTGTTGCTTACAAATTTAATGTTATGTATTTTATTACTCAGCTGTAAAGGGTTATCCAATGATTCATGTAAAAAATTAAAATCCAACATCATATAGTACATGACAATCTCTTTCTAAAAAAGCAAGAACCTGCCCTGTAACTTACATGGATACATAGCTCTGGGGTTGTGTCCTTTTTCTGAAGGTGTGTCCAGCGCTCTCTTTGTAACTGTCACAGCTTCTAAGGCTAGTTTCACACCTGTGTCTGGCTGTTCTGATAGGCTGTTCCAGGAGAGAATGCAGGTAATTTTCCGGAAAAAAATACCCTGTGTGTATCGTTTTACCCAGCAGATTTCCAGATTATATGGTAGTGGCCAGATACCTGCCAGACCCATTTATAGTCCATTTATAGTCCATGGGGCCCATGGGCAGGTGACAGTATCCAGCAATGCCAGATCCAGAGAACTCCAGAAGGCTGTTCTATGCCAGAACAGCTTGCCAGAGAGGCAGCTGCAGGTGTGAAACTAACCTAACAGAAGGTAGGGCTGGTGGTAGCTGAAACATGGACCTGAGAATGAGCATCCACGTCATCGAGGTGGACAGAAAAATATGGAAAAGAACATGCAGCTGGTGGAGCTATACAGATAGATGTTTTTGAATTATTCAGTGGCTATGCAAACATTTTTATTTGAATTAATTTATAAAAGTATTTCAATCCATGCGCTGCTTTGAAAAATATAGAACAGTTTTCATGGAAAATCCCTTTTAAAGATCAAAAATGTATAGATGCCGAGAAATATTTATTCTTTATAATTTAATAATTTATATATTTCTATATCCTTAAGGCCAGCAATGTTTTTTTGTTTTTTTTTTAAATGCTGAACTTCTTTTATAGTATACTTTTAAAATAGATTTACCATTTTGAATTATTGTAAGTTTTAGTCTAGGTTCAATGAAATACTACCGTTCTACCCAGAGGAATGGGCTATGGCTACTTTCCCAATCTTCAGTAATATATAATGCAAAATTCCATTTAGTTCTGCAAGTTGACATTTTTTGCAAGTGATCCAACTTCAGCTAAGAATGTATTACTGTGTTAAAAGGTACATTGCAATAGTTTATAGTATTTAAAATTTATTGTAGCACCCAAACACAAGAGTATATCATACTTGTACAGGTTTTATTGGAGCTTAAGGGTTTAAATAATGGTCTGACCTCTGTGAAATTTTGGTTTGATTGTACTGCTGTGCTACACCTAATACTCTTTCTAGCTTAACACTTTGCAATTAGGTTGACTGATATGACAACTACAAATTCTTTTTCTAAAACCTTTTGAGAGGACATATTTATTTCTCTGCTTCCAAAAAGATATTAGTATTAGAAAAGTATGCCCATACAAAATAAGAGTAAAAAGTGAATTTTCACTTAAAAATAGAGTAGAATATTTATGTATTTTGCATGCAATTTATCATTTACGCATAAAGGAGCACTGTCCAAGCTCTTTAACCACTTCCCGACCGCCCATTGACTATAAACATCCTGGGCAGTCAGCTTTATCTCTGAATGGACGTTCTGGAAAGTCCTTTTAGAGACAGCAGTTGCACACTAATCGTGCTGCTGTGACGGGGGCCCGCTGTCAGTGACGGCAGGGCTCCCCGGGGAGAAGGCAGCTCTGCACTGAGGCTGTACAGTATAATATTATGCTGTACAGCCTCTCTGGGGGGGGGGGGGGGGTTCCCTTGTAACTGGGGCTACTAGGTCTGCCCAGTTACAGGAAAATCAATAGTGAAATAAATATGACCTTATGGGGGACACAAAGTGTAAAATAAAAAATAAAAAAATAAAAAATATAAAGTGTTTTATAAAAAATAAAAAAAAGTTTCACATGTAAAAAAAAAAAATCCCCATTTAAGTCATTTAAAAATAGACAGCCGGCTCTATAAAAATATCACATGATCTACCCCATCAGGTGAACGCCATAAAAAATAAGCTAAATAAACATTAGCCAAAAACAGCTTTTTTAGTTACCTCACCTCCCAAATAACATAATGTTGTCCAAAAGTCATATGTACTCTAGAATGGTAGCAATAAAAATGTCACCTAATCCCGCAAAAAATTAGGCCACACACAAGACCTTAGCCAGAAATTTAAAAAAAATATATGGCTGTAAGGAAATTGCAACACCAAAACCGGATTTTTTATCTAAAAATGCTCTTATTCTGTAAAGCATAAAAAATAGACATATTTGGTACTGCCTCGTCCGTAACAACTCGCTCTACAAAAATATCACATGATCTACCCCATCAGGTGAACGGCGAAAAAAAAAAAAAGCATTTATAGGCACCTCACAAAAAACATAATATCAATCAAACAAAAAGTTGTATATAGCCCAAAATTGTAGCAATAAAAATGTCACCTCAAAACAAGCCCTCACACAAGACCATAGCCAGAAAAATAAAAAAATATATAGCTCTATTAAAATGGCTACACAAAAACATGATTTTTTAAATGTTCTTATTGTGTAAAATAAAAAATAAAAAAACTATACATATTTGGTATAGGTGTGTCCATAATGACTGGATCTACAAAAATCTACCCTATGAAGTGAACTGTGTAAAAAATAAATATAGAAAAATGACACCAAACAGCTTTTTTTGTGAGTTCACCTCCCCAAAAATGAGATAAAAGCTACCAGAAAGCCTAATGTACCCCAAAATGGTGCCAATAAACACTACAGCTTGTCCCGCAAAAAATAAGCCCTCACACAGCACAGTAAACAAATAAATAAAGTTATCGCTCTTAAAAACCATGACAGAAAATTCCATGTTAGAAAATCCAGATGCCGCTCCTTCCCTTCACAGGAAAAAATTGATTACAATGGAAAATCTGCCAAAAATTCTTTTAAAATTTCACTTCTATTTTTCTTTAATTCTTGTGGAATACCTAAAGGGTTAACAACATTTCTAAAACCAGTTTGAAAAGTTTGAGGGGTGACGTTCCTAAAATGGGGTATTTATGGATGTTTTCTATTATTTGAGCTCCTCAAAATGACTTCAGAACTGAACTTGTCCTTAAAAAAATTGATTTTGGAAATTTTCTTAAAAATTTTAAAAATTGCTTCTAAAATTCTAAACCTTCTAACGTTCTAAAAAATAAAATTACATTACGAAAATGATGCCAACATAAAGTAGACATATGGTAAATGTTAATTAATGAGTATTTTATGAGGTATTCCTATCTGTCTTAAAAGCAGAGAGATTCAAATTTAGAAAACAGGGAATTTTTTCAAATTTACCATTTACATGATAACAATGTGTCACGAGAAAACAATCTCTGAATGGCCTGGATAAGTAAAAGCATTCCAAAGTTATTACCACATAAAGTGACATATGTCAGATTTGCAAAATTAGGCCTGGTCAGGAAGGGGGCAAATGGCCCGGTCTAGTAGTAGTTAAAATGACCTCCAGCAGGCCTGCATGTTTCTCACCAAACTGTCAGAAACAGACTCCATAAGGGTGGCATGAGGTTCTGATAATCTGTAGTGGAACTTCTGCTCACAGCCCACCACAATACAGATCTATTGTCATTTATCAAAGAACAGGTTCATTCAGACATGATAGAGTCTGGAGATCCCATGGTAAATGCTATGCTACCTGCAGGATCAACCAGCATGATCGGTTTGATGTTGCGTCAGTGATAGTCTGGGGAGGTGTATCCTTGGAGGGTCATGCAAACCTCCATATGATAGCTAATGTACTCTGACTGCTGCTAGACACTGGGACACCATTCTCACAGCAATTACAGACCTTACGCTTGTGCAGTGGGCCATATATTTCTCCTGGTGCAGGACAATGCCTGGCCTCATGTGGCCAGTTTGTGTAGGCAATTCTTGAATGACAAAGGCATTGATGCCATTGACTGGCCCTCATGTTTCCCAGACCGGACTATAAGAACCTCTTAGTTCACTGATGCCCTGTTCCAGGCCAGGAAGGAGATCCCCAGGACACAATCTGCAAGCTTTAAAAGCTGTTGGGAGTTCATATAGGCATGTTTGAACCATAAATAATCACAGTATGGATTCATGAAATTCACACAAATTGGATCCTCCTGTGAATTGATTTGTCTACTTTGATTTTTGTGGTGATTTTGAATCCAGCCCTCTGTTGATTATTTTCGCTTCCATTGACTGTTTCTCAATGAACTACACAATTTCTATCAGTGAACATTTTCAACTTGAATCTTTTGTTTATCAAGATCCAAAGTTTTCCCTTTATTTTTTGAGCAGTGTAAATGCATACAATGACATTGGCAGATGTATTTGAAAGTTTCCGAACACTTCAAAATGATCTATATTTCTGCATAAATATGACCAAAAACGACACCAGATTTTCACACAAGTCATAAGGTAGACAAAGACAACCAAATCAAGCAAATGACTTAGACTTATTCATTTAGGAAAATGATCCAATATTAGAGATGGCCTTGCGGTTCGCCTGGCGGTCGTTTCGTGGCGAATTTTACACATTCGCGGTTCGCCAAACATGCGAAGATATGGCGATATTCGCTGGCGTCATATTTTTTTACATTGTGAGAACTTTGACTTATGACACATCCATTAGGTGGTACAGGACAGCCAATTAAGACGTTTAAGCATATGGACATACCCCCTACCTTATAAATAGACCTGATCTGGCTGCCATTTTACATTCTGTCTTTTGTCAGTGTAGGGAGAGGTTGCTGTGTGGAGCAGGGACAGGAGGTTATAGTGTTAATAGTGACACAAATCACTAGCTAATAGGTCCACAAAAGTCCTTTTAAGGACTGGTAAAGGTGTGCTATTGATTGGTGTGCAGTACAGAGGGGTGTAATACACTTATAGTATACTTTCTAATATAGAAAGCATATTATAGTGGATTTGTATAGTGCAGCATTATGACTTGTGATTGGTTCTGCAGCGATACTACAACTACAAAGAGTGACAAACGCAATTATAAAAAAGTATTATAACTGGTGTAATAGACCAGTGTCCCCCAAAACAACATATTGAAGTGGGGTGTTATCTAAGAATATACTACTCGAATAGTGTATTTGTGTGCTGCACAAATTTATCCGCTTTCACTGCTTTTCCTCTGCTACACACAGTGAGAAAATTTAAAGGAAAACATAAACTGGTGTGAAAGACCAGTGGGCCCCAACACAACATATAGAATCTGGGTGTTATCTAAGAATATACTACTCAAATAGTGTATTTGTGTGCTGCACAAATTTATCCGCTTTCACTGCCTTACCTCTGCTATACACAGTGAGAAAATATAAAGGAAAACATAAACTGGTATGAAAGACCAGTGGGCCCCAAAACAACATATAGAATTGGGGTGTTATCTAAGAATATAATACTCAAATAGTGTATTTAATTTGTGTGTTGCACAAATTTATCTGCTTTCACTGCGTTATCTCTACTACACACAGTGAGAAAATGTAAAGGAAAACCTAAACTGGTGTGAAAGACCAGTGGGCCTCAAAACAACATATAAAATTGGGGTGTTATCTAAGAATATACTACTCAAATAGTGTATTTGTGTGCTGCACAAATGTATCCACTTTCACTTCGTTACCTCTGCTAAACACAGTGAGAAAATGTAAAATACATTTTTTTTTAAACTGGTGTGAGTATAGACCATTCGACACCAAAACGACATATAGAAGCAGGATATTATCTACTAATACACTACTGGAGAAATTTAGCCACTTTCACTGCGTTACCTCTGCTAGACACAGTGTTAAAATTTTAAAAGGTTTTTTTTTTTTTTAAACTGGTGTGATTATAGACCAGTTGACAACAAAACAACATATTAAAGCAGGGTGCTATATACCTTCTTTCACATACACTGCGTTTCTCTATAGACTTTTGTCACCGAGTCATTTAAAAAATGACAGGCAGAGGAAGAGACAGACCCTTTCGTAGGGGTGGTAGGGGTAAGGCAGGAGCACCAGGCCGGAGCCAAAGTGGGAAGTTGCAGAAGGTGTTCAATTTCGTCAAAGGACACACCAGACTTGGTTGAGTGGCTCACTCAGCCTTCCACTTCTGTACTCTCCTCATCCTCTCTATCTGCACCCTCTTCACTCTCTGCTGTGTGCACCCCTAAAGACCCCACCACCAACACCACCACCACCATATACCCTCCACTTGAGTCAAAGGAATTATTTTCCGATCCATCAAAAGACACTTCCAATGCGCAGCCATTCTTGGCATCGGATCAGGAAGAGGAGGTAGCAAGTGCCACAGCCGCCACTCAGCAGTCTGACTACAGTACCCAGATCAGCCCAAGGAGGTTGGTCCCCGCTCTTGCTGCATACTCCGAGATCTCTAATGTTAGTGGTGGGGAAGGTGACGTCGATGATGACGTGTCTATGGATGTAAAGTGGGTGCCCACAAGAGAGGAAGAGGAGTGGAGTTAAGAGGGAGAGATAGACCAGCAGATAGGGAGGAGAAGCAGGCTGAACTTACATTGCACAGGAGGGACAAACCAGACTGCTAATGTATCAGGAGCGAGCCATCAACCATGTACGGTCCCATCTGGTGCTCCCAGGACGCTGGCACATGGCTCCATAGTGTGGGCTTTTTTTAATGTGTCAGCTGCTGACAGTAGTGTTGCCATTTGCAGCCTTTGCAGTCAAAGCATACGTCGCGGTAAGCCCAACACTCACCTAGGGACGACCGCCTTAAGAAGGCACCTGGCCTCATATCACCGAGTCCAGTGGGAGCAGCTCAGTCAGAACCCACAAAGCCACACTCCAGGCTCTCACCATCCAGCCTCTTCTCCTTCTTCTCTCTCCTCTCAATTGTCCTCCACTCCACCTTCCATCACGCCGTCCGCACGTTTGTCAGGAAAAAGGCAGGCTTCCATGGCCCAAATTTCGAGCATAAAAAAGTGATGAAGCCGGATAACCCTCTTGCCCAAGGGTTGACCGCTGGCTTGACGGAACTGATAGCCATCCAACTACTGGCATATAAACTTGTGGACTCAGAGGCCTTTCCAAAATTTGTGGCCATTGGAACACCACAATGAAAGGTCCCAGGAAGGAAGTATTTCTCGTAGAAGGGGATCCCAGAGCTATATGGACACGTTCAGCAGCAAGTGAATGTATCTCTGGCACACAGGGTCGGTGCCAAGATACATCTTACCACAGACACTTGGTCTAGCAAACATGGGCAGGGAAGGTATATAACTTTTACTGGCCACTGGGTGAAACTTCTGACGGCCATCAAGCATGTAACCCGTGGCACCTGTGTAGATTTGGTTTTACCGCCACAGATTGCATGCAGACCTGCCTCTTCTTCTCCTCCTCTTACTCCATCCTCCCTCTCCTCCTTGGCTAACTCCTCCTTTTCCGCTGCTACCGTCTCTTGCGCCAACCAAGATCCCCAGAACCTATTCGACATGCCAGGTGAGACGTTGCCATGCAGTGCTGCGTTTCTTGTGCCTAGAAGCCAAGAGCCACACCAGTCCTGCACGCCTTTCAGCTTTGCATTCACAAGCAGATCAGTGGCTAACACCGCTCAATTTGACAATTGGTAATGTGGTGTGCGACAATGGTGTCAATCTGCTGATCGTGCTGAAACAGGGCAAAATTACACATGTGCCGTGCATGGCACACGTCCTGAACTTGGTCGTGCAGTGATTCGTTGTCAAATTTCCCGGGGTCCAGGACGTCTTGCGGCAGGCCAGGAAAATTGCGGGCCATTTCAGAAGATCTTACACGGCCATGGCTCGTCTTGCTGAAATCCAGCGGCGACACAACCTGCCCGTCAGATGTCTTATTTGTGACTGCCCGACGCGATGGAACTCAACCTTATATATGCTCGATAGGCTGCTCCAGCAGAAACGTGCAGTTAACGTGTACCTGTACGAACTCTGTGGCAGGACAGGTTCTGGGGAGCTTAGGTTTTTTTCACCACGCCAGTGGCTGCTCATGCGCAACACACACATGCAGACTTCTGCGGCCATTTGAAGAGATCACCAAACTGGTTAGTCGCAGCCAGGGCGCCATCAGTGACATCGTACCTTTTGCCTTCTTTCTTGCGTCGTGTCATTGATCAAGCCGTCGAGGAGCAGGAGCAGGAAGATGAGGAAGTAGCAATGCTGGATGAATTCCCAGGGGGGGGTCTGAAGAGGAGTCAGAGGAGGATGGTGTCGGGGAGGAGGAGAGTCAAGAAGAGCATGCTTTAAACCTTTCTGGGATCCCTCGTCTTGTCCGTGGATGGGGGGAGGAGCACGAGGACGACATTATCCTGGATGATGAGCAGGAGCCAGGCCACTACAATGCTTCCAGTTTAGTGCAAATGGGGGCCTTCATGCTCCAGTCTTTTAAGAGGGATCCCCGTATAAAAAGCATAAAGGGCAAAGACCAGTACTGGGTGTCAACGTAATTAGACCCCCGTTACAAACAAAAAATGGCGGAAATGTTACCACCATCGCAGAGGGTTGTCAGAATGCAGCACTTTCAGGCCTTGCTTAGAGAAATGCTGCATTCTGCTTCTTTGGGCGCTGGCAGAGGAGTTTCAACTCACAGAGAAACAGTTGTGGGTACCAATACAACAGCGACTGCAAGAAGAGGGCGGTTTGAAGATGTGTTGGTCACTTCTCATATGAGAACATTCTTTCGGCCGACCCATCGACAGCTGTCCTCCAGATCCAGCCTCAGGGAACACCTAGACCGGCAGGTGTCCGACTACTTCAGTTTAACGGATGATTTGGACGCTCTGAGAAGTAATGAACCCCTGGACTACTGGGTGGGCAGGCTTGACCTCTGGCCAGAACTTTCACAATTTGCAATGGAACTGTTGGCTTGCCCCTCATCAAGTGTCCTGTCCAAAAGGACGTTCAGCGTAGCTGGGGGGATCGGGACCAATAAGCGGACTCGCCTACCTCACGACAGTGTTGACTACCTCACATTTCTAAAAATGAATGAGGCATGGATCTCGGAGGAATTCAACACATGTGAACAGTAGACCATGTTTGTTTAAAATTCCTCATGACAGCCCATATCCGCCACCACCCATAACAATTCATGGTCCCTGTCTTTGGTAAATACAGTGGCATAAAATGTCTTTTATGTACGTTGAATGCCTAATTTTTGAGGCCTGTAATGGCTGACACTTACTTCTGTATCCTGTGAATGCCTAATGTACCACCAGCAACAGAATACAAAGTTATTTGCTGTCAGGGGAATGCCTGTCGGCTAATTTTTTAGGCCTGTAATGGCTGACACTTACTTCTGTATCCTGTGAATGCCTAATTTTTCAAACTGGAATTTAAAATCAATGGGTCTGTAAACGTTCCTCTCAATTGTGGTATGCGGACAAATATATCAGACGTGTGAATGGGCCCTATATGTATTTGACATGTATTTATCGGCTGCTGTCAGTTCTGGCTGATTTAGGCCGAGCTATTACAGCAAAACCGAGCAATATTACAAAAAACACAATACATGTTATAACTGTAAAAACGATTTATATAACTTAGTAGAAAAAAAATTAATGAAATTAAGGCATTTTTCCAAAAGCATGATCATCTCATGCACCCCCTTCATGGCCTTGCGTTGCCTCTCCTCCATGGCCTTCAAGCACTCATGAACGGCCCGCATATCATGGAGATGCGCCCTTTGCAGTTTGGCCAATTTGGCCTTCAATGTCTTCATTCCTGTTTGAAAAAAAAAAAAACATTATTTGCAACTCTTATTAAACCTTTAATTTGTGGTGCATATGACTTTATGATCACTTACTATTACACCACTATTACAGTTTTACATTTTTGTTCAAAAAGGTGTCCAACTAAGGGGTTATTTAGTACGATCTTTTTAGACAGCTGGTTGTTACAGTTGCCAAACCTACTATTTTTCCTTATTTTAAAGTAAATTGTCTTTTACACAATAAAAGTATTGTTGAATAGTGTTGAGCGAACAGTTCGAAAATCGTTCAGGTCCATACCGAATTTTGGGGTGTCCGTGACACGGACACGAACCCGGACATTTTCAAAAAAGTTCGGGTTCGGGTCCGGTGTTAGTTGATTACTTCCCGCTTTCTGAAGGGCTGCACAGCAGCCAATCAGCTAGCGTTTTACTTCTTGCCCTAAGAGCCCATCACAGCCATGCCTACTAATGGCATGGCTGTGATTGGCCAAGTGCAACATGTGACCCAGCCTCTATTTAAGCTGGAGTCACGTAGCGCCGCACGTCACACTGCTCTGACTAGTGTAGGGAGAGGATGCAGCTTCTGTGAGGGCGAGATAGGCAGGGATAAAGAAGTGATTGAATGATCTACCTTTCTACACCTGTGCATCAGAACAACTCAGCTGAGCTGTTCACTGAAAGTCACTATTTTTTGGAGACTGGCCAGAGCGATTTTTACTGGCACATGTAACTGGGCTGACCGGCGGTGGCCATTTTGGGACTTGTGGTGCGCCAGCACAAGCTGCCACAGAGTCTAAACCAAAGCTCCAAAGAAGTGAAAAATCTACACCTGTGAATCAGAACAACAGCGATTCAGCTGCTCAGTCAAAGTCAATTTTTTTCTGGCTGGGCAGACCGTTTTCTGGCACATGTTACTGGGCTGATAGGCGGCGGCCATTTTGGGACTTGTGGTGCTACAGCAAAAGCTGCCACAACGTCCTTTAATCTCATGTAATAGTCGATTTTTCATAGATATACTACATCAGGGGTTTGGCTGTGCTTGTGTCACCCATACTAACTGCAAAGATATTTAATATATCAGTGGTGAAACTGAAAGTAACCCACTTGGATAGCAAATCCCATGAATGTGCTGTTCCAGCTAGGCTAGCCAGTGCCACTACAGCCAAGTCCAATACTGTCAGCCAGAAATATTTTTTTTTTATGTGCCAGAAATATAAATTAGAAAAGCTTTCACCGTAATAATAAAATTATTCTGGTGTTAGACCAGAAGAAGCACTCCTGTTGTAATTAATACTGTAAAAGGCTTAGGCAATATTTCTCCCAGTGTGGGAAATTTATCTAGCAAAACTAGCATTTTAAAAATTCCGGTGTTCTGAAATACCAGCAGTCCTCTTGTAATTAATACCGCAAAAAAACATTATATCGTCCAGTGTTGTAATTTTGGTGAAAAAAAGGCCAATTTAATCAATCTGGTGTTTGTTAGACCAGAAACAGTAGGCCTCACGTTTTTACTCCTGTAAAAGGAATTAATACCGCAAAAAGGCATTGCATTGTCCAGTGTTGTAATTTTGGTAAAAAAAAGGCCAATTTAATCAATCTGGTGTTTGTTAGACCAGAAACAGTAGGCCTCACATTTTTACTCCTGTAAAAAGGAATTATATCTCCCGTGTGGGATTCTATGTACCAAAACTAGCATATTAAAAATTCTGGTGTCCAATTTGCAGCAGTTTTCTTGTAATTAATACCGGAAAAAGGAATTATATCTTCCAGTGTGGGAATTTATGTACACAAACTAGCATTTTAAAAATTCTGGTGTCCAATTAGCAGCAGTCTTCTTGTAATTAATACCGCAAAAGGCATTACATTGTCCAGTGTTGTAATTTTGGTGAAAAAAGGCCAATTTAATCAATCTGGTGTTAGTTAGACCAGAAACAGTAGGCCGCACGTTTTACTCCTGTAAAAGGAATTAATACCGCAAAAGGCATTACATTGTCCAGTGTTGTAATTTTGGTGAAAAAAAGGCCAATTTAATCAATCTGGTGTTTGTTAGACCAGAAACAGTAGGCCTCACGTTTTTACTCCTGTAAAAGGAATTAATACCGCAAAAAGGCATTACATTGTCCAGTGTTGTAATTTTGGTGAAAAAAAGGCCAATTTAATCAATCTGGTGTTTGTTAGACCAGAAACAGTAGGCCTCACGTTTTACTCCTGTAAAAGGAATTAATACCGCAAAAGGCATTACATTGTCCAGTGTTGTAATTTTGGTGAAAAAAAGCCCAATTTAATCAATCTGGTGTTTGTTAGACCAGAAACAGTAGGCCTCACGTTTTACTCCTGTAAAAGGAATTATATCTCCCGTGTGGGATTCTATGTACCAAAACTAGCATATTAAAAATTCTGGTGTCCAATTTGCAGCAGTTTTCTTGTAATTAATACCGGAAAAAGGAATTATATCTTCCAGTGTGGGAATTTATGTACACAAACTAGCATTTTAAAAATTCTGGTGTCCAATTAGCAGCAGTCTTCTTGTAATTAATACCGCAAAAAGGCATTACATTGTCCAGTGTTGTAATTTTGGTGAAAAAAGCCCAATTTAATCAATCTGGTGTTAGTTAGACCAGAAACAGTAGGCCTCACGTTTTACTCCTGTAAAAGGAATTATATCTCCCTGTGTGGGAATCTATGTACCAAAACTAGCATATTAAAAATTCTGGTGTCCAATTTGCAGCAGTTTTCTTGTAATTAATACCGGAAAAAGGAATTATATCTTCCAGTGTGGGAATTTATGTACACAAACTAGCATTTTAAAAATTCTGGTGTCCAATTAGCAGCAGTCTTCTTGTAATTAATACCGCAAAAGGCATTACATTGTCCAGTGTTGTAATTTTGGTGAAAAAAAGGCCAATTTAATCAATCTGGTGTTAGATAGACCAGAAACAGTAGGCCGCACGTTTTTACTCCTGTAAAAGGAATTATATCTCCTGTGTGGGAATCTATGTACCAAAACTAGCATATTAAAATTCTGGTGTCCAATTTGCAGCAGTTTTCTTGTAATTAATACCGGAAAAGGAATTATATCTTCCAGTGTGGGAATTTATGTACACAAACTAGCATTTTAAAATTCTGGTGTCCAATTAGCAGCAGTCTTCTTGTAATTAATACCGCAAAAGGCATTACATTGTCCAGTGTTGTAATTTTGGTGAAAAAAGGCCAATTTAATCAATCTGGTGTTAGTCTCCTGTAAAAGGAATTATATCTCCTGTGTGGGATTCTATGTACCAAAACTAGCATATTAAAAATTCTGGTGTCCAATTTGCAGCAGTTTTCTTGTAATTAATACCGGAAAAAGGAATTATATCTTCCAGTGTGGGAATTTATGTACACAAACTAGCATTTAAAAATTCTGGTGTCCAATTAGCAGCAGTCTTCTTGTAATTAATACCGCAAAAGGCATTACATTGTCCAGTGTTGTAATTTTGATGAAAAAAGGCCAATTTAATCAATCTGGTGTTTGTTAGACCAGAAACAGTAGGCCTCACGTTTTTACTCCTGTAAAAGGAATTAATACCGCAAAAGGCATTACATTGTCCAGTGTTGTAATTTTGGTGAAAAAAGGCCAATTTAATCAATCTGGTGTTTGTTAGACCAGAAACAGTAGGCCTCACGTTTTTACTCCTGTAAAGGAATTAATACCGTAAAAGGCATTACATTGTCCAGTGTTGTAATTTTGGTGAAAAAAGCCCAATTTAATCAATCTGGTGTTTGTTAGACCAGAAACAGTAGGCCTCACGTTTTACTCCTGTAAAATGAATTATATCTCCCGTGTGGGATTCTATGTACCAAAACTAGCATATTAAAAATTCTGGTGTCCAATTTGCAGCAGTTTTCTTGTAATTAATACCGGAAAAGGAATTATATCTTCCAGTGTGGGAATTTATGTACACAAACTAGCATTTTAAAAATTCTGGTGTCCAATTAGCAGCAGTCTTCTTGTAATTAATACCGCAAAAGGCATTACATTGTCCAGTGTTGTAATTTTGGTGAAAAAAAGCCCAATTTAATCAATCTGGTGTTAGTTAGACCAGAAACAGTAGGCCGCACGTTTTTACTCCTGTAAAAAGGAATTATATCTCCCTGTGTGGGATTCTATGTACCAAAACTAGCATATTAAAAATTCTGGTGTCCAATTTGCAGCAGTTTTCTTGTAATTAATACCGCAAAAAGGCATTAAATTGTCCAGTGTTGTAATTTTGGTGAAAAAAAGCCCAATTTAATCAATCTGGTGTTAGTTAGACCACAAACAGTAGGCCGCACGTTTTTACTCCTGTAAAAAGGAATTATATCTCCCCGTGTGGGAATCTATGTACCAAAACTAGCATATTAAAAATTCTGGTGTCCAATTTGCAGCAGTTTTCTTGTAATTAATACCGGAAAAAGGAATTATATCTTCCAGTGTGGGAATTTATGTACACAAACTAGCATTTTAAAAATTCTGGTGTCCAATTAGCAGCAGTCTTCTTGTAATTAATACCGCAAAAAGGCATTACATTGTCCAGTGTTGTAATTTTGGTGAAAAAAAGCCCAATTTAATCAATCTGGTGTTAGATAGACCAGAAACAGTAGGCCGCACGTTTTTACTCCTGTAAAAAGGAATTATATCTCCCTGTGTGGGAATCTATGTACCAAAACTAGCATATTAAAAATTCTGGTGTCCAATTTGCAGCAGTTTTCTTGTAATTAATACCGCAAAAAGGCATTAAATTGTCCAGTGTTGTAATTTTGGTGAAAAAAAGCCCAATTTAATCAATCTGGTGTTAGTTAGACCACAAACAGTAGGCCGCACATTTTTACTCCTGTAAAAAGGAATTATATCTCCCCGTGTGGGAATCTATGTACCAAAACTAGCATATTAAAAATTCTGGTGTCCAATTTGCAGCAGTTTTCTTGTAATTAATACCGGAAAAAGGAATTATATCTTCCAGTGTGGGAATTTATGTACACAAACTAGCATTTTAAAAATTCTGGTGTCCAATTAGCAGCAGTCTTCTTGTAATTAATACCGCAAAAAGGGGCGTGGCTAACTGCCGACATGAGAGCACGCACTTGAGAGAAGCTCCGCTTTCCCTCTACAATCCTTCACCATCCTGACAAACTGCCGACCCCAGGCTCAGAGTGGACGGTATGTAAACGCAAGAGGAAAGCCCGCACACCGATCATGGGGCCGAACAAGGCGCAGACCGCCGCGGAGAAGCTGAAGGAGTACGCTAGGCCTGAAGCTCAGGCCATCTCGTTCGGCGGTTACCCGCGGGCAGGCCGCTCACCAGGCAGCGTCGGAGGAACAATCCGAGCCGGAGTTCACCCTTAAAGCCGCCTACGATCAGCTGCTAACGGCGATATCATCGTGCCAGACCTCGCTCACCGGAAAGCTGGAGGAGGTGAGAGTGGACGTCAGCTTGCTCCGCTATGACATGCAGCAACTTAGAGACCGGGTCAAAACAACAGAGGACAGAGTATCCGCTCTGGAAGACCTGACCAGGCCCCTAGAGGGTAGAGTGCAAGACCTGGAGAGATCGGTGGGCCAGTGGCAACAGAAATGTGACGACCTGGAGAATAGATCACGTCGCAACAACGTGCGGATCTTGGGCCTACCTGAGAGGGCTGAAGGCCGGGACCCAGCGGCATTCCTAGAGGCATGGTTTCGGGAGCAGTTCCCTGGGGCCCCCTTCACTACCACGTATGCGGTAGAGCGAGCACATCGCGTTCCGGCAAGACAGCCTCCACCTGGGGCCCCCCCGAGGCCACTTCTGGCGCGATTATTGAACTGGAGAGATCGTGATATCATCCTCAGCCAGGCTAGAAGCAAGCAAGACATCCGGCATGAGAATGCCAGAATCTCCCTCTTCCCGGATTTCTCAGCTGATCTTCAAAAGCGGAGGGCCACATTTGTTGCGGTCAAGCGACGACTCCGGGAGCTGAACTTACAATATTCCATGGCCTACCCAGCCCGGCTTAGGGTAATAGATGGCGACAAGACCGTCTTCTTCAATGATCCTAGGGAGGCAGAGAACTGGCCCTGGAGGAAAACGGCGCGCTCTCCGCCGCGCTGACACCCACGCTGCCCACGTACCGCAAGTACCATTCACCCCTCATGCTGTTCATGGATGGGCTCTGTTTTGAATTTCCCTGATTTACTTAATTGATATTGCCGCTGTATGCTATGCTTTGGGAGGTTTGTGACGAGTGACTGTCCCTTCCCATGATCTTTCTTAGACCCCTGAGAATCACATAAGCATGGTGTGGACATTACAATTACATGTCCCCTCACCCAGCGTTTCAGTTGGCAGTTTATGTTACATTATCTAGCAGCGTAGAGGGAAGGAGCATCACCTGTGCGGTAATGACACCCACTTACACCGCACAGGTCCCCGAGCTTACAACCACTGAGTTATGTGGTTCTGTACCCAACGCTCTCAGGGTACCTGAGTTATTATTGTTCAACATTGAGTTAATGTATGTTCAAGTTTACTCGTGTCAAGCATGGTCAAATTCACTCAACCTGTTAGTAGGAGATGTGCTGATTCAGAGGGTTTTGATGTTGGTACTGCTGGAGTCCGCTTTGTGCGTGGGGATATATGTCCTTGATCTACCATTAGTCTTACTATGGCCTCCCTGAGAATCATGTCCTGGAATGTCCGGGGCCTTGGAGATCCAAAAAAGAGGATGACAATATTCTCACAGGTTAGGTCATTTAATCCTCACGTCCTGGGGCTCCAGGAGACCCACCTCATCCCGGAAACAGGAACCAGGATCAAAAGGCCCTGGGTTCAGCATCTATTTAACGCATATGGCACTTCTCACTCCAGAGGAGTGGCACTTCTACTCCACAGAAGTCTCAGGTGCGAGATTCATAATTCAATGGTGGACCCGGGGGGCCAGTACGTTTTCCTGTTTGCGCATATTAACCATGTCCCTTATGTGATTGTAAATGTGTATAACCCACCCCCTGCATCTCTTTCCCTGTTGCAGGCTATAGTGGGATTTGTGACACAATACCCCACCGCCCGTCTCTTGTGTATGGGAGACTTCAATCAGGTCATGAGTGAGGACCTGGATAGATTTAATGGAGGGACTGTTGGGAGAGGGAGAGGAGGAGACAGCACTACCCTTGCCAGGATATCCCAAGAAATGGGATGGATAGATATGTGGAGGGCTAGAAACCCGCACGGCAGAGAATACTCTTGCTTTACCCCCTCTAGAGGCGCTTTGTCCAGAATAGACTACCTATTCGGTAACTCCATGGTGTACACCAATCTACTGATCATTCGCTACGGCCCGCAAGGACCCTCTGATCATGCCCCGGTGTTGGCTGAGCTGAAGGTCTCAGATGCCCATAGTCAGGGTGGCAAGGCGCGTATTCATCCTTTCTGGCTCACTTTATTTGGCCCATCTGACAGAATTCCCGACCAACTAAATATGTTTTTTGAGGCTCAGCATGAATCCACTGACCCCTTATTGCTGTGGGAGACGCTAAAAGCATATTTGAGAGGCTGTTTCAAGTCCTCCATATCATATGCCAAGAGGGAGTCGCAGCGCAGGGAAGATGAATTACATTCAGACTGCAGGGAGGCTGAGAGGGCGTTTACTGAGTCCCCCACGGAGGAGTGTAGGGTGGAATGGATGTCCAGGGGACGGAGGTACATGCTACATCTAGAGGAAAAGAGCAGGAGGAAACTTTTCTTTCTCAAACAGCAGGCGTTTGAAACGGGCAACCAGACAGGGAAATTACTTGCGCACACAGCGAGGGCTAACACCATGGCTCCTCCCATACTACGATTGCGGGAGGCTGACGGAGACATAGTGGAGACAGTTGGAGACATCTTGAAATGCCTGCATGCCTTTTATGCCGATCTATATAGATCGGTGTCAAATCACTCAGAGCAGGAGTTAGAATTGTACCTACAGGAGGTGACTTATACCAGACTAAATGACCAGGACAGGGATATCATGGAGGAAGACATCACGCTAGAGGAGGTGGAGAGGGCCATCGCAGACCTGGCAAATTCTAAGTATTCTAAGTATAAGGACAGCCTGGGCCCACAGCTGCTGAAGTTGTATGGGGCGGCACATTCCTGCGGATCATTGCCGGATTCGATGTACGATGCTTCTATTGTAGTTATCTTGAAACCCGGCAAGGACCCGCTGGACTGCGGATCTTATCGTCCAATATCTCTTCTGAATTTGGATTATAAAATCCTGACTAGAATTCTGGCCAACAGACTGAACGGGGTGATAACGTCTGTGGTGCACTCTGATCAGTCTGGTTTCATGCCCGGACGGTCCACATCGGACAACATTAGGAGAGCGCAAGTTATTGCACAGGTGGGAGTTGCTGAGAAAGAGAAATGGGCGCTGGCATCGCTAGACACCGCTAAGGCTTTTGACTCTCTGGAATGGCCCTTCCTAACTGCCGTGCTGAGATGCTTCGGCTTTGGCCCTAAATTTATAAGGTGGATTAACATCCTATACAGCAACCCCACGGCATATCTCCAGCTTAATGGCTCACACTCCGACAAGATCACTCTTCAAAGGGGAACAAGGCAGGGATGCCCCCTATCGCCTCTTTTGTTTGCAATAGCAATAGAACATTTGGCAATAAGACTTAGACAGGATCCAATTTACAAGGGGGTGTCTGCAGGAGACAGGGAGGATAGAGTAGGACTATACGCGGACGACTTGATCCTGTTTATGTCTGACCCGGATGTGTCCCTCCCGAGAGCGATCGAAGTCATAACGTCCTTTGGGAAGTTCTCTGGGTTACACATTAACTGGGGAAAGTCAGCCATCATGCCCCTTTGGTCTCATGATTGGCCGGAGTGCCATCACAATCTGCCTGTGGTCGATAGGTTTAAATATCTGGGAGTTATGATCACCAAGGAGCCGCAGCTTTCCTATGCCCTAAATATTGAACCCCTGGAAGCCCTGTTTCAAGATAAAGCAAAAACCTGGGAATCTCTCCCGCTGTCGGTTATGGGGAGATTGTGCCTAGTTAAAATGATATTGCTACCCAAGGCCCTGTATTTACTGTCCCATGCCTGTACCCGATTCCTCGAGGATTCTTTAAGCGCATCCACGCTCTGATAGCGGCCTTCGTCTGGGGTAAATCCAGAAGGAAGCTCTCGCTCTTGGTCCTACAGAGATCAAAGCTACAGGGTGGGGCGGCCCTCCTGATTTCTTTTTATATTTCATAGCGGGCCAGCTGAGATTTTTGAGATCCTGGGTCACTGAGACCCCTCAGCCTAATGCAGAATTCCACCTACATAAATATCTGCAAGTATCCACGCTGTGGCCCGTTTTGGAAGGCTCTGGGCATTTACAAAAACGCACCCTACTAATCCACAAGCTAGCCCACCAGATATGGCAGGCGTCCAAATTGAACTCCTACAAGGATCTACCTAGTGAGATCCCCATATGGGATAATTGTATGTTCCCTCATTTGTCACGGCTAGACGGGACTGCAGAGTGGTTGAGACTCGGAGTTAGAGTATTGGGGGACATCTATGAGGGGAATCAGTTGATCAGCTTCTCACAAGTCCAGGAAAGGTTTCTAGCGCCACGCACCCTCTTTTATCGGTACCTTCAATTGCGCCGTGCACTACAGGCTCAATTCAGAGGCGGGAGCACAAGCATTTCCAAATATCCTATTATTGGAGTTCTACGTTCTCAGGGTCCCAGGGGGATTGTGTCTGCCCTCTATACACACCTGCTTAACAACCGTATGCTGGGAACTCCCTTGGCTGTTGAGGGTAGATGGAAGCTGCTTATACCATCCCTTACTTCTGAAGAGTGGAATGATGCCTTGATAGCCCCAACCAGAGTGTCCCCCTCCATAAATAACAAAATGACCCAGCTTTTTATATTGCATTATAGCTATTTGACCCCTGTTAGACTTCAAAAGATGGGTAGGATTGATCACTCAAGGTGTCATAGATGCAGTGCGGAGGGTGCTGACTTTTGGCATATGATCTGGGACTGCCCGGATATCCGACAGTACTGGAACTCGGTTCTGGAAGTCCTCAGAGCTTTGGTCCCTCCGACGCTGCAGCTGTGCCCCAAGATGTGCATGTGGACTCACTATCAAAGAATCTTCCTAGAGGAAACACTGTTTCTGGCCAGAAAGGCGATAGCACTGCGATGGATGGGCGACATCCCCCCCACAAAGAGTCAGTGGCTCGCTCTTGTGAACAATATGGTGTCCATGGAAAATATTGTGTATAAGCACAGGGGCTGTCCACAGAAGTTTGACAGGGTATGGGGTGACTCGTGTTCATCCCCACTCACGTTGCGCGCCACATACTTGCTCTCGACTGCGGATGATGCCTAGGGCTCTCTTACCACATACGATGCTTCATGACTGACTTACCAGTACCCATGGTTTGAGAAACATCTATATGCGCGTGCAATGTATCTGCAATGTCTCATTGTATAATCCTGACACTTGTGTATAAACCCAGTAAATTGGTCATGTATGATCCTCACAGCATGTAATCACAGCCTTCTATGTGTATTAGCAGTGTTTATGATAGGCCCCTGCATGGGCTACTACACTGTCATGTTTGTGCCATGCTTGCTTTATTATCTCTTAATAAAACGAGTTTAAAAAAAAATACCGCAAAAAGGCATTACATTGTCCAGTGTTGTAATTTTGGTGAAAAAAAGCCCAATTTAATCAATCTGGTGTTTGTTAGACCACAAACAGTAGGCCTCACGTTTTTACTCCTGTAAAAAGGAATTATATCTCCCCGTGTGGGAATCTATGTACCAAAACTAGCATATAAAAAATTCTGGTGTCCAATTTGCAGCAGTTTTCTTGTAATTAATACCGGAAAAAGGAATTATATCTTCCAGTGTGGGAATTTATGTACACAAACTAGCATTTTAAAAATTCTGGTGTCCAATTAGCAGCAGTCTTCTTGTAATTAATACCGCAAAAAGGCATTACATTGTCCATTTTGGTGAAAAAAGCCCAATTTACTCAATCTGGTGTTAGTTAGACCAGAAACAGTAGGCCGCACGTTTTTACGGACAGATTAACACTTGGCCTGCAACAGCTGGGACACCAGATTCAGGGTATTGCTATTTTGGCAATTGAAATTCACCTCAGAACAAAATATACCCTTTTACGGACAGATTAACACTTGGCCTGCAACAGCTGGGACACCAGATTCAGGGTATTGCTATTTTGGCAATTGAATTTCACGCCAGAACAAAATATTCCCTTTTAAGGACAGATTAACACTTGGCCTGCAACAGCTGGGACACCAGATTCAGGGTATTGCTATTTTGGCGATTGAATTTTTCCCTAGAACAAAATATATGTTTTGGCGGACACTATTATACTTTGCCAGCCAGTGAGAACAGCAGAGCTGAGTTAGTCCAGGTGGAGCTGGTGTAACGATCTGCACAGCAGACAGAGGCGTGGTCGACAGTCCGAGTCTTTAACTTGAGAGCAGCGAGGTACAAGAGGATCAAGCAGAGACGAGGTCAGGATACAGGCAGAGGTCATAAGCAGGATATCGAATGCAGGAACAACAGGAGCCTTAGCTGTAGGAAGTACAATATTGCTCAGGCATTGCAGGAAGGGGGAAGCACCCTTATAAAGGTTGTGCCTGGCCAGGATTGGAGAGAGGGCGGAATCAGGGGCGTGCATTAACCCTTAAGGTGCCAGGATGCCTGCGGCTCCTACAAGATATAACAGAAGCTGTCGTAGCCTGCAACAGCGCAGTAAAGCGGGTCCGGAGCCTGCAGCGAAGAGGAGGAGCCCCGCGTGCAGCTCGACTGAGGTATGTAGTCGGACGCACTGCACGCTGGCGGCTGCAAACTGCCATTGTTACAGTATGCCCCCTCTCACGCCTCTTCTTTTTGGCCTTGATGTGCTGAAAAAATCTTCTGAGAAGATTCGGAGCATGTACATTCTCCTCTTGCTCCCAGGAATGTTCCTCAGGACCATAATTCTTCCAGTCTACAAGGAAGTACCTCTTACCACCAACAACCTTGGAATCGAGGATGTTCTGTACTTAAAATTCAGGCTCACCGTTAGTAGGCACGGAAGTAGAGGTGGAGGGAGGCCTGGAAAAGGATTGAGGACCAACGGTTTCAGAAGAGATACATGAAAAGAATTTGGAATCCGGAGAGAAGGAGGCAACCGGAGTTTATAAGAAACACGGTTGATACACTCAAGGACCTCAAACGGGCCCAGAAACCGTGGAGCTAATTTGTAACAAGGTACCTTCATGCGGATGTTCCGGGAGGAAAGCCAGACTTTGTCGCCAGGAGAGAACTGAGGAGGAGGTCTACGTCTGGTATCCGCATTTTTCTTCATACGAGTAACAGCCTGAGAGATGGAATCCTTAGTCTGTCTCCAGATGCTGAGGAAGTCTCTGAACAAAGAATTAGCAGCCGATACCTCGGAAGATGCGGACAGGGTTAAAGGAGCACGAGGGTGTAGTCCATACACTATGTAGAAGGGAGAAGAGCCCGTGGATTCTCCGGAATGGCTGTTGTACGAGAATTCCGCCCAAGGCAGGAGCTGCACCCAATCATCATGCTGAGCAGAGACAAAGTGACGTAGGTAGTTCTCCAAAGTCTGATTAACTCGTTCAACTTGCCCATTAGACTGAGGTTGGTATCCAGAAGAGAAGTCCAACTTCACCTCAAGTAGCCCACAGAGCGCTCTCCAGAATTTGGAAGTAAATTGTACCCCTCGATCGGACACAATGTGCAGAGGTAGGCCATGAAGGCGGAAGATGTGTTCGAAGAACAGACAGGCTAGTCGCTTAGCAGAGGGCAATCCAGGAAGCGGAATAAAATGTGCCATCTTGGAGAATCTGTCTACCACTACCCAGATTACAGAACAGCCAGCAGAGGACGGGAGGTCTTTGATAAAGTCCATAGCAACATGCTGACAGGGAACTTCTGGAATGGGTAACAGTAGTAGCAACCCTGCTGGTTTGGTTCGGGGAACCTTGTTGCGGGCACAGGAGGTACAGGCAGACACAAATTCCCGCACATCTTTGGGTAGGGTCGGCCACCAGTAGTCACGGGACAGCAACTCAAGGGTCTTAATTACCCCAGGGTGACCAGCGTACTTGGAGCAATGTCCCCAGAAGAGAATCTTCCTCCTCTTGGCTTGCGGATCAAAAATCTTCCCCGGAGGAATATCTTTTACTCGAACTGGCACCACTGAAACCAGGCAGGACGGATCGATGATATGTTGAGGTTCCTCAATCTGATCTGCTGGGTCAAAGGAACGGGAAAGCGCATCAGCCCTCACATTTTTGTATGCCGGTCGAAAATGCAGAAGGAAATTGAATCGGGCAAAGAAGAGTGCCCATCGAGCCTGACGTGGATTAAGACGCTGTGCAGACTGCAGATAAGTCAGATTCTTGTGGTCAGTGTATATAACCACTGGATGCAAAGCCCCCTCCTGAAGGTATCTCCATTCTTCCAAGGCCATCTTGCTAGCAAGCAGTTCTCTATCACTGATGGAGTAGTTTCTTTCTGCAGAAAAAAAAGAGCTTGGAGAAGAAACCACACAAGAAAAATTTCCCCTTGGAGGTCTTCTGTAGCAGGACTGCACCTGCACCAATAGAAGAAGCATCCACTTCTAGGAAGAACTGTTTGGAAGTGTCTGGATGATGGAGGACAGGAGAAGCAGCAAAGTAATCTTTGAGTTGTCGGAAAGCAGACTCAGCTTCAGGGGTCCATTTCTTTGCATCCGCCCCTTTCTTAGTCAGCGCAGAAATTGGGGCTGTGAGGGAAGAGAAGTTTGGGATGAACTGCCTATAGAAGTTGGCAAATTCCAGAAATCTTTGAATAGCACGGAGACCTTGAGGACGGGGCCAATTCAGGATGGCAAAGACCTTGTCGGGATCCATTTCCAGACCAGTGCAGGAAACAATGTACCCCAGAAAGGGTAAGGAAGACTGCTCAAAGACACACTTTTCGAGCTTGGCAAACAGACCATTCTCCCTTAAGCGCTGCAGAACCAGGCGCACTTGTTTCCGGTGAGTGGACAAGTCGGTTGAATAAATGAGAATATCGTCGAGATACACTACTAGACACTTGTATAACAGGTCCCGGAAGATGTCATTTACAAATTCTTGGAAGACTGCAGGAGCGTTGCAAAGGCCGAACGGCATAACCAAGTACTCATAGTGGCCATCACGGGTATTGAATGCCGTCTTCCACTCGTCGCCTTCACGGATTCGGATCAGGTTATATGCACCACTTAGATCCAATTTAGAAAATATCTGTGCACCTCGGATACGGTCAAACAATTCAGACATCAGGGGCAGAGGATACTTGTTCTTGACTGTAATCTTGTTCAGTCCACGATAATCTATGCATGGACGGAGTGACCCGTCTTTCTTGGACACGAAGAAGAAACCGGCTCCAGCCGGCGAGGTAGACTTCCGGATAAATCCCCTCTCCAGGTTCTCCTTAATATACTCGGCCATAGCCTGTGTCTCAGGCAGAGATAAAGGATAAACCCTTCCACGAGGAGGAGAAGTCCCAGGTAGAAGATCGATCGGACAGTAATAAGTCCGATGAGGTGGTAAAGTCTCCGCCTTCTTCTTACAGAAAACATCTCCAAAGGATGCAAATTGCGGAGGCAGACCAGGCAGGTTCACAGGAACCGGACGAGGAGACATTGGGTGGACCATCGACAGGCAGGAGGTTTGGCACTGAGGACCCCAGCGGAGAATATCCCCCTTTCGCCAGTCTAAGACGGGAGAATGTTGCTGTAGCCAGGGCAATCCCAGAATCACTGGGTCCGTGGAATCTGGCAGGACATAGAAGGATATTTCTTCAGAATGTAGCACCCCGACCTGGAGTTTCACAGGAGCAGTGATGAACTGAATAGGTTTGGGTAAGGCTTGTCCATTAAAGATCGTTGCCACCAGAGGCTTCGCCGGACGGGTAGTGGAAAGCTGGCATTGGGTCACCAGGGCTTGAGTAACAAAATTCCCGGCAGTGCCAGAATCCAGGAAGGCAGGTACCGATATACTGGTTTTCCCAGCAGACACTATTACAGGGATAAGAAGTTTGGGAGAATTGTCTTTTTCACCTAGGGTCACTTCTCCCAATGAGCCTAGGCGCTGAAGTTTTCCACCTTCTGAGGGCAGGTACGAACAACATGTTTCTTTCCACCGCAGTAGAGGCACAAGTTCTCTGCTCGCCGTCACTGGCGCTCCTGATCAGAGAGCTTCAGGCGATCCACCTGCATAGGCTCTTCAGACGGAATCGCAGCAGGAGTCTGAACAGTCCTCTGGAAGACAGGTGCGAGTTTAGAAGTCTGCTTCATCCTTGCAGCTTGAGAAAAACGAAACCACACATCTATGCGTGTGGCCAACGTGATCAAAGCGTCCAGAGAGTAAGGGAGGTCCCTAACTGCAAGTTCGTCTTTAATGTGGTCACTCAGACCCTCCCAGAATACGGCTCGTTGAGCTTCACCATTCCAGAACAGTTCTGCGGCCAGTATACGGAACTGGATTGCGTATTGGTCTACTGTCCTAGCGCCTTGACGCAGACGAAGAAGAGCAGAGGCTGCAGACGAGGCACGGCCAGGTTCCTCAAATACTGTACGGAAAACAGTTAAGAAGGTCTGTAGGCTTGCAGTCTCGGGTCCGCTTCGCTCCCATATAGGATTAGCCCAAGCAAGAGCTTCTCCAGAGAGCAGAGATACAATGAAAGCCACCTTTGCTCGGTCAGACTGGAACTTGTTTCCATGTAGCTCAAAGTGGATCAAGCATTGATTCAGGAACCCTCTGAAGGCCTTTGACTCACCGCTGAAACGTGGAGGCAAGGGAAGTTGGACAGCAGACGTGCCTTGGTATGCAGACGATGCAACGGAATTAGCAGGAGTTGCTGGGACCAGTAGTGCCGCAGGAGCAGTAGTGGGTAGAGCGTCCAGACGTGCAGAAATTGTGTTCAGACACTGCAGCAGGGCATCTTGGCATTCACACTGGCATTGCAGCTCTTGGTATGAATCTTGTACCACACGCGTGGGCTTGCCAGCGGGGTCCATGGCCTGAGCAAACTGCAACGGATCAACGGGTGTGGACCCGCTGTGCCACTTACCGGTTTGGCTTTGGGCCAAACTTGGGAGCGGAGTCTAAGTGTCCCCCTGGTTTTCACTCTTTATCCGGCTCCATAATGCGGAAGCTGGACTCAGCTGCAGGGGAGACACCAGGTCGCTACCGCAAGAGTGGTCCCGGTTAAGTGGCAGCTGGCCGGGCAGGCCAGTAAGCCCCGATGCTAGCATCCGGGAACAGGCAATATAGCAGACAGCCGCAGGATAATACTGAGCTGAACAAGCGGTATAGCAGAGCTAGTGCTGTGAGAACAGCAGAGCTGAGTTAGTCCAGGTGGAGCTGGTGTAACGATCTGCACAGCAGACAGAGGCGTGGTCGACAGTCCGGGTCTTTAACTTGAGAGCAGCGAGGTACAAGAGGATCAAGCAGAGACGAGGTCTGGATACATGCAGAGGTTATAAGCAGGATATCGAATGCAGGAACAACAGGAGCCTTAGCTGTAGGA
Organism: Bufotes viridis; assembly: GCA_033119425.1. Classification (NCBI taxonomy): domain Eukaryota; kingdom Metazoa; phylum Chordata; class Amphibia; order Anura; family Bufonidae; genus Bufotes; species Bufotes viridis. The sequence continues at coordinate 260,042,313 of CM065593.1, forward strand.
AGTACAATATTGCTCAGGCATTGCAGGAAGGGGGAAGCACCCTTATAAAGGTGGTGCCTATCCAGTATTGGAGAGAGGGCGGAATCAGGGGCATGCATTAACCCTTAAGGTACCAGGATGCCTGCGGCTCCTACAAGATATAACAGAAGCTGTCATAGCCTGCGACAGCGCAGGAAAGTGGGTCCAGAGCCTGCAGCGAAGAGGAGGAGCCCCGCGTGCAGCTCGACTGAGGAACATAGTCGGACGCGGCTGCAAACTGCCATTGTTACAAATATACCCTTTTACGGACAGATTAACAATTGGCCTTCAACAGCTGGGACACCAAATTCAGGGTATTGCTATGTTGGCAATTGAATTTAACCCCAGAACAAAATATACCCTTTTACGGACAGAATAACACTTCGTCTGCAACAGCTGGGACACCAGATTCAGGGTATTGCTATTTTGGCAATTTAATTTCACCCCAGAACAAAATATATGTTTTCGTGGACACTGTTATACTTTGCCAGACACAGCTGAAACCACTGATTTATGGTATTGCTATTTTGGCAATTGAATTTCACCCCAGAACAAAATATACCCTTTTACGGACAGATTAACACTTGGCCTGCAACAGCTGGAACACCAGATTTTGGGTATTGATATTTTAGCAATTGAATTTCACCCCAGAAAATAATATATCCTTTGATGGACACTATGAAACTTTTCCAGTCACAGCTGGAACACCAGATTTACGGTATTTCTATTTTTGCAACTGAATTTCACCCCAGAAAATAATATTTCCTTTGACGGACACTATGAAACTTGTCCAATCACAGCTGGAACACAAGATTTACGGTATTGCTAATTTTGCAACTAAATTTCACCCCAGTAAATAATATATCCTTTGACGGACACTATGAAACTTGTCCAGTCACAGCTGGAACACAAGATTTACGGTATTGCTAATTTTGCAACTGAATTTCACCCCAGAATAAAATATATCCTTTGCGGGACACTATTAAACTTGGCCAGCCACAGCTGAAACCACTGATTTACGGTATTGCTATTTTGGCAATTGAATGTCACCGAAAAATTATCTATTCTTTGCGGGACACTATGAAACTTGGCCAGCCACTGCTGGGACACCAGATTTAGGGGATTTCTATTTTTGCAATAGAATTTCACCCCAGAACAAAATATATACTTTGCCGGACACTATTAAACTTGGCCAGCCACTGCTGGGACACCAGATTTTAGGGAATGCTATTTTGGCAATTAAATTTCACCCCAGAACAAAATATACCCTTTTACGGACAGACGCACACTTGGCCTGCAACAGCTGGGACACCAGATTCAGGGTATTGCTATTTTGGCAATTGAATTTATCCCTAGAACAAAATATATGTTTTGGCGGACACTATTAAACTTGGCCAGCCGCAGCTGAAACCACTGATTTACGGTATTGCTGTTTTTGCAACTGAATTTCACCCCAGAAAAAAATATGTCCTTTGCCAGACACTATAAAATTGGCAAGCCACAACTGAAACCACTGATTTATGGTATTGCTATTTTGGCAATTGAATTTCACCCCAGAACAAAATCTATCCTTTGCTGGACTCTACTATACTTGGCCAGCCACAGCTGAAACCACTAATTTACAGTATTGCTAATTTGGCAATTGAATTTCACTCCAGAAAATTATCTATCCTTTGCCGGACACTATTAAACTTGGCCGGCCACAGCTGAGACCACTGATTTACGGTATTGCTATTTTAGCAATTGAATTTCACCCCAGAAAAAAATATATCCTTTGACGGACACTATGAAACTTGTCCAGTCACAGCTGCAACACCAGATTTACGGTATTTCTATTTTTGCATCTGAATTTCACCCCAGAAAATAATTTTCCTTTGACGGACACTATGAATCTTGTCTAGTCACAGCTGGAACACCACATTTACGGTATTGCTATTTTTGCAACTGAATTTCACCCCAGAAAAATATATGTCCTTTGACGAACACTATTAAATTGGCAAGCCACAGCTGAAACCACTGATTTACGGTATTGCTATTTTGGCAATTGAATTTCCCCCCAGAAAATAATATATCCTTTGACGGACACTATGAAACTTGTCCAGTCACAGCTGGAACATCAGATTTACGGTATTTCTATTCTTGCAACTGAATTTCACCCCAGAACAAAATCTATCCTTTGCCGGACACTATTAAACTTGGCCAGCCACAGCTGAAACCACAAATTTACTGTATTGCTATTTTGGCAACTGAATTTTACCCCAGAAAAAAATATATCCTTTGCCGGACACTATTGAATTTGGCCAGCCACAGCTGGGACACCAGATTTAGGGGATTGCTTTTTTGGCAATTGAATTTCACCCCATAACAAAATCTGTCCTTTGCCGGACACTATTCAACTTGGCCAGCTACAGCTGAAACCACTGTTTTACGGTATTGCTATTTTGGCAATTGAATTTTACCCCAGAAAAAAAATGATCCTTTGCCGGACACTATTAAACTTGGCAAGCCACAGCTGAAACCACTGATTTACGGTATTGCTATTTTGGCAATTGAATTTCACCCCAGAACAAAATATATCCTTTGCCGGACACTATTAAACTTGGTCTGCCACTGCTGGGACACCAGATTTAGGGGATTGCTATTTTGGCAATTGAATTTCACCCCATAACAAAATCTGTCCTTTGCCGGACACTATTCAACTTGGCCAGCTACAGCTGAAACCACTGATTTACGGTATTGCTATTTTGGCAATTGAATTTTACCCCAGAAAAAAAATGATCCTTTGCCGGACACTATTAAACTTGGCAAGCCACAGCTGAAACCACTGATTTACGGTATTGCTATTTTGGCAATTGAATTTCACCCCAGAACAAAATATATCCTTTGCCGGACACTATTAAACTTGGTCTGCCACTGCTGGGACACCAGATTTAGGGGATTGCTATTTTGGCAATTGAATTTCACCCCAAAACAAAATATATCCTTTGCCGGACACTATTAAACTTGGCCAGCCACAGCTGAAACCACTGATTTATGGTATTGCTTTTTTGGCAATTGAATTTCACCCCAGAAAAAAATATATCCTTTGCTGGACACTATTCAACTTGGCCAGCCACAGCTGAAACCACTGAGTTACAGTATTGCTATTTTGGTAATTGAATTTCACCCCAGAACAAAATCTATCATTTGCCGGACACTATTTTAGCTTGGCCAGGCACTGCTGGGACACTAGATTTAGGGGATTGCTATTTTGGCAATTGAATATCACCCCAGAACAAAATCTATTCTTTGCCGGACACTATTAAACTTGCCAGCCACTGCTGGGACTTAAGATTTAGGGGATTGCTATTTTGTCAATTGAATTTCACCCCAGAACAAAATCTATCCTTTGCCGGACACTATTAAACTTGGCCAGCCACAGCTGAAACCACTGATTTACTGTATTGCTATTTTGGCAACTGAATTTTACCCCAGAAAAAAATATATCCTTTGCTGGACACTATTGAATTTGGCCAGCCACTGCTGTGACACCAGATTTAGGGGAATGCTTTTTTGGCAATTGAATTTCACCCCATAACAAAATCTGTCCTTTGCCGGACACTATTCAACTTGGACAGCCACAGCTGAAACCACTGTTTTACGGTATTGCTATTTTGGCAATTGAATTTCACTCCAGAAAAATATCTATCTTGTGCCGGACAGTATTAAACTTAGCCAGCCACAGCTGGAACACCAGATTTAGGGGATTGCTATTTTTGCAATTGAATTTCACCACAAAAAAAATCTATCCTTTGCCAGACAGCAGACAGTATTACACTTGGCTAGCCAAAGCTGGAACACCAGATTTAAGGGATTGCTATTTTGGAAATTGAATTTCACCCCTCAACAAAATTTGGAAATTTCTATCCAGAGTTTCTAGAGGTGACAATAAGTACAGCCAAGCCCCTGATATAGGATATAGAAGAAAAAAAAAACTAGTGTTGATGGATTGATGGACTTGGTGGCAGCTTGTGCTGGTGCACCACAAGAAACAAAATGGCCGCCGATCACCCCAGAAAAAAGTGACAGAAAAACGCTCTGTGCAGCCTAAAAAACAGTGAGCAATTAACTAACAAAAGTTGAATGATTCACAGCTGTAGATCGATCACTTCATTAGGTGTTTTTGCTGAGTTTTCCCTGCCTAATCTCGCCCTCACAGCAGCTGCATCCTATCCCTTCACTAATCAGAGCAGAGTGATGTGCGGCGCTACGTGACTCCAGATTAAATAGAGGCTGCGTCACATGCTGCACTTGGCCAATCACAGCTATGCCATTAGTAGGCATGGCTGTGATGGCCTCTTCGGGCAAGTAGTATGAAGCTTGTTGATTGGCTGCTTTGCAGGCTTTTAAAATGCGCCATAGAAATCTCCGAACACTGAACCCGATCTTTAACATAAATGTTCGGGTTCGGGGCCGTGTCACGAACACCCCAAAATTCGGTACGAACACCAACTATACAGTTCGGGTTCGCTCAACTCTAATCATGAACTCTCTCTCCTCTCTTTCAGGATCAGCCCGCTCCTACCAAGAGAGGAGAAACAGGGTAGTTAGCCGTTTCTGCCAACCATTGCCTCTTCTTTCAGAATGAATGGCATTTTGTTACATTACATAACATAACATTACATAACATTGCATATAAAATATTAAACAATTGCAGATACCCCCAGGTTTAGCGTTCTGCAAGGCAGAATAGAATTCCCTGTTGCTCCTAACAGAAATTCACTGGTCTCTGGGAGACGTGGATGTTTTTTCTCACCTTCTGGAGAATAAGACCTCATGCACATGACCATATGTATTTTGCGGTCCGCAAAATTACCTCCATGTGCATTCCGTATTTTGCGGAACGAAACAGCTGGCCTTTAATAGAACAGTACTATCATTGTCCGTAATGCGGACAATAATAGAACATGTTCTATTTTTTTGCAGACCGGAAATACGGAATGCACATGGCGTAACTTCCATTTTTTTGTGGACCCATTGAAATAAATGGTTCCGTATACAGTCCACAAAAAAAAAGGAACGGACACGGAAAGAAAATACGTTCGTGTGCATGAGGACTAACAATCTATGACCTTTCTCTGCCTGTCTGTTCCTATTAATTTTAACAGGTTTTGAAGGTGTTCTGTGGTTCTACAAAGCTGATGCGACCACTGACCAGCTTATCTGATATTGCTAGCCTGTTCTAAGGATCTTTGTAAGCACACACATCAATTCACAGACAAGGAAGTATGTATTTTCCAAAGAAAGGTTTTGTTGATAATAAAAAGCTACTATATATAAAAGGCAAACACATTATTTCTCTCTTACTGACATTGACATATCTAATTCGTGAAACTAAAATTAAACACATGATACAATTAATATGTTTTGGTATGACTACCAAAAGGAAGTTAAATAAAAAGCTACCACATCTAATCCATGAAACTAAACTTAAATACATGAGACATATCCTTTAATATCTAAGAGCACTTCTGATATCTTATTAACAAGAAAATAAGAAATATTTTAAAGCCATGATGATCATTTGGAGTATAAAACTGAATGGATATGTAGGAGCATTAAATTAGTGTGTCTATGATTGACTCTACAGAATTTTATTATACTACAGTATAATGGACATAATTCAATTCCAGGTCTATATTCCTATATCAAATATTCACAGATTTTCACATCTAATACTTAAGCTATCTTGAGGCCACTATTTTATTATAAAAGATAAATGCAGAAAATGAAGAGTAGCCTACCACATTCCTACTTATTGTTCCTATGATGTACAGTTTCGCTGTTTATCACTTTAGTTTGTAAGACAGAGTTTATAGCCCATCACAATAAGTCAAAATTCAAGAAATTACCTGGCAGTTTGTAGTGTTACTGCAGAATTTTTTCTAGGTCCTCCGTAACTGAGTGGAGTTTTAGCAGTTATCTGGAGTTAAAATTCAGGGACAGACCCTTGTAACCAGAGGGAGCGACAAAGGTTAGACAGATACTAGGTTATGTAATTGAGCATCTACCTGGGTGTCCCATGAAGTCATTATTATTAGAGTTCAGCGAACACCTGGATGTTCGGGTTCGAGAAGTTCGGCCGAACTTCACGAAAATGTTCTGGTTCGGGATCCGAACTCGACCCGAACTTGACCCCGAACCCCAGTGAAGTCAATAGGGACCCGAACTTTTTGGCACTAAAAAGGCTGTAAAATAGCCCGGGAAAGGGCTAGAGGTCTGCAAAAGGCAGCAAAATGTAGGAAAATCCCTGCAAACAAATGTGGATAGGGAAATGACTTAAAATATAATTAAATAAATAAAAATTAACCAATATCAATTGGCAACTTGGAGGAGGAGGTGGAATAGGAGGTTGGGGTGGCGTCAGGTGTGAATGCTATGGGAGTTGAAGTTCTCATCACAGCCAAAAAGGATTCATGTCTGCCTGCAGTGCCACAGGCCTCATTCACAGACTCAGGGCCAGGACAACCATACATGGGAGTTGAAGTTCACATCACAGCCAAGAAGGATTCATGTCTGCCAGCAGTGTCAAAGGCCTCACTCACAGACTCAGGCCAATGGCAACCATACATGGGAGTTGAAGTTGTCATCACAGCCAAGAAGGAATCATGTCTGCCTGCCGGGCAACAGGCCTCATTCAAACATTTAGGCCAACGGGACCCACAAAGAGGAGAGTTCAAATCACACCAAGACAGTATTGATTTCACCCAGCAATGCCACAGGCCTCATTCACAGATTCAGACCTATGGCACCCACAAAGAGGAGAGTTACAATCATGCCAAATCAGTATTGTTTTCACCCAGCAGTGCCACAGGCATCATTTACTAATTCAGGAGGACCATGGCACCCGCAAAGAGGAGAGCGGTCCCGTAACAGCAACACAGGCCTTAGGTCAACCTGCAATGGAACAGGCCATTATCATTTATGTAGGCCCCTGACACCCAGACAGAGGAGAGGTCATTTGACAGTAAAAAGAGTTTAATGTGTCCCACAAAGACAGCAAGCAATTAAACGAAATATTGGCCCCTGACACCCACACAATGGGGCAGCCATTTGACAGTAAAAAGAGTTTAATGTCTCCCACCAATGCAGCAAGTGATTAAACGAAATATAGTCCTCTGACAACCAGACAATGTAGAGGTCATTTGACAGTATAAAGAAGAAAATGTCACCCAACAAAGCAACAAATGATTTAACGATTAGAGATGAGCGAACACCTGGATGTTCGGGTTCGAGAAGTTCGGACGAACTTCCCGAAAATCTTCTGGTTCGGGATCCGAACTCGACCCGAACTTTATCCCAAACCCAAACCCCATTGAAGCCAATGGGGACCCGAACTTTTAGGCGCTAAAAAGGCTTTAAAATAGTCCAGGAAAGGGCTAGAGGGCTGCAAAAGGCAGCAAAATGTAGGTAAATGCCCTGCAAACAAATGTGGATAGTAAAATGAATTAAAATAAAATAAATAAAAATTAACCAATATCAATTGTAAAGAGGTCCCATTGCAGAGAATCATGCGTCATATCACCCACCACTGGAGAAGGACACTTTCAGTTATTTCGGTCCCAGCAACCAGACAGAGGAGAGAGGTCCCACAGCAAGGAATCATGCGTCATATCACCCACCACTGGAGAAGGCCACTTTCAGTTATTTCGGCCCCATCACCCAGACAGAGGAGAGAGGTCCCACAGCAAGGAATCATGCGTTATATCACCCACCACTGGAGAAGGACACTTTCAGTTATTTCGGCCCCAGCACCCAGACAGAGGAGAGAGGTCCCACAGCAAGGAATCATGCGTCATATCACCCACCACTGGAGAAGGACACTTTCAGTTATTTCGGCCCCAGCACCCAGACAGAGGAGAGAGGTCCCACAGCAAGGAATAAGACGTTATATCACCCACCACTGGAGAAGGCCACTTTCAGTTATTTCGGCCCCAGCACCCAGACAGAGGAGAGGTCCCACAGCAAGGAATAAGGCGTTATATCACCCACCACTGGAGAAGGCCACTTTCAGTTATTTAGGCCCTGGCGCTCAGATTGAGGAGAGGTTCATTCAACTTTGGGTTGCACCGCAAGATCATGGTAAAGTTAAAAAAATGAGGATTCAATAAAGAAGTGCCCCGGAGTACAAGAATACATGGTTGAGTGGGAGGCAGTTGTAAATGTCTATTCTGCACAAGGGAGGGACAGGTCCTGTGGGATCCATGCCTGGTTCATTTTTATTAATGTCAGCTTGTCCACGTTGGCTGTGGACAGGCGGCTGCGTTTGTCAGTAATGACGCCCCCTGCCGTGCTGAATACACGTTCAGACAAAACGCTGGCCGCCGGGCAGGCCAGCACCTCCAAGGCATAAAATGCTAATTCTGGCCACGTGGACAATTTGGAGACCCAGAAATTGAATGGGGCCGAACCATCTGTCAGTACGGGGAGGGGTGTGCAGACGTACTGTTCAACCATGTTAGTGAAATGCTGCCTCCTGCTAACACGTTCCGTATCAGGTGGTGGTGCAGTTAGCTGTGGCGTGGAGACAAAACTTTTCCACATCTCTGCCATGCTAACCCTGCCCTCAGAGGAGCTGGCTGTGACACAGCTGCATTGGCGACCTCTTGCTCCTCTGTCGTCGCCTTGGGCTTCCACCTGTTCCTCTGTGACATTTGGGAATGCTCTCAGGAGCGCGTCTACCAGCGTGCGCTTGTACTCGCGCATCTTCCTATCACGCTCCAGTGCAGGAAGTAGGGTGGGCACATTATCTTTGTACCGGGGATCCAGCAGGGTGGCAACCCAGTAGTCCGCACACAAATGTGGGAAACTCTGCTGTCGTTGCACAGGCACTGCCGCATGTAGTCGCTCTTGTGTGCCAGGCTCCCCAGAGGTAAGGACAAGCTGTCCTCTGTGGGAGGCGTATCGTCATCGTCCTCCATATCCACCCAGCCACGCACCAGTGATGGGCCTAAGCTGTGTCGGGTGCCACCTCGCTGTGAACCTGCTTCATCCTTATCCTCCTCCACCTCCTCCTCATCCTCCTCCTCCTCCAGTAGTGGGCCCTGGCTGGCCACATTAGTACCTGGCCTCTGCTGTTGCAAAAAACCTCCCTCTGAGCCACTTCTAACAGACTGGCCTGAAAGTGCTAAAAATGACCCCTCATCCTCCTCCTCCTCCTGGGCCACCTGCTCTTCCATCATCGCCCTCAGTGTTTTCTCAAGGAGACATAGAAGTGGCATTGTAATGCTGATAACGGTGTCATCGCCACTGGCCATGTTGGTGGAGAACTCGAAACAGCGCAACAGGGCACATAGGTCTCGCATTGAGGCCCAATCATTGGTGGTGAAGTGGTGCTGTTCCGCAGTGCGACTCACGCGTGCTTGCTGCAGCTGATAATCCACTATGGCCTGCTGCTGCTCGCACAGTCTCTCCAGCATGTGCAAGGTGGAGTTCCACCTGGTGGGCACGTCGCATATGAGGCGGTGAGCGGGAAGGCCGAAGTTCCGCTGTAGCGCAGACAGGCGAGCAGCGTCAGGATGTGAATGCCGGAAGCGCACACAGACGGTCCGCACTTTATGCAGCAGCTCTGACATGTCGGGGAAGTTGTGAATGAACTTCTGCACCACCAAATTCAGCACATGCGCCAGGCAAGGGATGTGCGTCAAAGCGGCTAGTCCCAGAGCTGCGACGAGATTTCGCCCATTATCGCACACCAGCAGGCCGGGCTTGAGGCCCACCTGCAGAAACCACTCGTCGGTCTGTTGTTCAATACCCCGACACAACTCCTACGCGGTGTGGGGCCTGTCCCCCAAACATATGAGTTTCAGAACGGCCTGCTGACGTTTACCGCGGGCTGTGCTGACGTTTGTGGTGAAGGTGTGTGGCTGACTGGATGAGCAGGTGGAAGCAGAGGAGGAGGAAGCCGAGTAGGAGGAGAAGGCTACAGGAGGTAAAGAATGATGCCCTGCGATCCTTGGCGGCGGAAGGACGTGCACCAAGGAACTCTCCGCCTGGGGCCCAGCCGCCACTACATTTACCCAGTGTGCAGCTAGGGAGATATAGCGTCCCTGGCCGTGCTTACTGTGCACGTGCTGGTCTTGTCGTCAGCACATTGTTTAAAGAAGTGCCATGCCAGGGAACTCCTTGAAGCTACCTTTGGGGTGCTCGGTCCCTGGTGGCGGTGGCCAGTAGCAGGCGAACTCTCTTGGCGGCGGCTGTTCTGCTTTTGCCCCCTGCTCCCTCTTTTGCTACGCTTTTGGCTCGGTCTCACCACTGCCTCTTCCTCTGAACTATGAAAGTCAGTGGCACGACCTTCATTCCATGTGGGGTCTAGGACCTCATCGTCCCCTGCATCGTCTTCCACACAGTCTTCCTCCCTGACCTCCTGTTCGCTCTGCACACTGCTGAAAGACGCAGCAGTTGGCACCTGTGTTTCATCATCATCAGAGACGTGCGGACTCCGATGAGGTGGTATTCCCATGTTCTCATCATCAGGAAACATCAGTGGTTGTGCATCAGTGCATTCTATGTCTTCCACCACTGGGGAAGGGCTAGGTGGATTCTCTTGGGAAACCCTGCCAGCAGAGTCTTCAAACAGCATAAGAGACTGCTGCATAACTTGAGGCTAAGACAGTTTCCCTGATATGCATGGGAGTGATGTGACAGACTGATAGGCTTGGTTTTCAGATGCCACCTGTGCGCTTTCTGCAGATGACTGGGTGGGAGATAATGTTGTGAATGTGCTGGATCCACTGTCGGCCACCCAATTGAATAGCGCCTGTACCTGCTCAGGCCTTACCATCCTTAGAACGGCATTGGGCCCTACCAAATATCGCTGTAAATTCTGGCGGGTACTGGAACCTGAAGTAGTTGGTTCACTAGGATGTGTAGCTGTGGCAGAATGGCCACGTCCTCTCCCAGCACCAGAGGGTCCACTAACACCACCACGACCGCGTCCCTTATTAGATGTTTTCCTCATTGTTACCGTTCACCAAGCACCACAATAAGAAAAAAAATATTTGGCCCAATGTATTGATTTCAAATTCAGGCCTTTTTTTTACAGGCACCTAACACTATCTGCCTATATATTTATGTACCGTATTACAGTAATCCAGGCACAGCAGTAACCACTGATTTAAGGAGAATATCTATTGTAGATCTAGTATTTAGGCCCTGGATGAAAGGTATCCTTTCATGGACAAATTTACACTTGGAGATGCACAGTAGCGTGAGAAAAAATATGTAGGATTATGCCTTCAGCAATTGTATTTTAACACTTTGTGCAATATACCCTTTAACGGACAGAAATACAATGGGAGATGCACGGTAGCGTGTGAAGTTAATGAGGATGACCCTCTCAGCACTTGTATATACACCTTGAGTGTAATAAAACCTTTTACGGACAGATTAACACTTGGCCTGCAACAGCTGGGACACCAGATTCAGGGTATTGCTATTTTGGCAATTGAAATTCACCTCAGAACAAAATATACCCTTTTACGGACAGATTAACACTTGGCCTGCAACAGCTGGGACACCAGATTCAGGGTATTGCTATTTTGGCAATTGAATTTCACGCCAGAACAAAATATTCCCTTTTAAGGACAGATTAACACTTGGCCTGCAACAGCTGGGACACCAGATTCAGGGTATTGCTATTTTGGCGATTGAATTTTTCCCTAGAACAAAATATATGTTTTGGCGGACACTATTATACTTTGCCAGCCACAGCTGAAACCACTGATTTATGGTATTGCTATTTTGGCAATTAAATTTCACCCCAGAACAAAATATACCCTTTACGGACAGATTAACACTTGGCCTGCAACAGCTGGGACACCAGATTCAGGGTATTGCTATTTTGGCAATTGAATTTCACCCCAGAACAAAATATACCCTTTTATGGACAGATTAACACTTGGCCTGCAACAGCTGGTACACCAGATTCAGGGTATTGCTATTTTAGCAAATGAATTTCACGCCAGAACAAAATATATGTTTTGGCGGACACTATTATACTTTGCCAGCCACAGATGAAACCATTGATTTATGGTATTGCTATTTTGGTAATTGAATTTCACCCCAGAACAAAATATATGTTTTGGCGGACACTATTATAGTTTGCCAGCCAGTGCTGGGATACCAGATTTAGGGGATTGCAATTTTGGCAAGTGAATTTCACCCCAGAACAAAATATATGTTTTGGTAGACACTATTATAGTTTGCCAGCCAGTGCTGAGACACCATATTTATGGTATTGCTATTTTGGCAATTGAATTTCACCACAGAACAAAATATATCTTTTGGCGGACACTATTATAGTTTGCCAGCCGGTGCTGGGACACCAGATTTAGGGGATTGCTATTTTGGCAAGTGAATTTCACCCTAGAACAAAATATATGATTTGGCGGACACTATTATACTTTGCCAGACACAGCTAAAACCACTGATTTATGGTATTGCTATTTTGGCAATTAAATTTCACCCCAGAACAAAATATACCCTTTTACGGACAGATTAACACTTGGCCTGCAACAGCTGGGACACCAGATTCAGGGTATTGCTATTTTGGTAATTGAATTTCACCCCAGAACAAAATATATGTTTTAGCTGACACTATTATACTATGCCAGCCACTGCTGAAACCACTGATTTATGGTATTGCTATTTTGGCAATTAAATTTCACCCCAGAACAAAATATACCCTTTTATGGACAGATTAACACTTGGCCTGCAACAGCTGGGACACCAGATTCAGGGTATTGCTATTTTGGCAATTGAATTTCACCCCAGAACAAAATAAACCTTTTACGGACAGATTAACACTTGGCCTGCAACAGCTGGGACACCAGATTTAAGGTATTGATATTTTGCAATTGAATTTCACCCTAGAACAAAATATACCCATTTACGGACAGATTAACACTTGGCCTGCAACAGCTGGGACACCAGATTCAGGGTATTGCTATTTTGGTGAATTCATTTCACCCCAGAACAAAATATACCCTTTTACGGATAGAGTAACACTTGGCCTGCAACAGCTGGGACACCAGATTCAGGGTATTGCTATTTTGGCAATTGAATTTCACCCCAGAACAAAATATATGTTTTAGCTGACACTATTATACTATGCCAGCCACTGCTGAAACCACTGATTTATGGTATTGCTATTTTGGCAATTGAATTTTACCCCAGAACAAAATATATGTTTTGGAGGACACTATTATAGTTTGCCAGCCAGTGCTGGGACACCAGATTTAGGGGATTGCAATTTTGGCAAGTGAATTTCACCCCAGAACAAAATATATGTTTTGGTGGACACTATTATAGTTTGCCAGCCAGTGCTGAGACACCAGATTTATGGTATTGCTATTTTGGCAATTGAATTTCACCACAGAACAAAATATATGTTTTGACGGACACTATTATAGTTTGCCAGCCAGTGCTGGGACACCAGATTTAGGGGATTGCTATTTTGGCAATTGAATTTCACCCCAGAGCAAAATATACCCTTTTACGGACAGATTAACACTTGGCCTGCTACAGCTGGGACACCAGATTCAGGGTATTGCTATTTTGGCAATTGAATTTCACCCTAGAACAAAATATATGTTTTGGCGGACACTATTATACTTTGCCAGCCACTAGCTGAAACCACTGATTTATGGTATTGCTATTTTGGCAATTGAATTTCACCCCAGAACAAAATATATGTTTTGATGGACACGATTATACGCTTGGCCTGCAACAGTGCTGGGACACCAGATTTAGGGGATTGCAATTTTGGCAAGTGAATTTCACCCCAGAACAAAATATATGTTTTGGTGGACACTATTATAGTTTGCCAGCCAGTGCTGAGACACCAGATTTATGGTATTGCTATTTTGGCAATTGAATTTCACCACAGAACAAAATATATGTTTTGGCGGACACTATTATAGTTTGCCAGCCAGTGCTGGGACACCAGATTTAGGGGATTGCTATTTTGGCAATTGAATTTCACCCCAGAGCAAAATATACCCTTTTACGGACAGATTAACACTTGGCCTGCTACAGCTGGGACACCAGATTCAGGGTATTGCTATTTTGGTGAATTAATTTCACCACAGAACAAAATATACCCTTTTACGGATAGATAAACACTTGGCCTGCAACAGCTGGGACACCAGATTCAGGGTATTGCTATTTTGGCAATTGAATTTCACCCTAGAACAAAATATATGTTTTGGCGGACACTATTATACTTTGCCAGCCACAGCTGAAACCACTGATTTATGGTATTGCTATTTTGGCAATTAAATTTCACCCCAGAACAAAATATACACTTTTACGGACAGATTAACACTTGGCCTGCAACAGCTGAGACACCAGATTCGGGGTATTGCTATTTTGGCAATTGAATTTCACCCCAGAACAAAATAAATCTTTTACGGACAGATTAACACTTGGCCTGCAACAGCTGGGACACCAGATTTAGGGTATTGCTATTTTGGCAATTGAATTTCACCCCAGAACAAAATATACCCATTTACGGACAGATTAACACTTGGCCTGCAACAGCTGAGACACCAGATTCAGGGTATTGCTATTTTGGCAATTGAATTTCACCCCAGAACAAAATATATGTTTTGGCGGACATTATTATACTTTGCCAGCCACAGCTGAAACCACTGATTTATGGTATTGCTATTTTGGCAATCAAATTTCACCCCAGAACAAAATATACCCTTTTACGGACAGATTAACACTTGGCCTGCAACAGCTGGGACACCAAATTCAGGGTATTGCTATTTTGGCAATTGAGTTTCACCCCAGAACAAAATATACCCTTTTACGGACAGATTAACACTTGGCCTGCAACAGCTGGGACACCAGATTCAGGGTATTGCTATTTTGGTGAATTCATTTCACCCCAGAACAAAATATACCCTTTTACGGATAGAGTAAAACTTGGCCTGCAACAGCTGGGACACCAGATTCAGGGTATTGCTATTTTGGCAATTGAATTTCACCCCAGAACAAAATATATGTTTTAGCTGACACTATTATACTATGCCAGCCACTGCTGAAACCACTGATTTATGGTATTGCTATTTTGGCAATTGAATTTTACCCCAGAACAAAATATATGTTTTGGAGGACACTATTATAGTTTGCCAGCCAGTGCTGGGACACCAGATTTAGGGGATTGCAATTTTGGCAAGTGAATTTCACCCCAGAACAAAATATATGTTTTGGTGGACACTATTATAGTTTGCCAGCCAGTGCTGAGACACCAGATTTATGGTATTGCTATTTTGGCAATTGAATTTCACCACAGAACAAAATATATGTTTTGGCGGACACTTTTATAGTTTACCAGCCAGTGCTGGGACACCAGATTTAGGGGATTGCTATTTTGGCAAGTGAATTTCACCCCAGAACAAAATATATGTTTTGGCGGACACTATTATAGTTTGCCAGCCAGTGCTGGGACACCAGATTTATGGTATTGCTATTTTGGCAATTGAATTTCACCACAGAACAAAATATATGTTTTGGCGGACACTATTATAGTTTGCCAGTCACAGCTGTGACACCAAATTTAAGAGATTGCTATTTTGGCAAGTGAATTTCATTCCAGAACAAAATATATGTTTTGGCGGACACTATTATAGTTTGCCAGCCACAGCTGTGACACCAAATTTAAGAGATTGCTATTTTGGCAATTGACTTTCACCCCAGAACAAAATATATGTTTTGGCGGACACTATTATTGTTTGCCAGCCAGTGCTGGGACACCAGATTTAGGGGATTGCTATTTTGGCAATTGAATTTCACCACAGAATATAATCTATCCTTTGTCAGACAGCAGACAGTAATATACTTGGCTAGCCAAAGCTGGAACACTAGATTTAGGGGATTGGTATTTTGGCAATTGTATTTAACCCCTTAATAAAATATAGAAATTGCTATCCTGAGTTTCTAGGGGTGAAAATTAGCACAGCCAAGCCCCTGATGTAGGATACAGCAAAAAAAAAAAAACTAGTATTGATGGATTGATGGACTTGGTGGCAGCTTGTTCTGGTGCACCACAAGTCACAAAATGGCCGCCAATCACCCCTGAAAAAAGTGACAGAAAAACGCTCTGTGCAGCCTAAAAACCAGTGAGCAAGTAACTAGCAGAAGTTGAATCATTCACAGCTGTAGATCGATCACTTCATTAGGTGCTTTTGCTGACTTTTCCCTGCCTAACCTCGCCCTCACAGCAGCTGCGCCCTCTCCCTACACTAATCAGAGCAGTGTGACGTGCGGCACAGTAAAAAGAGTTAAATGTCTCCCACCAAGACAGCAATCAAGTAAACGAAATATAGGCCCCTGACACCCACACAATGGGGCAGTAATTTGACAGTAAAAAGAGTTTAATCTCTCCCACCAATACAACAAATGTTTAAACGACATATAGGCCCCTGACACCCACACAATGGGGCAGTCACTTGACAGTAAAAAGAGTTAAATGTCTCCCACCAAGACAGCAAGCAATTAAACGAAATATAGATCCCTGACACCCAGACAGAGTAGAGGTCATTCGACATAAAAAAGAGGATAATGTCACCCACCAAAGCAACAGTCGATTATCTGAAATGTAGGCCCTTGGCACTCAGACAGAGGAGAAACGTCCTATAGCAGCAAAAGAGTCATCATGTTACCCACCATTGTAACAGGCCACTTTCAGTTATTTAGGCCCCTGACACCCAGACAGGTCATTTGACAGCAAAAAGAGGTTAATGTAACGCACCATAGCAGCAGGCAATTTTCCTGAAATGTAGACCCCTGGCAACCAGACAGAGGAGAGGTTCATTCAACTTGGTGTTGCTCCCAAAAATAATGGTACAATTAAAAAAAGGATTCAATAAAGAGGTGCCCTGGAGTACAAGAATGTATGGTTGAGGTAGAGGCAGTTATAAATGTCTATTCTGCACAAGGGATGGACAGGTCCTGTGGGATCCATGCCTGGTTCATTTTTATAAACGTCAGCTTGTCCACGTTGCTGTGGACAGGCGGCTGCATTTGTCTGCAATAACGCCCTCTGCCGTGTTAAATACACGTTCAGACAATACACTGGCCACAGTTCAGACCAGCACCTCCAAGGCATAAAAGGCTAGCTCTGGCCATGTGGACAATTTGGAGACCCAGAAGTTGAGATGGGGCCGAACCATCAGTCAGTACGTGAAGGCGTGTGCACATGTATTGTTCCACCATGTTGTTGAAATGCTGCCTCCTGCTAACACGTTCCCTATCAGCTAGTGGTGCAGTTAGCTGTGGCGCTGTGACAAAATGTTTCCACATCTTGGCCATGCTAACCCTGCCTTCAGTACCAGAAAAAAATCTATCCTTTGACATACAGTATTAAACTTAGCCAGCCACAGCTGGAACACCAGATTTAGGGGAGTGGTATTTTGGCAATTGACTTTCACCCCAGAAATAAAATCTATCCTTTGACTGACAGTATTACACTTGGCCAGTCACAGCTGGAACCCCAGATTTAGGGGATTGGTATTTTGGCATTTGAATTTCACCCCAGAAAAACATCTGTCCTTTGACTGACAGTATTACACTTAGCCAGCCACAGCTGGAACACCAGATTTAGGGGATTGGTATTTTGGCAATTGAATTTCACCCCAGAAAAACATCTATCCTTTGACTGACAGTATTACACTTAGCCAGCCACAGCTGGAACACCAGATTTTGGGGATTGTTATTTTGGCAATTGAATTTCACCCCAGAAAAAAATATGTATTTTGCCGGACACTATTAAACTTGGCCAGCCACTGCTGGGACATCAGATTTAGGGGATTGCTATTTTGGCAATTGAATTTCACACCATAACAAAATCTGTCCTTTTCCGGACACTATTCAACTTGGCCAGCCACAGCTGAAACCACTGATTTACGGTATTGCTATTTTGGCAATTGAATTTCACACCATAACAAAATCTGTCCTTTTCCGGACACTATTCAACTTGGCCAGCCACAGCTGAAACCACTGATTTACGGTATTGCTATTTTGGCAATTGATTTTCACCCCAGAAAAAAAAATATCCTTTGCTGGACACTATTAAACTTGGCCAGCCACAGCTGAAACCACTGATTTACAGTATTGCTATTTCGGCAATTGAATTTCACACTAGAAATATATATATCCTTTGCCGGACAGTATCAAACTTAGCCAGCCACAGCTGGAACACCAGATTTAGGGGATTGGTATTTTGGCAATTGAATTTCACCCTTCAATAAAATATAGCAATTTCTATACTGTGTTTGAAGGTGTGACAGTTAGCACAGCTGCACAACCCCTGATGTAGGATATTGTAAAAAAAAAAAATACTATTGAACCCAAAAATGTATGTTGAACTTGGTGGCAGCTGAAAATATGTGCTGGTGCACCAAAAGATCACAAAATGGCCACCGATCACCCCAGAAAAAAGTGACAGAAAAACGCTCTGGGCAGCCTAAAAACCAGTGAGCAATGGACTAACAGAAGTTGAATGATTCACAGATGTAGATCGATCACTTCATTTAGTGGTTTTGCTGACTCTTTCCTGCCTAATCTCGCCCTTACAGCAGCTACATCCTATCCCTACACTAATCAGAGCAGAGTGACGGGCGGCGCTACGTGACTCCAGCTTAAATAGAGGCTGGGTCACATGCTGCACTTGGCCAATCACAGCCATGCCATTAGTAGGCATGGCTGTGATGACTTCTTAGGGCAAGAAGTAAAACGCTAGCTGATTGGCTGCTGTGCAGCCCTTCAGAAAGCGAGAAGAAATCGGCGAACAACGGACCCGAACCCAAACTTTATGTTCCGTCTTCATGTCCCGAACACCTCAAAATTCGGTACGAACCCGAACTATATAGTTCGGGTTCGCTCAACTCTACTTATTATTAACCATATGCCCTTACATAACAAGTATGGTATCAAAGTCGGATCACTATCAGAATTTTCACAGTATGGGTATCACCACTGTAATCATTCCAGCAAAAAATCAAGCTCCAAAAGCCTCCAAATGGTGCTTCTTCCTTTTTGAGCCCTTCCGTGTGCCCATACAGCAGTTTGCAACCACATATCTGGTGTTGCTCCATTCAGGAAAAAAGAAAACGAATTGTAGGGTGCTTTTTCCGATTTCCCCTTGTGCAAATGGAAAATGAAAATCTGGGGCCAAATTATGATTTAATTGGTAGAAATTATATTTTTCATTTTCATGGCAAATTTTTTATAAATCTTATGAACTGCCTGTGGAGTCAAAGTGCTTACTGTATGCCTGGAAATATTCCTTGAGGGGTGTAGTTTCTAAAATGGTGTCATTTTCTGGGGTTTCCACTATATGAAATCTGCGCTTCAAAGGCTATATGGCACTCCTTCTCCTCTGAGCCCTGCCATGTGCCCATACAGGAGTTTATGACCACATGTGGTATGTAAACTTCAGAATCAGGGTAATCAACATTGATGTTTGGTTTGCTGGTAACCCTTGCTGTGTTACAGGAAAAAAATTAAAATGGGAAAATTACATTTTTAAATTTCACCTCCATAATACTCTAATTTCTGTGAAACACCTAAAAGGTTAACAAAATTTTTAAAAACAAATTTGAATAATTTGAGGAATATAGTTTCTAAAATGTGGTAATTTATATTTGGTTTCTATTCTGTAAACCCCTCAAAGTCACTTCAAAACTCCACATCCTAAAAAATTTTAAAATACATTACTAAATTTATGCCAACATAAAGACATGATGAATGTTAATAACAATTTTGTGAGGTATCTCTATCTGTTTTAAAAGCACAGAAATTTAATTTTAGAAAGTTGCTAATTTATATTTTTTCTGTAAGCTTTTTTGTTTATGAATAAAGTTAAAGCAATTTCAACCCAAATGTATGACTAATGTGAAATAATGTATAATGTTTCATGAAAAAACTGTTCCAGAACGGCTAAGATAATTGAAAGAATTCCAAAGTTATTACCACTTAAAGTGACACATCAGATTTGCAAAATAAAGCTATGTTAGGAAGGTGAAAACTGGCTGTGTCTTGAAGGGGTTAAGATAGATTTTTTTGTTTGTTTGTTTGCATCTATATAATTCTTGGAGATGCTTTGTGTTACAAACGCTCCTGTGACAGGTGGCAGGAGATCAGAGAGACTGGCAACACGTGGGTTAATCTGACTGGTTCCTCGTGGATCATTAGTGTTGGTGGTATGGTCATTTAACCTCCCCTATTTATTTACCCCCTTCTGGAGGTGTGGTTTATAGCTTCAGTTTCTGGACTCTGGGCTAGCTGGTTGTTGGATCTTGGTTGAGCTCCTGGCACTGCCTTTGCTCCATATGAAGTTAAGTGTCGCTTTCCCAATTTGTATTTTGTTTGTTGTATTTCCTGTCTTTTGTATCTAGGCCTGAGGAAGACTCCTGTTCATCCTTCTGGTGGAGGAATTGGTTGTTTCAAGTCCTGTCACTATACCAGGGCCCTACATCGTGTGTTAGGGCTCTAGATTACTGTGTATGAACTTTCCTACCATCAGGGTCAGTTCATACTGACCATGCGGTGGGACTGCTCCCCCAATGAGAAACATGCTACAGTGTTTGGGGTCTGAGCAGTTCCCCCATATTGGCCACTATATTTCTGTGATTTTTGTTCCATATGTATTGAATGTGCCTTCACCTGGCGTTTAACATTCTTTTGCACCTGGTAGCCTCCATCACACGGTCTGACATGGGTGTGGCTTGCAGTCTTGCTTTATTCCCATTGCATTAGTTGTCCTGCTATGCGGTTGTGTGGAAGCTTGACTGTGAGCAGTATTCCATCACCTTCAGACCGTGTTCACACCATAGTTAGCGTAGTGGTAGGACCCCATGCCATGCTGAGCGACCATGACGTGGTGCATGAGGGGCTCTGATGTGTTCCTGACAGGAATATATTGGCAAGAGTCTCAGCTTTTAATATCTGCTTGTTTGACTAGCTAGTATAGTCAGTGGCATATCCGTTTGGTGCATTTTTTTCTTTGATTTTGACCTTCTCCTTTACCCTAGTTTCCAGGCCTTGTTTCTGTCCCCTTTCTTCCTATGCTCGGTGTGGAGTTTCCCAAGTGATGTTACTCATTCCAAGGTGGTCACAAAAATAATATTTATAGTTAGCACCTACAAGTAGAGATCATTTGATATACTTTGGTGAATACATTGAGTGTTTCCTGTGCTCTACATTTCTTCTGTAAAGGTACAGGCAGGAGGCCTGAATGGGGCAGTGCTAATTGCTCCTTGCCATAAATTAATTGTATCCTCCAGCAAAGCAGGGGATATCAAGACGGGTGTACCATATGTCAGTCTTGATAAATCTCCCCCCCCCCAATATTTTTTTAATATTTCAATCTCCCAATGCTCTAATACAGAAGTTTAGTAAATACCCCATTAGTCTTTTGTTTCACCATGGTAGAATAATGTCTGTTAAGATGAGCATTTGAGCAAACCACTGGCCACACGAATGTAGAAGGAAAGAGCAATCTAAATAATTTAATACACAAGTTATATGTATCTAGTAACTTATTCCCTGGAAGTCTTCTAAAACTTATAGATGCATTTTTTTCCTCCCAAGTTCCAACTAGACTACTATAATATGTTACGTAGGTCTTCCAGGAAAGTACCCGCAGCTTGTGCAATAGATGCTAATCCTGACTTTCTTAAAGGGGTATTCCCATCTTATTGATTGTATTTTTTTAATTATTTCGCTTGTGCTACTGATCATTTTTGTAAATACACTCTTTTATTAAAAATTCTTCACTACAGAGATATTACACATTATCTATGAATTTGTTTATTTTAGGAACCAGGGCCGCATCTATGGGCCGCGCTTGCGCAGATCTAACTCACATTTCACCCAGGCGGCCAGTCTTCTGCACCAGAACGCGCACGCTAGCCGGGCAGGCGCATTCTGATCGATTCCCTGCCGCGCATGCTCTGTAGGAGACGCGGCAGAGAATCTGTCTGCCATCCACAGACTCCCCCCCCCCTAAATGCAATCACATACTGAAGTGCACGGCGTCCTCGGTTGCTATGACGCCGTGCACACCCTCTGCCCCCTGAATACAGCAATACACTATTTTAGAACATAGCAGTGTATCGCTGTATTCCAGCAACAGGAGGGAGCGCACGGCGTCATAGCAACCGAGGACGCCGTGCGCTCCAGCGAGTAGAAAGTGTCATCCACAATCCCCCAAGTGCCATCCACAGATCACCACTGACCCCCCTCTCCCAAGTGCCATCCACATACGGTCCGGAGCGCACGGCGTCCTCGGTTGCTATGACGCCGTGCGCTCCCTCCTGCTGCTGGAATACAGCGATACACTGCTATGATCTATAATAGTGTATCACTGTATTAGGGCAGCAGGAGGGAGCGCACGGCGTCATAGCAACCGAGGACGCCGTGCACTCTGCTGCCCAGAATGATGCCCCCATAAGTGCCATCCCCAGACTCCCCCAAGTGTCTCCACAGATGTTCCCACACTGCCACACTGGAGCGCACGGCGTCCTTGGTTGGTATGACGCCGTGCACTCCCTCCTGCCCCCAGAATACAGCGTTACATTATTATAGAACATAGCAGTGTATCGCTGCAGCAGGAGGGAGCACATGGCATCATAGCAACCGAGGACGCCGTGTGCTCTGCTGCCCAGAATGATGCCCCCCCATAAGTTCCTCCACAGATGCCTCCCCCCCATAAGTGCCAAACCCAGACTCCCCCCCCAAGTGCCTCCACAAATGCCCCCCCCACAAGTGCCAACCCCAGACTCCCCACCCCAAGTGCCTCCACAGATGCCCCCCCCATAAGTGCCATCCCCAGACACCCTCCTCCAAGTGCCTCCACAGATGCCTCCCCCCCATTAGTGCCATCCCCAGACTCCCTCCACCAAGTGTCATCCACAGATCACGCCCCCCCCCCTTAGTACCATCCACATATCCCCCCCAAGTGCCATCCACAGATGGCCCCATAAGTCCCATCCACAGATGGCCCCATAAGTCCCATCCACAGATTGCCCCATAAGTCCCATCCACAGATGGCCCCATAAGTCCCATCCACAGATGGGTAATAAGTCTGTGATAATATCAGACACCGGGAAAGAATGGGTTTGTATGTGTAAAAGTGTATGGACTGTATTAGTTCACTTAGCATCAGGGGGATGGGCTTTACATACACTGCAAGCTGCCTGACTGATGACTCATCCACATGAACGAGCACGTTAGAACTGAGCTCTCAGGGTGAGTCATGAGGAGGCGTGGCCAGCCTTCACTCTCTACTCCAGGAAGTTACCAGGACATCTGCTGCTGGTAAGGTTGAAAAGGCAAGATGGGAATACCCCTTTAAGTCACTCCAGTTTTCCATGCTCTTCTTTGGCTTCCAAAAAATGAATTCTTATGAATCAAACAGAGATATCGGTAGCAGGACCTGAAAAGATATGTTGTTGATTTGTGGACCTGTGTTCTGTGTACCAGTGGAACTGTGAACCCATGGGACAGTGACATTATGCATCTCGTGGTCTACATATTTTATATTTATGGCAGGAAGGGAAAGCAGTCTATAATTTTTCTGCAAGATATTACCTTCAAAAGGTACAAGAAGAGCTCAGTTATCCCCCAAATGTGTAGACTACTCCAAAACTAGACTGCAAAGAAACAATGAAGGTTAGTCAGAAGATCCCAATGTGCAAGTGCATGTTGCCATTGCTGAAAGCACAAAAGCAAAAAAACACAAGTAATAAAGTAAATAAAATAGTTCCATACTCACTATAGAAAATGTACTAATGTTACGTTATAAATGTGAGATTCTTGGCAAATACATTTTGTACAAAATTATTTGTGCCTGTCTGCCAACAAGATTGTCTCTTTTGGACAGGAGCCTACACTTAAAATTATCTCCTTTAGTGCCATAAATGAATGCAGAGCCCCCTCTGTATTTTACCTCTCCTGGTACATTTTCTATAGTCAGTATGGCACTATTTTATTTACTTTATTATTTGTATTTGAAAGAGTGCTGTTGCATTGTGTGTTTTGTTTTTTGTTTTATTCAAAAGTGCAGCCTAGTTTTTGCAGAAAATTGGATATCTTTAAAGTGGTTTGTCCTTTTCTATAGCTAAAAGAAATTAATAATTTTTTTAATTACTAAGACTTCTTATAAATGAATGACTTGGGTATTAAAACTGCCTTTATAACTGTTACTTTAATATTAAAAATTGCTAGCTGTTTTCATAGCACAGATTATAAAAATAACAATGTTCATTAAAAGCGTTAAATAAGTCACATTAAAATTATGATTAATTGCAATGTGTGTGTATAGTACGGTAATATGTTCTTTATGTGACTAATTTTCAGTAGATACAAATATTTCAGACATATAGAAGCAAACATAGATAAAGTATCCTGTATGAAAAAAATAATATGAAGTGCAATGAAAGTAACATTGTGGTCATATATTATATTATATAATATTTACAGCCTACATATATTTCATGAGAAATAATTTATAAATACAAAATATTATAACTTATGTATAGATATTTTTCATCACAAACTACAAATAAATAGAAATTGTCCACTAGAGGGCAGTAATACACTTTATAACTGCAGACTAAAATAAATAAAAAATTGTGGATAAAAAAAAGGTTTACATTGTGTCTAATATAAAACAATGATATATGCTATAATATATCTCTAACTATGTACCATAATATAGGGTGATATATATATATTCTGGCATTTGCTTATGGCAAATCATTTGATAAGAAAATACAGGCCCTCTGTTATACAAACTGCACACAAAACACACATACAGTATATAAACTGTGCGTTTCTCACAACACTTGACAAAATAAGGCCATGTTCACAATGCTGTTTGGTTTTCTGTTCTTCTGATCCATCAAAATAACAGAAGAATATTTTTAAAAATCAATCCTTTTTATTTTGAATATCTGATGTGCTCAATTTGCATCCGTTATTTTAGACAAGCGAAAAAGTCCTCCAATAGGGCACCAGAAACTATTACCTTTCTTATTTTTTTTGTCAGGAAAGTGAAATTGAATATCTTTCCCAGAAACCCAAAGATATGCAAATAAATTTTCCTGAGGGAAAAAAGATGCGTTTTTTGGAGAAGGATTTGAGGCAGAAGTGGATCCAATAGGAAGTATAAGTCATTTCTTTATAGTTCCAATTCCTTCCACTTCTGGCTTTGGCTACTGCAGGATAATCTACCTCAAAACCTCCTCCAAAAAAACTTAGTATGAACCTACCCTAAGGGCTCATGCACACGAACATTGTTTGGGTCCACATCCGAGCCGCATTTTTGTGGCTCGGATGCGGACCTATTCACTTCAATGGAGCCACAAAAGATGCAGATTGTATTCCATGTGCTGTCCGCATCCGTTGCTCAGTTACGTGGCCCCGCAAAAAAAAGAACATGTCCTATTGTTGTCGTTTTGCAGACAAGAATAGACATTTCTATTTATGGATGGCCCATAACGTTCCACAAATTGTGAAACACAAACAGGCGGCATCCGTGTTTTGTGGATCCGCTATTTGCGGACCGCAAAACATGGTGTGGTCGTGTACATGAGCCCTAATTCTTTAAAATGCCAGTTGATTAGACATGCTAATTTGCATATATTTTTCCCATAAAGAACGAAAGGAGCATTGCCTAGCCTATAACAGTCAAGTCATCACCCATATTAACTGGTCTCTATAATAGAAATAGTACCCAGCCAAAGGTCCTTCAAGGCCTCTAAGATAGAAGGGACAATTCTGTCTCCTTTTCTCTGATAAAGGGCTTTTCTTCTGAAAGAGCTGTTTGCTGATGTAAAGCTAGCTCAACTGTAATGCTAGGATGCCTGTTTAAAAGCCTGTGTAATAATGTTGTGCCCTGGAGCAGGGAGTACTTTGACATTTGCCTATATCCCCTATGCAAAGTTAAAACTTCTTACTTTATTTCTCTTGAAAGGGTTAACTTATACGGTTTATTACTGTGTTACTGCATTTTATAGATATATATGTTGTGATATATATCCTGTTTATTATCACTGTATTTACATGGCTCTGTGGAAAGAGTAATGAATACTAAGAGACTGCTAGGACTTTGATTGAAAAAATGGTAATTTTCCACAGTTGCCATAGGGTTTAAAGACCACCCTGTTTTGGAGGGAAAAACCCAGACTTGTTTACCACCAAAAGCATCCAAAAATATCATATGCATCTCATGTCAAACTGTTGCAAAATGTACTATACTACATTATCATTTGCCATTATTTGTAGTGATGAGCAAGCACCAAAGTATAATGGAAGTCAATGGGAGACAACGAGGCACCCCCTGCTCGGATGAGGGGAGGGTGCCTGGTCCATTGGAAAAAGGTCAGAAAGTGACAGAAATACCACCGAAATGCATCTGGAACAGCATGGGGACCATGTCTGGGTGCATCTTGGACTCCAATGTCGCTGCTGGGAACCATATTTTCCCAGTTGTCCGCCACTTTCACATAGCGACAAAATCACGCCCAAAATCCCGCTCCCTCAAAAAATTTTTTAGAGGTAAAATTGTTAGGAAACATTCTTTCCTGTATATTCAATTGTATATACAGTGCAAATGCTGCAAAAAATTACAAGGAAGAAGCAATCCGATACAGCCTGTATATCACATAAAGGAGGGCCTCATTCACACGGTGCTACAATTGTTCAGGTACACTGCTGCACTCATAAAGCCTATGCACTGGTGAAAGGGCTGGCAAAAATTACAAGGAACCGGCACTCCAATACACCCTTTATTACACATAAAGGAGGGCATCATACACACCCTTGACAAATTACCATTGATGGCCTACTGGTGACCCTCAAAAACATTTGGAGCAAGGGCGTGCTGGTAACCCTATAAAACATTATAGTTGATGGCCTGAAGGTGAGCGGACCCTATAAAAAATTGTAATGAGGGCCTGAAGGTGAGTGAACCCGATAAAACATTGCAGTAATGGCCTACAGGTGAGCAGACCATATAAAGCATTGGAGGTGAGGGACTGAATGTGAGTGAACCCCATAAAGCATTGCAGTGATGGACTATAGGTGAGCAGACCGTATAAAGCATTGGAGGTGAGGTACTGAAGGTGAGCGAACCCCATAAAACATTGCAGTGATAGCCTACAGGTGAGCAGACCGTATAAAGCATTGGAGGGGAGGTCCTGAAGCCCAGCGAACCCCATAAAACATTGCAGTGATGGCCTACAGGTGAGCAGACCGTATAAAGCATTGGAGGTGAGAGCCTGAAGCCTAGCGAACCCCATAAAACATAGCAGTGATTTCGTACAGGTGAGCAGACCGCATAAAGCATTAGAGGTGAGGGCCTGAATCCTAGCGAACCCCATAAAACATTGCAGTGATGGCCGACAGGTGAGCAGACCGTATAAAACATTAGAGGTGAGGGCCTGAAGCCTAGCGAACCCCATAAAACATTGCAGTGATGGGCTACAGGTGAACAGACTGGGTAAAGCATTGGAGGTGAGGGCCTGAAGCCTAGCGAACTCCATAAAACATTGCAGTGATGGGCTACAGGTGAGCAGGCCGTATAAAGCATTGGAGGTGAGGGACTGAAGGTGAGTAAACCACATAAAACATTGCAGTGATGGCCTACCGGTGAGCAGACCATATAAAGCATTGGAGGTGAGGGCCTGAAGCCTAGCAAACCCCATAAAACATTGCAGTGATGACCTACAGGTGAACAGACCGTATAAAGCATTGAAGGTGAGTGCCTGAAGCCGAGCGAACCCCACAAAACATTGTAGTAAGGGCATACATATTCTGTATGGAAGAGGGGGCGGATGAGAGAAAAAGATTCAAACATATACCCTTTTTTTTTTGCGGTTAAAAGGTTGCATCTGAATCTTATGGATTGAGTACTTTATAAAGCATACATTTAAATTGCGTTTTTGTTGCTCATTAGCTCAGCTTTCCACTGGTGGAGTGGAGAAGTCAGTGGCAATCCAGGCCTTGTTCATTTTTATCAATCTGTCAGCATTGTTATCAACCTGTCAGCATTGTCAGTGGTAAAGCGGATACGCTTATCTGTTATGATGCCACCAGCAGCACTAAATACACGCTCAGACAATACACTGGCGGCAGGGCAGACTAGCACCTCCAAGACGTAGAGCACAAGTTCGTGCCACGTGTCCAGCTTGGACATCCAGTAGTTGTAAGGCACTCAGGGACCATTTAGGATGCTGACACGGTATGCAATGTATTCCTTCACCATCTTCCAAAACTTTTCCCTCCTTGTAGGACTAGGCCGCGATTCAGGGTGAGGTTGCTGGCGGGGGGTCATAAAAGTGTCCCATGCCTTGAAAAGTGTTGCCCTGCCTTTGTTGGAACTACTTTGTGTACCCCTTGTCTCTCTTCCTCGGTTGCCTAAAGAAGTATGGACTTTGACGGCCGCATTGTCAGATGGAAAATTTTGGAGCAATCTGTCAACAAGTACCTTCTGGTATTGCACGGTTTTACTCATCCTCTCCACCACAGAAATGAGAAGTTCTCTTTGTAGCAGGGGTCTAGAAGGGTGAACACCCAGTAATCTGTGTTACCTAAAACGCGTATAACGCGAGGGTTGTGGGAAAGGCAGCCTAACACGAAGTCAGCCATGTGTGCCAGAGTACCAACAGGCAAGACATCGATGTCAACTTCAGGATGACTCTCCATACCTTCATCCTCCTCCTCTTCTGCCCATCCACCCTGAACATATGGAATTAAAGTTCCATGGATACTAGCCTCTGTAGCAGAGGCAAGTGTCTCCAGCTCCTCCTCCTCTTCATGGCCCAATTCCCGCTGAGAAGATGAACTGGGGGAGGTCTGGCTATCACCCTCACCATCTCCTCCCCCATTACCTCGTCTGCCACATTCAAAGCATCCTACCTTAATTGTGAGCAGCGATCGTTTGAGTAGACTCAGCAGTGGGCTGGTTACACTGATAAAAGTGTTATCACCACTAACCATCTGTGTGGATTCATCAAAGTTTTTAAAACCTCACAGAGGTCTGACATCAATGCCCACTCCTCGTTTGTGAATAGTGGCAGTTGACTGAAAAGGCAATGACCATGTTGCAGCTGGTATTCCACAACTGCCCTCTGCTGCTCACAAAGCCTGGCCAACATGTAGAACGTCGGTGAGCTGAAAGCTGCAAGCGCTGCTGCAGCGTTGATAGACCGGCTGAAGCTGTGGACGACTTTGGGAAATGGGCACACAAGCAGCGTGCCTTCACTAGTAGCTCCAAAAAATTGGGATAGGTTTTGCTATACTGCTGAACCAGTAAGTTTAAGATGTGGGCTAGGCATGGAATGTGTGTCAGGTTGCCGAGCTCCAAAGCCACCAAGTTACAGCCATTTTCAGACACAACCATGCCTGTTTCTAGGTTGAGTGGCGAGAGCCACAGCTCGGTCTGGTCCCTTATACCCTGCCACAGCTCTGCGGCGGTGTGCTGTTTGTCCCCTAAACAGATCAGCTTCAGCACGGCCTGTTGACGCTTACCCATAGCAGTGCTACCCTGCTTCCAGCTAGCAACTGATGGCTGACTGCTGTTTAAGGTGGAAGTGGAGGAGGAGGCAGCGAAGGAGGATAAGTGGGGGTTGGAGCCAATAACATAGTTGTTGGCGGAGACCCTGATGGACGTAGCGCCCATAATCCTGGGCTTTGGTAGCACCTGTGCCATCCCAGGGTCCAACTCACTCCCGGTCTCCACAACATTCACCCAGTGTGTGGTCAGGGAAATGTAGCATCCCTGGCCTCCAGCACTTGTCCATGTGTCCGTGGTGAGGTGGATCTTTCCAGTAAGTGCATTGGTCAGGGCACGGGTGATGTTCTGGGACACATGCTGGTGTAAGGTGGGCACGGCACACCGTGAAAAATAGTGGCGGCTGAGGACTGCATAATGAGGGACGGCCGCCGACATCAGGCTGCAAAAGGCTTCAGTGTCCACAAGCCTAAATGGCAACATTTCAAGGGCCAGTAATTTTGAAAGTTGCGCATTTATTGCTATGGCCGGTGGGTGGGTATTTGCGGTTGCGTTCAAATGCCTGTGTAATCGACATTTGGACGCTGCACTGGGACAGGGAAGTGGATGTTGTCGCTACCTCCAGGTCTGCACCTTCGACAGGGGATTGGCCAGCAGTGCATAACACAGGGGAAGTGGAGGCAGTGGTGGGAACCACAGACGCAGACTGTGGACCCAGGCGTTCGGCCCACTTATTAGGGTGCTTGGATGCCATGTGGCGGATCATGCTGGTAGTGGTGAGGTTGCTAGTGTTCACACCCGGCTCATTTTGGTACGGCACAGGTTGCAGACTACCACTTTTTGTCGTCTGCGCTTTCCTCAAAAAAGCGCCATACAGCGGAACACCTACCCGTTTGCAAGGTAGATTTACGCATGGGTGTGCTCGGTGTAACGGTTGCGGGCCTGTTTGGTGTGGGCCGACATCTTCCTTTTGCAACCCCCCTGCCTCTTCCAGACTGTTGCGGTGCTACGGATCCTTCCCCCTCTGTACTGCTGTCCTCGCTCGGCTTTTCACCTAAACATGTTGGGTCATTGACTTCATCGTCCACCACCTCCTCTTCCACTTCCTCACTCATCCTCCTGACTTGACCTAATCACCACCTCAGTGATTGGCAACTCTGTCTCATCATCATCCACCTCGTAAACTAATGATTGCCATTCACCACCGTCATCTTCTTGAGACTGTGAATGCTCAAGAAGTTGGAAATCAGGGCACAATATCTCGAGAGAGCCAAACCTAATACTGGTAATGAAAAGAGGTCATTAGAATATTAGAGTGTGGGATCACTTATTTGGCCAGACTCGACATGGTGGGAGGAAGAAGGATCAGAGTGAGTATTTGGTTGACCAGACTCTTGGCTACAGAGACTGAACTTCGTGGAAGAGAGGGTGGTGTTTAACCGACTGGAAGCATTATTTTCTGCAATCCAACCCACCACCTGTTTGCACTGGTCCAACTTGGACAGCGTTGTCCTGCGCCACCCAGCTAAGTTGGACATGAAGCTGGGTAAGGTGGAACTTTTTGTTTTTTCTGGTGCACTGGCAACAGGTACAGTTTCATCTCCCCCAGGGCCACGGCCTCTGCTTGCATCATCAGCATCACGCCCAGGGCCAGGGCCTCTGCTTGCACCATCAGCATCACGCCCAGGGCCACGGCCTCTGCTTGCACCATCAGCATCACGCCCACTTTCCCCTCCCTTTGTGCTCGCCTTCTTCATATTAATGGTTTTGTCTGTAGATGTGGCGCAGATTGTTTTACTATCCACTAAAGACACCGTTTTCTGATGCAGGACAGTACTGGATACAGAAAAATACAGATTTTCGGCACTACACTAGCCCAGAGATAATGTAATTTTTACAATACACACTGTATTGGCTTGCTGTAATGTACTAGAGACAGAGAAATGCAAATTTTCTGCACTACACTAGACCACAAATAATGACATTTTTAGAATACATACTGTATTGGCATGCTGTAATGTATTGGAGACAGAGAAATGCAAATTTTCGGCTACACTAGCCCAGAGATAATGTAATTTTTACAATACACACTGTATTAGCTTGCTGTAATGTTTTGGAGACAGAGAAATGCTATTTTTTGGCACTACACTAGCCCAGAGATAATGTAATTTTTACAATACACACTGTATTAGCTTGATGTAATGTACTAGTGACAGAGAAATACAAATTTTCGGCACTACACTAGGCCACAGATAATGAAATTTCTATAATGCATTCTGTATTGGCTTGCTGTAATGTACTGAATACAGAAAAATACAAATTTTCGGCACTACACTAGGCCACAGATAATGAACTTTTTACAATACACACTGTATTGACTTGCTATAATGTACTGAATACAGAAAAATAAAGATTTTCAGCAGTACGCTAGCCCAGATATAATGTAATTTTTACAGTACACACTGTATTGGCTTGCTGTAATGTACTGGAGACAGAGAAATAAAAATTTTCGGCACTACACTAGGCCACAGATAATGAAATTTTTATAGTACACACTGTATTGACTTGCTGTAATGTACTGGAGACAGAGAAATACAAATTTTCGGAACTACACTAGGCCACAGATAATGAAATTTCTATAATACATTCTGTATTGGCTTGCTGTAATGTACTGAATACAGAAAAATACACATTTTCGGCACTACACTAGGCCACAGATAATGAACTTTTTACAATACACACTGTATTGACTTGCTATAATGTACTGAATACAGAAAAATAAAGATTTTCAGCAGTACACTAGCCCAGATATAATGTAATTTTTACAGTACACACTGTATTGACTTGCTGTAATGTACTGGAGACAGAGAAATACAAATTTTCGGAAAACTACAGTAGGACACGGATAATGAAATATTTACAATACACACTGTATTGGCTTGCTGTAATGTACTGTGTAACGGATCGACGGGCACCCCGACTGGGTACCTCAGTTGAAAGATGCTCCTAGCGCTTCTTGAGGATTCCAAGCGCTCCAGCCGACATCACAACCACCAAATCGGAGAAGCATATGAATGCGGTAAACAGCCGAATAGGAAAAACCATATGAAGAGGTTTACACTCCTAGCAGTCAAACTGGAACAGCATACAATAAATCCCCCCCCCCCAATAACGAGACGACACTTCGTTTTGAGGGTCAAGCAGGAACTCTCTATTGGATGGCAAAGCTTGGCCTTTTATGCAAGTCTTCCAGCAAGGGCTACTCCCCCGGGGACCTGATTGAGGACAGGCACACAAAATACAGCGACCAATCAACATACAGCCAGATATATCCCACCCCCACATGCATGGTCCATTGTGCTTGCTGATTAGGTCACAGGTAATGTACATTGTGGATGTTGATTAGGTCACAGGCAATGTCCATTGTGGATGTTGATTAGGTTACAGGCAATGTCCATTGTGGATGTTGATTAGGTCACAGGTAGTGTTGAGCGAACAGTTCGAGCATCGTTCGGGTTCGTACCGAATTTTGGGGTGTCCGGGACCCGGACCCGAACCCGGACATTTTCAAAAAAGTTCGGGTTCGGGTTCGTCGTTCGGCATGTATTTAGGCGCATTTTGAAAGGCTGCAAAGCAGCCAATCAACATGCATCATACTACTTGCCCTAAGATGCCATCGCAGCCATGCCTACTATTGGCAAGGCTGTGATTGGCCGAGTGCAGCATGTGACTCAGCCTCTTTATAAGCTTGTGCGCACGTCGGGACGTGCTCACTCCCGATGTGAATAGAACAGGGATAGACGCAGCTGATGCTAGGGCGAGAATAGGCAGGGATAATTGAATAACTGGAAGCAAATTTCTCTCCTCCACCTGTGATTCATCTGAACAACTGCAGCTGAGCTGCTTTTTTGATAGGGATTGGCTATTTTTAGAGTGGCCAGAGTGATTTTTCCATCCACATGTACCTGGGCTGACCGCCGCCGCCATTTTGCGACTTGTAGTGCTGCAGCAGAAGCTGCCACAGTGTGCATTCCAAAGCTCCAAACAAGTCAGACATCTACACCTGGGATTCAGACCAATAGCGATTTAGCAGCACAGTCCAAGGCTATTTTTTTAAAGGTTGTGCAGACCATTTTGTGGCACATGTTACTGGGCTGATAGGCGGCGGCCATCTTGGGACTAGTGCTGCAGCACAATCTCTCCCAACGTCCATTAATCACTTGTAATAGTGGTCTGTGCCATAGAAATCCTACATCAGGGACTTGGGTGTGCTTGTGTCACCCCTACTAATACCAGTCCACCTGTAATCCATACAGTCAAAAGACTGAAAGTATTCCAGTGAGGGAATTTTTTTTATTTAAAAAGGCCAAGTTAGTTTATCTGGCGTTCAATATACTAGATACAGTTAGGCTCATGCTTTCATATATCTGGAATTAGCAAATTAATGTGCTGGGGTTGGGAAAACATATATGTACCCATACTAGAATCTGTCAAAGAAAGCGGTACTCACATGTAACAGTCATTCCATCTGTAATCCATACAGTCAAAAGACTGAAAGTATTCCAGTGAGGGAATTTTTTTTATTTAAAAAAGGCCAAGTTAGTTTATCTGGCGTTCAATATACTAGATACAGTTAGGCCTGCGTTTCATACATCTGGATTTAGCAAATTAATGTGCTGGGGTTGGGAAAACATATATGTACCCATACTAGAATCTGTCAAAGAAAGCGGTACTCACATATAACAGTCATTCCATCTGTAATCCATACAGTCAAAAGACTGAAAGTATTCCAGTGAGGGAATTTTTTTATTTAAAAAAGGCCAAGTTAGTTTATCTGGCGTTCAATATACTAGATACAGTTAGGCCTGCGTTTCATACATCTGGAATTAGCAAATTAATGTGCTGGGGTTGGGAAAACATATATGTACCCATACTAGAATCTGTCAAAGAAAGCGGTACTCACATATAACAGTCATTCCATCTGTAATCCATACAGTCAAAAGACTGAAAGTATTCCAGTGAGGGAATTTTTTTATTTAAAAAAGGCCAAGTTAGTTTATCTGGCGTTCAATATACTAGATACAGTTAGGCCTGCGTTTCATACATCTGGAATTAGCAAATTAATGTGCTGGGGTTGGGAAAACATATATGTACCCATACTAGAATCTGTCAAAGAAAGCGGTACTCACATATAACAGTCATTCCATCTGTAATCCATACAGTCAAAAGACTGAAAGTATTCCAGTGAGGGAATTTTTTTTATTTAAAAAGGCCAAGTTAGTTTATCTGGCGTTCAATATACTAGATACAGTTAGGCCTGCGTTTCATACATCTGGAATTAGCAAATTAATGTGCTGGGGTTGGGAAAACATATATGTACCCATACTAGAATCTGTCAAAGAAAGCGGTACTCACATATAACAGTCATTCCATCTGTAATCCATACAGTCAAAAGACTGAAAGTATTCCAGTGAGGGAATTTTTTTATTTAAAAAAGGCCAAGTTAGTTTATCTGGCGTTCAATATACTAGATACAGTTAGGCCCATGCGTTTCATACATCTGGAATTAGCAAATTAATGTGCTGGGGTTGGGAAAACATATATGTACCCATACTAGAATCTGTCAAAGAAAGCGGTACTCACATATAACAGTCATTCCATCTGTAATCCATACAGTCAAAAGACTGAAAGTATTCCAGTGAGGGAATTTTTTTTATTTAAAAAGGCCAAGTTAGTTTATCTGGCGTTCAATATACTAGATACAGTTAGGCCTGCGTTTCATACATCTGGAATTAGCAAATTAATGTGCTGGGGTTGGGAAAACATATATGTACCCATACTAGAATCTGTCAAAGAAAGCGGTACTCACATATAACAGTCATTCCATCTGTAATCCATACAGTCAAAAGACTGAAAGTATTCCAGTGAGGGAATTTTTTTTTATTTAAAAAGGCCAAGTTAGTTTATCTGGCGTTCAATATACTAGATACAGTTAGGCCTGCGTTTCATACATCTGGAATTAGCAAATTAATGTGCTGGGGTTGGGAAAACATATATGTACCCATACTAGAATCTGTCAAAGAAAGCGGTACTCACATATAACAGTCATTCCATCTGTAATCCATACAGTCAAAAGACTGAAAGTATTCCAGTGAGGGAATTTTTTTCTATTTAAAAAGGCCAAGTTAGTTTATCTGGCGTTCAATATACTAGATACAGTTAGGCCTGCGTTTCATACATCTGGAATTAGCAAATTAATGTGCTGGGGTTGGGAAAACATATATGTACCCATACTAGAATCTGTCAAAGAAAGCGGTACTCACATATAACAGTCATTCCATCTGTAATCCATACAGTCAAAAGACTGAAAGTATTCCAGTGAGGGAATTTTTTTTTATTTAAAAAGGCCAAGTTAGTTTATCTGGCGTTCAATATACTAGATACAGTTAGGCCATGCGTTTCATACATCTGGAATTAGCAAATTAATGTGCTGGGGTTGGGAAAACATATATGTACCCATACTAGAATCTGTCAAAGAAAGCGGTACTCACATATAACCTTCATTCCATCTGTAATCCATACAGTCAAAAGACTGAAAGTATTCCAGTGAGGGAATTTTTATTTTATTTAAAAAGGCCAAGTTAGTTTATCTGGCGTTCAATATACTAGATACAGTTAGGCCTGCGTTTCATACATCTGGAATTAGCAAATTAATGTGCTGGGGTTGGGAAAACATATATGTACCCATACTAGAATCTGTCAAAGAAAGCGGTACTCACATATAACAGTCATTCCATCTGTAATCCATACAGTCAAAAGACTGAAAGTATTCCAGTGAGGGAATTTTTTTTATTTAAAAAAGGCCAAGTTAGTTTATCTGGCGTTCAATATACTAGATACAGTTAGGCCTGCGTTTCATACATCTGGAATTAGCAAACTAATGTGCTGGGGTTGGGAAAACATATATGTACCCATACTAGAATCTGTCAAAGAAAGCGGTACTTACATATAACAGTCATTCCATCTGTAATCCATACAGTCAAAAGACTGAAAGTATTCCAGTGAGGGAATTTTTTTTATTTAAAAAAGGCCAAGTTAGTTTATCTGGCGTTCAATATACTAGATACAGTTAGGCCATGCGTTTCATACATCTGGAATTAGCAAACTAATGTGCTGGGGTTGGGAAAACATATATGTACCCATACTAGAATCTGTCAAAGAAAGCGGTACTCACATATAACAGTCATTCCATCTGTAATCCATACAGTCAAAAGACTGAAAGTATTCCAGTGAGGGAATTTTTTATTTAAAAAAGGCCAAGTTAGTTTATCTGGCGTTCAATATACTAGATACAGTTAGGCCTGCGT
This sequence comes from Bufotes viridis, assembly GCA_033119425.1. NCBI lineage: Eukaryota > Metazoa > Chordata > Amphibia > Anura > Bufonidae > Bufotes > Bufotes viridis. The sequence continues at coordinate 260,079,264 of CM065593.1, forward strand.
TTCATACATCTGGAATTAGCAAATTAATGTGCTGGGGTTGGGAAAACATATATGTACCCATACTAGAATCTGTCAAAGAAAGCGGTACTCACATATAACAGTCATTCCATCTGTAATCCATACAGTCAAAAGACTGAAAGTATTCCAGTGAGGGAATTTTTTTTTATTTAAAAAAGGCCAAGTTAGTTTATCTGGCGTTCAATATACTAGATACAGTTAGGCCTGCGTTTCATACATCTGGAATTAGCAAATTAATGTGCTGGGGTTGGGAAAACATATATGTACCCATACTAGAATCTGTCAAAGAAAGCGGTACTCACATATAACAGTCATTCCATCTGTAATCCATACAGTCAAAAGACTGAAAGTATTCCAGTGAGGAATTTTTTTATTTAAAAAGGCCAAGTTAGTTTATCTGGCGTTCAATATACTAGATACAGTTAGGCCTGCGTTTCATACATCTGGAATTAGCAAATTAATGTGCTGGGGTTGGGAAAACATATATGTACCCATACTAGAATCTGTCAAAGAAAGCGGTACTCACATATAACAGTCATTCCATCTGTAATCCATACAGTCAAAAGACTGAAAGTATTCCAGTGAGGATTTTTTTATTTAAAAAGGCCAAGTTAGTTTATCTGGCGTTCAATATACTAGATACAGTTAGGCCTGCGTTTCATACATCTGGAATTAGCAAATTAATGTGCTGGGGTTGGGAAAACATATATGTACCCATACTAGAATCTGTCAAAGAAAGCGGTACTCACATATAACAGTCATTCCATCTGTAATCCATACAGTCAAAAGACTGAAAGTATTCCAGTGAGGGAATTTTTTATTTAAAAAAGGCCAAGTTAGTTTATCTGGCGTTCAATATACTAGATACAGTTAGGCCTGCGTTTCATACATCTGGAATTAGCAAATTAATGTGCTGGGGTTGGGCAAACATATATGTACCCATACTAGAATCTGTCAAAGAAAGCGGTACTCACATATAACAGTCATTCCATCTGTAATCCATACAGTCAAAAGACTGAAAGTATTCCAGTGAGGGGATTTTGCTTATAAAAAATAATATATTTCATTGTGGTGCGAGTTGAATCGCAACAATGAAGAAAAATACTATTAAGGGACGAGGACGCGGTCGTGGTGGTGTCCGTGGAGCCTCTGTTGCTGGTAGAGGACGTGGCCGTTCGGCCCCAGGCGCACACAGTAGGGAACGAACTCCCTCAACTAGCCGGCAGAATGTACCGCAATATCTCGTGGGGCCCAATGCCGCTCTTAGGATGGTAAGGCCTGAGCAGGTACAGGCATTAATCGATTGGGTGGCCGACAGTGCTTCCAGCACGTTCACCACATGGTCTTCCACCCAGTCTTCTGCGGAAGCGCACAGGTGGCACCTGAAAACCAAGCCCATCAGTCTGTCACATCACCCCCAAGCATATCAGGGAAACGGTCTGAGCCACAAGTTATGCAGCAGTCTCTTCTTCTGTTTGAAGACTCTGCTTCCAGGGTTTCCCAGGGGCGTCCACCTAGCCCTTCCCCAGTGGAGGAAGACATACCATGCACTGGCGCACAACCACTTATGTCTCCAGATGAAGAGGACATGGGAATACCACCACAGCAGAGTCACCGACTCTCTGATGATGACGAAACACAGGTGCCCACTGCCGCGTCTTTTGCAGTGTGCAGACTGAACAGGAGGAGGTCAGGGAGGGAGACTGGGTGGAAGACGATGCAGAGGGCGATGAGGTCTTAGACCCCACATGGACTGAAGGTCGTGGCGATGACTTTCACAGTTCAGAGGAAGAGGTAGTGGTGAGACCGAGACAACAGCGAAGCCAAAGAGGGAGCAGGGGGCCAAAGCAGACGAGCCGCCGCCCCAGAGTTCGCCTGCTACTGGACATCGCCAACAGGGACCCAGCCCCACAAAGGCAGCTTCAAAGAGTTCCCTGGCATGGCACTTCTTTAAACAATGTCCTACCGACAAGACCCGAGTGACTTGCACGCTCTGCCATCAGAGCCTGAGGCGAGGCATTAACGTTCTGAACCTCAGCACAACCTGCATGACCAGGCATCTACATGCAAAGCATGAACTGCAGTGGGTACACACCTTAAAAACCAGGCACTCGCTGAGGCTCCCCCTGCTCCCTCTACCGCTGCTGCCTCGGCTTCCGCCTCGAGAGGAATGTTGCCACCTGCCGAGCAGCAAACAGAGGATGTGCCACCGACACCACCACCACCGCCACCGTCAACTAGCGTCTCCACTATATCACACAGCAGCGTTCAGCTCTCAATATCTCAAACCTTAGAGAGGAAGCGCAAATTCCCCGAGTCACCCTCGAGCCCTTGGCCTGAACGCCAGCATTTCTAAACTGCTGGCCTTTGAAATGCTGTCATTCCGGCTGGTGGACACAGACAGCTTCAAACAGCTGATGGCCATGGCTGTCCCGCAGTATGTGGTTCCCAGCCGCCACTACTTCTCCAAGACAGCCGTGCCTTCCCTGCACATGCAAGTGTCCGATAAAATCAAGTGTGCACTGCGCAACGCCATTTGTGGCAAGGTCCACCTAACCACAGATACGTGGACCAGTAAGCACGGCCAGGGACGCTATATCTCACTAACTGCATACTGGATGAATGTAGTGGCGGCTGGGCCCCGGCGGACAGTTCCTTGGCGCACGTCCTTCCGCCCCCTAGGATCGCAGGGCATCATTCTCTGCCTCCTGTAGCCTCCTCCTCCTACTCGGCTTCCTCCTCCACTGCTTCCACCAGCTCATCCGGTCAGCCACACACCTTCACCACCAACTTCAGCACAGCCCGGGTAAACGTCAGCAGGCCATTCTGAAACTCATATGTTTGGGGGACAGGCCCCACACCGCGCAGGAGTTGTGGCGGGGTATTGAACAACAGACCGACGAGTGGTTTCTGCCGGTGGGCCTCAAGCCAGGCCTGGTGGTATGCGATAATGGGCGAAATCTCGTGGCAGCTCTGGGACTAGCCGGTTTGACGCACATCCCTTGCCTGGCGCATGTGCTGAACTTGGTGGTGCAGAGGTTCATTCACCACTACCCCAACATGTCAGAGCTGCTGCATAAAGTGCGGGCCGTCTGTGCGCGCTTCCGCCGTTCACATCCTGCCGCTGCTCGCCTGTCTGCGCTACAGCGGAACTTCGGCCTTCCCGCTCACCGCCTCATATGCGACGTGCCCACCCGGTGGAACTCCACCTTGCACATGCTGGAGAGACTGTGCGAGCAGCAGCAGGCCATAGTGGAGTTTCAGCTGCAGCACGCTCGCGTCAGTCGTACTGCCGAACAGCACCACTTCACCACCAATGATTGGGCCTCCATGCGAGACCTGTGTGCCCTGCTGCGCTGTTTCGAGTACTCCACCAACATGGCCAGTGGCGATGACACTGTTATCAGCGTTACAATACCACTTCTATGTCTCCTTGAGAAAACACTTAGGGCAATGATGTTAGAGGAGGTGGCCCAGGTGGAGGAGGAGGAGGAGGATGAGGGCTCGTTTCTAACACTTTCGGGCCAGTCTGTTCGAATTGGCTCAGAGGGAGGTTTGTTTAAGCAGCAGAGGACAGGTTCACAAGTCGCCAGCCAAGGCACTGTACTGGAGGACGAGGAGGATGAGGAGGAGGAGGTGGAGGGGGACGAGGATGACGCAAGTTCACAGCGGGGTGGCAGCCCAGGCCCATCACTGGTGCGTGGCTGGGGGATACGGTGGACGATGACGATACGCCTCCCACAGAGGACAGCTTGTCCTTACCCATGGGTAGCCTGGCCCACATGAGCGAATATATGCTCCAATGCCTGCGCAACGACAGCAGAGTTGCCCACGTTTTAACGTGTGCAGACTACTGGGTGGCCACCCTGCTGGATCCCCGGTATAAAGACAATGTGCCCACTTTAATTCCTGAACTGGAGCGCGACCGTAAGATGCGCGAGTACAAGCGCACGCTGATAGAGGCGCTCTTGAGAGCATTCCCACATGTCACAGGGGAACAGGTGGAAGGTGAAGGCAGAGGAGTGGCAAGAGGTCGCCAACGCAGCTGTGTCACGGCCAGCTCATCTGAGGGCAGGGTTAGCATGGCAGAAATGTGGAAAAGTTTTGTCTCCACGCCACAGCTATCTGCACCGACACCTGATACGGAACGTGTTAGCAGGAGGCAGCATTTCACTAACATGGTTGAACAGTATGTCTGCACACTCTCCACATCCTGACGGATGGTTCGGCCCCATTCAACTACTGGGTTTCGAAATTGTCCACGTGGCCAGAGTTAGCATGTTATGCCTTGGAGGTGCTTTCCTGCCCGGCGGCCAGCGTTTTATCTGAACGCGTATTCAGCACGGCAGGGGGCGTCATTACTGACAGCGCAGCCGCCTGTCCACAGCCAACGTGGACAAGCTGACCTTCATAAAGATGAACCAGGCATGGATCCCACAGGACCTGTCCCTCCCTTGTGCAGAGTAGTCCTTATTAACTGCCTAAAAACATGTCTTGTTGTGCTACGGGCCACTTCTTTATTTGATACAAATTTTATGAAACCCACAGTTGAATGAAACTCTTCTCTGTCTGGGCGCCGGGCCTAACCAGATGAAAGTGGCCGGTTAAACTAACGGGTGACATGAAGCCATAACCTCTGCCATGCTACCTCTGTCTTCTGTCTGGGTGCTGAGGCCTAAGTCAAATAAAGCGGTCTTCTGCTGTGCTGGGGATATGAAGCTAATCTCTGACCTCTCTCCTCTGTCTGGGTCCAAAGGCCTAAATCACTGAAAGAGGCCTTCTCCTGTGGTGTGTGATATGATGCCAGAATATGTGCTGTGGGGCCTCTCTCCTCTTCCTGGGTGCAGGGGTCAAATAAACTAAATTGTGGCCTACTCCTGTGGTGGTTGATATGATGCCTGATTCTCTGATGTGGAACCTCTCTCCTCTGTTTGGGTGAAGGGGTCAAAGTAACTAAATGGTGGCTTCTCCTGTGGTGGCTGATATGATGCCAGAATATGTGCTGTGGGGCCTCTCCTCTTCCTGGGTGCAGGGTCAAAGTAACTCAATGGTGGCTTCTCCTGTGGTGGCTGATATGATGCCAGAATATGTGCTGTGGTGCCTCTCTCCTCTTCCTGGGTGCGGGGTCAAAGTAACTCAATGGTGGCTTCTCCTGTGGTGGTTAGTATGATGCCAGAATATGTGCTGTGGGGCCTCTCTCCTCTTCCTGGGTGCAGGAGTCAAAGTAACTCAATGGTGGCTTCTCCTGTGGTGGCTGATATGATGCCAGAATATGTGCTGTGGTGCCTCTCTCCTCTGTCTGGGTCCAAAGGCCTAAATCACTGAAAGAGGCCTTCTCCTGTGGTGTGTGATATGATGCCTGAATATGTGCTGTGGTGCCTCTCTCCTCTTCCTGGGTGCAGGGGTCAAAGTAACTCAATGGTGGCTTCTCCTGTGGTGGCTGATATGATGCCAGAATATGTGCTGTGGGGCCTCTCTCCTCTTCCTGGGTGCAGGGGTCAAAGTAACTCAATGGTGGCTTCTCCTGTGGTGGTTAGTATGATGCCAGAATATGTGCTGTGGGGCCTCTCTCCTCTTCCTGGGTGCAGGGGTCAAAGTAACTCAATGGTGGCTTCTCCTGTGGTGGCTGATATGATGCCAGAATATGTGCTGTGGGGCCTCTCTCCTCTTTACTGGGTGCAGGGGTCAAAGTAACTAAATGGTGGCTTCTCCTGTGGTGGTTGATATGATGCCTGATTCTCTGCTGTGAAACCTCTCTCCTCCATCTGGGTGTAGGGGTCAAAGTCTTTCAAAGTCGCCTTCTCCTGTGCTGATTGATATAAAGCTGATGGTTGTGCCATCTGACATGGTTGCCAGGGTCTGATTCAATGGGGGCCTACTCCTGTGGTGGGTGATCTAAATGCCTGATTCTCTGCTGTGAAACCTCTCTCCTCCGTCTGGGTGTAGGGGTCAAAGTCTTTCAAAGTCGCCTTCTCCTGTGCTGATTGATATGAAGCTGATGGTTGTGCCATCTGACATGGTTGCGGGGTCCCATTAAATTGGGGCCTACTCCTGTGGTGGGTGATCTAAATGCCTGATTCTCTGCTGTGTAACCTCTCTCCTCCGTCTGGGTGTAGGGGTCAAAGTAACTAAATGGTGGCCTACTCCTGTGGTGGGTGATATGATGCCAGAATATGTGCTGTGGGGCCTCTCTCCTCTTCCTGGGTGCAGGGGTCAAAGTAACTCAATGGTGGCTTCTCCTGTGGTGGCTGATATGATGCCAGAATATGTGCTGTGGTGCCTCTCTCCTCTTCCTGGGTGCAGGGGTCAAAGTAACTAAATGGTGGCTTCTCCTGTGGTGGTTGATATGATGCCTGATTCTCTGCTGTGAAACCTCTCTCCTCCATCTGGGTGTAGGGGTCAAAGTCTTTCAAAGTCGCCTTCTCCTGTGCTGATTGATATAAAGCTTATGCTTGTGCCATCTGACATGGTTGCCGGGGTCTGATTCAATGGTGGCCTACTCCTGTGGTGGGTGATCTAAATGCCTGATTCTCTGCTGTGTAACCTCTCTCCTCCGTCTGGGTGTAGGGGTCAAAGTAACTAAATGGTGGCCTACTCCTGTGGTGGGTGATATGATGCCAGAATATGTGCTGTGGGGCCTCTCTCCTCTTCCTGGGTGCAGGGGTCAAAGTAACTCAATGGTGGCTTCTCCTGTGGTGGCTGATATGATGCCAGAATATGTGCTGTGGGGCCTCTCTCCTCTTCCTGGGTGCAGGGTCAAAGTAACTCAATGGTGGCTTCTCCTGTGGTGGCTGATATGATGCCAGAATATGTGCTGTGGGGCCTCTCTCCTCTTCCTGGGTGCAGGGTCAAAGTAACTAAATGGTGGCTTCTCCTGTGGTGGTTGATATGATGCCTGATTCTCTGCTGTGTAACCTCTCTCCTCCGTCTGGGTGTAGGGGTCAAAGTAACTAAATGGTGGCCTACTCCTGTGGTGGGTGATATGATGCCTGGTTCTCTGCTGTGGGACCTCTCTCCTTTGTCTGGGTGCTGTGGTCAAAATAATAGTAAGTGACCTTCTCCATTGGTGGGTGACTTGAAGCCTGATTCTGTGCTATGGGACCTCACTCCAATTAATATTGTTTAATTTTTATTTATTTTATGTTAACTCATCATTTCCCTATCTACATTTGTTTGCAGGGGATTTAACTACATTTTGCTGCCTTTTGCAGCCCTCTAGCCCTTTCCGGGTGTGTTTTACAGCCTTTTTAGTGCCCAAAAGTTCGGGTCCCCATTGACTTCTATGGGGTTCGGGTTCGGGATGAAGTTCGGGTCGAATTCGGATCCCGAACCCGAACATTTTTCGAAAGTTCGGCCGAACTCGTCGAACCCGAACATCCAGGTGTTCGCTCAACTCTAGTCACAGGCAATGTCCATTGTGGATGTTGATTAGGTCACAGGTAATGTCCATTGTGGATGCTGATTAGGTCACAGGCAATGTCCATTGTGGATGTTGATTAGGTCACAGGTAATGTCCATTGTGAATGTTGATTAGGTCACAGCAATGTCCATTGTGAATGTTGATTAGGTCACAGCAATGTCCATTGTGAATGCCAACTGTCACTGGGGCCATAGTCACAGGGTAAGAGGCTGACAAGCATGCCTCTCCAACTCCCCGTGACAAAGGTGCTTTTGTCACATACTGAATACAGAAAAATAAAGATTTTCAGGAGTACACTAGCCCAGAGATAATGTAATTTTTACAGTACACACTGCATTGGCTTGCTGTATTGTACCGGAGACAGAGAAATACAAATTTCCGGCACTAACTAGGCCACAGATCAGTGGCGTTGCTAGGGCTGGTGTCACCCAGTGCGGTAGACAATGGTGTAACCCACCCCCCCCCCAAGCACAACACCCCCCCTGTCGGCGGCTATCTGTCTGCTTAGCCCCCCACGTCAGCTGTCTGTTTACTATCTAAACCCCCATCCATGTTATCGCTTGGGTTCAAATTCTAGCACCCCCAACAGGCCCCCAACCCCCGACGATCTGTCTTCTGTCTGCTAAGCACCCCCCCCCCACACACATATTTGCATACATATTATATTCTGTGCTATCCAGAATACAGCACCACATACCTTACATCCAGTAACTTCTCTGATGCAGACCTTCTTTCCTCATCTTCTCCTTTCAGACCAGACCGCCATGATGATTTTTCACCCATCTCTCGTCTCTGTAGTTTTACAAAAGACATCTTAGGTTCCTACTTTTCCATCATCCTCCTACCTTACTAACAACTCACCTGCCACCTTCAATAATAAAAATAATAATGTGCACTAATTCAAAAGTGCTCCCGTTCTGTGTGCCAGTGCAAAAAAACTCCCTCAGTGCCGCCAGTTGAGTGAATGTCCCCATAATGTGTGCAAGTATAAAATACCCCTATATAATGCCCCTAGTAAATGCCCACATAGTGCTCCTCTCCTCTTCCCCATAGTGCCCCCAGAATGTGGCAGTATAAGATTTCCCCATAGTGTCCCCCAGAATGTGGCAGTATTAAATGCCCCTTCTTAGTGCCCCCATAATGTGCCTATATAATATACCCCCATAGTATTCTTCTCCCCTCCAACACCATAGTGACCCCATAATGTGCCAGAAATGCCCCCAGTAGATGCCCCCATGTGCCAGTAGATGCCCCCATAGTGTCCCTCATGTGCCAACAATGCCCCCATAGTGGCCCCCATGTGCTAGCAATGCCCCCATAGTGTCCCCCATGTGCCAGCAATGCCCCCATAGTGCCCCCTATGTGCCAGCAATGCCCCCATAGTGTCCCCCCATTTCCCAGCAATTCCCCCATAGTGTCCCCCATGTGCCGGCGATGCCCCTATATTGTCCCCCATATGTCAGTAATTCCCCCATAGTGTCCCCCATGTGCCAGCAATTCCCCCATAGTGTCCCCCATGTGCCAGTAATTCCCCCATAGTGTCCCCCTTGTGCTAGCAATGCCCCCATAGTGTCTCCCATGTGCCAGCCATGCCCCCATAGAGTCCCCCATGTGCCAGCCATGCCCCCATAGTGTCTCCCATGTGCCTGCAATGCCACCAGTGTCCCCCATGTGCCAGCAATGCCCCCATAGTGTCCACCATGTGTCAGCAATACCCCCATAGTGTCCCCCATGTGCCAGCAATGCCCCCATTGTGTTCCCCATGTGCCAACAATGCCCCCATAGTGTTCCCCATGTGCCAACAATGCCCCCATAGTGTCCCCCATGTGCCAGCAATGCCCCCATAGTGTCCCCCATGTGCCAGCAATGCCCCCATAGTGTCCCCCATGTGCCAGCAATTCCCCCATAGTGTCCGCTTTATGCCAGCAATGACCCCCCAGCGCAACCCAGCGCCTCACAGAAGAACAAAACAAAACACATACTTACCTCCATGGCAGCGATGCGATGCAGGCCTCTTCTGACCTGTGTCCCGAGTAGTACAGCTCAGGCGGAGCGATGACGTAATCGGCCTCTGATAGGCTGCTGGCCTTGTGCCGACAGCCAATCAGAGGAACAGGGAAGGGAGACGCCTCTCCCTCCCCTGCTTCAGTGTTCATCTGGTAGATGAGTGCTTCCATAATGCAAGTGCTCATCTCCTGGTGGTGTCACCCAGGGGCGTAGCTAAAAATGACTGGGCCCCACAACAAAAAATGTTATGCCCCCCCCCCCCCCCGCCCTATAGCTCAATTTTTTTTATGCTCCCTCCCTCCCGGATCTCCCACCCCCACATACCTATCGGACCTCCCACTCCTTCTAGAGCTTCCACCGAAACACACCTCCATCCAGGACCTCCCATCCCAACATCCCCACACCCCTCCCTAGATCCCCCTAAGTGTCATCCACACATCCCCCCATCAGTGTCATCCACACATCTCCCCATCAGTGTCATCCACACATCCCTCACTAACTGTCATCCACACATCCCCCCATCAATGTCCTTTACACATCCCGCCCATCAGTGTCCCCCACAGATCCCCCCATCAGTGTCCTCCACACATACCCCCATCAGTGTCCTCTATACATCCCCCCCATCAGTGTCCTCCACACATCCCCCTAAGTGTCATCACACACACCCCCATCAGTGTCCTGCACACATCCCCCCATCAGTGTCCTGCACACATCCCCCATCAGTGTCCTCCACATAATCCCCCATCAGTATCCTCCACACATCCCCCATCAGTGTCCTCCACACACACCCTCATCAGTGTCCTCCACACATCCCCCATCAGGGTCCTCCACACATCCCCCCATCAGTGTCCTCCACACATTCCCCCATCAGTGTCCACTACACATACCCCCCTAAGTTTCATACACACACCCCCCCATCAGTGTCCTACACACACACCCTCATCAGTGTCCTCCACACATCCCCCCATCAGTGTCCCCACACATACCCCCATCAGTGTCCTGCACATATACCCCCCTAAGTGTCATACACCCCCCATCAGTGTCCTCCACACACACCCTCATCAGTGTCATCCACACATCCCCCCATCAGTGTCCTCCACACACACCCCCATCAGTGTCCTGCACACATCCCCCCATCAGTGTCCTGCACACATCCTCCATCAGTGTCCTCCACACAGCCCCCATCAGTATCCTCCACACATCCCCCCATTAGTGTCCTCCACACATACCCTCATCAGTGTCCTCCAAACATCCCCCATCAGGGTCCTCCACACATCCCCCCATCAGTGTCCTCCACACACACCCTCATCAGTGTCCTCCACAAATCCCCCCATCAGTGTCCCCCACACATCATCAGTGTCCTCCACACACACCCCCATCAGTGTCCTCCACACATACCCCCATCAGTGTCCTCCACACATATCCCCATCAGTGTCCTCCACACATCCCCCCATCAGTGTCATCCACACATCCCCCCATCACTGTCCTCCACACATCCCCCATCAGTGTCCTGCACACATTCCCCCCCATCAGTGTCATCCACACATCCCCCCCATCAGTGTCATTCACACATCCCCCCATCAGTGTCATCCACACATCCCCCCCATCAGTGGCATCCACACATTCCCCCATCAGAGCTTAATATTAACCTGCTCTACTAATATTATGGCTAAAAACCTCAGTAATAGTTTCCCATATATAATACATTTATATATATATATATAAAAATATATATATATATATATATATATATATATATTTTTTTTTTTTTTTGAAGTATAAATATATATTATCATACTTCTGATATACATGAATGCATAATTTAGCCTCTATTTCTAAAAGGTTTCCACCAGGACTAGAACTCCCAACCTTTCACATCAGAGGCAAAAACCCTAACCACTGAGCCATGAAGCTCAATGCTAAATTGTGTTGGAAAAATCTCATAGTAGTGTAGCATTTATTAGGTACTCCAATATAGCAGAAGTATAATTAAATAAAAAAATGTGTAATTACTATATATATATATATATATATATATATATATATATATATATATATAGTAATTACACATTTATTTTGTGTCATACATTTTTTTTACAATTACTGAAAAAAAAATATGTAAATTATAATTCTGCTGTATAGGAATACCTAATACTTGATACACTACTATGAGGTTTTTCCAGCACAATTTAGCATTGAGCTTCATAGCTCAGTGGTTAGTGTTCTTGCCTCTGATATGAAAGGTTGTGTTCGAATCCTGGTGGCAACCTTTCAGAAATAGAAGCTAAATTAGAATAAAGTACATTGGGTGTTCCCAAGCATACTGACAATGCTTGGGGATACCCCCTTCATGTTGATAGCACTGACTCCATATATGGACACAACCATATATGGAGTCAGAGTTCAGACTGGGGCCCGCACCCCCCTCCCACTGCCACAGATAATGACATTTTTACAGTAAACACTGTATTGGCTTGCTGTAATGTACTGAATACACTAGGCCACAGATATGGACTGAATACACTAGGCCACAGATAATGAAATTTTTATAGTACACATTGTATTGGCTTGCTGTAATGTACTGAATACAGAAAAATAAAGATTTTCAGGAGTACACTAGCCCAGAGATAATTTAATTTTTACAGTACACACTGTATTGGCTTGATGTAATGTACTGGAGACAGAGAAATAAAATGTTTTGGCACTACACTAGGCCACAGATAATGACATTTTTATAGTACACACTGTATTGGCTTGCTGTAATGTACTGGAGACAGAGAAATACAAATTTTCGGAACTACAGTAGGACACAGATAATGAAATATTTACAATACACATTGTATTGGCTTGCTGTAATGTACTGAATACAGAAAAATAAAGATTTTCAGTACACTAGCCCAGAGATAATGTACCGTATTTTCCAGTGTATAAGACGACTGGGCATATAAGACGACCCCCTAGTTTTCGTGTTAAAATATGGGGTTTGGGTTATACTCGCCGTATAAGACTACCCCTCCTCCAACGCACACCAAATAAAAATTAAACAGACGATCCATGAGAAAACCACTGAGAGCAGGAAGAGGGGGCTGCTTCAGGAGCGACTTGCAGGGATGCAGCGCATGGTGGCTCAGCTAGAGGGTGCCTGTCCCTGAAGCTGGAGAAGGACAGCTTCTCCAGTCCAACTTTGAAGTAAAGAGGACCTTTCATTGGTCCAAAAATTGTTAGATAATGATATATACTGTATGTGTAGAGCGGTGTCCAGGGATAATAGTAAGTGCAGGGAGATTCCTGGGGGCCGCTCTACACATACACATCATCATGCCCGGCGCTAGAACCCGGCATACAAGGGCAAGTGTCGGGGCCCACTGCTTCTGGGGGGCCCACTGAGCTACTATTAGCACTTCCATCAATACAGATGGAAGAACTCATTTCTGGAGCTGCTGTCATTTCACTTATGCAGTACCCCTTCTGGAGGGCCCTCTGATAGGCAAATGAGGCTGCTGCAGAGGCTCAGACACGCCCCCTCTACACGTGCTGTCTGAGGACTGCAAGGAGAGAAGATCAAGATAGCAGGGCTGTGAGTAGTGAGTCTGCACTGTGAATGCCTTTTGTCTGTGGGACAGGGAACTCTTCCAGGTGCTGCTGGATGTTGTGGCAGCCATGCAGCTTCATGCTATTTGTTTTACTGCTTCATGAAGCAGTTTGCCTCCATGACACCTTCCCTCCCTATATCCTGTTATCTCCTTTCCTCCCTCATGTATCCAGAGCTCCTGTCTCTATTGCTGCCCTGCACAGACCTCCTGCCACTACTTCTTATATAAATTCTCCTCAGCCCCTTCCACCTACTTCCTGTGTTAACCCTTCTGTCCATCCATGGCCCCGGGCCCCTGTCTCACTCCTTTGCCTCTCATTATGGTGGTGTCTAAACCACATTCACCATAAGGACCTTCTAACGTCACAGGGTCATGTGACTGTGCCCCCCACCCCGTACTGTGCCCCTCACCCCATATTGTGCTCCCTTATACCCTGCATTGTGAGCTCTTACCACACCCTGTGCAGTGCCCCTAGTCATTCCCTGTACTGTGCCCTCTTATACCCTTTTATCCGGTCACAGTATGGCGATGTAATTTACATATTACTGTGTGGGGGGCACTGGGGGTCATTATTCTGAATGGAGGGCCACTGTGGAGTCATTATGCTGTGTGGGGGGCACTGGGGGTCATTATACTGTGAGGGCCCCTTACATAATATAATGACCCCCAGAGCCCCCACTCAATATAATGACTCCAGTGACCACTGGGGGGGTCATTATTCTGAATGGGGGGGGTGACTGGGGGTAATTATTCTGAATGGAGGGCCACTAGTGGTCATTATACTGTGCGGGGGCCACTGGGGGTCATTATACTGCGTGTGGGGGGGTTATTATACTGTGTGAAGGGCCAATAGTGGATCATTATACTGTGTGTGGGGCGACAGGGGGACATGAAAATTAAAAAAAAAACGCCTAAAGGGGCCCACTAGGATTTATCGACCAAAGACCCACATGAACCTGGAGCTGGCTCTGCATATCATTATCTAACAATCATTGGACCAGTGAAAGATTCTCTTAGTTTCAGCACGCAGTATAGCGGCGTATAAGACGACCCCTGACTTTTGCGAGGATTATCATGTGTTCAAAAGTAGTCTTGAAGGCCAGAAACGACAGTAATTTTTACAGTACACACTGTATTGGCTTCCTGTAATGTACTGGAGACAGAGAAATACAAATTTTCGGCACTACACTAGGCCACAGATAATGACATTTTTACAGTAAACACTGTATTGGCTGGCTGTAATGTACTGAATACAGAAAAATTTGGATTTTCAGGAGAACACTAGTCCAGATATAATGTAATTTTTACAGTACACACTGCATTGGCTTGCTGTAATGTACTGGAGACAGAGAAATACAAATTTTCGGCACTACACTAGGCCACAGATAATGACATTTTTACAGTAAACTCTGTATTGGCTTGCTGTAATGTACTGAATACAGAAAAATAATAATTTTCAGCAGTACAGTAGCCCAGAGATAATGTAATTTTTAAAATACTGTATTCACATGTAGTTCTATATTGGATACAAATTTGTCCCAAATAAAATGTATTCTCTGCGGGAATACTGTATATACGGTTGCGGCTTAAACGCACACACAGGTGTGCCCAAAACTAGTTAACTATGGCCAAAATATAAATCACTCTCTACTGGAGTATTTTATATAACGGTTGCGGACACACAGATGGGGGCACAAGTTAGGTTAATTTCCCCAGAACAAATAATTTCTCTGATGGTGCAGTAGCAGGCACACTGTAGTGAATAAGACTCTTTTTATAATGTCTGCACAACACACTGCGTTATGATGGTGCAGTGTATATCTTAGTACCAAGGAACACTGTAGTGAATAAGCCCGTTTTATAATGTCTGCCCAACACACTGCTTTATGATGGTGCAGTGTCTATCTCAGTACCAGGCACACTGTAATGAATAAGCACCTTTTTATAATGTCTGCACAACACACTGCTATATAATGGTGCAGTGTATATCTCAGTACCAGGCACACTGTAGTGAATAAGCCCCTTTTTTATAATATCTGCCCAACACACTGCTTAATGATGGCGTATTGTAGATGTCACTAATCTGAAATGTTTCTGTCTTTAGAAGTTAAAAAAGCGATTTTCAAGCCCGGCACTATCAGATCCCTTCCTGGTGACGCCTGTCCCTGAAGTAAACCCCTTCTTAAAAAATAAAATAAATGGTGCTGCACTGCTGTCAAACACAGACTATAGTCCTTAAAAGGACTGTTAGGTCTTTCAATAAGGTTTTTGGAGTGAAATCAGTAAGTTTATAGCAAAACGCTATCTGTCCCTGCCTACTGTCTGCTTTCCCTGACGCTGAATGAGCCAAGCGCCGGACCTCAGCTCCTATATGAAATGGTATCACGTGTTCCGGCCGGCCAATCAGTGTAAGGCTTAAAGCTAACATGGCTTTGGCCTTACACTGAGGGGAATTACTTACCTGGACCTGCATTGGCTGGTTAGAAGGCGCCAAACATGCGGGGAGGAGACTCGAGCAATGCGACAAATACATGTGGTGCTCGGCCGAGTAAAGCCGAGTGCCGAGCATAGCGATACTCGAGCTGAACCAATACTCGGCCGAGCATGCTCGCTCATCACTAATTATTTGTCTTTTACCTATTTTGCGGACATATATTGGCAATAATGTACAGTGAAACCCTTCTAAAAGACCACCTCTTTAGATAACCAACCCTTTATGCAGACCAGATGTCCTGAAACATACTTTCAGGTCCACTATTTAATAGGCATATTGGCCATCTTCTTTGAGACCACCCCCTCCAGAATAGCAGTTTTCAATGCAAAGTTAGGTCATCATCACTAATTAAGTATGATGGTTAACGACCTCCATAACATTTATGTGATGCTTCAAAGTCAAACTACTTTAATTCCTGTTCCCACTGATTCATCATGGCATTAGCTAGTTGTTGTCTATCACAGCATGTGCATTGCACAAAGCAATGTTAAACAATGTAGGGAGAAATGTATCAAATACTGTATGCCTTATTAATGACCCATAAATTACCCATTTCATCTTCTCATGGATTAAAACAACTCCAAATTCCCTTCTCTATGCTTCTCTGCTTCTTTTCTGCTGCTGTCTAACACATATCATTATTCCTTAACCCACTATTTTATGTATAACTATTACTACATAATATGGAATCTTTGAGGGTAATAATTATGAGACTTTGTATAATATGAAATAAATTTACATCAACATATTTCAAGGTATAAGTATGTATTTTTTTTATATATAAATGAACAGGATATGTAATAATAAGGAGCCTGTTAAAGGGATGTATCATCTTATTTTATTCCAGATTAAAAATATACTTTTATCAGCTGATTGTATATATTTATTTTATTTTCATTTGATCATTTAAATTTTTATATATATTGAATTCAGCCACTAAAGAGAAAGCATAGGAGGCTTCAAACCGCGTCTGACAAATCAACCATTCACACCTGTATACTTTGCTGCATTAAATACTGATAAGGATACGGGTACAGTATCTGCCCAGTTGTAGTGAAATCCATTAAGTGGACAGAGTCCTTTTTACTAAATCAACAGCTTGTGCCCAATAATAAACTTCCCATCTCACGATCAAAGGAGATGCTGAGAGACACCTAATGGAAGTAGATCATGATACTGCTGCTGTGAGCAAGCTCCGATCCCCTATGTCTTATGCAGATGGGGCCAGTTTCTGAACCCATAGAGACTAGGGTTGACTCTGAGCGAGCATGCTTGGCCAAACACCAGTTCGCCTCGAGCATCGCTATGCTCGGCACATGGCGGTATTCGGCCGAATACCGCATATGCTCAAGCGCAATGCTCGAGTCTCCTAACTGCATGTTTGTTGGCTGCTACGCAGCCAACAAACATGCAAGTAAGTAATGCCCTCACTGTAATGCCGTAGCCATGTTGGTTACTGGCATTACAATGATTGGCTGGCCAGAACGCATCATCGGTGCTATATAGCACCTGATGGCGCATGTTCGGCTCAGTCTTAGTCAGGGAGAGCTGTGCAAAGGAAGGGACAGACAGTGTAGGAAGTGATATTGGACTATTTTGATTAGAAAAACTTTTCAGAGACCCAAAAGACCCAATCCTGCGCTAAATGACTTCTAATAGGCTGCTGCGGACAATTAACTTATCTGCGCCACATCTCCTGTGTAAAGTGTGAGCATCCCAAAAATATCTGTGATATCCAGTGAACTTTTTCCGTAGACGGTGTCCGCTGCGGACAGTGACATTAGTTGCGCCACATCTGCAGTGTAACGTGTGCGCTGAAAAAATTTATCTGTGACATATAGTATACTTTTTTAATAGACGGTGTCCGCTTCTGACAGTGACATTACCAGTACGACATCTAAAGTGTGAAGTGTGTGGTAATTTTTTTTTATCTGTGCCATACAGTGTACTTTTTCAATAGACAGTGTCCGCTTCTGACAGTGACATTACCAGTGCGACATCTGCAGTGTAACGTGTGCGCATAAATTTTTTATCTGTGACATACTGGCTGAGTGACAGAAAACAGAGGGTGGTTATTAACGGTAGATACTCAGATTGGGTCACTGTAACTAGTGGGGTACCTCAGGGGTCAGTATTGGGCCCTATTCTCTTCAATATATTTATTAATGATCTTGTAGAAGGCCTGCACAGTAAAATATCTATTTTTGCAGATGACACTAAACTGTGTAAAGTAATTAACACTGAAGAGGAAAGTTTTCTGCTACAGAGGGATCTGGATAGATTGGAGGCTTGGGCAGAAAAATGGCAGATGAGGTTTAACACTGACAAATGTAAAGTTATGCACATGGGAAGGAATAATGCAAGTCACCCGTACATATTAAATGGTAAAACACTCGGTAACACTGACATGGAAAAGGATCTAGGAATTTTAATAAACAGAAAATTAAGCTGCAAAAACCAGTGTCAGGCAGCTACTGCCAAGGCCAATAAGATAATGGGTTGCATCAAAAGGGGCATAGATGCCCGTGATGAGAACATAGTCCTACCACTTTACAAATCACTAGTCATACCACACATGGAGTAAAGTGTACAGTTCTGGGCTCCTGTGAACAAGACAGACATAGCAGAGCTGGAGAGGGTTCAGAGGAGGGCAACTAAAGTAATAACTGGAATGAGGGATCTACAGTACCCTGAAAGTTTATCAAAATTAGGGTTATTCACTTTAGAAAAAAGACGACTGAGGGGAGATCTAATAACTGTGTATAAATATATCAGGGGTCAGTACAGAGATCTTTCCCATCATCTATTTATCCCCAGGACTGTGACTGTGACAAGGGGACATCCTCTGCGTCTGGAGGAAAGAAGGTTTGTACACAAACATAGAAAAGGATTCTTCACTGTAAGAGCAGTGAGACTATGGAACTCTGCCTGAGGAGGTGGTGATGGTAAGTACAATAAAGGAATTCAAGAGGGGACTGGATTTATTTCTGGAGTGTAATAATATTACAGGCTATAGCTACTAGAGAGGGGTCGTTGATCCAGGGAGTTATTCTGATTGCCTGATTGGAGTCGGGAAGGAATTTTTTTCCCCATAAGTGGGGAAAATTGGCTTCTGCCTCACAGGGGTTTTTTGCCTTCCTCTGGATCAACTTGTAGGAAACAGGCCGAACTGGGTGGACAAATGTCTTTTTTCGGTCTTATATACTATGTTACTATACAGTGTACTTTTTCCATAGACGCTGCGGACAGTGACATTACCTGTGGTACCTCTCCTGTATAACGTTTCGTCATCCCAAATACCTGTGACATTCCCTGTAATCTTTTATTAGCCACTGGTGACAGCATTGACATCTGCGGGACATGTCCTGTGTGACGTTTCCACATACCAAATACCTTTTTTAATTTTTTGGCGCATACACTTCCAAATCCTGCACTACTGTACGTGTGACATACTTTTAAGCATATATAAGATTTAAAATGAAGAAGGCGAGCAGTAAGGGACCGGTAAATGGCCATGATGCTGATGGTGTACACAGAGGCCGTGGCCCTGAGCGCTTTGAAACTGTGCCTGCTGCCAGAGCACAAGAAAAACAATCATCCACGATACCTAGCTTCATATCCCAGTTTTCAGGGTAGCACAGGACACCACTCTTGAAGTCAGACCAGTGCGACCAGGTGGTCGGTTGGATTGCAGTAGATAATGCTTCCTGTCGGTTAAGCACCACCCTGTCTTCCACCAAGTCCAGTCTCCGTAGCCAAGACCCACACATATAATTTTTTACAGGGTCAGCTCACCTGCAGACCCTCGCATATAATTGTTTAGAGGGTCAGCTCACCAGGAGGCCCTCACTTACAATCTTATACAGGGTCAGATCACCTGCAGGCCCTCACATATAATGTTTTACAGGGTCAGCTCACCTGCAGGCCATTGCATATAATGTTTTACAGGGTCAGCTCACCTGCAGGCCTTCACTTACAATATTTTACAGGGTCAGCTCACCTGCAGGCCCACGCATATAATGTTTTACAGGGTCAGCTCACCTGCAGGCCCTCGCATATAATGTTTTACAGGGTCAGCCCACCTGCAGGCCCTCACATACAATCTTTTAAATTGTCAGCTCACCAGCAGACCCTCAGCCCTAATGTTTTAGAGGGACAGCTCAGCAGCAGGCCCTTGCCCCTAATGTTTTAGATCATCAGATCAGCAGGCCCTGGCTCCAAATGTTTTTGAGGGTCACCAGCAGGCCATCAATCATAATTTTTCAAGGGTGTGTATGATGCCCTCCTTTATGTGTATTAGAGTGCCGGTTCCTTGCAATTTTTGGCAGCCCTACACTTAGTGCATAGGCCTTATAAGTGTAGGAGTACCACTACATGAACAATTGTACCACAAAGTGAATGAGGCCTTCCTTTATGTGATATACAGGTTGTATCAGTGTGCCTCTTGCTTGTAATTTTTGGCAGCACTTGCACTTTATATGCAAGTAAATACACAGGAAAGAATGTTTCCTAACAATTTTCCTCTAAAATCGAGTTTATCTTTGGTTTTGTGCGGATTATTGTCAGTCTGTAATAGTGGCGTACTACCCGGACAACATCGTTCCTAGCAGCGACCTGGAAGTCCAATATGCATCCAGACATCGCGTAGTTGGCGATCTCTCTTCAAGCATTAGATGTAGTCTAAAGGACCTGTGATGACGTCACATCACATGGTCCAATCACATGGTCCATCAAACATGGCGCCCGTGTGAAAGAGGCCTTAGTCTCCACATACACACAGTTTTACTCCAGATTTCTATAACGAATCAGCCATTTTTTTTCACTGCTGTGGGTCAGCTTTAGGCTAGGGCTACACAACGACAATAAGTCACCCGACACATAGGGAACAACTACACTGCTACATGCATCCATCTTGGATGGATGTTTTGCGACTGTCGTGTCGCAGTCGCAGCATGTCGCATGTCGCAGTGCGACACTATAGCCTATCATTATAAAAACTGTTGTGCAACATTGGTACAACAAAATGTCATGTGACACTGGTACGACAAAATGTCGCACGGCACATGTTGCCATGTAGCCTTAGCCTTAAAGGGGCAGGGCGCTGTGAAGGTCACTGTTAACCACTTCAGCCCCCCTAGCTTAAACACCCTTAATGACCAGGCCACTTTTTACAATTCTGCACTACACTACTTTCACCGTTTATTGCTCCGTCATACAACTTACCACCCAAATTAATTTTGCCTCCTTTTCTTCTCACTAATAGAGCTTTCATTTGGTGGTATTTAATTGTTGCTGACATTTTAACATTTTTTGCTATTAATAAAAATTTAACGACATTTTTGCAAAAAAATGACATTTTTCACTTTCTGTTGTAATTTTTTTTTAAAAAAACTAAATTTCTATATAAATTTTCTGCAAAATTTATTGTTCTACATGTCTTTGATAAAAAAAAATCCAATAAGTGTATATTTATTGCGTTTACAAGCTATGGTGCAAAAAAGTGAATTTTGGCATTTTGAAGCAGCTCTGACTTTCTGAGCGCCTGTCATGTTTCTTCAGGTGCTAGAATGCCAGGATAGTATAAATACCCCCCAAATTACACCATTTTAGAGAGAAGACACCCCAAAGTATTCTCGGAGGGGCATGGTGAGTTCATGTATAATTTCATTTTTTTTCACAAGTTAGCGGAGGAAAAAAAAATAATAATAAAGTTTCCATTTCTGCTAACTTCTGGCAAAAAATAAATAAAAATCTCAGATGGACTCACTATGCCCCTCAGTGAATACCTTGGGTGTCTACTTTCCGAAATGGGGTCATTTGTGGGGTTTGTTTACTGTTATGGCATTTTGGGCGGGGCTAAATTGTGAGCAGCCATGTAAAACCTAAAGGTACTCATTGGAATTTGGGCCTCTTTGCGCACCCAGGCTGCAAAAAAGTGTCACTCATGTGGTATCGCCGTACTCAGGAGAAGTAGGGCAATGTGTTTTGGGGTGTATTTTTACATATACCCATGTTTGGTGAGAGAAATATCTCTGTAAATTGTCAACTTTGTATAAAAAATGTAAAAGTTGTCGTTATAGAGATATTTCACACAAAGTATGGGTATATATAAAATACACCCCAAAACACATTGCTCTACTTTCCTGAGTACGGCGATACCACATGAGTGACACTTTTTTGAGCCTGGGTGCTAAAGGGCCTAACTCAATGAGTACCTTTAGGATTTCACAGGGCATTTTATGCATTTGGATTCCAGACTTTCTCTCACGCTTAGGGGCCTCTAAAATGCCAGGGCAGTATAAATACCTCACATGTGACCTTTTTAGAAAGAAGACACTCCAAGGTATTCCGTGAGGGGTATGGTAAGTTCATGTAAAATTTTATTTTTTGTCACAAGTTAGTGGAATATGAGACTTTGTAAAAAACTAAAATAAAAAACAAAAAAATATCAATTTCCGCTAAATTGTGCCAAAAAAAATAAATTCTGTGAACTCGACATGCCCCTCACGGAATACCTTGGGGTGTCTTCTTTCCAAAATGGGGCTATATGTGGGGTATTTATACTGCCCTGGCATTTTAGGGGCCCTAAAGCGTGAAAATCCAAATGCCTTGTGAAATCCTAAAGGTACTCATTGGTTTTAGGGCCCCTTTGCGCATCTTGACTGTAAAAAAGTGGCACACATGTGGTATCGCCGTACTCAGGAGAAGTAGGGCAATGTGTTTTGGAGTGTATTTTTACATATACCCATACTGTGTGTGAGAAATATCGCTGTAAACGACAACTTTTTAAATCCACAAAACACATATGGACGTCTGAATGGAGCCTTACAATGGGTGTGATCAATGACAGGGGGGTGATCAGGGAATCTAGATGGGTTGATCAAGGGGTTAACAAGGGGTTAATAAGTGAGGGGGTGTTAGTGTAGTGTTTGGTGCAACTTTACATAGCTACCTGGTCCTCTGGTGGTCGATCCCAGCAAATGGGACCACCAGAGGACCAGATAGCAGGTATATCAGACGCTGTTAACAAAACAGCATCTGATATACTTGTTTGATGCGATGTTTTTTGATGTTTGGTGCGCTCGCGCGCGCGTTCACAGGAAGTCTCGTGTCTCGCAAAATGACGCGCCGATGCGTCCAGGAGGAGTAAACCAGCCGCCTCCTGGACGCATCGGTGCGTACACCAGTCGGGAGGCGGTTAACTTTTACTTTTTTATATTTCGGGTCAAATAGCTGTATAAAGGCTTATTTTTTGCGATTCAAGTACTACTTTCTAATACCGAGATTAATTCTGGCATAAAATGTAGTGGGAAGCAGTAAAAAAATTCCAAATTGGTGGAATTGAAAAAAAACACAATTCCTCCACCATTTTACAGGTTTTGTTCCCACAGCGTTTCGTTTGCGGTAAAACTAACCCATGCCCTTCATTCTATGGGTCAGTAGGATTACAAGGATACCCCATATGTATAGGATTTTTATGTCTAAATAGTGTAAAAATAAATGTAGAGTTTGACGAAAAAATATATATATTTTTTTACATCACCACATTCTGACCCCCGTAACGTTTTTATACTTATGTCTACTGAGCTGTTTAGGGGCTCTTTTTTGTGGAACAATCTGTAGTTTTTATTGATACTTTTTTAGAGTGTGTGTGACTTTTTTATCCCATTTTATTACTTTTTTGGGGTAAGTGGAGCAATGAAAAAATGGCAAATTGGCCATTTTGACCTATTTTTTCCATTACGCCATTCGCCGTATTGGAATTATTTTTATTTTTATTATTTATAGTATGGCGTTTTTAGTCACAATGATACCTGATGATGTTGATATTTATTGTTATGCAGGGGGAATCAGTAGGAAGCTGTGATCTCATTTGATCACGGCATCTAATAACCTTTAATTACCGTAATTGGCATTATTGCCGGTCATGGTAATAAGCCGCAGGTCTCTGCTGTATTGAAACAGTAGAGACCTGCCAGCCATGGCACCTGCTGCATGTGCGAGTGGGTGCCATGCTTACACATCACTCCAGCGCCGTACATGCATGGCGCTGGTAGCGAACGGGTTATAGGGCAGCTGCTGTGGATATCACTGTAAAAGGGGCGTTTACTGTGGATTTTACTGTCAATGCAGGCCACTGTGGAGGTCACTGTTAAAGGGGCGGGCACTGTGGAGGTCACTGTTAAGTCAGCAGGGTACTGTGAGGTCACTGTTAAAGGGACGGGTGCTGTGGAGGTCCCTGTTAAGGGGGCAGAGAACAGTGGAGGTAAAAGATAAGGGGACAGTCCCCTATGGAGGTCAGTGTTAAGGGGCAGGGTGCTGTATAGGTCACTGTAAAGAGGGAGGGCACCTGAGGAGGTCAATATCAAGGAGTGGGGTGCTGTGAAACTCACTGTTAAAGGGGCGGGCTGCTGTGGAGGCCCCATTTTAAGGAGGTGGGGCACTGTGGGAGGGCCAGTGTTTAGGGTGAGGGATGTGGAGTTCACTGTTAAGGGCGAGGTTCTGTAGAGGTCATTGTTATGGGGGATACTGTTGATATATTTTGACGACACACAGAAACATTAAATGAAATAGATTAAATATATACCCTCGTGAAGCCGAGTACTTCTGCTAGTATATATATATATATATATATATATTATATAGTGAGAGGTATCTTTCTTTCCAGGGATCATCCTCACATATAGCTTTGCAGACAACAGGTTTTCATGTCCCAACTCATGCTTTATTATGCCACAAAAACAAACGATACAAACAATACAAAACAAAATGAAAGCCTGCCCGTCCGGGCTCTACCTAAACACAGTATATTCCTGACTCACCTAAGTCACCATTCACACACACGGGAACCCATGCGGCTTTCCCAGCCTAATGTCCATCAGCCTCCTGGCTGTTACCTCACCGGTGTGTTTTGGGGAAGTGGTCTAGTCGTCCACCCGACACTGACCATGCGACCTTTATCCCTAGGCGTCACAGGACCCCCAACCTCAGGCTAATCCCAGCCTCGTGGTCTCTCAGCGCTCCCAGCTTAGACCACATACAGAACCACTCCAGGCTTCTGTAAAGACACACCCTCTCACTTTCTTTGAGGACAGCTTTATGCTCCATTGATTGTGGCACCTATTGCTGCCTCAGACCTGCTCACTAATGGCAAAGAGATGGATAATCCTGCCATTCCTCTCTCCTATCAGCCATGAGGCCTGTAACTGCCTCACATATCCCCCTCCCCTTTGTTCAACTCCGTAGGGGTGAACACTAGCATCCAACCAAGATGCTCATGAGAGGGCATCGACCTGGCCTACAGTCTTCCCTCATTCAGCCAGACCCAGGCCAATAGCACTTGGTTTGTCACCCACATGAGTTCATTACAGGGCAGATAAGACCTACTGGATTTTCTTGCCCATCTCATGACCCGGTACTCTCTTTCACGAGTGAGGATGATGCGCTTTTGCACCCGTGGCCTCTCTCTTTTCATTTTTATTTTTCTCTCCACATTTGGCATCCGCACATACTCCTCATGTCCTTTCTTGGACTGCTGCAGCTCTGTCTTAACTGAACTGTTCCCAATCATGGTCGTGTCCCGACCCTTTCTCCTTTGTTTTGAGGTGCTCCTTCAGCAGATCATGCTTGTCCCCTTCGCTTCTTTTACTTGTCCTCGATTCACTCCTTGCTTCTGTCTGGCAGTGGTTTCCCCGCTCGGAAGACTCTTCTTCAACCTCATCTTTGGTCTCGGAAACATCCGAGGATTTCTCCCACTTGGACTCATCAGCCTTAGCTTCTTCAGCTTTTGAGTGTCTTTTGGAGACTTCATTCACTTTGTTAGCCTTCTCATTCTTCTCGGACACGGCATTATATACTTGCATTCTTAACTCCTTCTCCTCTTTGTCATCAAGGTTGCAGGTACTGGGGACACCGGGGTCCTTATCAGACTCTTCATTTTCTCCATAGGCTCACCCAGGACCAGGATATTGTTCTCCTTTTGGGCAGGATTCAGGAGAGCCAGCCAATCGTAGTAGGCAGGATCCTCATACTAGTCGCCCTTCTCCCTGTATTTCTTCCCCAGCAGACTGCTGTCTTTCTGGAAGGCATTGGCAGCAGAGGAATGCCTTTCATGACCAGTTCCTGGCCACACACTGCCATAAGCCTCTTGGCTCCTGCATCCACATCAGCCCCATCAACTGGTTCAGCAGATACATCTTCCACCTTCTTCTCTGCCTCGGCCAGCACCATGGCACCACCATCTCCAGACCCATTTTTAACAGGCTGTGACTTAGACTTCTCAAACTCACAGACGTTCTTCCCAAAGTCATCCTTTGAGCTCCTGAGATCCTCTATCTCTGCTCTGAGTTGTTATTTCAGCCTCTCAAATTCATCTCGCTCCTCAAGGGCTCTAGTCAAGAAGAGGGCTTTGGTCTCTTTCTCCCAAGCATCAGTCTCCACCTGGTCACGGTTTTCGACATACCAGGCCAATGTGCTTTTCTCTTCAGCCAGGAGCTGGTCAAGCTTCTTCTGTTCCTTCTCCATCTTAGACACAATTTGTCTCTGGTGGTCCAGGTCCACCCTCCGATCACGCAATTCTTGATCAAGTTGAGCCATTCTGGCTTCCAAATTTCTTTTCTCTTCCAAGAGAGCAGATTTTCCTGAGATGCTGTTTGAGACCTCATCAGCCAGCTCATCCCTTTCCTGCTCCGCATGATGTCTAGATTGCTCAGAAGCTGCACGTTCCTGAAGTAGGAGAATTTCCGCTTCTATTTGAGACTCTAGATCCTTCAGTTCATTTATCTCTTTCTGAGTCTCATCCTTTGACTCTTCTGGAGCTTTATCCAGTTGCTCTGCAAGAACAGCTAGTCCCTTCTGTAATATATCTAGGGACTGTGCGGAGTGGGCGAAAACATCTTCAAGTTTGCAGCCGTACTGACCTGCCAGGCCCAGCTGGTAGTGAGCCTCTGTCAGCAGTCGGTCAGGCTCTTGTACATAATTTTTTGGTTGGTCAGACCTGCCAGGAAATCTTCCACTGCCTGGGTATAAGTCTCAGACCCTATGCTGACGTCTCCCCCTTAACTTATGTCACGTCAGATATAACTGTCACCTGGTCGCTACCAGCAACTACCTTAACTTCACAAGACCTTGATATGGTAGCTTCCCTCTCTGTGTTGCTATCGGTCACAGCACATATGTCATATATACCGCTTGTGTCATTATCAATTCTGACCTCTAGGGGCACCAATGAGCCAATCCCCACATTGGACACCTCCCCAGCAACCATAGAACCCCGTGGAGACTGCTTATCCACTTCTGGTACGTGTGGTAGATACTCTAGCCCCGCCACATTGTCTACAGTGGGTTCTCCAAGCGGTGTTCTTTCAACATTTATCAGCATTCTTACATCAGACAGATGTTTACCAACAGGGAAGCTTCTTCCCAATCACAGCCTGCAATGCAAAAGGATTGTCATCATCATCATTATCACCAGCATGATATATCGCACAAATAGACACATTGTCATTATTCATTTCCGCAAGGTTGGTCACTTCACTTAAAGGGATAGGTACCAGTTCTGCAGGAGTGATTCCACTTCCCCACAAATCACGGAAAAATGGGAAATCACAGCCAAAAATTCCCTCATATATGAGCACTTTTGCATTATCAAGTTCATCAGTCTCAGTTCCCACTACCATGCTACCTCTTACCCGGGCTAGCATGGGATCTCTAATTTTCTTCATCCCATATTTAGCCTTAGTGACAGGCACTTTGGGCAACACAGAAACCTTCTCCCCTCCAGATTCCTGCGAGGGAGCAACTACAACAGGCTTACCCGCCTGTTCAGACACAGCGTTTTCACATAGTCACACATTTCCGTAACAGTTTCTCGCCTTGGTGACGTATCCCCCTGGCCCAGCAGGTAGCAACTGCCGCCCGGCTCACTGTCACTGGGTCTGCTACACACGGGATAAACGTAATGATCCTACTGATTGTCGTCACGGATTCATCACTCACGGAAGATAGGGGTAGTTCAGGAATATCTCCAGCATGGTCATCACCCTTCTCCTCAATGCAGTAGTTGCCAATGGAGACGTCTTGGACTCGTCTCCTGTCTATTTCCGGACGGTCACGCCAGCCGCACCCTTTAGGATTCTGTGCACAGTCGCAGGAAAGATATGTACTCCTGAGAACCGCACCGCTCTCCACCTCTTTGTCTTCCCGATGGTTGCCCTTGGCAACGGCATACTTCTGCTTGTTCTCCTGATCTCCAACTGCAGAACTTGAAGTACTCCCGCCATACCATATCTGCCAAAATAAAGGAAAATCCTTGCTCAGTACGAATTCTAGCCTCAGGGTCTCGCATTTCAACAGCCCCCACGGCACAGAGCCATAGTTCGTCACAAAGGTCAGTGACACCTTAGTTTTTGTCTCTGGCCCTCTTGTTACAAAGTCCAGAATTTCGGGCAGGATCTGAGACACTTGCTGGCGGGAGTCTAGTATAACACCAAAGGGATCCCCCATCTTGCTGTAATTTTCCCACGGGCTCCACCATTTTTATAGGTCGGTTTCCTTTTACTGTGCTTCCGGCCCTTTAAATCCCTGCACAGCTAGCACCTCAGAAAAAAAAGTCCAGATTAAAACCAGCAGTTTTCCAGCAGCACCTGCTCCAGTTTATAAGCAGGCTTCTGGCCCTTTAAATCACTGCCCAGCAACACAGCAATTTCCTTGGCAACATTCAGCAGCACCTGCTCTTTTCCGTCAAGTTGTTTCCCTAGCAACCTGCTGTTGTTATTGCCCGCATCCTCCACCAATTGTGAGGGGTAGCTTTCTTTCGGGGATCATCCTCACAAATAGCTTCGCAGACAACAGGTTTTCATGTCCCAACTCATGCTTTATTACGCCACAAAAACAAACAATACAAAACAAAATGAAAGCCTGCCCGTCCGGGCTCTACCTAAAGACAGTATATCCCTGACTCACCTAAGTCACCGTTCACACACACA
The DNA here is from genome assembly GCA_033119425.1 of Bufotes viridis. Lineage (NCBI taxonomy): Eukaryota > Metazoa > Chordata > Amphibia > Anura > Bufonidae > Bufotes > Bufotes viridis. The sequence goes on from CM065593.1 coordinate 260,107,782, forward strand.
CGGGAACCCATGTGGCTTTCCCAGCCTAATGTCCGACAGCCTCCTGACTGTTACCTCAATGGTGTCTTTTGGGGGACTGTGGTCGAGTCGTCCACCCGACGATAACCATGCGACCCTTATCCCTAGGCGTCGCGGGACCCCCAAACCTCAGGCTAATCCCAGCCTCGTGGTCTCTCAGCGCTCCCTGCTCAGACCACACACAGAACCCTCCAGGCTTCTGTACAACACAAGACACACCCTCTCACTTTGAGGACAGCTTTATGCTCCGTTAATTGTGGCACCTGATGGATAATCCTGCCATTCCTCCATACAGTACAGCCAGAGCTACAATGGAATGTTTTCGATCAAAACATATTCATGTGTTAGAATGGTCCCATCAACGTCCAGACCTAAATCGAATTGAGAATTTGTGGCAAGACTTGAAAATTGCTGTTCACAGATGTTCTCCATCCAATCTGACTGAACTTGAACTATTTTCCAAAGCAGAATGGACAACAATTTCAGCCTCTAGATGTGCAGAGCTGATAGAGACAGTCCCGGAAAGACTCAGGGAGGCTGAATTTAAATGCGATTGACACTTTCAGATTTTAATTTGTTAAAAATTTTAAAAACCATGTATCATCTGTAGTCTTGAGCGAATCAAAGTGAAACGAATTGACTTTGATCCGAATGTCAGAAAAATCCGAATGTCTTCGCACTTCATGGCAACTAATCATTTTTTCCAAAAGCAGTGGCTACACGTGTTACAAAGTGAAAGTAAGAAGCTCAGGAATGCGAGATCACCTGTAATGCAGAACAGCCAGACAATCAGCGGATCCCCTGTGATGTTACAGCCCTATAAAAGCCTCATCCGACATGGTTGCCACCATTTCACTGTGAACTGAGCATAGGGAGAGACTTTTAGACACTGTACGGAGAGCATAGGGAGACTGAAGGGACAGTGCAGGCTCAGTGTAATCGCCCTGTGCATCTTGTTCACCTGCTGCACCATTCATTCTTAATCTGTTCTGTTATAAATAGATTGTGCATCAAACTCATTGTCAACAGGCTGTCTAATAATGATGAGCGGCAGGGGCAATATTCAAATTTGCGATACTTCGCGAATATGTGGGTGAATATTTGTCATAAATTCATGAATTCGAGAATTTGCGATTATTTTCTTGATTGCAAAAATCGGCACTGTAATATGCGCTTATTGCACGTGCAATACAGGCGTGGGTCACTATCGCTACATTTTTCAAGCTGCTAGAAGTTTCCTGAGACTGGAGAAAATGGTTGGCACGGCAGAACATTACAATAGCTTTATATGCAGATAAAGTGCTCCGATATATTTGCTATTGTGCAAATCTTCAATTAATGATGCGCATATTTTTGCTGTACATTGAAACAACATTTTAGCATTTCAAACTACATATTAGTGATTGGTGCACTAAGTATTGTTGCGAACTTGCCTGTAGCATGTATGTATGTACTCAGTCTTCTCTTTTGTAAAGCAAATAACTAGTGTTGAGCACGAATATTCGAATAGCGTCATTTTTTTGCGAATATCGGCACTTCGCTAAATTTGCGAATATTGCGAATATAGTGCTATATATTCGCTATTTCGAATATTCGAATATTCGTTTTTGTTTTTTTAAGTTGTTAATCCTTGTTGCTCTCTGGTTGTCTAACTTGTCTTCCCACTTCCCAAAAGCTGATCTTACCTGTCCGGAGGATTCCTGGCTCCCAGCCCGCTCCAGTGAATGCCAGTTGCCGGTTCTGTCGACTTCCCGTGTGCATGGAAATGCCTCCATGTTAAAATGTACTGTCGGATGTGGGAATCACGATCTCACAAATTTGACTAAGTTGTAATCGCAATGAGATTAATATAACCTGAATTACTCGCATTGCGAATTCAACTTACAGCTGGGTTCCTAATGGTTGTATTGCTAGAATATAAAAAATATCACGAATTCAAGAACATTGCACTATATTCTCGTTATATTCGAGCAAGCCAACCATTAGGAACCCAGCTCTAAGTTTAATTCACAATGCGATTATATGTTCGCTTCGCGAATGAAACTTCGAGCTGAGTTCCTAATGGTTGCTGCTAGAATATAACAAAGATAGAGAGTATAGTGCTATAGTCGTGAATTCGTGATATTCATCATCTTCGTTATATTCTAGCAACACAACCATTAGGAACTTAGCTCTAAGATCAATTCGCAATGTGATTATATGTTCGCTTCGCGAATGAAACTTAGAGCTGGGTTCCTAATTGTTCTGTTGCTAGAATATAATGAAGATTGAGAATATAGTGCTATATTCGTGAATTTGTGATATTCGTCATCTTCGTTATATTCTAGCAATACAACCATTAGGAACTTAGCTCTAAGATCAATTCGCAATGCGATTATATGTTCGCAAATGAAACTTAGAGCTGAGTTCCTAATGGTTGTTGCTAGAATATAACGAAGATTGAAAATATAGTGCTATATTCGTGATATTCGTTATATTCTAGCAATACAACCATAAGGAACCCAGCTTTATGTTGAATTCGCAATGCGAGTATGTGTTCGCATTGCGAATTAAACTTAGAGCTGAGTTCCTAATGGTTGTATTGCTAGAATATAACGAAGATTGAGAATATAGTGCTATATTCGTGATATTCGTTATCTTTGTCAATTCTAGCAATACAAGTTACAACCATTAGGAACTCAGCTCTAAGTTTCATTCATAATGCGAATATAAATTCGCGTAACATTCGCAATATATAGAATAATGACGAATATTCGATTTTGACGAGTATATGACGAATATTCAATCGAATATTCGCAAAATATTGCGAAATCGAATATGGCACCTCCCGCTCATCATTATGAATAAATTATTACTTTAGTTGCCCTCCTCTGAACCCTCTCCAGCTCTGCTATGTCTGCCTTGTTCACAGGAGACTAGAACTGTACACAGTACTCCATGTGTGGTCTGACCAGTGATTTGTAAAGTAGTAGGACTATGTTCTCATCACGGGCATCTATGCCCCTTCCCATGTGCATAACCTAACATTTGTGTGTTAAACCTCATCTGCCACTTCTCCGCCCAAGCCTTCAATCTATCCAGATCCAGCTGTACCATTATACTGTCTTCTTCTGTGTCAATTACTTTACACAGTTTAGTGTCATCTGCAAAATTTATATATTACTGTGCAAGCCTTTTACAAGATCATTAATAAATATATTGTAGAGGATAGGGCCCAGTACTGACCCCTGAGGTACTCCACTAATGACAGTGACCCAATCTGAGTATGTACCGTTAATAACCACCCTCTGTTTTCTATTACTGAGCCAGTTACTTACCCACATGAAGACATTTTCTCCCAGTCCGAGCATTCTCATTTTATATACTGATCTTTTATGCGGTACAGTGTCAAATGCTTTGGAGAAGTCCAGATATACAACATCCATTGATTCGCCACTGTCAAGTCTAGAACTTACCTCCTCATCAAAACTGATTAAATTAGTTTGACATAACCGATTTCACTCATAAAGTCATGCTGATATGGCGTTATTTGCTTATTTTTATTGAGGTTCTCCAAGATAGCATCTCTTAGAAAACCTTCAAACAGTTTACCCATGATGGATGTTAAACTTACCGGCCTATAGTTTCCGGGCTCTGTTTTTGGACCCTTTTTGAATATTGGCACCACATTTGCTATGCGCCAATCCTGTGGAACACTCCCTGTCAGTATAGAGTCCTTAAATTTTAGACATTATGGCTATGACATTACTTAATTCTTTTAGGATACGGGCACTGTATGCCATCTGGTCCTGGTGATTTGTCTATTTTAATCTTTTTAAGATGCCGCTGTACTTCTTCCTGGGTCAGACAGGGCACTTTTAATGGGGAATTTACTTTTACATTCTGCATTTCATCTGACAGTTTATTTTCTTCAGTGAATCCAGTGGAGAAAAAAATATTTAATTGCTTTGCTTTCTTCTCATCGCTCTCTTCAACTCCCCCTCATTACTCTGTAAAGGGCCGACACCTACAGATTTATACTTTTTACCATCTATTTAATTAAAGAACATTTTAGGGTTAGTTTTGCTCTCTTTGGCAATTAAGCTCCCGGTCTCTAGTTTGGCCGCTTTTATTTGTTTTTACATATTCTATTTTTTTCCTTATAGTTTTTCAGTGCTTTCTCGCTACGCTCCTGTTTTAGTGATTTAAATGCTTTCTTTTTGTAATGTATTGCTTTCTTTACAGCTCTATTTATCCACATTGGTTTCTTCTTGTTCCTTAACCTTTTATTCCCACAAGGTATGCACCTCTCACAAATAGATTTTAGAAAGCTTTTAGGCCTATGGCCTTTCTTAGTTGGCTAAATTTAGCTTTTTTGAAGTTTTGTATTTTTGTACCTCCCGAAGAAACACTCTTTTGAATGATAATTGGAAGGGTATTACTTTATGGTCACTATTTTCCAGGTGTCCCCCAACCTGCACATCTGTTGATCTGTCAAGTATATTTGTTAATACTAAGTTAATACTGAACCAGTTGGGAAAGGTAATTGTCTTTGGTTAATGCCAAGAACCTGTTTCCTTTATGAGATGTACAAGTTTCAGTTTCCCAGTCTATATCTGGGTAGTTGAAGTCCCCCATAATAATGACCTCATTATGATTTGCCGCCTCGTCTATCTCGTTTAGTAGTAGATTTTCTGTGGACTCTGGTATATTAGTTGGTTTATAATAAACTCATATTAGTAATTTATTATTGTTTTTGCCTCCATGTACAGATGTAGCAGGGGTAACACTCAAACCCTTAACTTAAATTTCTTAACTCATCACGTTATCTTGAAACAAAAGCCATTAAAAAGCCATTGCTTAGCGCGTTTAGTTGCATTTAGTTTAGATAACACGTCTCATAAAGCATGAGTGTTAACCCTACTACATCTGTATTTCTCCACATGTTCATGTCCCTCACTTATATCTTCTCGGACTCTGGGCTTTAGACAGGACATTACATAAAGGCAGCCCTCTCTGGTTTTGGCGATCCTTTCTAAGCAGACTGTAACCCTGTACATTAACTGCCCAGTCATAGGTATCATCCAGCCATGTCTCAGTTATTCCCACTATGTCACACATCACTAATTCCAGTTCACCAGTTTTATTAGTCAGGCTTCTGGCATTAGTATACATACATTCAAGAGGTTTATGTATATTTCTACCCTACACCTTTCCTTCTGAACTGTTCTAGTACCTCTTTCCATTCCTCCCCCAGTCCCACTACCTCTCCCCTGGTTACTATAATGTAATAACCCCCCCCCTGTCCCTAGTTTAAACACTCCTCCAACATTTTAGCCATCTTCTCCCCCAACACAGCTGCCCCTTCCCCATTGAGGTGCAGCCCATCCCTATGATAGAGCCTGTAGCCAACAGAGAAGTTGGCTCAGTACTCCAAGAACCCAAACCCCTCCTTCCTACACCAGTTCTTGAGCCACTTGTTAACCTCCCTAATCTCCTGCTGCCTTTCTTGTGTGCCTCGTGGTACAGGAAGTATTTCGGAAAATAGTCCTTGCCCTAAGTTTTTGACCTAAATCCCTAAAATCATTTTTAAGGACGCTCCACATACATCTAGCTTTGTTATTGGTTCCGATATGGACAAAGACCGCTGGATCTTCTCCAGCCCCTCCCAGTAATCTGTCAATCCGATCTGCGATGTGTCGAACTCGAGAGCCAGGAAGACCTCACAACGTTCATCAATCCCGTTTTTTGTGAAAGATCGTCCTATTTGTACCTCTATTAATTGAGTCTCTCACTACTAGCACCTGTATGGCCTGCCCTGCTCTCCTGGTCCCCTCCTTAACGGAGCCGACATTCCCCTGACTGGCAGAGGAAGTGTCCGGCTGCAGCAGTGCTCTCTCTGAACTGTCATCCCCTCATCTGCCAACCTTGCAAACTTATTGAGGTGTGTCAGATCAGGGCTAGCCTCCCTGGCACTCTCCCTCTACCCCACTTTCTAACTGTTATCCAGCTAGCTCCCTCCGTTTCCTCAGCCTCCTTGCTACCACCCTCCCCACATCTACCCCATAGAGTGCTTACTCAGTGAGCAGCAAACTCTTTTCCAAATTGTCAACACCTCTTAGTGTTCAAACTCGCCCAGTTAGATAATTCGATGTGCGATTCCAAACGGGCAATTTGCTCACATTTTGAACAAAGATATGCACCCTCAAATGGCTGTTCCAGGACTGCATACATTAGACAATATGTGCACTGTACTGCGTTGTCAATAATGAACACATACTAAATATGGATTACGCAAGAAAAGAGAAAATACAATATAATGCAGTAATAAGAAACTGATTTACTGCAGTCCCCACTAAAGTCCCTAAATCTGAAGTCACTTAATCTAAAGTCAAATACTTAATACAAACACACACTGGAAATCAAACACACGAACGCTCACAAACTTGTATAAATGGAGCTCTCAAAACTGTCTGCTTTTTCTTCCTCTGGATTCAAAGGACTGAGCTGCCATCAAGGCTGGCTATTTAACTTCTCCTAATTAGACAGCCACACCCTAATTACTCACCTTTGCAAGACCCTGGAGAAGCAAGAGAAAATAAAAATGCAATCACAGTATACTTTCAGCTGCTTTGCAATAAACCTGGCAGCAAAAGCAATGCACACAAATAATTTAGCTCTCACAGATACTCCCTCACTTAATCTAAAGTCACACACTTAATACAAACACACACTTAAAAATCAAACATGCGAACGCTCACAAACTTGCATTATTTTCCTGCGTGTATAAATGGAGCTCTCAAAACAGCCTTCTTTTTCTTTACCTCTGGATTCCATAGCTGCTGACTGTCCTCAATAAGCTTGTCCTCGCTGAAAAGCGGAGCAGAGCCAGCAGCATCCAATACTTCCCAAGCAAAAGTAGCAGAAAAATAAAGAGGCAAGTTGAGGACAGGTGAGGGGACAGAACTTGTTCCTGGGCCATGTCAACTAAGTGTGGTTTCATAGGAACCCACGACTCCTGGTTGTGGGTGTCTTATGTTAGCTGAGATGATGTTGAAGAACGAGTCAACCATTCAAGGAAAGCTGGATTTCTGGTGAAACACGACCGCTTGATGACACTGACAGCTCTAATCTGTTGCTGAGGCTGATGCTACCAACCCCTTCTTCTGCTGCTACTTCAGCCAGCTCCAGCAACATTTTTGCCATTGCCGATCCCCTCAGAGGGCCCTGGCATCTGTCTGTTAGAAATACTGTACAGTAACAGTAACTGTATATGAAACAAGGTGGGCACCTCAATAACAGTAAAAATAGAGAGCTTATTTATCCCAATTTGAGAATAAACGCCTTATGGAATTACTTATCTAGAAAACAAGTTGGAAACCACAATAACATTTAAATTACATTACTCATTCAACCTAATTTGAGAATCAAGACAAAATAGATTTGCTTATCTATTTATCAAGGGAGACACCCCAATAACAGTAAAAATAGACAGCTTATTCACCCCAATTTGAGAATCAAGGCTTAATAGCTGAAGTGTGAACTTAGCCTGATAGTGACACACAATCAGCCTACAGCTAACAGAAGTTTTGTCCACTACTTTATTGTCGCTCCCTCCATGTCCTTATTTTGTTCCACTAAAGGTTCATTGGGACACCGGATGGAGTGTGCAGCATTTTTTTGCTCTACTGAAGGCTGCTTTTCTTTTGGTTTATCTAGGGATAAGCTAGGACTGTTGGTGGCCTGCACAATGATGCTCATGTCTATATACGTGACCTGCCTTTCATTCTGAACCACAGTAACTGTTTCGCTACCAAAAGAACTAGCTATGTATGTTGCTGTACTGCACAGTGATGTACACCAAGATACATTCTCCCTAAAGTTTAACTGCAGGCCGGGATGGGCCTGATTTAACTCCTTTCATGCCAAATTAATTAATCAAAAATACTTTTTTGAGAAATTTTATGAAGCGACTGAATTGAATTTTTAAAAACTTTGCTCATTTCTAATTTTGTTTTCACTTCACACATACTTGCTACTTTGTGTTGGTCTATCATATAAAATCTTACTAAAGTACATTTAAGTTTGTTGGGTAACTCTCTCTCTCTATCTCTACTAACTATATATATATATATATATATATATATATATATATATATATATATATACTTATGTATTAAAGCTGTTACTGTAAGAAATGACATCAGAAATGTCTTCATGATTATTTTCTGTAGCACTAAACCTTCAAGACATGATCATATTTTTTATCCTTTTTCCCTTTAAAAGTAATTTTATAGCTTTATTTATAGCTTAGGTTCTATGGTGTGTCCCGAGCACAAGCTTGCTAATATCAAGTGACTCATCCTGGCAAGTGAAGTACAGTATTTCATATTTCTACTTTTGATATTTTCATTGCTATAAGACAAATGTCAAATACGCCTTTGATGTCTAATATTGGAACTCACAAAAGCACATAATAAACATGTATTCCATTGTACTTGACTACTTCTTCTTTAGCTTAATCCCCAGAGCAACATTCAAACACTGGTCTAAAATAAATCCTTTCTAATTTGCAATCAATTTTGGCCTTGTTCACACTGGTGGATAGGATCTATCCCGTTGGGTTTCTGTCGCTCCCCAATGCACATAATATCACAGTTAGCTGTTCTATTTTACCCATTAAAACAATGAAAATTTGATGAATTCCATCAGTCCAGTCAGGTAGATCTGTTACAAAATAAATCAGTCGTATTCATAGTAGATCTTTTATTAGCCCTAATGCTGGTGGGAAAAGAGACTTAAATATAGAACATTGAACCAAATACTTTTTTAAATGATAAACTGCAAAATTATCATCTATGGGCTCTGGGTAAGTTTTATCTATTGTATATACAGTATAAAGTAAAACTATGTCTCATTATTAAAGGCTATATAATCGATATTTCAGAAAAATGGACCTCTTGGACGGCGCTGCTACAGATGAAGTCAGGACTCAGTTGTAGATAATAAATGGATCTTTATTTCAGTCGACGCGTTTCAGGGGCGAACAGCCACCTTCATCAGGACAGTCAAGATCATAGACCCTGACTGTCCTGATGAAGGGGCTGTTCGCCCTGAAACGCTGCCGACTGAAATAAAGATCGATTTATTATCTACAACTGAGTCCTGACTTCATCTGTAGCAGCGCCGTCCAAGAGGTCCATTTTTTCTGAAATATCGATTATCCACTACATTGCCAAGACCGTGGTTGCGGCAACAGGCAAGGACCTTGGCAGCAGCTGCAGACACCCCGCAAGCTGGACGGGCCTATACCAGCAAAGCTCCATACAGGTGTTGTGACCCATCACAACTAAAAACGGTAAGCACAATCAGTGTATTGTTTTTGCTTTCTAACCTGTTAAACGGTTTTACACACGAGGCGCTGCCTCCTGTCTCCTCTTTTACCTATATATTAAAGGCTATATGACATTTGTCATCCAATTTATTTCACTGCACTTCCTCTGCCCAGTGCCCTCTTTTCTTGCTCAACTACAAATAGTTGGCTTTAAACAGATGATTGTCCACAAGGTTTGTTTCTACTCTATAAGGGTGCATTCACACTGCCGTTCTCCTGATCCATTAGAAGAGAGAGAGAGAGGGAGAGAAAAAGAACAGAATCCTGTAAAAAAAAAAGGACCCTGTTGCATCATTTAAGCATTGTATTGCATAGGATCCGTTATTTTTTTCAGTATCGATTAAATAAATGGATCCTGTTGCATCAGTTGTCCTCCATTTTAGTCATTTCCATCTGAGCCTACTTTCACACTAGCGTTTTTATTTTCCGGTATTGAGATCCGTCATAGGATCTCAATACTGTAAATAACGCTGTCGTTTGTCCCCATTCATTGTCAATGGGGGCAAAACGTAACTGAACACAACTGAATGCTCCAAAATGCATTCTGTTCCTTTCTCATACCGGAGAGCAAACTGCAGCATGCTGTGGTTTGCTTTCCATCCTGGGATGCGGAGAAAACGGATCCGTCATGACCCACAATGGCAATGGAGTCAATGGAGAAGGTCTATTTTCTCTGCCATAATCTGACACAATAGAAAACGGATCCTTCCCCATTGACTTTCAAAGGAGTTCATGACGGATCATTCTTGGCTTTGTTTCAGATAATACAACCAAACCCGTTCATAACGAATGCAGATGGTTGTAATTTCAGTAACGGAAGCATTTTTGCTAAACCCTGCTGGATCAAAAACGCTAGTGTGAAAGTAGCCTGAGATCCGTCTTTTTAGACGGAAACAAAAGTACCGCATGCAGGACTTTTTTCTCTTCTAAAAAAACAGATCTCAGATGGAAATGACTAAAACGGATGACAAGTGATGCAATAGGATCCGTTTTATTACAGGATCCTGTTTTTTTCTCTCTCTTCTTTTGACAGATCAGAAGAACAGAAAGCTAAACGGTGATGTGAATACACCCTAAACTTGGATAAATATACTGAAAGTCTGTATGAAAGCTGTATACACAATACAGTCGACTATTTTTCAAGTACAATTTTCAAAGTTGCTTTATTATTTATTTTAGATATATGGGTGTATTAATCCCTTCCGGACATCTGCCATAAATGTACATCCAGTGGCTCAAGACAATTCTGATCATGAATTTGTAACCTTTCAAATGCCATGGTCAATTGTGACCATGACATCTTGAGCAGTTATTTATTGGAAGCAGAGCGCTTCTAATGATCAAATGGCCGTTTGATTACAATGGCAGTCTGGGTGCTTATGAACATTCCAAGGCCTGCCATTAAAGATGAGTGAATCGAAGCTGACGAAGTGGAATTCGATCCGAATTTTAGGAAAAATTAGATTCTCATTGAATGTGAATTCCCTCACTTCGTGGTAACAAATCACAATTTTTTCCTAAAATGGCAGCCACACGTGTGAACTCTAGGAAGGCACGATCACCCAGATTGACATGCATGTATGCAGTCAATCAGCAGCTAGCCCTGTAATGTCACAGCCCTATAAATACGGTGGCCATCATAGAATCAGACATTTTCCAACGTTCTGAGTGCAGGGACAGACGTGAGAAGATTCTTGGGATAGCAAATGGAAAAACCTCATTGTGAAGAAAAAAGGATAGGGAAAGGATAGGGAGGAATCATTTCACAGTATCTTAGTGCAGGAGAGACGTCAGAAGGCGCTAGGAACAGTGATAAAAAAGCAATTTACAAGTGCAGGGAAAGGATAGGGAGGAATCAGTTCACAGCATCTTAGTGCAGGGAGAGACGTCAGAAGGCTCAATGGACAGTGCTAGAAAAGCGATTTACAAGTGCAGAGAAAGATAATTTGGGGATCCATATAGCTGTTATACAGCTCTGTCATTCCAGCAATTTGTTCTTGGGGTGCAAGTGCTATATTGAAAAGCCTTTAGTGTCTAATATCTGTGGAAAAAGAAATATATAGACTCAGTTCACATCTACAGCTATATGTGTTTAGTGACGTATTTCATTACAAAAAAATATATATTCTCAATTCACTATATGTGGTGAAAGCGTTCAGGGAGTATTTAATCACAAAAAGAAAATTATATATGCACTTCACTGGTGCATTTACTTGTGGCAAAAGCGTTTAGTGGCCTATTTCTGTACAAAAAGAAAAATATATTCTCAGTTCACTTCTGCAGTTATATGTGTTGAAAGTGTTTAGTGGCCTATGTCAGTACAGAAAGAAAAAAATATACGCACTTCACTGATGCAGTTATTTGTGGCAAAAGTGTTTAGTGGTCTATTTCAGTACAAAAAAATTATATACGCACTTTAGTGTTGATTGAGCACCCAAGTGCTCGGGCCAAACACATCAGAATGCTCGGGTGCTCTACAGAGCACCCGAGTATAATAGAAGTCAATGGGAGAACCGAAGCAGTAAAAATTTTTATGCGCACAAGTTATACTGGAGATGTGGCACTGGTAATGTCACTGTCAGAAGCGGACAATGTCTATGGAAAAAGTTCACTGGATGTCACAGATAATTTTGGAATGAGCACACTTTACACAGGAGATGTGGCGCAGCTAATTTAACTGTCCGCAGCAGCCAACTAGACGCTATTTAGCGCTGGATGCACTAAAAAATATTGCTGCTGCCACACACAATAGTCCTGCAAAGGACTTTTGGGTCTGTAAAGTTTTAGAAATTTAGCGCAGGCTGAGCTGAAATATATATTGCTGCTGCCACACACAATAGTCCTTAAAAGGACTTTTGAATCTGCAAAATTTTAGCAATTTAGCACAGGTTGTGCTACAAATATATATTGGTGCTGTCACACACAATAGTCCTTAATAGGACTTTTGGGTCTCTGAAAAGTTTTTTGAATAAATATTGTCCAATATCACTCCCTACACTGTCTGTCCCTTGCTATGCAGAGCTCTCCCTGACTAAGACTGAACCGAACACGCGCCATTGACCATTGCGCTCAGCACATACAGTATTCTGCTGAATACTGCCATATGAAGAGCATAGCGATGCTCGAGCTGAACTGGTGTTTGGCCGAGCATGCTCGTTCAACACTAACGCACTTCACTGGTGCATTTATTTGTGGCAAAAGTATTTAATGGCCTATTTCAGGCTAAAAATATATATATATATATATATACGCACTTCACTGTTGCATTTATTTGTGGCAAAATCATTTAGTGGCCTATTTTAGTACAAAAAGAAAAATATATTCTCAGTTCACTTCTGCAGTTATATGTGTTGAAAACGTTTAGTGGCCTATTTCAGTACATAAAGAAAATATATACGCACTTCACTGGTACATTTATTTTTGGTAAAAGCATTTACTGGCCAATTTTAGTACAAAAAGAAAAATATATTCTCAGTTCACGTCTGCAGTTATGTGTGGTGAAAGCGCTCCTATTTCAGTCCAAAAGGAAAAAAATGTACGCATTTCACTTACGCAGTTATTATTTCAGTACAAAAACAAAATATATTCAGCGTACACTTTTGCAGTCATGTGTGGTAAAACGTTCAGAGATGAATTTAGGTAGAAAAACCAAATATATTCAGCGTTCACTGTTGCAGGTATATATGACAAAACTTTTACTGTCGTATTTCGGTGGAAAAACAAAATTTTATTCAGTGTTCAGCGCTGCAGTTATATCTGCTAAAACTTTTACTGACGTATTATGGTAGAAAAACTAAATATATTCAGCGTTCACTGTTGCAGGTATATGTGGCAAAACCTTTAGTGACGTATTTCTCTCAAAAACTAATTTTATTCAGCCTTCAGCGCTGAAGTAATATGCATTAAAATCTTTTGTGACATATCTCTGTGGAAAAACAAATTGTATTCAGCGTTCAGCGCTGCAGTTATATGCAGTAAAATCTTTTGTGACTTATTTTGGTGGAAAAACAATTCTTATTTAGCGTTCAGCGGTAAAAACTTTATTGAAGTATTTTGGTCGAAAAAATAAATTTATTCTGCGGTAAGCAATGCAGTTATATGCAGTAAAATATTTAGTGACATATCTAGATGAACTTTGCGACTCTTCCAGGCTCAAAGCTATCTTGACGCTTTGTCTTCTCATTGTCTGTATCTTGGCCGATCAACACTCTGTCATTGTGCCATTCTGTAGCTTTCTCATGCTGCTGCGACCTCCACACTCTGTGATTGTGCCCCTCTGTGGCTTCCTCATGCTGCTGCCAACTCCAGACTCGGTCATTTTGCCACTTTGTGGCCTACCCATGCTGCTGCCACCTCCACACTCTGTTATTGTGCTACTCTGTGGCCTATTCATGCTGCTGCCACCTCCACACTCTGTCATTGTGCCACTCTGTTGCCTACTTATGCTGCTGCCACTACCAGACTCGGTCATTGTGCCACTCTGTGGTCTCCTCATGCTGCTGCCACCTCCTCACTCGGTCATTGTGCCACTCTGTGGCCTCCACATGACGCTGCTGCTGACATCTCCAGACTCTGTCATTGTGCCACTCTTTGGCCTACTCAGACAGCTGCCACCTCCACACTCTGTCGTTGCACCACTCTGTGGCCTACTCATGCTGCCCACACCTCAAGACTCTGTCATTGTGCCACTCTGTGGTCTCCTCATGCTGCCGACACCTCCAGACTCTGTCATTGCGCCACTCTGTGGCCTACTCATGCTGCCGACACCTCAAGACTCTGTCATTGTGCCGCTCTGTGGTCTCCTCATGCTGCTGCCACCTACAGTCTCAGTAATTGTGCCACTCTGTGGCTTACATATGCTGCCGCCACCTCCAGACTCTGGCATCCTCTGATGCTGCTGCTGCCGACACCTCCAGACTCCGTCATTGCGCCAGTCTCCGCATGCTGCCGCCACCTACAGAATAGGTCATTGTGCCACTCGGTGGCCTTTTCCTGATGCTGCACTGTAGCTACCGCCACCTACAGACTCTGTCATTATTCCCCTCTGTGGCCTCCCCATACTGCTTCCACCTCCATACCCTGTCATTGGGCCACTCTGTGGTCTCCTCATGCTACTTCCACCTCACCGCGATGTCATAGGTCAATGCTGGTTCTAATGCTGTTCCCACCCTCCCCACTTCATGACTGGTCCACTATTGTGGCTTTCAGCCTGGCTGACATTATCATTTATTTGACACTTCTTCGGATCTGGCAGAAGGAAGGACAAATGACACCCACAATGGATCCTGTCTGTGTAGCAGCTTTAAGGCCTGTATGGTCCCATCAGAATTGAATTTGCTAGCCAAAAGCAGGAGTGGGTAGAAAACACAGAAGACATGCAAATATTCCATTCACTTGTCACCTCTGTTTTAGACCCACTTTTGCCTGTAGCAATACTGATGGATTATTGAGCAAATGCTGACCAAGTGAAGGTGGATGCTCCACAGACAGGATCAGTTTTTTCTGGTTTATTGTTCTGACGGATCAGAGAATGGGAAAATTAATCAGTGACGTCAAGACAAATTTACTGCTGACACCATGTCCACTCTGCCCCCGAACTTGTATAAGCGTTTAATAGAACAGGTTCTGTAGACATCTATGTGTAATCAGCTGATGAGGATGTAAAAGGAGTGCGCTTCTTCTTGACGCTAACATCTTCCTGTAAGGCTGAGTTAATACTTCAGTTATTTGGTCAGTTTTGGCCCTGTGACTGCCCAAATAAGTGAAGTATGCAGTGATTTTAAGAGTGACACCTGTCATATGCTTGTCATAGTGACTCACAGTATTGTTTCACTACCACAGCAGACTTCCTATGCGTGTTACTGCAAGGCACAGTGTTCTACACCCCTATAAAGGCTCTCTGCAGTCTGGAAATAGCCATTTTTAATGCAATTTGCGTAGAAGCAAATTTTTCTGAAAAATTCCGCAAACCGGCCGAATCAAAGTTTTGAAAAATTCGCTCATCTCTACCTGCCTGTAAAGTTTCTTTAAAGCCCTGTTTCAGGACTTAATAGGAACACAGTGATTTTCCATAGATTGCAATGGTAAGCCATTTATAATATATGATCTGACAATCCCATTATAAAGGGAGACAAAAAAAAGTTCAAAAATATGTATATAAAGAAAGAAAAATAATTAAAAATGACCCTCTTTTCTCTATGTTACGAACAAAAATAAACAAAAAAATTAAACATAATTGGTATCAACAAAGCTCTATTCTGGAACTTTAAATATAAAAGTATTTATACTGTATAGTGAACAGTAATGGTAAAACTTTCAAAACAACTGCATCACAGTTTTTGGTCTCTTTGATTCCCAAATAATTGATGAAACTGTATACATAAGCCAAAAATGTTTTAAAAAATGCAGATTTCCTGTAAAAACTGAGCCCTTACACTGCTCAGTAGATCATGTGTGCCACCTCTGAATGCAGGATAAGGTGGACAAGAAAGTTAAACAGTATAGGGTGCTACCAGAGAGGAAATGTAATGTACAACAACATCAAAAAAGCATTATAGTACAGAGATCAGCAACCTCCGACTCTCCAGATTTTCTGAAACCACAACTTCCAGAATGTTCCATTCACTTCTATTGGAGTTCTGAGAACAGCCAAGCATGTTTGCATGCTAGGAGTTGTAGTTTTACAGCAGCTGGAGGGCCGAAAGTTGCTGATCCCTGTTATGGTAGTTATTATTAACTTATAGTTAAGTACTGTATTTTACGGTGTATAAGAAGACTGGGCATATAAGACGACTCCCACTTTTTCCATTTAAAATATAGGGCTTGGGCTATACTCGCCGTATAAGACTACCCCTCTTCCAAGCTCCTCCTGCTTCACCCTGCCTTCCCTCAGAGTCACCAATCCAACCCCTTATACAACAACCAGGCAATCACAGCAAGCGATGTATTGTACCTGTATTTTCTGTGCACACTTCACACAAAGCCTGCTTGGATTAACTGTGTCAGCTCTCCCTGCCTCCCCAGCCCTCCCTGTCTCCAAGACGATCTTCTCCAGTCCAGGGAACTGACCATGGCAGCCAGGGCTTCAGTAGCGTCCTGGCTGCCATGGTAACCGATCGGAATCCAGCAATAAAAAATATACCGTTAAACCCACCTGTGGTTTACTGTATTTATTGCAAAAAAACCAATTTTATAGATATACAAATTACCAGTACCGATATCTTTGTGCCCAAGGGGCTGTCGCCGTTTTGTGCCCAGCCGCGCCCCAAATCCTAGATCCCAGCTCCGCCCCTCTTAATTTATTTACTGCACTTTGTTTTTATCTTCTGAAGCTGCTCATAATCTTTCAAGTGCTCCAACTAACTGCACATGCATGAGATTACGAGCAGCTTCAGAAGATAAAAACAGAAGTGCATAGATTAAGAGAGGGGCGCGCTGGGATCCAGGATCGGGACACGGCTGGGCACAATATACCGGTACTGGTAATTTGTATATCTATAATATAATTTTTCGCAATAAATAAACCACAGGCCCCTTCTTCACCCTCTCTCATCATTGGTGGCAGCGGGCAGCACAGGGGGAGGGAAGGACTGCTTCCTTCTTCCATGTGCTGCCTTATACCCGGTGTTTTGTGTGATAACCACTTTTAGGTCTCTTTCACACGAACATGGTGGATTGGCTCCGGATGAGTTTAGGGTGCGTTCAGTGATAAACACACGATTTTGCTTGCTTGTGCTGTCGGTTTTGTATGCGATTATAATGCATTATTAAGTTTTTTTCGTGAGGATGACATGCAGATTGCATGTGTTTTTAACGCGTGTGAAAAAAAATGGATCCGTCCTCTGGAGTTACCTGCAAACACATATAAATACCCCCAGCATGCATTTTTGGTGGAGATTGGATTGTTTGGCATGTTTGTGTGTTGGGTTTTTGGATTTTCCTTTGCAGGATGTCAACTTTCCCCTTATCATAGACTGACTATGTGTTCTTGCACTGGCTGGTCTTCTGGTGTTTTGTAGAACAGCCAGAAATGATAGAGGAGGAACCGCAGAGGAAGCAGATGTGGGTGCATTCTATCATTTCACAGTGGGCCTGCAAAGATCAATTTGTTAACCACTTGTCGACCACCCATAGGATATAAACGTCCTATGGGTGGTTGTTTATTTCTAAAGGGATGTTTTGAACAACCATTTAGATACGGCAGCTGCATGCTAATCGTGCAGCTGCCGAGCGGGTTGCCTCTGTTGTCAGTGACAGCAGGGCAACCAAGCAAGAAGGCAGGGACAGTTCCCAGGTGTCCCTGCCTTCGAGATCGCTGCATACACAGTGATGATCGGAAATACACAGGGCATACATGTACGCCTTGTGTCCTTAACCCATTCAGGACACATGACGTACCGGTGCGGCATGTTTCCCGAATCCTTAAGGACACATGACTTACCAATATGTCATGTGTAGTTCCGATCACTGCCGCACGGCTGGCAGTGATCGGAACTGGTTGCCTGCTGAAATCATTCAGCAGACACCCTGTGACAATGTGTAGGGTGTAAACCACAGGTCAATCCAGATCTGCGGTCTGCAGCGCTAATGCAAGATTCTGATCCCCGCGGTCCGTGACTGCAGGGATCAGAAACTTCAAATAGCTTTTATTTTTATGCCGCACGCTACCACCCCCGCAGCCCTGTGTCAATTGTGCCTGCGGGCGCAGCAGGGGGAGGATTGCGGGCGGTGCGGCAGGCGGGCCGGAAGCGTGCGGCAGTGTTGGGGGCGGGTGCACAATCATCCGCCCACCCAAGATCATTCTCAGGATGGCTGAGCGGTTGAATCAGAATGTTAGCTTATTGCTGACACTCTGATTCAATCCAAAACAGCGTAGGCAGCATGTCCAGTGATAATCCCTTTATTGGGAAAAGCTTACATGTGCAAACGTAAAAAAATGCTACGTTTCGGGCTATATCCAAGCCTTTGTCAAGCCTTTGCTTGACAAAGGCTTGGATATAGCCGAAACAAAGCATTTTTTCACGTTGCACATGTAAGCTTTTCCCAATAAAGGATTATCACTGGACATGCTGCCTACGCTGCTTTTTGGATTGGACATAAGGGATGTTCTACGGATCTAGGACTCCAGGTGGGCTGCTGCATTCCGTGAGACCAAAGAGATCTGGTGGGTGCTGCTCTACAATTTTGCACAGATACTCTGATTCAAGCGGCTGACATCTGTGCAGATGTCAGCCATTTTAACTCCTTCCATACCGCGGTCCATAGGGACCGCTATATGGTAGGGTTAACAGGGAGGAGCTCCCTCCCTCTCCCATCGGGGGCTGCTTTGCTTTACAGCCCCCAGACAGGATGGGATCGCAGAGGGACGGAGCCCCCTCCTATCTCTTCCTCCTCTGCTCAGTTGTGGCAGACGTGGAAAGTTCCCTGGCAACAGGACGCCTTCTCAGGCATCCTGCTGTCCATGGTGCTGAACAGATATGTGCTAAAGGCAGAGATCTGTTCAGACAAAAGTGTAAATGAAATACAGTACAGTACACTATATAGTGTACTGTACTGTATTCTACTGAACATCAGACCCAATGGATCTTCAAGAACAAAATGAGTCTGGGTAAAAAATTTTTAAAAAATGTGAAAAAAGTTAAAATAAAAAACACATTTATCAATGATCTAAAAATAAATTAAATATTCCCTACACATGTTAATATATCACCGCGTCTGTAACGACCTGAACTATAAAAAGGTCATGTTA
Source organism: Bufotes viridis (assembly GCA_033119425.1). Classification (NCBI taxonomy): domain Eukaryota; kingdom Metazoa; phylum Chordata; class Amphibia; order Anura; family Bufonidae; genus Bufotes; species Bufotes viridis. Next base: position 260,126,921 of record CM065593.1, read on the forward strand.
CATTTCCCGCACAGTGAACGCCATAAAAAATTAAAATTTAAACTATGATGAAATTTAAATATTGCCCACCTTACCTCCCAAAAAGGGTAATAAAAGTGATCAAAAAATTTGTATGTACGCCAATATAGCAACATTCAAACCCTCGCCTCGTTCATAAAAAATGAGACCCTACATGAGACAATGGCCCAAAAATAAAAACTATGGCTCGCGTCCATAAGACCCTGCTCTATGAAAATGCTACATGACCTAAACCCTGAGGGGAACACCGTAAAAAACGGTGTAAAAAAGCTATTTTTGTCACCTAACATCACATAAAGTGTAATAGCAAGCGATCAAAAAGTCGTTTGCCCCCAAAATAGTGCCAATTAAACCGACATCTCATCCCGCAAAAACGATACCCAAGCTGAGACAATTGCCTAAAAACTGAAAAAACTATGGCTCTCAGACTATGGAGACACTAAAACATGATTTTTTTGTTTTTGTTTCAAAAATAATATTATTGTGTAATACTTAAAAAAAAAAAAAAGAAAATATACATATTATGTATTACCACGTCCGTAACGACCGGCTCTATAAAAATGTCAGATGACGTAACCCCTCCGATGAACACTATAAAAAAATAAAAAATAAAAACGGTTTAAAAAAAGCAATTTTTTGTCACCTTACATCACAAAAAGTGTAATAGCAAGCGGTCAAAAAGGAGTATGACCAGCAAAATAGTGCCAATCTAACCATCATCTCATCCAGCAAAAATGATACCCAAACTGAGACAATTGCCTAAAAACTGAAAAAAACTGTGGCTCTCAGACTATGGAGACACTAAAACATGATTTTTTCTTTGTTTAAAAAATGATATTATTGTGTAAAACCTAAATAAATACAAAAAAGTATACATATTATGTATCGTCGCGTCCGTATGAACCTGCTCTATAAAATCATCATATAATTTAACCCCTAAGGTGAACAACGTAAAAATAAAAAATAAAAACGGTGTAAAAAAAGCAATTTTTTTGTCACCTTACATAAAAAAGGGTATTAGTTATCAAAGTTATCAAAAAAGGCGTATGCCCCCCACAATGGTGCCAATCTAACCGTCATGTCATTCTGCACAAAATGATACCTTACATAAGACAATCGCCAAAAAAATAAAAAAAACTATGTCTCTCAGACTATGTAGACACTAAGATGATTTTTTTTGTTTCAAAAATGATATTATTGTGTAAAACTTAAATAAATTTAAAAAAGTATACATATTAGGTATCCCTGCGTCTATAACAACCTGCTCTATAAAAATAGCGCATGATCTAATCTGTCAGATGAACGTTGTAAATAATAAAAAATAAAAACTGTGCCAAAACAAACCATTTTTTTCCCGTAACAAAGCAAGGGTTAACAGCCAAACAAAACTCAATATTTATTGCCCTGATTCTGTAGTTTGCAGAAACACCCCATATGTGTTGGTAAACTGCTGTATGACCAAACGGCAGGGCACAAAAGGAAAGGAGCGCCATATGGTTTTTGGAAGGCAGTTTTTGCTGGACTGTTTTTTTTTACACCATGTCCCATTTGAAGCCCCCCTGATGCACCCCTAGAGTACAAACTCCAAAAAGTGATCCCATTTAAGAAACTCCACCTCTCAAGGTATTCAAAACTGATTTTACAAACTTTGTTAACCCTTTAAGTGTTCCACAAGAGTTAATGGCAAATGGAGATGATATTTCAGAATTTCTATTTTTATTACTTTGCCTCAAAAAGTCTAATATAGAGCAACCAAAAATCATATGTACCCTAAAATAGTAACCAAAAAACTGCCACCTTATCATGTAGTTTCCAAAATGGGGTAACTTTTTAGGAGTTTCTACTCTAGGGGTGCATCAGGAGGCTTCAATTGGGATTTGGTGTCAAAAAACCAGTCCAGCAAAAACTGCCTTCCAAAAACCATATGGCTTCCCTTCTACGCCCTGCCATGTGGTCCTCCAGTAGTATACAACCACATATGGGGTGTTTCTGTAAACTGCAGAATCAGAGTAATACATTTTGAGTTTTGTTTGGCTGTTAACCCTTGCTTTGTTACTGGAAAAAAATATTAAATTGGAAAATCTTGCAAAAAAGTTACATTCTGAAATTTCATCTCCATTTGCCATCAACTCTTGTGAAACACCTGAAGGGTTAACAACATTTGTAAAATCAGTTTTTATACCTTGAGGGGTGTAGTTTCTTAAATGGGGTCACTTTTAGGAAGTTCTTACTGTTGGGGTGCATCAGGGGCTTCAAATGGGACATGGTGTAAATAAACCAGTCCATCAAAATCTGCCTTTCAAAAACCACACAGCGCTCTTTTTCCACAAGTTATTACCACATAAAGTGACATATGTCATGTTTGCAAAATTAGGCCTGGTCAGCAAGGGCAAATGGCCAGGTCTGGAAGTGGTTAATTTGTATTCTGACCTCCATGCGCATCCTGTTAAGTTCTTTAATGATTGCCGCATGTCGGTGGCTACCTTTGATCGGCTGTTGGGGGAGTTGTGGCCTGCTTTGCCTTTCCAGGACACCAACATGCGGTGGAGTGTGTCACCTAAAGAATGTTTAATTACCGTATTTTTCGCCCTATATGATGCACTTTTCCCCCCAAAGTGGCTGGCATCTACTTTTGTAATGGCAGCGGGGCCCGATGCAGTCACTGCATTCTATTGCACTGGGCCGCTCACTGTACTAATCCTACAACTGTCAGCATTATTAAACTATGGTATAATACAGTACAATGGATCCATTAATGTGCACTTACAAATCTCCTATCAAGCAGTAGGAGTGGGCGGCAGGAGGAGGCAAGAGGCTGGGTGGGCGGGCACTGGCAGAGTAACTCAGTGCATCACGCGCCTGCTCCGCCCACTTTATGAATGAAGCAGGCGGCGCAGGCACGTGATGTACTGAGTTGCTGCTGTCAGTGCCCGCCCCAGGCCTCTTGCCTCCTCCTGCCACCTCCTCCTCCTGCTTGATAGGAGATTTGTAAGTGCACATCAATGGATCCATTGTACTTTATTATACTATAGTTTAACAATGCTGACAGTTATAGGATTACTACAGTGAGCAGGGCTCACTTGTATTGGAGACTATGATGATTTTACTAGTTTCCTATGGAGCCCTATTACTAACAAGTGCTCCATAGGAAATACTATGCAACATCATGGTTTCATTCACAGAAACCATGGCTGTTGCTGACAGGCTCCAGTTCCCACGATCGCCACAAGGGGGAGCCGGAGAGCTGTTGAAAGTTTTACTTTCAGTTTCAATCGCAGACAGATGCCGTGGTCAGGATTGACCACGGCATCTAAGGTGTTAAATGTTCACGTTCGGCAGCGCTGCCGATCCCGAACATTAGCTGCGGGGGTCTGCTTGAATAAGCATTTGGCCACCCGCAGAGATGGCGCCCGCATGAAGCAGGAGCGGGTGCCATCTCTCGTTCTGTGTCCTTAGGAGGTTAAATTACCAACATAGTCGACATACAGTGTATATAAATAAACATGTAGTGGTTATTGTTTAGAATTAACTTACAGATGCAGCTACGTGACATCACACAGGAACTTGAGATGTTCCCGAAACATGTAGGGCCTTTTCTTTGGTGGCCAGACCCACTGCGCCATTGGTGATGCATTTCTTTGCGGAACTGGTGCCAGCAGCTCCGACAACGATTCATGACTTCATCCACTTTAAAAAAAAATACAACAATGGTAAATTTACCAAAAAACATAGGGAGGACCGGATATGACATGTGCTATATTAGGAAGGACAACATATGACATGTGCTATGCTAGGGAGGACAATATATGACATGTGCTATACTAGGTAGGACAGCAAGGATCACACATGTATAGATTGGCCACTTACCCAAACTCTGGCGACTCTGGTCTTTAATTTCGGCTTATATACTTGCAAACAGCTCCCAGACCCTGTATCCCAATTGCAGGGCCTCTCCTGGATTAGGACAATCAGTTTCTCCACATCCATGACTTTTTGGGCCTTAGGTATTATGAAATTTGCTCTGCGAGGGCAGAAACCTCTCCAAACAGACTTTACTCACACCACTACCTGGAGCCACACACAAAGAAACACTACTTCCTGTTGAAAATCCCTTTACTGTTGCTAAGTTACTTGAGTTTAAAATGCAATGCATTGCATCCAGATGCAATGCGTTTTCACGCAGCCCCATTCACTTCTATGGGGCCAGGGCTGTGTAAAAAACACAGATTATAGAACATGCTGTGTTTTTCATGCAATGCAGAACTGATGCGTAAAAAATCGCTCATGTACACAGACCCAGTGAAATTAATGGGTCAGGATTCAGTGCGGCTGCTATGTGTTCACTTCATGCATCGCACCCATTTGAAAAACTCGCTCATGTGAAAGGGGCCTCAGGGGATGTAAAGCAGTTGTCTTATCACAGATAGTGATTGCCACTAGTGTGGCTCCTGAAATCCTTGGCAAATAATTTATTTATGTAGCCATTAGCAGTACATTTCCTTGTAAACCTACCTGTACATGTTGTGGATTACTCATGTTTTTGTGCATGGATTTATAATGTAATACAGTAGCATTAAAGTGTATAAGGTTTGACAAATCTCATGTGCACTTTGCGTATTTATTTTTGTGGTAATTGACCTGTCATGTAATTTTCTGTTTTAACATAAAACATGTAAAATATATAACTTTTTTATTTTTCCATTCCCATGCACAAATGTTTTTTTTTTTTTTACATTATAAGTTGTACTTTTACTGGCGCCATTAAGAATAAGAACAGATGAAAAATGGCGAATGAGCCATTTAGATTTTTTTACTTATTTTTTCTTAGCCCCTAGGGTACTTTACATGTGATCATCAGATTTAACATTACAGCCTATGGGGGAATGGCTATACTTCTATATAACATGTAAAACAGCAGGAGCGTGGCAGGTATGGGGCTTGTTCCTCTCTGTAGCGGGTGCCATCTTTAAAGTACACTGTACAAGTATGGCACATGCACATACATCTTTAAAGTACACTGTACAAGTATGGCACATGTCAGAAAGCAGTTAAAATACAAAACATTGTCAATTGTGTCAGGAAACAGTTAAAATACACAGCATGTCAATTGTTTTTGCAATTCTGCACCTAATATATAGTGGTTTTCCCGTAGACTTCATTAGGGGTTGTTAAGATAAACAGAAAATCCTCAACAAAAACCACATGAAAATGAAAAATATGCATCAAAAACATGATATATAGTGCAGATTTATGTCTGGTTTATGCAGATTTACTGCAGTCAAATCTACACCATGTGCAGGTAGACCAACACATAAATAGCCAGAACTTTTCCAGTTAACAGCCCTTTGTTGGCTCTTAGTGGGGTTCTCAATTGGGAAGCACCCTTTATAAGGTCAAGAACAACTAATAAATGTTATTTACTACAGACTATACATTCATAAAAGCTCATATAAAAATAAATACAGATTATCAGGAACTAAGGTACCGGTACATTTCTGTACATCAAATTAAATGGGAAAATGGGAAATGCCACTGAAAAGTTAAATCTTTATTGTGTAATATCCAGAAATGTCAACACACAAGATTTGCCTGCTCAGATGTCTATGGTGCCTGAGACTGATGATGGTCTTTTCTAGTGATTGAAAATTAAAGGGTTTTATAATAGATTACACCATGGCAGCACTGTCATTGTATCAGTGATAAGTCTTGAATATTTAGCAATGCTTAGGGCTCATGCACACGACTGTACACATGACTGTATACGGAACCATTAATTTTATGAGTCCGCAAAAAAAACGGAAGGTACTCCGTGTGCATTCAGTTTCCGTATGTCCGTATTTCTGTTCGGCAAAAAATAAAACATGTCCTATTATTGTCCGCATTATGGACAAGAATAGTACTGTTCTATTAGGGGCCAGCTGTTCAGTTCCGCAAAAATACGGAATGCACATGAACGTCATCCGTATTTTTGCATATCCTTTTTTGCGGATGTGCATGAGGCCTTATAGAAAGTCTTGTAACATAAATCATTCCAGAATGAATGTGCCTTATATTGCAAGCATAAAACCAGAGCATCTGACTTGATCTATAGTGAACCTTTAGGTTTTATGACATCGCCATCAAATCTAGCTGGTAGGAGATGGCTTTAAATGACAGTGACATGTTCAGCGCTTTGGTTTTATAGAAATAAATTTCAGCTGGAACCTTACAGGCTACTGTCATATCAAGACTCCACATCTGTCATGTCTGAATGTTGACATTGCTTGCTTGTCTAAATAGCAAAATGAGCAAACATTTGTGGTACAACATGTCTTCAGATTTTTATTGAACTTGGTTAACCTGAAAGTGCCTGCTTTAATAACAGACTACATGTGCTTCTGGTTGGCAAATAGAATATGTTAAAGGCTAAATGCAAATGTGCTCGAAAGGGAATACTTAAGGAATGGCAAAATATTACAGGGAAATAATCTTATCTGTGGCTTTATGGCTGAGAAATGGACTTCTATTTAAACCATAATGTTAGATTGACAGATTAGTTGTCAGTAGAGTTGAGCAAACCCGAACTGTATAATTCAGGTTTGTACTGAATTTTCAGGTGTTCGGGACCCGGACCCAAACCCGGACCTTTCAAAAAGTTCGGGTTCGGGTCCATTGTTCAAGGATTTCTTCCCGCTTTCTAAAGGGCTGCACAGCAGCCAATCAGATAGTGTTTTACTTCTTGCACTAAGAAGCCATGACAGCCATGCCTACTAATGGCATGGGTGTGATTGGCCAAGTGCAGCATGTGACTCGGCCTCTATTTAAGCTGGAGTCATGTAGCGCTGCCCGTCACTCTGCTCTCATTAGTGTAGGGATAGGATGCAGCTGCAGTGAGGGCGAGATTAGGAAGGGAAGACTCAGCAAAACCACTTAATGAAGTGATCGATCTACAGCTGTGAATCATTCAATTTCTGTTAGTTCATTGCTCACTCGTTTTTCTGTCCGTTTTTTCTGGGGTGATCGGCGGCCATTATGTGATCTTTTGGGGCACATAGCACATGTTTTGAGCTGCCACCAAGTTCAACATTCATTTTTGGGTTCAATAGTAGGCTTTTTTTTTGCAATAACCTAAATCAGGGTTGTGTTTATTGTCACACCTTGAAACACAGTATAGAAATTGCTATATTTTATTGAGGGGTGAAATTCAATTGCCAAAATACCAATCCCCTAAATCTTGTGTTCCAGCTGTGGCTCGCTAAGTTTAATACTTTCCGTCAAAGGATAGATTTTTTCTGGGGTGAAATTCAATTCCCAAAATAACGATCCCCTAAATCTGGGGTTCCAGCTTTGGCTGGCCAAGAGTAAGGCCTCTTGCACACGGGCGTCATGTTTGGCGCCCGGATAAGATCGTGAGTGCGTTGCGGGAATCTCCGCGATTTTTCCCTGCGAGTGCAAGCGCTGTCATGCGTTTTGCACGCGCGGAGAAAAATCGGCACTTTTGTACCCAGACCCGAACCTGCACTTCTTCACAGAAGTGCATGTTTGGGTCAGAAATTGTCCCGCTGGTATTATTTCACATTATAACATAGTTATAATGTAAAATAATACCCTTGGCCATCTCCCTAATGTTTAAACTGGTGCAGAATGAGTTAAAATAATAAACTAATAATTACTTACCTGTTCCATTTGATCGCGAAGCCCGGCCTCCTCTCCGTTAGCTTGAAAGATGTAAAGGACCTGTGATGATGTCACAGCATCACATGGCCCAATCACATGCTCCATCACTATGGTGATGGAGCATGTGATTGGTCCATGTGACCATGTGACATCATCCAAGGTCCATAACCACTATCCACAGCCTGAGGATAGTGTTTAGGGACCTTGGATGATGTCACATGGTCACATGGACCAATCACATGCTCCATCACCATAGTGATGGAGCATGTGATTGGGCCATGTGATGTGACGTCATCACAGGTCACTTTAGATCATAGATGCTGCAGGGAAAGAGAGGACAGATCGCGACTCACGCGATCAAGTGGCTAAGGTAAGTTAACTTTTATTATTTTTAACCCCTTCCTCATCATTTAACAATGCATTCTTTATTAAGAATGCTATTATTTCCCTTATAACCATGTTATAAGGGAAATAATAGAGATTGGGTCCCGTTGCTAAGCAACAATGCGGGAAAATCGCAACGCATCCGCACTTGGTTGCGGACGCTTGCGATTTTCCCGCATCCCCATTCACTTCTATGGGGCCTGCGTTGCGTGAAAAACACAGAATATAGAACATGCTGCGATTTTCACGCAACGCAGAAGTGATGCGTGAAAATCACCGCTCATGTGCACAGCCCCATAGAAATGAATGGGTCCGGATTCAGTGCGGGTGCAATGCGTCCTCCTCACGCATTGCACCCGCGCGGAAAACTCGCCCGTGTGAAAGGGGCCTAAGACTGTCTGTCAAAGGATCAATTTTTTTCTGGGGTGAAATTCAATTGCCAAAATTAGTGATGAGCGGCAGGTGCCATATTCGATTGCGACGTAATTCGCTAATATTCGAATGAATATTCGTTTCATATTCGTCGAAATCGAATATTCGTCATTTTTCTAGTTATCGCGATTAATATTCGATTTAAATAATGGCGTATTGCGATTTTAACTTAAGGCTACTTTCCTATTGGTTTCATATCTAGAATTAGCGAGGATGACGAATATGACGAATGTATTCGTCATATTCCTCAAAACGAAGATAACGAAGTATTCTACATCTTCGTTTTAGCTACCTATTCGTCAACTTCGCTAATTCTAGCAATCAAATAGGAAGGTTGACTATAGAGACAGCTGTGTTAAATTCGCTATGCGATTTTTTAATTTATTTTTTTTTTATAAATAGAATACTTATAATAATTTTATCAAGTAATATAATTATTGTATTAAAAAAAAAAATCGCATAGCGAATTTAACACAGCTGTCTGGTAAGTCAACCTTCCTATTTGATTGCTAGAATTAGCGAATAAGCGAAGTTGACGATGACGATCGAATAGGTAGCTAAAGCGAAGATGTAGAATACTCGTTATCTTCGTTTTGAGGAATATGACGAATACATTCGTCATATTCGCTATTCGCTAATTCTACCAAGCCAACCATAACTTCATGGAGCGTCCGATCACCATGGGAACGTCTCCATATACTAAAATAGTACTGTCGGATTTGAGGAATCAGGTTGAAATCGCAATGCGATTAATTCAAGTTATATTAATCGCATTGCGATTTCAACTTAGAGCTGGGTTTATAATGGGTCAGCTTGGTAGAATTAACGAAGTTAACTGAATATGGAATATAGCAGCAGTGCTAAGTTGAAATCGCAATGCGATTAATTTAAATTAAAGTATTCGCATTGCAATTTCAACTTAGCACTGCTAGTGCATAGCTAATCTATATTCCATATTCGTTAATTCTAGCCTATGTAAGATAGCAGTGCTAAGTTGTAATCGCAATGCGATTAATATAACTTGAATTAATCGCATTGCGATTTCAACGTAATTCCTCAAATCCGACAGTACATTTTAGTATATGGAGACGTTCCCATGGATGGGGACGCTCCATGAGCACGGAAGTCGGCAGAAGCGGCAACGGGAACTGACTAGAGCAGCCAGGAAGCCTGGAATCCTCAGGACAGGTAAGAACTACTTTTGGGAAGTGGGAAGAAAAATATAACTAAAAAAAAAAAAAAAAAAAACTAATATTCGAAATAGCGAATTTATAGCGCTATATTCGAAATATTCGCGAGTAGCGAAGTGCCGATATTCGCTAAAAAATTCGCTTTTCGAATATTCGCGCTCAACACTAGCCAAAATACCAACCCCTTAATCAGTGGTTTAAGCTGATGCTGGCCAAGTGTAATACTTTGTGTAAAAGGATAGTTTTTTTTCTGAGGTGAAATTCAATTGCCAAAATGACAATCCCTAAATCTGGTGTTCCAGCTGTGGCTGGCCAAGTGCAATACTGTCTGTCAAAGGATAGATTTTTTCTGGGGTGAAATTCAATTGCCAAAATACCAATTCCCTAAATCAGTGGTTTTAGCTGTTGCTGGCCAAGTGTAGTACTGTGCGTAAAAGGATAGATTTTATTTCTGGGCTGAAATTCTATTGCAAAAATACCAATCCCCCAAATCTGGTGTTCGAGCTATGGATGGCAAAGTTTAATACTGTCCGTAAAAGGATATGTTTTTTTCTGGGGTGAAATTCAATTGCCAAAATCCCAATCCCCTAAATCAGTGGTTTTAGCTGTTGCTGGCCAAGTGTATTACTGTGCGTAAAAGGATAGATTTTTTTCTGGGTTGAAATTCAATTGCCAAAATACCAATCCCTTAAATATTGTGTTCCAGCTGTGGCTCGCTAAGTTTAATACTTTCCGTCAAAGGATAGATTTTTTCTGGGGTGAAATTCAATTCCCAAAATAACAATCCCCTAAATCTGGGGTTCCAGATTTGGCTGGCCAAGAGTAAGACTGTCTGTCAAAGGATCGATTATTTTCTGGGGTGAAATTCAATTGCCAAAATACCTATCCCCTTCATCAGTGGTTTAAGCTGATGCTGGCCAAGTGTAATACTGTGTGTAACAGGATAGATTTTATTTCTGAGGTGAAATTCAATTGCCAAAATACCAATCCTCTAAATCTGGTGTTCAAGCTGTGGCTGGCTAAGTTTAATACTGTCCGTCAAAGGATAGATTTTTTTCTGCGGTGAAATTCAATTGCCAAAATACCAATCCCCTAAATCTAGTGTTACAGCTATGGCAGGCTAAGTTTAATAATGTCCGTCAAAGGATAGATTTTTTTCTGGGGTGAAATACAATTGCCAAAATGACAATCCCCTAAATCTGGTGTTCCAGCTGTGACTGGCCAAGTGTAATACTGTCTGTCAAAGGATAGATTTTTTTCTGGGGTGAAATTCAATTGCCAAAATACCAATCCCCTAAATCAGTGGTTTTAGCTGTTGCTGGCCAAGTGTAATAATGTGCGTAAAAGGATATTTATTTCTGGGGTGTAATTCAATTGCCAAAATACCACTCCCCTAAATGTGGTGTTCCATCTGTGGCTGGCTAAGTTTAATACTGTCCGTCAAAGGATATATTTTTTTCTGGGGTAAAATTCAATTGCCAAAATACCAATCCCTTAAATCTGATGTTCCAGGTGTGGCTGGCTAAGTTTAATACTGTATGTTAAATCATAGATTTTTTTCTGGGGTGAAATTCAATTGCCAAAATAACAATCCCCCAAATCTGGTGTTCCAGCTGTGGCTGGCTAAGTTTAATAATGTCCGTCAAAGGATCGATTTTTTTCTGGGGTGAAATTCAATTGCCAAAATACCAATCCCCTTAATCAGTGGTTTAAGCTGATGCTGGCCAAGTGTAATAATGTGTGTAACAGGATAGATTTTATTTCTGAGGTGAAATTCAATTGCCAAAATACCAATCCTCTAAATCTGGTGTTCCAGGTGTGGCTGGCTAAGTTTAATATTGTCCGTCAAAAGATAGATTTTTTTCTGCGGTGAAATTCAATTGCCAAAATACCAATCCCCTAAATCTAGTGTTACAGCTATGGCAGGCTAAGTTTAATAATGTCCGTCAAAGGATAGATTTTTTTCTGCGGTGAAATTTAATTGCCAAAATACCAATCCCCTAAATCTAGTGTTCCAGCTGTGGCTGGCCAAGTGTAATACTGTCTGTCAAAGGATAGATTTTTTTCTGGGGTGAAATTCAATTGCCAAAATACCAATCCCCTAAATCAGTGGTTTTAACTGTTGCTGGCAAAGTGTAATAATGTGCGTAAAAGGATAGATTTTATTTCTAGGGTGTAATTCTATTGCCATTATACCACTCCCCTAAATCTGGTGTTCCATCTGTGGCTGGCTAAGTTTAATACTGTCCGTCAAAGGATAGATTTTTGTCTGGGGTAAAATTCAATTGCCAAAATAACAATCCCCTAAATCTGGGGTTCCAGCTGTGACTGGCCATGTTTAATACTGTCTGTCAAAGGATAGATTTTTTTCTGGGGTTAAATTTAATTGCCAAAATATCAATCCCCTAAATCAGTGGTTTTAGGTGTTGCTGGCCAAGTGTAGAACTGTGCGTAAAAGGATAGATTTTATTTCTGGGGTGAAATTCAATTGCAAAAATACCAATCCTCCAAATCTGGTGTTCCAGCTGTGGCTGGCTAAGTTTAATACTGTCTGTCAACGGATAGATTTTTTTCTGGAGTGAAATTCAATTGCCAAAATACCAATCATCTAAATCTGGTGTTCCAGCTATGGCTGGCTAAGTTTAATACTGTCCGTAAAGGATATATTTTTTTCTGGGGTGAAATTCAATTGCCAAAATAACAAACCTCTAAATCTGGGGTTCCAGTTGTGGCTGGCTAACTATAATTCTGTCTGTCAAAGGAAAGATTTTTCTGGGGTGAAATTCAATTGCCAAAATCCCAATCCCTAAATCAGTAGTTTTAGCTGTTGCTGGCCAAGTGTAATACTGTGCGTAAAGGATAGATTTTTTCTGGGGTGAAATTCAATTGCCAAAATACCAATTTCCTAAATCTTGTGTTCCAGCTGTGGCTGGCTAAGTTTAATACTTTCCGTCAAAGGATAGATTTTTTTCTGGGGTGAAACTCAATTCCCAAATTACCGATCCCTTAAATCTGGGGTTCCAGCTTTGGCTGGCAAAGTGTAAGACTGTCTGTCAAAGGATAGATTTTTTCTGGGGTGAAATTCAATTGCCAAAATACCAATCCCCTTAACCAGAGGTTTTAGCTGTTGCTGGCCAAATGAAATAATGTGCGTAAAAGGATAGATTTTATTTCTGGGGTGTAATTCAATTGACAAAATACCACTCCCTAAATCTGGTGTTCCATCTGTGGCTGGCAAAGTTTAATACGGTCCGTAAAGGATATGTTTTTTCTGGGGTGAAATTCAATTGCCAAAATCCCAATCCCCTAAATCAGTGGATTTAGCTAATGCTGGCCAAGTGTATTACTGTGCGTAAAAGAATAGAAATTTTCTGTGTTGAAATTCAATTGCCAAAATACCAATCCCCTAAATCTTGTGTTCCAGCTGTGGCTCTCTAAGTTTAATACTTTCCATCAAAGGATTGATTTTTTTCTGGGGTGAAATTCAATTCCCAAAATAACAATCCCCTAAATCTGGGGTTCCAGCTTTGGCTGGCCAAGTGTAAGACTGTCTGTCAAAGGATCGATTTTTTTCTGCGGTGAAATTCAATTGCCAAAATACCAATCCCTTAAATCAGTGGTTTAAGCTGATGCTGGCCAAGTGTAATACTGTGTGTAAAAGGATAGATTTTATTTCTGAGGTGAAATTCAATTGCCAAAATACCAATCCTCTAAATCTGGTGTTCCAGCTGTGGCTGGCTAATTTTAATACTGTCCGTCAAAGGATAGATTTTTTCTGGGGTAAAATTCAATTGCCAAAATACCAATCACCTAAATCTGATGTTCTAGGTGTGGCTGGCTAAGTTTAATTCTGTATGTCAAATCATAGATTTTTTCTGGAGTGAAATTCAATTGCCAAAATAACAATCCCCTAAATCTGGTGTTCCAGCTGTGACTGGCCATGTGTAATACTGTCTGTCAAAGGATTGATTTTTCTGGGGTGAAATTCAATTGCCAAAAACCAATCCCCTAAATCAGTGGTTTTAGCTGTTGCTGGCCAAGTGTAGTACTGGGCGTAAAGGATAGATTTTATTTCTGGGGTGAAATTCAATTGCAAACATACCAATCCTCCAAATCTGGTGTTCCAGCTGTGGCTGGTTAAGTTTAATACTGTCTGTCAAAGGATAAATTTTTTCTGGAGTGAAATTCAATTGCCAAAATACCAATCATCTAAATCTGGTGTTCCAGCTGTGGCTGGCAAAGTTTAATACTGTCGGTAAAAGGACATATTTTTGTCTGGGGTGAAATTCAATTGCCAAAATCCCAACCCATTAAATCAGTGGTTTTAGCTGTTGCTGGCCAAGTGTATTACTGTGCGTAAAAGGATAGACTTTTTTCTGTGTTGAAATTCAATTGCCAAAATACCAATCCCTAAATCTTGTGATCAAGCTGTGGCTGGCTAAGTTTAATACTTTCCGTCAAAGGATAGATTTTTCTGGGGTGAAATTCAATTGCCAAAATTCCAATCCTCTAAATCTGGATTCCAGCTGTGTCTGGTTAAGTTTAATACTGTCCGTCAAAGGAATGGATTTTTCTCTGGTGAAATTTAATTGCCAAAATACCAATCCCCTAAATCTAGTGTTCCAGCTGTGGCTGGCCAAGTGTAAAACTGTCTGTCAAAGGATAGATTTTTTCTGGGGTGAAATTTAATTGCCAAAATACTAATACCCTAAATCTGGTGTTCCATCTGTGGCTGGCTAAGTTTAATACGGACAGTATTATCAAAGGATTGCTTTTTTCTGGGGTAAAATTCAATTGCCAAAATACCAATCCCCTTAATCAGTGGTTTAAGCTGATGCTGGCCAAGTGTAATACTGTGCGTAAAAGGATAGATTTTATTTCTGAGGTGAAATTCAATTGCCAAAATACCAATCCTCTAAATCTGGTGTTCCAGTTGTGGCTGGCTAAGTTTAATACTGTCCGTCAAAGGATAGATTTATTTCTGCGGTGAAATTCAATTACCAAAATACCAATCCCCTAAATCTAGTGTTACAGCTATGTCAGGCTAATTTTAATAATGTCCGTCAAAGGATAGATTTTATTTCTGGGGTGAAATTCAATTGCCAAAATGCCAATCCCCTAAATCTGGTGTTCCAGCTGTGGCTGGCCAAGTGTAATACTGTCTGTCAATGGATTGATTTTTTTCTGGGGTGAAATTCAATTGCCAAAATACCAATCCCCTAATTCAGTGGTTTTAGCTGTTGCTGGCCAAGTGTAATAATGTGCGTAAAAGGATAGATTTTTTTCTGGGGTGTAATTCAATTGCCAAAATACCACTCCCCTAAATCTGGTGTTCCATCTGTGGCTGGCTAAGTTTAATACGGACAGTATTATCAAAGGATAGCTTTTTTTCTGGGGTAAAATTCAATTGTCAAAGTACCAATCCCCTAAATCTGATGTTCCAGGTGTGGCTGGCTAAGTTTTATACTGTACGTCAAAGGATAGATTTTTTTCTGAGGTGAAATTCAATTGCCAAAATACCAATTCCCTAAATCTGGTTTTCCAGGTGTGGCTGGCTAAGTTTAATACTGTACGTCAAAGGATAGATTTTTTTCTGGGGTGAAATTCAATTGCCAAAATACCAATCACCTAAATCTGGTGTTCTAGCTGTGGCTGGCTAAGTTTAATACTGTCCGTCACAGGATAGATTTTTTTCTGGGGTGAAATTCAATTGCCAAAATACCAATCCACTAAATCAGTGGTTTTAGCTGTTGCTGGCCAAGTGCAATACTGTGCAAAAAAGGATAGATTTTATTTCTGGAGTGAAATTCAATTGCCAAAATACCAATCATCTAAATCTGGTAATCCAGCTGTGGCTGGCTAAGTTTAATACTGTCCGTCACAGGATAGATTTTTTTCTGGGGTGAAATTCAATTGCCAAAATAACAATCCCCTAAATCGGTGGTTCCAGTAGTGGATGGCTAAGTTTAATACTGGTCGTCTAAGGAAAGATTTTTTTCTGGGGTGAAATTCAATTGCCAAAATACAAATCCCCTAAATCAGTGGTTTTAGCTGTTGCTGGCTGTTACGACCAGAGGAAGTGGATCCTCTGTGTCAGCTGATAGAGGACTAGGAATTTGCCCAATATTGCTGACTGCTGACTCACAGAGTCAGGACACTGGTGTTTGCACCAGTCACCCAGAATGCAGCTAACTGCAGCAATGTGAACAGAGTCCAACAAATGCAGAATAAAGGAACAGAAGGTCTTTACTGGCAGACGGTTATACAAAAGTCACTTGAGATAAAGGCAAAACAAAGTTCAGAGTAATGCAGTGGGCAGATTAAAGCTGTCTCGTTGTCAGGCAGTGCAGGGTCAGGAATCGAGGCAGACTTACAGGAGACGATGGACAGAAGCGTAGACAGAAGATGCAGTGTTCAATAATCCAGGTGATTCAACAAACAGATTCCAGGCAGATACGTAGTCAAACCGAGCAGGGATCCATAGTCCAGGCAATCCAGCAAGTAGATGGTAGGCAGAGTCAGGGTCCAGCAAAGCAGGGGTCAGAATCCAGAAAATCCAACAAACAGACACAGATGGACGCTTCAGCGGGAGTCAAGAGGTACAACAACCACGCTTGGGCACCTCCTCCAGAGTGAAGCTGCCCTAAATACTCAAAGCCCCACCCATGGGTGGGGAGGATAATCAGGACCAGCTGCTTATCCCTATAAGACAGGGAGAGGTGCACGCGCATGCTCTATAGCGCCTCAGATGACACCTGGTAGAGAGAATGCATGTGGCGATATGCTGGAGGACGCCTGCGTCTCTTATAAGGTAAGCCAGCCCTGGAATCCATGGTGCTGAGCTGTGCAGACAGGGATCTGACACTGGCCAAGTGTAATACTGTGCGTAAAAGAATAGATTTTTTCTGGGTTGAAATTCAACTGCCAAAATACCAATCCCCTAAATCTTGTGTTCCAGCTGTGGCTGGCAAAGTTTAATTCTTTCAGTCAAAGGATAGATTTTTTTTTAGGGTGTAATTATATTCCCAAAATAACAATCCCCTAAATCTGGGGTTAAAGCTTTGGCTGGCCAAGTGTAAGACTGTCTGTCAAAGGATCGATTTTTCTCTAGGGTGAAATTCAATTGCCAAAATACCAATCCCCTTAATCAGTGGTTTAAGCTAATGCTGGCCAAGTGTAATAATGTGTGTAAAAGGATAGATTTTATTTCTGAGGTGAAATTCAACTGCCAAACTACCAATCCTCAAAATCTGGTGTTCCAGCTGTGGCTGGCTAAGTTTAATACTGTCTGTAAGAGGATAGATATTTTTCTGGGGTTAAATTCAATTGCCAAAAATACCAATCCCCTAAATCAGGGGTTTTAGCTGTTGCTGCCCAAGTGTAATACTGTGCGAAAAAGGATAGATTTTATTTCTGGGGTGATATTCAATTGCCAAAATACCAATCCCCAAATCTGGTGTTCCAGCTGTGGCTGGCTAAGTTTAATACTGTCTGTCAAAGGATAGATTTTTTCTGGAGTGAAATTCAATTGCCAAAATACCAATCATCTAAATCTGAGTGTTCCATCTGTGGCTGGCTAAGTTTAATACTGTCCGTCACAGGATAGATTTTTCTGGGGTGAAAATCATTTGCCAAAATAACAATCCCCTACATCTGGGGTTCCAGTAGTGGATGGCTAAGTTTAATACTGATCGTCAAAGGAAAGATTTTTTCTGGGTTGAAATTCATTTGCCAAAATACCAATCCCTTAAATCTTGTGTTCCAGCTGTGGCTGGCTAAAGCTTAATTCTTTCCGTCAAAGGTTGATTTTTTCTAGTGTGAAATTCAATTCCCAAAATAACAATCCCCTAAATCTGGGGTAAAGCTTTGGCTGGCAAAGTGTAAGACTGTCTGACAAAGGATCGATTTTTTTCTGGGGTGAAATCCAAATGACAAAATGCCAATCCTCTTAATCAGTGGTTTTAGCTGATGCTGGCCAAGTGTAATAATGTGTGTAAAAGGATAGATTTTATTTCTGAGGTTAAATTAAATTGCCAAAATACCAATCCTCTAAATCTGGGGTTCCAGATGTGGCTTACCAACTGTAATACTGTCTGTCAGAGGATAGATATTTTTCTGGGGTGAAATTCAATTGCCAAAATGCCAATTCCCTAAATCAGTTGTTTTAGCTGTTGCTGGCCAAGTGTAATACTGTGCGTAAAAGGATAGATTTTATTTCTGGGGTAGAATTTAATTTCCAAAATACCAATCCCCTAACTCTGGTGTTCCAGCTTTGGCTGGCTAAGTTTAATACTGTTTGTTAAAGTATAGATTTTTTTGAGAGGTGAAGTTCAATTGCCAAAATAACAATCCCCTAAATCTGGGGTTCCAGCTGTGGCTGGCCACGTGTAATACTGTCTGTCAAAGGATAGATTTTTTTCTGGGGTGAAATTCAATTGCCAAAATACCAATCCCCTACATCAGTGGTTTTAGCTGTTGCTGGCCAAGTGTAACACTGTGCGTAAAAGGATAGATTTTATTTCTGGGGTAGAATTCAATTGCCTAAATACCAATTCCCAAAATCTGGTGTTCCAGCTGTGGCTGGCCAAGTTTAATACTGTCTGTCGAAGTATAGATCTTTTTAAGGGGTGAAATTCAATTGCCAAAATACCAATCCAATAAATATGGTGTTCCAGGTGTGGCTGGCTAAGTTTAATACTGTACGTCAAAGAATAGATTTTTTTCTGGGTGTAAATTCAATTGCCAAAATAACAGTCAACTAAATACGGTGTTCCAGCTGTGGCTGGCTAAGTTTAATACTGTGCATCAAAGGATCGATTTTTTCTGGGGTGAAATTAAATTGCCAAAACACCAATCCCCTTAATCTGGTGTTCAAGCTGTGGCTGGCTAAGTTTAATACTGTCCGTCAAAGGAAATATTTTTTTCTAGTGTAAAAATTAAATTGCCAAAAATACCAATCCCTTAAATCAGTGGTTTAGCTGTTGCTGGCCAAGTGTAATACTGTGTGTAAAAGGATAGATTTATTTCTATGGTGAAATTCAATTGCCAAAATATAAATTCTCTAAATCTGGTGTTCCAACTGTTGCTGGCTAAGTTCAATACTGTCCGTCAAAGGAACAGATTTTTTTCTGGGGTGAAATTCAATTGCCAAAATACCAATCCCCTAAATCATTGGTTTTAGCAAGAGTTGGCCAAGTGTTATACTGTGCGTAAAAGGATAGATCTTATCTCTGGGGTGAAATTCAATTTACAAAATACCAATCCCCAAATCTGGTGTTCAAGCTGTGGCTGGCTAAGTTTAATACTGTGCGTCAAAGGATAGATTTTTTCTCGGTTTAAATTTAATTGCCAAAATACCAATCCCCTAAATCTGGTGTTCCAGCTTTGGCTGGCTAAGTTTAATACTGTCCGTCAAAGGAAAGATTTTTTCTGGGGTGAAATTCAATTGCCAAGATGACAATCCCCTAAACTGGGGTTGCAGATGAAGCTAGCCAACTGTAATACTGTCTGTCAGAGGTTAGATTTTTTCTGGGTTGAAATTCAATTGCCAAAATACCAATCCCTTAAATCAGTTGTTTTAGCTGTTGCTGGCCAAGTGTAATACTGTGTGTAAAAGGATAGATTTTATTTCTGGGGTTGAAATCAATTGGCAAAATACCAAACCCCTAAATCTGGTGTTACAGCTTTGGCTGGCTCAGTTTAACACTGTCTGTCAAAGAAAGATTTTTTTCTGGGGTAAAATTCAATTGCCAAAATACAAATCCCCTAAATCAGTGGTTTTAGCAGTTGCTGGCCAAGTGTAATACTGTGCATAAAAGGATAGATTTTATTTCTGGGGTGAAATTCAATTGACAAAATCCAAATCCCCCAAATCTGGTGTTCCAGCTGTGGCTGGCTAAGTTTAATAATGTCCATCAAAGAATAGATTATTTTCTGGGGTGAAATTCAATTGCCAAGATGACAATCCACCAGATCTGGGGTTCCAGATGAAGCTAGCTAACTATAATACTGCCTGTCAGAGGATAGATATTTTTCTGGGTTGAAATTCAATTGCCAAAATACCAATCCCCTAAATCAGTTGTTTTAACTGTTGCTGGCCAAGTTTAATACTGTGCGTAAAAGGATTGATTTTATTTCTGGGGTTGAAATCAATTGCCAAAATACCAATCCCCTAAATTTGGTGTTCCAGCTGTGGCTCGCTAAGTTTAATATTGTCTGTCAAAGGATAGATTTTTTTCTGGGGTGAAATTCAATTGCCAAAATACCAATCCCGTTAAATCTGGTGTTCCAGGTGTGGCTCGCTAAGTTTAATATTGTCTGTCAAAGGATAGATTTTTTTCTGAGGTGAAATTCAATTGCCAAAAAAACAATTCCATAACTCTGGGTTCCAGCTATGGCTGGCCACGTGTAATACTGTCTGTCAAAGGATAGATTTTTTTCTGGGGTGAAATTCAATTTCTAAAATACCAATCCCCTTAATTAGTGGTTTTAGCTGTTGCTAGCCAAGTGTAAAACTGTGCGTAAAAGGATAGATTTTATTTCTGGGGCGAAATTAAATTGCCAAAATTCCAATCCCCCAAATCTGGTGTTTCAGCTGTGGCTGGCTAAGTTTAATGCTGTCCGTCAAAGGATAGATTTTTTCTGGGGTGAAAATAAATTGTCAGAATACCAATCCCCTAAATCAGTGGTTTTAGCTGTTGCTGGCCAAGTGTAATACTGGGCGCAAAAGGATAGATTTTATTTCTGGGGTAAAATTCAATTGCCAAAATACCAATCCCTAAATCTGGTGTTCCAGCTAGGGCTGGCAAAGTGTAATACTGTCTGTCAAAGGGTAGAAATTTTTCTGGGGTTAAATTCAATTGCCAAAGTACCAATCCTTTAAATCAGTGGTTTTAGCTGTTGCTGGCCAAGTGAAATACGGTGCGTAAAAGGATAGATTTTATTTCTGGGGTAAAATTCAATTGACAAAATACTAATCCCCCAAATCTGGTGTTCCATCTGTGGCTGGCTAAGTTTAATACTGTCCGTCAAAGGATAGATTTTTTTCTGGGGTGAAATTCAATTGCCAAGATGACAATCCCCTAAATCTAGAGTTCCAACATGAAGCTAGCCAACTGTAATACTGTCTGTCATAAGGATAGATATTATTCTGGGTTGAAATTCAATTGCCAAAATACCAATCCCCTCAATCAGTTTTTTTTAGCTGTTGCTTGCCAAGTGTAATACTGTGCGTAAAAGGATAGATTTTATTTCTGGGGTGAAATTCAATTGCCAAAATACCAATCCCCCAAATGTGGTGTTCCAGCTGTGGCTGGCTAAGTTTAATACAGTCCGTCAAAGGATAGATTTTTTACTGGGGTGAAAATAACTTGTCAGAATACCAATCCCCTAAATCTGGTGTTCCAGCTGTGGCTGAACAAGTGTAATACTGTCTGTCAAAGGATAGATTTTTTTCTGGGGTGAAATTCAATTGCTAAAGTTCCAATCATTTAAATCAGTGGTTTTCACTGTTGCTGGCCAAGTGAAATACTGTGCGTAAAAGGATGGGTTTTATTTCTGGAGTGAAATTCAATTGACAAAATAGCAATTCTCTAAATCTCGTGTTCCAACTGTGGCTGGCTATGTTGATTAATGTCCGTAAAAGGATAGATTTTTTTCTGGGGTGAAATTCAATTGCCAAAATACCAATCCCCTAAATCTGGTGTTCCGGGTGTGGCTGGCTAAGTTTAATACTGTACGTCAAAGGATAGATTTTGTTCTGGGGTGAAATTCAATTGCCAAAATACCAATCCTCTAAATCTGGTGTTCCAAGTGTGGCTGTTTAAGTGTAATACTGAGCGTAAAAGGATAGATTTTATTTCTGGGGTGAAATTCAATTGCCAAAATACCAATCCCCCAAATCTGGTGTTCCAGCTGTGGCTGGCTAAGTTTAATACTGTCCGTCAAATGATAGATTTTTTTCTGGGGTGAAAATAAATTGTCAGAATACCAATCCCCTAAATCAGTGGTTTTATTTGATGCTGGCCAAGTGTAATATTGGGCGTAAAAGGATAGATTTTATTTCTGGGATACAATTCAATTGCCAAAATACCAATCCCATAAATCTTTTGTTACAGCTGTGGCTGGCCAAGTGTAATACTGTCTGTCAAAGGATAGAATCTTTTCTTGGGGTAATATTAATTGCCAAAATAACAATGCCTTAAATCTGGGGTTCTAGCTGTGGCTGGCTAAGTTTAATACTGTCCGTCAAAGGATAGATTTTTTTCATGGGTGAAAATAAATTGCCAGAATACCAATTCCCCAAATCAGTGATTTTAGCTGATGCTGGCCAAGTGTAATATTGTGCGTAAAAGGATAAAAAAAAATTCTGGGGTGAAATTCAATTGCCAAAATAAAAATCCCTTAAATCAGTGGTTTAAGCTGTTGCTGGTCAAGTGTAATACTGTGCGTAAAAGGATAGATTTTATTTCTATGGTGAAATTCAATTGCCAAAATACCAATTCTCTAATCTGGTGTTCCAACTGTGGCTTGCTAAGTTTAATACTGTTTGTCAAAGGATAGATTTTTTCTGGGGTTAAATTCAATTGCCAAAATACCAATCCCTAAATTTGGTGTTCCAGCTGTGGCTGGCTAAGTTCAAAACTGTCCGTCAAAGGATAGATTTTTTCTTGGGGTAATATCAGTTGACAAAATCGCCATCCCCTATATCGTGTGTTCCAGCTGTGGCTGGCTAAGTTTAATACTGTCCTTCAAAGGATAGATTTTTTCTGGGGTGAAAATAAATTGCCAAAATACCATTCCCTTAAATCAGTGGTTTTAGCTGTTGCTGGCCAAGTGCAATACTGAGCGTAAAAGGACAGATTCTATTTCTATGGTGAAATTCAATTGCCAAAATACCAATTCTCTAAATCTTTTGTTCCAACTGTGGCTGGCTAAGTTTAATACTGTGCGTAAAAGGATAGATTTTATTTCTGGGGTTAAATTCAATTGCCAAAATACCATTTCTCTAAATCTGGTGTTCCAACTGTGGCTGGCTAAGTTTAATACTGTTTAGTAACATAGTAACATGGTATATAAGACCGAAAAAGGCATTTATCCACCCAGTTCGGCCTGTTTCCTATAAGTTGATCCAGAGGAAGGCAAAAACCCCTGTGAGGCAGAAGCCAATTTTCCCCACTTATGGGGAAAAAATTCCTTCCCGACTCCAATCAGGCAATCAGAATAACTCCCTGGATTAACAATCCCTCTCTAGTAGCTGTAGCCTGTAATATTATTACACTCCAGAAATAAATCCAGTCCCCTCTTGAATTCCTTTATTGTACTAACCTTCACCACCTCCTCAGGCAGAGAGTTCCATAGTCTCACTGCTCTTACAGTGAAGAATCCTTTTCTATGTTTGTGTACAAACCTTCTTTCCTCCAGACGCAGAGGATGTCCCTCGTCACAGTCACAGTCCTGGGGATAAATTGATGATGGGACAGATCTCTGTACTGACCCTGATATATTTATACATAGTTATTAGATCTCCCCTCAGTCGTCTTTTTTCTAAAGTGAATAACCATAATTTTGATAACCTTTTTAGGGTACTGTAGATCCCTCATTCCAGTTATTACTTTAGTTGCCCTCCTCTGAACCCTCTCCAGCTCTGCTATGTCTGTCTTATTCACAGGAGCCCAGAACTGTACACTGTACTCCATGTGTGGTCTGACTAGTGATTTGTAAAGTGGTCAGGACTATGTTCTCATCACGGGCATCTCTGCCCCTTTTGATGCAACCCATTATCTCTTTGGCCTTGGCAGTAGCTGCCTGACACTGGTTTTTGCAGCTTAATTTGCTGTTTATTAAAATTCCTAGATCCTTGTCCATGTTAGTGTTACCGAGTATTTTACCATTTAATATGTAAGGGTGACTTGCATTATTCCTTCCTATGTGCATAACTTTACATTTGTCAGTGTTAAACCAGTGTTTGTCAAAGGATAGATTTTTCTGGGGTTAAATTCAATTGCCAAAATACCAATCCCTAAATTTGGTGTTCCAGCCAAAGCGCCGGACTCTCAGCTCCTACTATATGAAATGGCATCACGTGCTCGGCCGACCCAGTAGATCGTAGGCCTAAAGCCAACATGGCCTCTCGGCCTCACACCGAGGGGAATTGCCTGCCTGGACCTCGCACATGGCCGGCTAGAAGCGCCAAACACGCGAGGGGGCTCGAGGGCAATGACATTGACAAATACATGCGGCGCTCGGCCGGAGCAAAAGCCGGAGTGCCGAGCATGGCGATACTCGAGGCTGAACTCATTACTCGGTCAGAAGCATAAGCTCGCTTCATTTCACCAACTATTTGCCTTTTACCTATTTTCGCGGACATATACGGGGCAATACACGCGGCTAGCGAAACCCTTCCTAGCAGTCACTCTTATAGATAGACCAGCCTTTATGCAGTACCAGATGTCTCTGAAACATTGCTTTCGGGTCCACTCATTTTAACAGGCACATTGGCCATCTTCTTCGAGACCACCCCCTCCAGTAATAGCAGCTTTCAACGCATAGTTAGGCGCATCACTCAATTAAGCATGATTGCGCCGACCTCCATAACATTTATAGCAAGATAAGCTTCAAAGTCAAACTACTTTTAACTCCTTGGTTCCCACTGATTCATCATGGCATTAGCTAGTTGGTTGGCTCATCACGGCATGTCGCATTGGCACAAAGCTAATGTTAAACAATGGTAGGGAGAATGTATCCAAATACCTGTACAGCCTTGTTACACGACCCATAAATTACCCATTTCATCTTCTCATGGATTAAAACAATCTCCAAACTCCCTTCTCTACGGTTCTCTGGCTTCTTTTTCCTGCTGCTGTCTACCACATATCACTATTCCTCAACCCACCATTTTACGTAGCACTACCACTACATCACATGGAATTCTTTGAGGGCACAATCATGAGACTTCATATTACATGAAATAAATTTCACATCAACATATTTCTCAAGGCTGTAAGTACGCATTTTTTTATACATAAATGAACAGGATACAGTGATAACAAGGAGCCTGTCAAAGGGACGTGCATCATCTTATTTCATTCAGATTAAAAATATACCCCTATCAGCTGAGTTGTATATATTTATTTTTATTTTTCATTTGATCATTCGAATTTCTATATATATTGAATTCAGCCACTAAAGAGAAAGCATAGGAGTGCTTCAAACGCTGGCGTCTGACAAATCAAACCATTCACACCTGCATACTTTGCCGCATTAAATACCGACAAGGATAACGGGCACAAGCATCTCGCCTGTTGCAGCGAAATCCATTAAGTGGACAGAGTCCTTCTCACTCAAATTCAACAGCTTCGGTGCTCCAATAACAAACTTCCCGCATCTCTCACGAGTCAAAGTGAGATGCTGAGACAACCTAACGGAAGCAGATCATGATACCGCCGCTCGCGAGCAAGCCTCCGATCCCCCATGCCTTACGCAGACGGGGCCAGTTTCTGAACCCATAGAGACCAGGGCTGACTCTCGAGCGAGCATGCTGGCCAAACAACCAAAGCTCGCCTCGAGCATCGCTATGCTGGCACATGTGACGGCTGTCGGGCCGAATACCGCATATGCTCAAAGCGCACGCTCGAAAGTCTCCTAACTGGCATGTTTGTTGGCTGCTACGCAGCCAGCTCTGGCATGCAATGTAGCACGCCTCACTGTACGTGCCGTAGCCATGTTGGTTACTGGCACTACCGATTAGCTGGCCAGAACGCATCATCGGTGCTATATAGCACCTGATGGCGCATGTTCGCTCAGTCTTAGTCAGGGGAAGCTGCGCAAAGGAAGGGACAGACAAGTGTAGGAAGTGATATTGGACTATTTTTGATTAGAAAAACTTTTCAGAGACCCAAAAGACCCAATCCTCGCCAAATGACTTCTAATAGGCTGCTGTGACAATTAACTTATCTCGCCACATCTCCTGTGTAAAGTGTGAGCATCCCAAAAATATCTGTGATATCCAGTGAACTTTTCCGTCGAGACGGTGTCAGCTGCGGACAGTGACATTAGTTACGCCACATCTGCGGTGTAACGTGTGCGCTGAAAAAATTTATCTGTGACATATAGTATACTTTTTTAATAGACGGTGTCCGCTTCTGACAGTGACATTACCAGTACGACATCTAAAGTGTGAAGTGTGTGGTAATTTTTTTATCTGTGCCATACAGTGTACTTTTCAACAGACAGTGTCCGCTTCTGACAGTGACATTACCAGTGCGACATCTGCAGTGTAACGTGTGCGCATAAATTTTTTATCTGTGACATACTGGCTGAGTGACAGAAAACAGAGGGTGGTTATTAACGGTAGATACTCAGATTGGGTCACTGTAACTAGTGGGGGTACCTCAGGGGTCAGTATTGGGCCTATTCTCTTCAATATATTTATTAATGATCTTGTAGAAGGCCTGCACAGTAAAATATCTATTTTTGCAGATGACACTAAACTGTGTAAAAGTAATTAACACTGAAGAGGACAGTTTTCTGCTACAGAGGGATCTGGATAGATTGGAGGCTTGGGCAGAAAAATGGCAGATGAGGTTTAACACTGACAAATGTAAAGTTATGCACATGGGAAGGAATAATGCAAGTCACCCGTACATATTAAATGGTAAAACACTCAGTAACACTGACATGGAAAAGGATCTAGGAATTTTAATAAACAGCAAAATTAAGCTGCAAAAACCAGTGTCAGGCAGCTACTGCCAAGGCCAATAAGATAATGGGTTTGCATCAAAAGGGGCATAGATGCCCGTGATGAGAACATAGTCCTACCACTTTACAAATCACTAGTCAGACCACACATGGAGTACAGTGTACAGTTCTCGGGCTCCTGTGAACAAGACAGACATAGCAGAGCTGGAGAGGGTTCAGAGGAGGGCAACTAAAGTAATAACTGGAATGAGGGATCTACAGTACCCTGAAAGGTTATCAAAATTAGGGTTATTCACTTTAGAAAAAGGCGACTGAGGGAGATCTAATAACTATGTATAAATATATCAGGGGTCAGTACAGAGATCTTGTCCCATCATCTATTTATCCCCAGGACTGTGACTGTGACAAGGGGACATCCTCTGCGTCTGGAGGAAAGAAGGTTTGTACACAAACATAGAAAAGGATTCTTCACTGTAAGAGCAGTGAGACTATGGAACTCTCTGCCTGAGGAGGTGGTGATGGTAAGTACAATAAAGGAATTCAAGAGGGGACTGGATTTATTTCTGGAGTGTAATAATATTACAGGCTATAGCTACTAGAGAGGGTCGTTGATCCAGGGAGTTATTCTGATTGCCTGATTGGAGTCGGGAAGGAATTTTTTCCCCATAAGTGAGGGAAAATTGGCTTCTGCCTCACAGGGTTTTTGCCTTCCTCTGGATCAACTTGTAGGAAACAGGCCGAACTGGGTGGACAAATGTCTTTTTCGGTCTTATATACTATGTTACTATACAGTGTACTTTTTCCATAGGCGCTGCGGACAGTGACATTACCTGTGGTACCTCTCCTGTATAACGTTTCCGTCATCCCAAATACCTGTGACATTCCTGTAATCTTTTATTAGCCGCTGGTGACAGCATTGACATCTACTGGACATGTCCTGTGTGACGTTTCCACATACCAAATACCTTTTTAAATTTTTTGCGCATACACTTCCAAATCCTGCACTACTGTGCGTGTGACATACTTTTAAGCATATATAAGATTTAAAATGAAGAAGGCGAGCAGTAAGGGACGGGTAAATGGCCATGATGCTGATGGTGCACACAGAGGCCGTGGCCCTGGGCGCTTGAAACTGTGCCTGCTGCCAGAGCACAAGAAAAACAATCATCCACGATGCCTAGCTTCATATCCCAGTTTTCAGGGTAGCACAGGACACCACTCTTGAAGTCAGACCAGTGCGACCAGGTGGTCGGTTGGATTGCAGTAGATAATGCTTCCAGTCGGTTAAGCACCACCCTGTCTTCCACCAAGTCCAGTCTCCAGTAGCCAAGACCCACACATATAATTTTTACAGGGTCAGCTACCTGCAGACCCTCGCATATAATTGTTTAGAGGGTCAGCTCACCAGGAGGCCCTCACTTACAATCTTATACAGGGTCAGATCACCTGCAGGCCCTCACATATAATGTTTTACAGGGTCAGCTCACCTGCAGGCCATTGCATATAATGTTTTACAGGGTCAGCTCACCTGCAGGCCTTCACTCTACAATATTTTACAGGGTCAGCTCACCTGCAGGCCCACGCATATAATGTTTACAGGGTCAGCTCACCTGCAGGCCCTCGCATATAATGTTTTACAGGGTCAGCCCACCTGCAGGCCCTCACATACAATCTTTTAAATTGTCAGCTCACCAGCAGACCCTCAGCCCTAATGTTTTAGAGGGACAGCTCAGCAGCAGGCCCTCGCCTAATGTTTTAGATCATCAGATCAGCAGGCCCTGGCTCCAAATGTTTTTGAGGGTCACCAGCAGGCCATCAATCATAATTTTTCAAGGGTGTGTATGATGCCCTCCTTTATGTGTATATAGAGTGCCGGTTCCTTGCAATTTTTGGCAGCCCTACACTTAGTGCATAGGCCTTATAAGTGTAGGAGTACCACTACATGAACAATTGTACCACAAAGT
Source organism: Bufotes viridis (assembly GCA_033119425.1). Lineage (NCBI taxonomy): Eukaryota > Metazoa > Chordata > Amphibia > Anura > Bufonidae > Bufotes > Bufotes viridis. The sequence continues at coordinate 260,155,263 of CM065593.1, forward strand.
GAATGAGGCCTTCCTTTATGTGATATACAGGTTGTATCAGTGTGCCTCTTGCTTGTAATTTTGGCAGCACTTGCACTTTATATGCAAGTAAATACACAGGAAAGAATGTTTCCTAACAATTTTCCTCTAAAATCGAGTTTATCTTTGGTTTTGTGCGGATTATTGTCAGTCTGTAATAGTGGCGTACTACCCGGACAACATCGTTCCTAGCAGCGACCTGGAAGTCCAATATGCATCCAGACATCGCGTAGTTGGCGATCTCTCTTCAAGCATTAGATGTAGTCTAAAGGACCTGTGATGACGTCACATCACATGGTCCAATCACATGGTCCATCAAACATGGCGCCCGTGTGAAAGAGGCCTTAGTCTCCACATACACACAGTTTTACTCCAGATTTCTATAACGAATCAGCCATTTTTTTTTCACTGCTGTGGGTCAGCTTTAGGCTAGGGCTACACAACGACAATAAGTCACCCGACACATAGGGAACAACTACACTGCTACATGCATCCATCTTGGATGGATGTTTTGCGACTGTCGTGTCGCAGTCGCAGCATGTCGCATGTCGCAGTCGCGACACTATAGCCTATCATTATAAAAACTGTTGTGCAACATTGGTACAACAAAATGTCATGTGACACTGGTACGACAAAATGTCGCACGGCACATGTTGCCATGTAGCCTTAGCCTTAAAGGGGCAGGGCGCTGTGAAGGTCACTGTTAACCACTTCAGCCCCCCTAGCTTAAACACCCTTAATGACCAGGCCACTTTTTACAATTCTGCACTACACTACTTTCACCGTTTATTGCTCCGTCATACAACTTACCACCCAAATTAATTTTGCCTCCTTTTCTTCTCACTAATAGAGCTTTCATTTGGTGGTATTTAATTGTTGCTGACATTTTAACATTTTTTGCTATTAATAAAAATTTAACGACATTTTTGCAAAAAAATGACATTTTTCACTTTCTGTTGTAATTTTTTTTTAAAAAAACTAAATTTCTATATAAATTTTCTGCAAAATTTATTGTTCTACATGTCTTTGATAAAAAAATCCAATAAGTGTATATTTATTGTGCGTTTACAAGCTATGGTGCAAAAAGTGAATTTTGGCATTTTGAAGCAGCTCTGACTTTCTGAGCGCCTGTCATGTTTCTTCAGGTGCTAGAATGCCAGGATAGTATAAATACCCCCAAATTACACCATTTTAGAGAGAAGACACCCCAAAGTATTCTCGGAGGGGCATGGTGAGTTCATGTATAATTTCATTTTTTTCACAAGTTAGCGGAGAAGAAAAAAATAATAATAAAGTTTCCATTTCTGCTAACTTCTGGCAAAAATAAATAAAATCTCAGATGGACTCACTATGCCCCTCAGTGAATACCTTGGGTGTCTACTTTCCGAAATGGGGTCATTTGTGGGGTGTGTTTACTGTTCTGGCATTTTGGGCGGGCTAAATTGTGAGCAGCCATGTAAAACCTAAAGGTACTCATTGAATTTGGGCCCTTTGCGCACTCCAGGCTGCAAAAGTGTCACTCATGTGGTATCGCCGTACTCAGGAGAAGTAGGGCAATGTGTTTTGGGTGTATTTTTACATATACCCATGTTAGGTGAGAGAAATATCTCTGTAAATTGTCAACTTTGTATAAAAATTTTAAAAGTTGTCGTTACAGAGATATTTCACACAAAGTATGGGTATATATAAAATACACCCCAAAACACATTGCCCTACTTCTCCTGAGTACGGCGATACCACATGAGTGACACTTTTTTGCAGCCTGGATGCGCAAAGGGGCCCTAAATTCCAATGAGTACCTTTAGGATTTCACAGGGCATTTTTACGCATTTGGATTCCAGACTTCTCTCACGCTTAGGGGCCCCTAAAATGCCAGGACAGTATAAATACCCCACATGTGACCCCATTTTAGAAAGAAGACACCCCAAGGTATTCCGTGAGGGGTATGGTGAGTTCATGTAAAATTTTATTTTTGTCACAAGTTAGTGGAATATGAGACTTTGTAAAAACTAAAATAAAAACAAAAAATATCAATCTCCGCTAACTTGTGCCAAAAAATAAATTCTGTGAACTCGACATGCCCTCACGGAATACCTTGGGGTGTCTTCTTTCCAAAATGGGGTCATATGTGGGTATTTATACTGCCCTGGCATTTTAGGGGCCCTAAAGCGTAGAAAATGCGTAAAATGCCTTGTGAAATCCTAAAGGTACTCATTGGTTTTAGGGCCCTTTGCGCATCTTGACTGTAAAAGTGGCACACATGTGGTATCGCCGTACTCAGGAGAAGTAGGGCAATGTGTTTTGGAGTGTATTTTTACATATACCCATACTGTGTGTGAGAAATATCGCTGTAACGACAACTTTTAAATCCACAAAACACATATGGACGTCTGAATGGAGCCTTACAATGGGTGTGATCAATGACAGGGGATGATCAGGAATCTAGATGGGTTGATCAAGGGGTTAACAAGGGGTTAATAAGTGAGGGGTGTTAGTGTAGTGTTTGGTGCAACTTTACATAGCTACCTGGTCCTCTGGTGGTCGATCCAGCAAATGGGACCACCAGAGGACCAGATAGCAGGTATATCAGACGCTGTTAACAAAACAGCATCTGATATACTTGTTTGATGCGATGTTTTTTGATGTTTGGTGGCGCTTCGCCGCTGCTCACAGGAAGTCTCGTGTCTCGCAAAATGACGCCGTCGATCGTCCAGGAGGAGTAAACCAGCCGCCTCCTGGACGCATCGGTCGCATACCAGTCGGGAGGCGGTTAACTTTTACTTTTTATATTTCGGGTCAAATAGCTGTATAAAGGCTTATTTTTTGCGATTCAAGTACTACTTTCTAATACCGAGATTAATTCTGGCATAAAATGTAGTGGGAAGCAGTAAAAAATTCCAAATTGGTGGAATTGAAAAAACACAATTCCTCCACCATTTTACAGGTTTTGTTCCCACAGCGTTGTTTATGGTAAAACTAACCCATGCCCTTCATTCTATGGGTCAGTAGGATTACAAGGATACCCCATATGTATAGGATTTTTATGTCTAAATAGTGTAAAAATAAATGTAGAGTTTGACGAAAAATATATATATTTTTTACATCACCACATTCTGACCCCGTAACGTTTTTATACTTATGTCTACTGAGCTGTTTAGGGGCTCTTTTTGTGGAACAATCTGTAGTTTTTATTGATACTTTTTTAGAGTGTGTGTGACTTTTTTATCCCATTTTATTACTTTTTTGGGGTAAGTGGAGCAATGAAAAATGGCAAATTGGCCATTTTGACCTATTTTTCCATTACGCCATTCGCCGTATTGGAATTATTTTTATTTTTATTATTTATAGTATGGCGTTTTTAGTCACAATGATACCTGATGATGTTGATATTTATTGTTATGCAGGGGAATCAGTAGGAAGCTGTGATCTCATTTGATCACGGCATCTAATAACCTTTAATTACCGTAATTGGCATTATTGCCGGTCATGGTAATAAGCCGCAGGTCTCTGCTGTATTGAAACAGTAGAGACCTGCCAGCCATGGCACCTGCTGCATGTGCGAGTGGGTGCCATGCTTACACATCACTCCAGCGCCGTACATGCATGGCGCTGGTAGCGAACGGGTTATAGGGCAGCTGCTGTGGATATCACTGTAAAAGGGCGTTTACTGTGGATTTTACTGTCAATGCAGGCCACTGTGGAGGTCACTGTTAAAGGGCGGGCACTGTGGAGGTCACTGTTAAGTCAGCAGGGTACTGTGAGGTCACTGTTAAAGGGACGGGTGCTGTGGAGGTCCCTGTTAAGGGGGCAGAGAACAGTGGAGGTAAAGATAAGGGGACAGTCCCCTATGGAGGTCAGTGTTAAGGGGCAGGGTGCTGTATAGGTCACTGTAAAGAGGGAGGGCACCTGAGGAGGTCAATATCAAGGAGTGGGGTGCTGTGAAACTCACTGTTAAAGGGGCGGGCTGCTGTGGAGGCCCCATTTTAAGGAGGTGGGGCACTGTGGGAGGGCCAGTGTTTAGGGTGAGGGATGTGGAGTTCACTGTTAAGGGCGAGGTTCTGTAGAGGTCATTGTTATGGGGGATACTGTTGATATATTTTGACGACACACAGAAACATTAAATGAAATAGATTAAATATATACCCTCGTGAAGCCGAGTACTTCTGCTAGTATATATATATATATATATATATATTATATAGTGAGAGGTATCTTTCTTTCCAGGGATCATCCTCACATATAGCTTTGCAGACAACAGGTTTTCATGTCCCAACTCATGCTTTATTATGCCACAAAAACAAACGATACAAACAATACAAAACAAAATGAAAGCCTGCCCGTCCGGGCTCTACCTAAACACAGTATATTCCTGACTCACCTAAGTCACCATTCACACACACGGGAACCCATGCGGCTTTCCCAGCCTAATGTCCATCAGCCTCCTGGCTGTTACCTCACCGGTGTGTTTTGGGGAAGTGGTCTAGTCGTCCACCCGACACTGACCATGCGACCTTTATCCCTAGGCGTCACAGGACCCCCAACCTCAGGCTAATCCCAGCCTCGTGGTCTCTCAGCGCTCCCAGCTTAGACCACATACAGAACCACTCCAGGCTTCTGTAAAGACACACCCTCTCACTTTCTTTGAGGACAGCTTTATGCTCCATTGATTGTGGCACCTATTGCTGCCTCAGACCTGCTCACTAATGGCAAAGAGATGGATAATCCTGCCATTCCTCTCTCCTATCAGCCATGAGGCCTGTAACTGCCTCACATATCCCCCTCCCCTTTGTTCAACTCCGTAGGGGTGAACACTAGCATCCAACCAAGATGCTCATGAGAGGGCATCGACCTGGCCTACAGTCTTCCCTCATTCAGCCAGACCCAGGCCAATAGCACTTGGTTTGTCACCCACATGAGTTCATTACAGGGCAGATAAGACCTACTGGATTTTCTTGCCCATCTCATGACCCGGTACTCTCTTTCACGAGTGAGGATGATGCGCTTTTGCACCCGTGGCCTCTCTCTTTTCATTTTTATTTTTCTCTCCACATTTGGCATCCGCACATACTCCTCATGTCCTTTCTTGGACTGCTGCAGCTCTGTCTTAACTGAACTGTTCCCAATCATGGTCGTGTCCCGACCCTTTCTCCTTTGTTTTGAGGTGCTCCTTCAGCAGATCATGCTTGTCCCCTTCGCTTCTTTTACTTGTCCTCGATTCACTCCTTGCTTCTGTCTGGCAGTGGTTTCCCCGCTCGGAAGACTCTTCTTCAACCTCATCTTTGGTCTCGGAAACATCCGAGGATTTCTCCCACTTGGACTCATCAGCCTTAGCTTCTTCAGCTTTTGAGTGTCTTTTGGAGACTTCATTCACTTTGTTAGCCTTCTCATTCTTCTCGGACACGGCATTATATACTTGCATTCTTAACTCCTTCTCCTCTTTGTCATCAAGGTTGCAGGTACTGGGGACACCGGGGTCCTTATCAGACTCTTCATTTTCTCCATAGGCTCACCCAGGACCAGGATATTGTTCTCCTTTTGGGCAGGATTCAGGAGAGCCAGCCAATCGTAGTAGGCAGGATCCTCATACTAGTCGCCCTTCTCCCTGTATTTCTTCCCCAGCAGACTGCTGTCTTTCTGGAAGGCATTGGCAGCAGAGGAATGCCTTTCATGACCAGTTCCTGGCCACACACTGCCATAAGCCTCTTGGCTCCTGCATCCACATCAGCCCCATCAACTGGTTCAGCAGATACATCTTCCACCTTCTTCTCTGCCTCGGCCAGCACCATGGCACCACCATCTCCAGACCCATTTTTAACAGGCTGTGACTTAGACTTCTCAAACTCACAGACGTTCTTCCCAAAGTCATCCTTTGAGCTCCTGAGATCCTCTATCTCTGCTCTGAGTTGTTATTTCAGCCTCTCAAATTCATCTCGCTCCTCAAGGGCTCTAGTCAAGAAGAGGGCTTTGGTCTCTTTCTCCCAAGCATCAGTCTCCACCTGGTCACGGTTTTCGACATACCAGGCCAATGTGCTTTTCTCTTCAGCCAGGAGCTGGTCAAGCTTCTTCTGTTCCTTCTCCATCTTAGACACAATTTGTCTCTGGTGGTCCAGGTCCACCCTCCGATCACGCAATTCTTGATCAAGTTGAGCCATTCTGGCTTCCAAATTTCTTTTCTCTTCCAAGAGAGCAGATTTTCCTGAGATGCTGTTTGAGACCTCATCAGCCAGCTCATCCCTTTCCTGCTCCGCATGATGTCTAGATTGCTCAGAAGCTGCACGTTCCTGAAGTAGGAGAATTTCCGCTTCTATTTGAGACTCTAGATCCTTCAGTTCATTTATCTCTTTCTGAGTCTCATCCTTTGACTCTTCTGGAGCTTTATCCAGTTGCTCTGCAAGAACAGCTAGTCCCTTCTGTAATATATCTAGGGACTGTGCGGAGTGGGCGAAAACATCTTCAAGTTTGCAGCCGTACTGACCTGCCAGGCCCAGCTGGTAGTGAGCCTCTGTCAGCAGTCGGTCAGGCTCTTGTACATAATTTTTTGGTTGGTCAGACCTGCCAGGAAATCTTCCACTGCCTGGGTATAAGTCTCAGACCCTATGCTGACGTCTCCCCCTTAACTTATGTCACGTCAGATATAACTGTCACCTGGTCGCTACCAGCAACTACCTTAACTTCACAAGACCTTGATATGGTAGCTTCCCTCTCTGTGTTGCTATCGGTCACAGCACATATGTCATATATACCGCTTGTGTCATTATCAATTCTGACCTCTAGGGGCACCAATGAGCCAATCCCCACATTGGACACCTCCCCAGCAACCATAGAACCCCGTGGAGACTGCTTATCCACTTCTGGTACGTGTGGTAGATACTCTAGCCCCGCCACATTGTCTACAGTGGGTTCTCCAAGCGGTGTTCTTTCAACATTTATCAGCATTCTTACATCAGACAGATGTTTACCAACAGGGAAGCTTCTTCCCAATCACAGCCTGCAATGCAAAAGGATTGTCATCATCATCATTATCACCAGCATGATATATCGCACAAATAGACACATTGTCATTATTCATTTCCGCAAGGTTGGTCACTTCACTTAAAGGGATAGGTACCAGTTCTGCAGGAGTGATTCCACTTCCCCACAAATCACGGAAAAATGGGAAATCACAGCCAAAAATTCCCTCATATATGAGCACTTTTGCATTATCAAGTTCATCAGTCTCAGTTCCCACTACCATGCTACCTCTTACCCGGGCTAGCATGGGATCTCTAATTTTCTTCATCCCATATTTAGCCTTAGTGACAGGCACTTTGGGCAACACAGAAACCTTCTCCCCTCCAGATTCCTGCGAGGGAGCAACTACAACAGGCTTACCCGCCTGTTCAGACACAGCGTTTTCACATAGTCACACATTTCCGTAACAGTTTCTCGCCTTGGTGACGTATCCCCCTGGCCCAGCAGGTAGCAACTGCCGCCCGGCTCACTGTCACTGGGTCTGCTACACACGGGATAAACGTAATGATCCTACTGATTGTCGTCACGGATTCATCACTCACGGAAGATAGGGGTAGTTCAGGAATATCTCCAGCATGGTCATCACCCTTCTCCTCAATGCAGTAGTTGCCAATGGAGACGTCTTGGACTCGTCTCCTGTCTATTTCCGGACGGTCACGCCAGCCGCACCCTTTAGGATTCTGTGCACAGTCGCAGGAAAGATATGTACTCCTGAGAACCGCACCGCTCTCCACCTCTTTGTCTTCCCGATGGTTGCCCTTGGCAACGGCATACTTCTGCTTGTTCTCCTGATCTCCAACTGCAGAACTTGAAGTACTCCCGCCATACCATATCTGCCAAAATAAAGGAAAATCCTTGCTCAGTACGAATTCTAGCCTCAGGGTCTCGCATTTCAACAGCCCCCACGGCACAGAGCCATAGTTCGTCACAAAGGTCAGTGACACCTTAGTTTTTGTCTCTGGCCCTCTTGTTACAAAGTCCAGAATTTCGGGCAGGATCTGAGACACTTGCTGGCGGGAGTCTAGTATAACACCAAAGGGATCCCCCATCTTGCTGTAATTTTCCCACGGGCTCCACCATTTTTATAGGTCGGTTTCCTTTTACTGTGCTTCCGGCCCTTTAAATCCCTGCACAGCTAGCACCTCAGAAAAAAAAGTCCAGATTAAAACCAGCAGTTTTCCAGCAGCACCTGCTCCAGTTTATAAGCAGGCTTCTGGCCCTTTAAATCACTGCCCAGCAACACAGCAATTTCCTTGGCAACATTCAGCAGCACCTGCTCTTTTCCGTCAAGTTGTTTCCCTAGCAACCTGCTGTTGTTATTGCCCGCATCCTCCACCAATTGTGAGGGGTAGCTTTCTTTCGGGGATCATCCTCACAAATAGCTTCGCAGACAACAGGTTTTCATGTCCCAACTCATGCTTTATTACGCCACAAAAACAAACAATACAAAACAAAATGAAAGCCTGCCCGTCCGGGCTCTACCTAAAGACAGTATATCCCTGACTCACCTAAGTCACCGTTCACACACACACGGGAACCCATGTGGCTTTCCCAGCCTAATGTCCGACAGCCTCCTGACTGTTACCTCAATGGTGTCTTTTGGGGGACTGTGGTCGAGTCGTCCACCCGACGATAACCATGCGACCCTTATCCCTAGGCGTCGCGGGACCCCCAAACCTCAGGCTAATCCCAGCCTCGTGGTCTCTCAGCGCTCCCTGCTCAGACCACACACAGAACCCTCCAGGCTTCTGTACAACACAAGACACACCCTCTCACTTTGAGGACAGCTTTATGCTCCGTTAATTGTGGCACCTGATGGATAATCCTGCCATTCCTCCATACAGTACAGCCAGAGCTACAATGGAATGTTTTCGATCAAAACATATTCATGTGTTAGAATGGTCCCATCAACGTCCAGACCTAAATCGAATTGAGAATTTGTGGCAAGACTTGAAAATTGCTGTTCACAGATGTTCTCCATCCAATCTGACTGAACTTGAACTATTTTCCAAAGCAGAATGGACAACAATTTCAGCCTCTAGATGTGCAGAGCTGATAGAGACAGTCCCGGAAAGACTCAGGGAGGCTGAATTTAAATGCGATTGACACTTTCAGATTTTAATTTGTTAAAAATTTTAAAAACCATGTATCATCTGTAGTCTTGAGCGAATCAAAGTGAAACGAATTGACTTTGATCCGAATGTCAGAAAAATCCGAATGTCTTCGCACTTCATGGCAACTAATCATTTTTTCCAAAAGCAGTGGCTACACGTGTTACAAAGTGAAAGTAAGAAGCTCAGGAATGCGAGATCACCTGTAATGCAGAACAGCCAGACAATCAGCGGATCCCCTGTGATGTTACAGCCCTATAAAAGCCTCATCCGACATGGTTGCCACCATTTCACTGTGAACTGAGCATAGGGAGAGACTTTTAGACACTGTACGGAGAGCATAGGGAGACTGAAGGGACAGTGCAGGCTCAGTGTAATCGCCCTGTGCATCTTGTTCACCTGCTGCACCATTCATTCTTAATCTGTTCTGTTATAAATAGATTGTGCATCAAACTCATTGTCAACAGGCTGTCTAATAATGATGAGCGGCAGGGGCAATATTCAAATTTGCGATACTTCGCGAATATGTGGGTGAATATTTGTCATAAATTCATGAATTCGAGAATTTGCGATTATTTTCTTGATTGCAAAAATCGGCACTGTAATATGCGCTTATTGCACGTGCAATACAGGCGTGGGTCACTATCGCTACATTTTTCAAGCTGCTAGAAGTTTCCTGAGACTGGAGAAAATGGTTGGCACGGCAGAACATTACAATAGCTTTATATGCAGATAAAGTGCTCCGATATATTTGCTATTGTGCAAATCTTCAATTAATGATGCGCATATTTTTGCTGTACATTGAAACAACATTTTAGCATTTCAAACTACATATTAGTGATTGGTGCACTAAGTATTGTTGCGAACTTGCCTGTAGCATGTATGTATGTACTCAGTCTTCTCTTTTGTAAAGCAAATAACTAGTGTTGAGCACGAATATTCGAATAGCGTCATTTTTTTGCGAATATCGGCACTTCGCTAAATTTGCGAATATTGCGAATATAGTGCTATATATTCGCTATTTCGAATATTCGAATATTCGTTTTTGTTTTTTTAAGTTGTTAATCCTTGTTGCTCTCTGGTTGTCTAACTTGTCTTCCCACTTCCCAAAAGCTGATCTTACCTGTCCGGAGGATTCCTGGCTCCCAGCCCGCTCCAGTGAATGCCAGTTGCCGGTTCTGTCGACTTCCCGTGTGCATGGAAATGCCTCCATGTTAAAATGTACTGTCGGATGTGGGAATCACGATCTCACAAATTTGACTAAGTTGTAATCGCAATGAGATTAATATAACCTGAATTACTCGCATTGCGAATTCAACTTACAGCTGGGTTCCTAATGGTTGTATTGCTAGAATATAAAAAATATCACGAATTCAAGAACATTGCACTATATTCTCGTTATATTCGAGCAAGCCAACCATTAGGAACCCAGCTCTAAGTTTAATTCACAATGCGATTATATGTTCGCTTCGCGAATGAAACTTCGAGCTGAGTTCCTAATGGTTGCTGCTAGAATATAACAAAGATAGAGAGTATAGTGCTATAGTCGTGAATTCGTGATATTCATCATCTTCGTTATATTCTAGCAACACAACCATTAGGAACTTAGCTCTAAGATCAATTCGCAATGTGATTATATGTTACGCCAGCGAATGAAACTTAGAGCTGGGTTCCTAATTGTTCTGTTGCTAGAATATAATGAAGATTGAGAATATAGTGCTATATTCGTGAATTTGTGATATTCGTCATCTTCGTTATATTCTAGCAATACAACCATTAGGAACTTAGCTCTAAGATCAATTCGCAATGCGATTATATGTTCGCAAATGAAACTTAGAGCTGAGTTCCTAATGAGTTGTTGCTAGAATATAACGAAGATTGAAAATATAGTGCTATATTCGTGATATTCGTTATATTCTAGCAATACAACCATAAGGAACCCAGCTTTATGTTGAATTCGCAATGCGAGTATGTGTTAGCATTGCGAATTAAACTAGAGCTGAGTTCCTAATGGTTGTATTGCTAGAATATAACGAAGATTGAGAATATAGTGCTATATTCGTGATATTCGTTATCTTTGTCAATTCTAGCAATACAAGTTACAACCATTAGGAACTCAGCTCTAAGTTTCATTCATAATGCGAATATAAATTCGCGTAACATTCGCAATATATAGAATAATGACGAATATTCGATTTTGACGAGTATATGACGAATATTCAATCGAATATTCGCAAAATATTGCGAAATCGAATATGGCACCTCCCGCTCATCATTATGAATAAATTATTACTTTAGTTGCCCTCCTCTGAACCCTCTCCAGCTCTGCTATGTCTGCCTTGTTCACAGGAGACTAGAACTGTACACAGTACTCCATGTGTGGTCTGACCAGTGATTTGTAAAGTAGTAGGACTATGTTCTCATCACGGGCATCTATGCCCCTTCCCATGTGCATAACCTAACATTTGTGTGTTAAACCTCATCTGCCACTTCTCCGCCCAAGCCTTCAATCTATCCAGATCCAGCTGTACCATTATACTGTCTTCTTCTGTGTCAATTACTTTACACAGTTTAGTGTCATCTGCAAAATTTATATATTACTGTGCAAGCCTTTTACAAGATCATTAATAAATATATTGTAGAGGATAGGGCCCAGTACTGACCCCTGAGGTACTCCACTAATGACAGTGACCCAATCTGAGTATGTACCGTTAATAACCACCCTCTGTTTTCTATTACTGAGCCAGTTACTTACCCACATGAAGACATTTTCTCCCAGTCCGAGCATTCTCATTTTATATACTGATCTTTTATGCGGTACAGTGTCAAATGCTTTGGAGAAGTCCAGATATACAACATCCATTGATTCGCCACTGTCAAGTCTAGAACTTACCTCCTCATCAAAACTGATTAAATTAGTTTGACATAACCGATTTCACTCATAAAGTCATGCTGATATGGCGTTATTTGCTTATTTTTATTGAGGTTCTCCAAGATAGCATCTCTTAGAAAACCTTCAAACAGTTTACCCATGATGGATGTTAAACTTACCGGCCTATAGTTTCCGGGCTCTGTTTTTGGACCCTTTTTGAATATTGGCACCACATTTGCTATGCGCCAATCCTGTGGAACACTCCCTGTCAGTATAGAGTCCTTAAATTTTAGACATTATGGCTATGACATTACTTAATTCTTTTAGGATACGGGCACTGTATGCCATCTGGTCCTGGTGATTTGTCTATTTTAATCTTTTTAAGATGCCGCTGTACTTCTTCCTGGGTCAGACAGGGCACTTTTAATGGGGAATTTACTTTTACATTCTGCATTTCATCTGACAGTTTATTTTCTTCAGTGAATCCAGTGGAGAAAAAAATATTTAATTGCTTTGCTTTCTTCTCATCGCTCTCTTCAACTCCCCCTCATTACTCTGTAAAGGGCCGACACCTACAGATTTATACTTTTTACCATCTATTTAATTAAAGAACATTTTAGGGTTAGTTTTGCTCTCTTTGGCAATTAAGCTCCCGGTCTCTAGTTTGGCCGCTTTTATTTGTTTTTACATATTCTATTTTTTTCCTTATAGTTTTTCAGTGCTTTCTCGCTACGCTCCTGTTTTAGTGATTTAAATGCTTTCTTTTTGTAATGTATTGCTTTCTTTACAGCTCTATTTATCCACATTGGTTTCTTCTTGTTCCTTAACCTTTTATTCCCACAAGGTATGCACCTCTCACAAATAGATTTTAGAAAGCTTTTAGGCCTATGGCCTTTCTTAGTTGGCTAAATTTAGCTTTTTTGAAGTTTTGTATTTTTGTACCTCCCGAAGAAACACTCTTTTGAATGATAATTGGAAGGGTATTACTTTATGGTCACTATTTTCCAGGTGTCCCCCAACCTGCACATCTGTTGATCTGTCAAGTATATTTGTTAATACTAAGTTAATACTGAACCAGTTGGGAAAGGTAATTGTCTTTGGTTAATGCCAAGAACCTGTTTCCTTTATGAGATGTACAAGTTTCAGTTTCCCAGTCTATATCTGGGTAGTTGAAGTCCCCCATAATAATGACCTCATTATGATTTGCCGCCTCGTCTATCTCGTTTAGTAGTAGATTTTCTGTGGACTCTGGTATATTAGTTGGTTTATAATAAACTCATATTAGTAATTTATTATTGTTTTTGCCTCCATGTACAGATGTAGCAGGGGTAACACTCAAACCCTTAACTTAAATTTCTTAACTCATCACGTTATCTTGAAACAAAAGCCATTAAAAAGCCATTGCTTAGCGCGTTTAGTTGCATTTAGTTTAGATAACACGTCTCATAAAGCATGAGTGTTAACCCTACTACATCTGTATTTCTCCACATGTTCATGTCCCTCACTTATATCTTCTCGGACTCTGGGCTTTAGACAGGACATTACATAAAGGCAGCCCTCTCTGGTTTTGGCGATCCTTTCTAAGCAGACTGTAACCCTGTACATTAACTGCCCAGTCATAGGTATCATCCAGCCATGTCTCAGTTATTCCCACTATGTCACACATCACTAATTCCAGTTCACCAGTTTTATTAGTCAGGCTTCTGGCATTAGTATACATACATTCAAGAGGTTTATGTATATTTCTACCCTACACCTTTCCTTCTGAACTGTTCTAGTACCTCTTTCCATTCCTCCCCCAGTCCCACTACCTCTCCCCTGGTTACTATAATGTAATAACCCCCCTGTCCCTAGTTTAAACACTCCTCCAACATTTTAGCCATCTTCTCCCCCAACACAGCTGCCCCTTCCCCATTGAGGTGCAGCCCATCCCTATGATAGAGCCTGTAGCCAACAGAGAAGTTGGCTCAGTACTCCAAGAACCCAAACCCCTCCTTCCTACACCAGTTCTTGAGCCACTTGTTAACCTCCTAATCTCCTGCTGCCTTTCTTGTGTGCCTCGTGGTACAGGAAGTATTTCGGAAAATAGTCCTTGCCCTAAGTTTTTGACCTAAATCCCTAAAATCATTTTTAAGGACGCTCCACATACATCTAGCTTTGTTATTGGTTCCGATATGGACAAAGACCGCTGGATCTTCTCCAGCCCCTCCCAGTAATCTGTCAATCCGATCTGCGATGTGTCGAACTCGAGAGCCAGGAAGACCTCACAACGTTCATCAATCCCGCTTTTTGTGAAAGATCGTCCTATTTGTACCTCTATTAATTGAGTCTCTCACTACTAGCACCTGTATGGCCTGCCCTGCTCTCCTGGTCCCCTCCTTAACGGAGCCGACATTCCCCTGACTGGCAGAGGAAGTGTCCGGCTGCAGCAGTGCTCTCTCTGAACTGTCATCCCCTCATCTGCCAACCTTGCAAACTTATTGAGGTGTGTCAGATCAGGGCTAGCCTCCCTGGCACTCTCCCTCTACCCCACTTTCTAACTGTTATCCAGCTAGCTCCCTCCGTTTCCTCAGCCTCCTTGCTACCACCCTCCCCACATCTACCCCATAGAGTGCTTACTCAGTGAGCAGCAAACTCTTTTCCAAATTGTCAACACCTCTTAGTGTTCAAACTCGCCCAGTTAGATAATTCGATGTGCGATTCCAAACGGGCAATTTGCTCACATTTTGAACAAAGATATGCACCCTCAAATGGCTGTTCCAGGACTGCATACATTAGACAATATGTGCACTGTACTGCGTTGTCAATAATGAACACATACTAAATATGGATTACGCAAGAAAAGAGAAAATACAATATAATGCAGTAATAAGAAACTGATTTACTGCAGTCCCCACTAAAGTCCCTAAATCTGAAGTCACTTAATCTAAAGTCAAATACTTAATACAAACACACACTGGAAATCAAACACACGAACGCTCACAAACTTGTATAAATGGAGCTCTCAAAACTGTCTGCTTTTTCTTCCTCTGGATTCAAAGGACTGAGCTGCCATCAAGGCTGGCTATTTAACTTCTCCTAATTAGACAGCCACACCCTAATTACTCACCTTTGCAAGACCCTGGAGAAGCAAGAGAAAATAAAAATGCAATCACAGTATACTTTCAGCTGCTTTGCAATAAACCTGGCAGCAAAAGCAATGCACACAAATAATTTAGCTCTCACAGATACTCCCTCACTTAATCTAAAGTCACACACTTAATACAAACACACACTTAAAAATCAAACATGCGAACGCTCACAAACTTGCATTATTTTCCTGCGTGTATAAATGGAGCTCTCAAAACAGCCTTCTTTTTCTTTACCTCTGGATTCCATAGCTGCTGACTGTCCTCAATAAGCTTGTCCTCGCTGAAAAGCGGAGCAGAGCCAGCAGCATCCAATACTTCCCAAGCAAAAGTAGCAGAAAAATAAAGAGGCAAGTTGAGGACAGGTGAGGGGACAGAACTTGTTCCTGGGCCATGTCAACTAAGTGTGGTTTCATAGGAACCCACGACTCCTGGTTGTGGGTGTCTTATGTTAGCTGAGATGATGTTGAAGAACGAGTCAACCATTCAAGGAAAGCTGGATTTCTGGTGAAACACGACCGCTTGATGACACTGACAGCTCTAATCTGTTGCTGAGGCTGATGCTACCAACCCCTTCTTCTGCTGCTACTTCAGCCAGCTCCAGCAACATTTTTGCCATTGCCGATCCCCTCAGAGGGCCCTGGCATCTGTCTGTTAGAAATACTGTACAGTAACAGTAACTGTATATGAAACAAGGTGGGCACCTCAATAACAGTAAAAATAGAGAGCTTATTTATCCCAATTTGAGAATAAACGCCTTATGGAATTACTTATCTAGAAAACAAGTTGGAAACCACAATAACATTTAAATTACATTACTCATTCAACCTAATTTGAGAATCAAGACAAAATAGATTTGCTTATCTATTTATCAAGGGAGACACCCCAATAACAGTAAAAATAGACAGCTTATTCACCCCAATTTGAGAATCAAGGCTTAATAGCTGAAGTGTGAACTTAGCCTGATAGTGACACACAATCAGCCTACAGCTAACAGAAGTTTTGTCCACTACTTTATTGTCGCTCCCTCCATGTCCTTATTTTGTTCCACTAAAGGTTCATTGGGACACCGGATGGAGTGTGCAGCATTTTTTTGCTCTACTGAAGGCTGCTTTTCTTTTGGTTTATCTAGGGATAAGCTAGGACTGTTGGTGGCCTGCACAATGATGCTCATGTCTATATACGTGACCTGCCTTTCATTCTGAACCACAGTAACTGTTTCGCTACCAAAAGAACTAGCTATGTATGTTGCTGTACTGCACAGTGATGTACACCAAGATACATTCTCCCTAAAGTTTAACTGCAGGCCGGGATGGGCCTGATTTAACTCCTTTCATGCCAAATTAATTAATCAAAAATACTTTTTTGAGAAATTTTATGAAGCGACTGAATTGAATTTTTAAAAACTTTGCTCATTTCTAATTTTGTTTTCACTTCACACATACTTGCTACTTTGTGTTGGTCTATCATATAAAATCTTACTAAAGTACATTTAAGTTTGTTGGGTAACTCTCTCTCTCTATCTCTACTAACTATATATATATATATATATATATATATATATATATATATATATATATACTTATGTATTAAAGCTGTTACTGTAAGAAATGACATCAGAAATGTCTTCATGATTATTTTCTGTAGCACTAAACCTTCAAGACATGATCATATTTTTTATCCTTTTTCCCTTTAAAAGTAATTTTATAGCTTTATTTATAGCTTAGGTTCTATGGTGTGTCCCGAGCACAAGCTTGCTAATATCAAGTGACTCATCCTGGCAAGTGAAGTACAGTATTTCATATTTCTACTTTTGATATTTTCATTGCTATAAGACAAATGTCAAATACGCCTTTGATGTCTAATATTGGAACTCACAAAAGCACATAATAAACATGTATTCCATTGTACTTGACTACTTCTTCTTTAGCTTAATCCCCAGAGCAACATTCAAACACTGGTCTAAAATAAATCCTTTCTAATTTGCAATCAATTTTGGCCTTGTTCACACTGGTGGATAGGATCTATCCCGTTGGGTTTCTGTCGCTCCCCAATGCACATAATATCACAGTTAGCTGTTCTATTTTACCCATTAAAACAATGAAAATTTGATGAATTCCATCAGTCCAGTCAGGTAGATCTGTTACAAAATAAATCAGTCGTATTCATAGTAGATCTTTTATTAGCCCTAATGCTGGTGGGAAAAGAGACTTAAATATAGAACATTGAACCAAATACTTTTTTAAATGATAAACTGCAAAATTATCATCTATGGGCTCTGGGTAAGTTTTATCTATTGTATATACAGTATAAAGTAAAACTATGTCTCATTATTAAAGGCTATATAATCGATATTTCAGAAAAATGGACCTCTTGGACGGCGCTGCTACAGATGAAGTCAGGACTCAGTTGTAGATAATAAATGGATCTTTATTTCAGTCGACGCGTTTCAGGGGCGAACAGCCACCTTCATCAGGACAGTCAAGATCATAGACCCTGACTGTCCTGATGAAGGGGCTGTTCGCCCTGAAACGCTGCCGACTGAAATAAAGATCGATTTATTATCTACAACTGAGTCCTGACTTCATCTGTAGCAGCGCCGTCCAAGAGGTCCATTTTTTCTGAAATATCGATTATCCACTACATTGCCAAGACCGTGGTTGCGGCAACAGGCAAGGACCTTGGCAGCAGCTGCAGACACCCCGCAAGCTGGACGGGCCTATACCAGCAAAGCTCCATACAGGTGTTGTGACCCATCACAACTAAAAACGGTAAGCACAATCAGTGTATTGTTTTTGCTTTCTAACCTGTTAAACGGTTTTACACACGAGGCGCTGCCTCCTGTCTCCTCTTTTACCTATATATTAAAGGCTATATGACATTTGTCATCCAATTTATTTCACTGCACTTCCTCTGCCCAGTGCCCTCTTTTCTTGCTCAACTACAAATAGTTGGCTTTAAACAGATGATTGTCCACAAGGTTTGTTTCTACTCTATAAGGGTGCATTCACACTGCCGTTCTCCTGATCCATTAGAAGAGAGAGAGAGAGGGAGAGAAAAAGAACAGAATCCTGTAAAAAAAAAAGGACCCTGTTGCATCATTTAAGCATTGTATTGCATAGGATCCGTTATTTTTTTCAGTATCGATTAAATAAATGGATCCTGTTGCATCAGTTGTCCTCCATTTTAGTCATTTCCATCTGAGCCTACTTTCACACTAGCGTTTTTATTTTCCGGTATTGAGATCCGTCATAGGATCTCAATACTGTAAATAACGCTGTCGTTTGTCCCCATTCATTGTCAATGGGGGCAAAACGTAACTGAACACAACTGAATGCTCCAAAATGCATTCTGTTCCTTTCTCATACCGGAGAGCAAACTGCAGCATGCTGTGGTTTGCTTTCCATCCTGGGATGCGGAGAAAACGGATCCGTCATGACCCACAATGGCAATGGAGTCAATGGAGAAGGTCTATTTTCTCTGCCATAATCTGACACAATAGAAAACGGATCCTTCCCCATTGACTTTCAAAGGAGTTCATGACGGATCATTCTTGGCTTTGTTTCAGATAATACAACCAAACCCGTTCATAACGAATGCAGATGGTTGTAATTTCAGTAACGGAAGCATTTTTGCTAAACCCTGCTGGATCAAAAACGCTAGTGTGAAAGTAGCCTGAGATCCGTCTTTTTAGACGGAAACAAAAGTACCGCATGCAGGACTTTTTTCTCTTCTAAAAAAACAGATCTCAGATGGAAATGACTAAAACGGATGACAAGTGATGCAATAGGATCCGTTTTATTACAGGATCCTGTTTTTTTCTCTCTCTTCTTTTGACAGATCAGAAGAACAGAAAGCTAAACGGTGATGTGAATACACCCTAAACTTGGATAAATATACTGAAAGTCTGTATGAAAGCTGTATACACAATACAGTCGACTATTTTTCAAGTACAATTTTCAAAGTTGCTTTATTATTTATTTTAGATATATGGGTGTATTAATCCCTTCCGGACATCTGCCATAAATGTACATCCAGTGGCTCAAGACAATTCTGATCATGAATTTGTAACCTTTCAAATGCCATGGTCAATTGTGACCATGACATCTTGAGCAGTTATTTATTGGAAGCAGAGCGCTTCTAATGATCAAATGGCCGTTTGATTACAATGGCAGTCTGGGTGCTTATGAACATTCCAAGGCCTGCCATTAAAGATGAGTGAATCGAAGCTGACGAAGTGGAATTCGATCCGAATTTTAGGAAAAATTAGATTCTCATTGAATGTGAATTCCCTCACTTCGTGGTAACAAATCACAATTTTTTCCTAAAATGGCAGCCACACGTGTGAACTCTAGGAAGGCACGATCACCCAGATTGACATGCATGTATGCAGTCAATCAGCAGCTAGCCCTGTAATGTCACAGCCCTATAAATACGGTGGCCATCATAGAATCAGACATTTTCCAACGTTCTGAGTGCAGGGACAGACGTGAGAAGATTCTTGGGATAGCAAATGGAAAAACCTCATTGTGAAGAAAAAAGGATAGGGAAAGGATAGGGAGGAATCATTTCACAGTATCTTAGTGCAGGAGAGACGTCAGAAGGCGCTAGGAACAGTGATAAAAAAGCAATTTACAAGTGCAGGGAAAGGATAGGGAGGAATCAGTTCACAGCATCTTAGTGCAGGGAGAGACGTCAGAAGGCTCAATGGACAGTGCTAGAAAAGCGATTTACAAGTGCAGAGAAAGATAATTTGGGGATCCATATAGCTGTTATACAGCTCTGTCATTCCAGCAATTTGTTCTTGGGGTGCAAGTGCTATATTGAAAAGCCTTTAGTGTCTAATATCTGTGGAAAAAGAAATATATAGACTCAGTTCACATCTACAGCTATATGTGTTTAGTGACGTATTTCATTACAAAAAAATATATATTCTCAATTCACTATATGTGGTGAAAGCGTTCAGGGAGTATTTAATCACAAAAAGAAAATTATATATGCACTTCACTGGTGCATTTACTTGTGGCAAAAGCGTTTAGTGGCCTATTTCTGTACAAAAAGAAAAATATATTCTCAGTTCACTTCTGCAGTTATATGTGTTGAAAGTGTTTAGTGGCCTATGTCAGTACAGAAAGAAAAAAATATACGCACTTCACTGATGCAGTTATTTGTGGCAAAAGTGTTTAGTGGTCTATTTCAGTACAAAAAAATTATATACGCACTTTAGTGTTGATTGAGCACCCAAGTGCTCGGGCCAAACACATCAGAATGCTCGGGTGCTCTACAGAGCACCCGAGTATAATAGAAGTCAATGGGAGAACCGAAGCAGTAAAAATTTTTATGCGCACAAGTTATACTGGAGATGTGGCACTGGTAATGTCACTGTCAGAAGCGGACAATGTCTATGGAAAAAGTTCACTGGATGTCACAGATAATTTTGGAATGAGCACACTTTACACAGGAGATGTGGCGCAGCTAATTTAACTGTCCGCAGCAGCCAACTAGACGCTATTTAGCGCTGGATGCACTAAAAAATATTGCTGCTGCCACACACAATAGTCCTGCAAAGGACTTTTGGGTCTGTAAAGTTTTAGAAATTTAGCGCAGGCTGAGCTGAAATATATATTGCTGCTGCCACACACAATAGTCCTTAAAAGGACTTTTGAATCTGCAAAATTTTAGCAATTTAGCACAGGTTGTGCTACAAATATATATTGGTGCTGTCACACACAATAGTCCTTAATAGGACTTTTGGGTCTCTGAAAAGTTTTTTGAATAAATATTGTCCAATATCACTCCCTACACTGTCTGTCCCTTGCTATGCAGAGCTCTCCCTGACTAAGACTGAACCGAACACGCGCCATTGACCATTGCGCTCAGCACATACAGTATTCTGCTGAATACTGCCATATGAAGAGCATAGCGATGCTCGAGCTGAACTGGTGTTTGGCCGAGCATGCTCGTTCAACACTAACGCACTTCACTGGTGCATTTATTTGTGGCAAAAGTATTTAATGGCCTATTTCAGGCTAAAAATATATATATATATATATATACGCACTTCACTGTTGCATTTATTTGTGGCAAAATCATTTAGTGGCCTATTTTAGTACAAAAAGAAAAATATATTCTCAGTTCACTTCTGCAGTTATATGTGTTGAAAACGTTTAGTGGCCTATTTCAGTACATAAAGAAAATATATACGCACTTCACTGGTACATTTATTTTTGGTAAAAGCATTTACTGGCCAATTTTAGTACAAAAAGAAAAATATATTCTCAGTTCACGTCTGCAGTTATGTGTGGTGAAAGCGCTCCTATTTCAGTCCAAAAGGAAAAAAATGTACGCATTTCACTTACGCAGTTATTATTTCAGTACAAAAACAAAATATATTCAGCGTACACTTTTGCAGTCATGTGTGGTAAAACGTTCAGAGATGAATTTAGGTAGAAAAACCAAATATATTCAGCGTTCACTGTTGCAGGTATATATGACAAAACTTTTACTGTCGTATTTCGGTGGAAAAACAAAATTTTATTCAGTGTTCAGCGCTGCAGTTATATCTGCTAAAACTTTTACTGACGTATTATGGTAGAAAAACTAAATATATTCAGCGTTCACTGTTGCAGGTATATGTGGCAAAACCTTTAGTGACGTATTTCTCTCAAAAACTAATTTTATTCAGCCTTCAGCGCTGAAGTAATATGCATTAAAATCTTTTGTGACATATCTCTGTGGAAAAACAAATTGTATTCAGCGTTCAGCGCTGCAGTTATATGCAGTAAAATCTTTTGTGACTTATTTTGGTGGAAAAACAATTCTTATTTAGCGTTCAGCGGTAAAAACTTTATTGAAGTATTTTGGTCGAAAAAATAAATTTATTCTGCGGTAAGCAATGCAGTTATATGCAGTAAAATATTTAGTGACATATCTAGATGAACTTTGCGACTCTTCCAGGCTCAAAGCTATCTTGACGCTTTGTCTTCTCATTGTCTGTATCTTGGCCGATCAACACTCTGTCATTGTGCCATTCTGTAGCTTTCTCATGCTGCTGCGACCTCCACACTCTGTGATTGTGCCCCTCTGTGGCTTCCTCATGCTGCTGCCAACTCCAGACTCGGTCATTTTGCCACTTTGTGGCCTACCCATGCTGCTGCCACCTCCACACTCTGTTATTGTGCTACTCTGTGGCCTATTCATGCTGCTGCCACCTCCACACTCTGTCATTGTGCCACTCTGTTGCCTACTTATGCTGCTGCCACTACCAGACTCGGTCATTGTGCCACTCTGTGGTCTCCTCATGCTGCTGCCACCTCCTCACTCGGTCATTGTGCCACTCTGTGGCCTCCACATGACGCTGCTGCTGACATCTCCAGACTCTGTCATTGTGCCACTCTTTGGCCTACTCAGACAGCTGCCACCTCCACACTCTGTCGTTGCACCACTCTGTGGCCTACTCATGCTGCCCACACCTCAAGACTCTGTCATTGTGCCACTCTGTGGTCTCCTCATGCTGCCGACACCTCCAGACTCTGTCATTGCGCCACTCTGTGGCCTACTCATGCTGCCGACACCTCAAGACTCTGTCATTGTGCCGCTCTGTGGTCTCCTCATGCTGCTGCCACCTACAGTCTCAGTAATTGTGCCACTCTGTGGCTTACATATGCTGCCGCCACCTCCAGACTCTGGCATCCTCTGATGCTGCTGCTGCCGACACCTCCAGACTCCGTCATTGCGCCAGTCTCCGCATGCTGCCGCCACCTACAGAATAGGTCATTGTGCCACTCGGTGGCCTTTTCCTGATGCTGCACTGTAGCTACCGCCACCTACAGACTCTGTCATTATTCCCCTCTGTGGCCTCCCCATACTGCTTCCACCTCCATACCCTGTCATTGGGCCACTCTGTGGTCTCCTCATGCTACTTCCACCTCACCGCGATGTCATAGGTCAATGCTGGTTCTAATGCTGTTCCCACCCTCCCCACTTCATGACTGGTCCACTATTGTGGCTTTCAGCCTGGCTGACATTATCATTTATTTGACACTTCTTCGGATCTGGCAGAAGGAAGGACAAATGACACCCACAATGGATCCTGTCTGTGTAGCAGCTTTAAGGCCTGTATGGTCCCATCAGAATTGAATTTGCTAGCCAAAAGCAGGAGTGGGTAGAAAACACAGAAGACATGCAAATATTCCATTCACTTGTCACCTCTGTTTTAGACCCACTTTTGCCTGTAGCAATACTGATGGATTATTGAGCAAATGCTGACCAAGTGAAGGTGGATGCTCCACAGACAGGATCAGTTTTTTCTGGTTTATTGTTCTGACGGATCAGAGAATGGGAAAATTAATCAGTGACGTCAAGACAAATTTACTGCTGACACCATGTCCACTCTGCCCCCGAACTTGTATAAGCGTTTAATAGAACAGGTTCTGTAGACATCTATGTGTAATCAGCTGATGAGGATGTAAAAGGAGTGCGCTTCTTCTTGACGCTAACATCTTCCTGTAAGGCTGAGTTAATACTTCAGTTATTTGGTCAGTTTTGGCCCTGTGACTGCCCAAATAAGTGAAGTATGCAGTGATTTTAAGAGTGACACCTGTCATATGCTTGTCATAGTGACTCACAGTATTGTTTCACTACCACAGCAGACTTCCTATGCGTGTTACTGCAAGGCACAGTGTTCTACACCCCTATAAAGGCTCTCTGCAGTCTGGAAATAGCCATTTTTAATGCAATTTGCGTAGAAGCAAATTTTTCTGAAAAATTCCGCAAACCGGCCGAATCAAAGTTTTGAAAAATTCGCTCATCTCTACCTGCCTGTAAAGTTTCTTTAAAGCCCTGTTTCAGGACTTAATAGGAACACAGTGATTTTCCATAGATTGCAATGGTAAGCCATTTATAATATATGATCTGACAATCCCATTATAAAGGGAGACAAAAAAAAGTTCAAAAATATGTATATAAAGAAAGAAAAATAATTAAAAATGACCCTCTTTTCTCTATGTTACGAACAAAAATAAACAAAAAAATTAAACATAATTGGTATCAACAAAGCTCTATTCTGGAACTTTAAATATAAAAGTATTTATACTGTATAGTGAACAGTAATGGTAAAACTTTCAAAACAACTGCATCACAGTTTTTGGTCTCTTTGATTCCCAAATAATTGATGAAACTGTATACATAAGCCAAAAATGTTTTAAAAAATGCAGATTTCCTGTAAAAACTGAGCCCTTACACTGCTCAGTAGATCATGTGTGCCACCTCTGAATGCAGGATAAGGTGGACAAGAAAGTTAAACAGTATAGGGTGCTACCAGAGAGGAAATGTAATGTACAACAACATCAAAAAAGCATTATAGTACAGAGATCAGCAACCTCCGACTCTCCAGATTTTCTGAAACCACAACTTCCAGAATGTTCCATTCACTTCTATTGGAGTTCTGAGAACAGCCAAGCATGTTTGCATGCTAGGAGTTGTAGTTTTACAGCAGCTGGAGGGCCGAAAGTTGCTGATCCCTGTTATGGTAGTTATTATTAACTTATAGTTAAGTACTGTATTTTACGGTGTATAAGAAGACTGGGCATATAAGACGACTCCCACTTTTTCCATTTAAAATATAGGGCTTGGGCTATACTCGCCGTATAAGACTACCCCTCTTCCAAGCTCCTCCTGCTTCACCCTGCCTTCCCTCAGAGTCACCAATCCAACCCCTTATACAACAACCAGGCAATCACAGCAAGCGATGTATTGTACCTGTATTTTCTGTGCACACTTCACACAAAGCCTGCTTGGATTAACTGTGTCAGCTCTCCCTGCCTCCCCAGCCCTCCCTGTCTCCAAGACGATCTTCTCCAGTCCAGGGAACTGACCATGGCAGCCAGGGCTTCAGTAGCGTCCTGGCTGCCATGGTAACCGATCGGAATCCAGCAATAAAAAATATACCGTTAAACCCACCTGTGGTTTACTGTATTTATTGCAAAAAAAAACCAATTTTATAGATATACAAATTACCAGTACCGATATCTTTGTGCCCAAGGGGCTGTCGCCGTTTTGTGCCCAGCCGCGCCCCAAATCCTAGATCCCAGCTCCGCCCCTCTTAATTTATTTACTGCACTTTGTTTTTTTTATCTTCTGAAGCTGCTCATAATCTTTCAAGTGCTCCAACTAACTGCACATGCATGAGATTACGAGCAGCTTCAGAAGATAAAAAAACAGAAGTGCATAGATTAAGAGAGGGGCCGCGCTGGGATCCAGGATTCGGGACACGGCTGGGCACAATATACCGGTACTGGTAATTTGTATATCTATAATATAATTTTTTCGCAATAAATAAACCACAGGCCCCTTCTTCACCCCTCTCTCATCATTGGTGGCAGCGGGCAGCACAGGGGGGAGGGAAGGACTGCTTCCTTCTTCCATGTGCTGCCTTATACCCGGTGTTTTGTGTGATAACCACTTTTAGGTCTCTTTCACACGAACATGGTGGATTGGCTCCGGATGAGTTTAGGGTGCGTTCAGTGATAAACACACGATTTTGCTTGCTTGTGCTGTCGGTTTTGTATGCGATTATAATGCATTATTAAGTTTTTTTTTCGTGAGGATGACATGCAGATTGCATGTGTTTTTAACGCGTGTGAAAAAAAAAATGGATCCGTCCTCTGGAGTTACCTGCAAACACATATAAATACCCCCAGCATGCATTTTTGGTGGAGATTGGATTGTTTGGCATGTTTGTGTGTTGGGTTTTTGGATTTTCCTTTGCAGGATGTCAACTTTCCCCTTATCATAGACTGACTATGTGTTCTTGCACTGGCTGGTCTTCTGGTGTTTTGTAGAACAGCCAGAAATGATAGAGGAGGAACCGCAGAGGAAGCAGATGTGGGTGCATTCTATCATTTCACAGTGGGCCTGCAAAGATCAATTTGTTAACCACTTGCCGACCACCCATAGGATATAAACGTCCTATGGGTGGTTGTTTATTTCTAAAGGGATGTTTTTGAACAACCATTTAGATACGGCAGCTGCATGCTAATCGTGCAGCTGCCGAGCGGGTTGCCTCTGTTGTCAGTGACAGCAGGGCAACCAAGCAAGAAGGCAGGGACAGTTCCCAGGTGTCCCTGCCTTCGAGATCGCTGCATACACAGTGATGATCGGAAATACACAGGGCATACATGTACGCCTTGTGTCCTTAACCCATTCAGGACACATGACGTACCGGTGCGGCATGTTTCCCGAATCCTTAAGGACACATGACTTACCAATATGTCATGTGTAGTTCCGATCACTGCCGCACGGCTGGCAGTGATCGGAACTGGTTGCCTGCTGAAATCATTCAGCAGACACCCTGTGACAATGTGTAGGGTGTAAACCACAGGTCAATCCAGATCTGCGGTCTGCAGCGCTAATGCAAGATTCTGATCCCCGCGGTCCGTGACTGCAGGGATCAGAAACTTCAAATAGCTTTTATTTTTATGCCGCACGCTACCACCCCCGCAGCCCTGTGTCAATTGTGCCTGCGGGCGCAGCAGGGGGAGGATTGCGGGCGGTGCGGCAGGCGGGCCGGAAGCGTGCGGCAGTGTTGGGGGCGGGTGCACAATCATCCGCCCACCCAAGATCATTCTCAGGATGGCTGAGCGGTTGAATCAGAATGTTAGCTTATTGCTGACACTCTGATTCAATCCAAAACAGCGTAGGCAGCATGTCCAGTGATAATCCCTTTATTGGGAAAAGCTTACATGTGCAAACGTAAAAAAATGCTACGTTTCGGGCTATATCCAAGCCTTTGTCAAGCCTTTGCTTGACAAAGGCTTGGATATAGCCGAAACAAAGCATTTTTTCACGTTGCACATGTAAGCTTTTCCCAATAAAGGATTATCACTGGACATGCTGCCTACGCTGCTTTTTGGATTGGACATAAGGGATGTTCTACGGATCTAGGACTCCAGGTGGGCTGCTGCATTCCGTGAGACCAAAGAGATCTGGTGGGTGCTGCTCTACAATTTTGCACAGATACTCTGATTCAAGCGGCTGACATCTGTGCAGATGTCAGCCATTTTAACTCCTTCCATACCGCGGTCCATAGGGACCGCTATATGGTAGGGTTAACAGGGAGGAGCTCCCTCCCTCTCCCATCGGGGGCTGCTTTGCTTTACAGCCCCCAGACAGGATGGGATCGCAGAGGGACGGAGCCCCCTCCTATCTCTTCCTCCTCTGCTCAGTTGTGGCAGACGTGGAAAGTTCCCTGGCAACAGGACGCCTTCTCAGGCATCCTGCTGTCCATGGTGCTGAACAGATATGTGCTAAAGGCAGAGATCTGTTCAGACAAAAGTGTAAATGAAATACAGTACAGTACACTATATAGTGTACTGTACTGTATTCTACTGAACATCAGACCCAATGGATCTTCAAGAACAAAATGAGTCTGGGTAAAAAATTTTTAAAAAATGTGAAAAAAGTTAAAATAAAAAACACATTTATCAATGATCTAAAAATAAATTAAATATTCCCTACACATGTTAATATATCACCGCGTCTGTAACGACCTGAACTATAAAAAGGTCATGTTACATTTCCCGCACAGTGAACGCCATAAAAAATTAAAATTTAAACTATGATGAAATTTAAATATTGCCCACCTTACCTCCCAAAAAGGGTAATAAAAGTGATCAAAAAATTTGTATGTACGCCAATATAGCAACATTCAAACCCTCGCCTCGTTCACTAAAAAATGAGACCCTACATGAGACAATGGCCCAAAAATAAAAACTATGGCTCGCGTCCATAAGACCCTGCTCTATGAAAATGCTACATGACCTAAACCCTGAGGGGAACACCGTAAAAAACGGTGTAAAAAAGCTATTTTTGTCACCTAACATCACATAAAGTGTAATAGCAAGCGATCAAAAAGTCGTTTGCCCCCAAAATAGTGCCAATTAAACCGACATCTCATCCCGCAAAAACGATACCCAAGCTGAGACAATTGCCTAAAAACTGAAAAAACTATGGCTCTCAGACTATGGAGACACTAAAACATGATTTTTTTGTTTTTGTTTCAAAAATAATATTATTGTGTAATACTTAAAAAAAAAAAAGAAAATATACATATTATGTATTACCACGTCCGTAACGACCGGCTCTATAAAAATGTCAGATGACGTAACCCCTCCGATGAACACTATAAAAATAAAAAATAAAAACGGTTTAAAAAAGCAATTTTTGTCACCTTACATCACAAAAAGTGTAATAGCAAGCGGTCAAAAAGGAGTATGACCAGCAAAATAGTGCCAATCTAACCATCATCTCATCCAGCAAAAATGATACCCAAACTGAGACAATTGCCTAAAAACTGAAAAAAACTGTGGCTCTCAGACTATGGAGACACTAAAACATGATTTTTCTTTGTTTAAAAAATGATATTATTGTGTAAAACCTAAATAAATACAAAAAAGTATACATATTATGTATCGTCGCGTCCGTATGAACCTGCTCTATAAAATCATCATATAATTTAACCCCTAAGGTGAACAACGTAAAAATAAAAAATAAAACGGTGTAAAAAAGCAATTTTTGTCACCTTACATAAAAAGGGTATTAGTTATCAAAGTTATCAAAAAGGCGTATGCCCCCACAATGGTGCCAATCTAACCGTCATGTCATTCTGCACAAAATGATACCTTACATAAGACAATCGCCAAAAAATAAAAAAACTATGTCTCTCAGACTATGTAGACACTAAGATGATTTTTTTGTTTCAAAAATGATATTATTGTGTAAAACTTAAATAAATTTAAAAAGTATACATATTAGGTATCCCTGCGTCTATAACAACCTGCTCTATAAAAATAGCGCATGATCTAATCTGTCAGATGAACGTTGTAAATAATAAAAATAAAAACTGTGCCAAAACAAACCATTTTTTTCCGTAACAAAGCAAGGGTTAACAGCCAAACAAAACTCAATATTTATTGCCCTGATTCTGTAGTTTGCAGAAACACCCCATATGTGTTGGTAAACTGCTGTATGACCAAACGGCAGGGCACAAAAAGGAAAGGAGCGCCATATGGTTTTTGGAAGGCAGTTTTTGCTGGACTGTTTTTTTTACACCATGTCCCATTTGAAGCCCCCTGATGCACCCCTAGAGTACAAACTCCAAAAAGTGATCCCATTTAAGAAACTCCACCTCTCAAGGTATTCAAAACTGATTTTACAAACTTTGTTAACCCTTTAAGTGTTCCACAAGAGTTAATGGCAAATGGAGATGATATTTCAGAATTTCTATTTTTATTACTTTGCCTCAAAAAGTCTAATATAGAGCAACCAAAAATCATATGTACCCTAAAATAGTAACCAAAAAACTGCCACCTTATCATGTAGTTTCCAAAATGGGGTAACTTTTTAGGAGTTTCTACTCTAGGGGTGCATCAGGAGGCTTCAATTGGGATTTGGTGTCAAAAAACCAGTCCAGCAAAAACTGCCTTCCAAAAACCATATGGCTTCCCTTCTACGCCCTGCCATGTGGTCCTCCAGTAGTATACAACCACATATGGGGTGTTTCTGTAAACTGCAGAATCAGAGTAATACATTTTGAGTTTTGTTTGGCTGTTAACCCTTGCTTTGTTACTGGAAAAAATATTAAATTGGAAAATCTTGCAAAAAAGTTACATTCTGAAATTTCATCTCCATTTGCCATCAACTCTTGTGAAACACCTGAAGGGTTAACAACATTTGTAAAATCAGTTTTTATACCTTGAGGGGTGTAGTTTCTTAAATGGGGTCACTTTTAGGAAGTTCTTACTGTTGGGGTGCATCAGGGGCTTCAAATGGGACATGGTGTAAATAAACCAGTCCATCAAAATCTGCCTTTCAAAAACCACACAGCGCTCTTTTTCCACAAGTTATTACCACATAAAGTGACATATGTCATGTTTGCAAAATTAGGCCTGGTCAGCAAGGGCAAATGGCCAGGTCTGGAAGTGGTTAATTTGTATTCTGACCTCCATGCGCATCCTGTTAAGTTCTTTAATGATTGCCGCATGTCGGTGGCTACCTTTGATCGGCTGTTGGGGGAGTTGTGGCCTGCTTTGCCTTTCCAGGACACCAACATGCGGTGGAGTGTGTCACCTAAAGAATGTTTAATTACCGTATTTTTCGCCCTATATGATGCACTTTTCCCCCCAAAGTGGCTGGCATCTACTTTTGTAATGGCAGCGGGGCCCGATGCAGTCACTGCATTCTATTGCACTGGGCCGCTCACTGTACTAATCCTACAACTGTCAGCATTATTAAACTATGGTATAATACAGTACAATGGATCCATTAATGTGCACTTACAAATCTCCTATCAAGCAGTAGGAGTGGGCGGCAGGAGGAGGCAAGAGGCTGGGTGGGCGGGCACTGGCAGAGTAACTCAGTGCATCACGCGCCTGCTCCGCCCACTTTATGAATGAAGCAGGCGGCGCAGGCACGTGATGTACTGAGTTGCTGCTGTCAGTGCCCGCCCCAGGCCTCTTGCCTCCTCCTGCCACCTCCTCCTCCTGCTTGATAGGAGATTTGTAAGTGCACATCAATGGATCCATTGTACTTTATTATACTATAGTTTAACAATGCTGACAGTTATAGGATTACTACAGTGAGCAGGGCTCACTTGTATTGGAGACTATGATGATTTTACTAGTTTCCTATGGAGCCCTATTACTAACAAGTGCTCCATAGGAAATACTATGCAACATCATGGTTTCATTCACAGAAACCATGGCTGTTGCTGACAGGCTCCAGTTCCCACGATCGCCACAAGGGGGAGCCGGAGAGCTGTTGAAAGTTTTACTTTCAGTTTCAATCGCAGACAGATGCCGTGGTCAGGATTGACCACGGCATCTAAGGTGTTAAATGTTCACGTTCGGCAGCGCTGCCGATCCCGAACATTAGCTGCGGGGGTCTGCTTGAATAAGCATTTGGCCACCCGCAGAGATGGCGCCCGCATGAAGCAGGAGCGGGTGCCATCTCTCGTTCTGTGTCCTTAGGAGGTTAAATTACCAACATAGTCGACATACAGTGTATATAAATAAACATGTAGTGGTTATTGTTTAGAATTAACTTACAGATGCAGCTACGTGACATCACACAGGAACTTGAGATGTTCCCGAAACATGTAGGGCCTTTTCTTTGGTGGCCAGACCCACTGCGCCATTGGTGATGCATTTCTTTGCGGA
Organism: Bufotes viridis; assembly: GCA_033119425.1. Lineage (NCBI taxonomy): Eukaryota > Metazoa > Chordata > Amphibia > Anura > Bufonidae > Bufotes > Bufotes viridis. Next base: position 260,186,617 of record CM065593.1, read on the forward strand.
ACTGGTGCCAGCAGCTCCGACAACGATTCATGACTTCATCCACTTTAAAAAAAAATACAACAATGGTAAATTTACCAAAAAACATAGGGAGGACCGGATATGACATGTGCTATATTAGGAAGGACAACATATGACATGTGCTATGCTAGGGAGGACAATATATGACATGTGCTATACTAGGTAGGACAGCAAGGATCACACATGTATAGATTGGCCACTTACCCAAACTCTGGCGACTCTGGTCTTTAATTTCGGCTTATATACTTGCAAACAGCTCCCAGACCCTGTATCCCAATTGCAGGGCCTCTCCTGGATTAGGACAATCAGTTTCTCCACATCCATGACTTTTTGGGCCTTAGGTATTATGAAATTTGCTCTGCGAGGGCAGAAACCTCTCCAAACAGACTTTACTCACACCACTACCTGGAGCCACACACAAAGAAACACTACTTCCTGTTGAAAATCCCTTTACTGTTGCTAAGTTACTTGAGTTTAAAATGCAATGCATTGCATCCAGATGCAATGCGTTTTCACGCAGCCCCATTCACTTCTATGGGGCCAGGGCTGTGTAAAAAACACAGATTATAGAACATGCTGTGTTTTTCATGCAATGCAGAACTGATGCGTAAAAAATCGCTCATGTACACAGACCCAGTGAAATTAATGGGTCAGGATTCAGTGCGGCTGCTATGTGTTCACTTCATGCATCGCACCCATTTGAAAAACTCGCTCATGTGAAAGGGGCCTCAGGGGATGTAAAGCAGTTGTCTTATCACAGATAGTGATTGCCACTAGTGTGGCTCCTGAAATCCTTGGCAAATAATTTATTTATGTAGCCATTAGCAGTACATTTCCTTGTAAACCTACCTGTACATGTTGTGGATTACTCATGTTTTTGTGCATGGATTTATAATGTAATACAGTAGCATTAAAGTGTATAAGGTTTGACAAATCTCATGTGCACTTTGCGTATTTATTTTTGTGGTAATTGACCTGTCATGTAATTTTCTGTTTTAACATAAAACATGTAAAATATATAACTTTTTTATTTTTCCATTCCCATGCACAAATGTTTTTTTTTTTTTTACATTATAAGTTGTACTTTTACTGGCGCCATTAAGAATAAGAACAGATGAAAAATGGCGAATGAGCCATTTAGATTTTTTTACTTATTTTTTCTTAGCCCCTAGGGTACTTTACATGTGATCATCAGATTTAACATTACAGCCTATGGGGGAATGGCTATACTTCTATATAACATGTAAAACAGCAGGAGCGTGGCAGGTATGGGGCTTGTTCCTCTCTGTAGCGGGTGCCATCTTTAAAGTACACTGTACAAGTATGGCACATGCACATACATCTTTAAAGTACACTGTACAAGTATGGCACATGTCAGAAAGCAGTTAAAATACAAAACATTGTCAATTGTGTCAGGAAACAGTTAAAATACACAGCATGTCAATTGTTTTTGCAATTCTGCACCTAATATATAGTGGTTTTCCCGTAGACTTCATTAGGGGTTGTTAAGATAAACAGAAAATCCTCAACAAAAACCACATGAAAATGAAAAATATGCATCAAAAACATGATATATAGTGCAGATTTATGTCTGGTTTATGCAGATTTACTGCAGTCAAATCTACACCATGTGCAGGTAGACCAACACATAAATAGCCAGAACTTTTCCAGTTAACAGCCCTTTGTTGGCTCTTAGTGGGGTTCTCAATTGGGAAGCACCCTTTATAAGGTCAAGAACAACTAATAAATGTTATTTACTACAGACTATACATTCATAAAAGCTCATATAAAAATAAATACAGATTATCAGGAACTAAGGTACCGGTACATTTCTGTACATCAAATTAAATGGGAAAATGGGAAATGCCACTGAAAAGTTAAATCTTTATTGTGTAATATCCAGAAATGTCAACACACAAGATTTGCCTGCTCAGATGTCTATGGTGCCTGAGACTGATGATGGTCTTTTCTAGTGATTGAAAATTAAAGGGTTTTATAATAGATTACACCATGGCAGCACTGTCATTGTATCAGTGATAAGTCTTGAATATTTAGCAATGCTTAGGGCTCATGCACACGACTGTACACATGACTGTATACGGAACCATTAATTTTATGAGTCCGCAAAAAAAACGGAAGGTACTCCGTGTGCATTCAGTTTCCGTATGTCCGTATTTCTGTTCGGCAAAAAATAAAACATGTCCTATTATTGTCCGCATTATGGACAAGAATAGTACTGTTCTATTAGGGGCCAGCTGTTCAGTTCCGCAAAAATACGGAATGCACATGAACGTCATCCGTATTTTTGCATATCCTTTTTTGCGGATGTGCATGAGGCCTTATAGAAAGTCTTGTAACATAAATCATTCCAGAATGAATGTGCCTTATATTGCAAGCATAAAACCAGAGCATCTGACTTGATCTATAGTGAACCTTTAGGTTTTATGACATCGCCATCAAATCTAGCTGGTAGGAGATGGCTTTAAATGACAGTGACATGTTCAGCGCTTTGGTTTTATAGAAATAAATTTCAGCTGGAACCTTACAGGCTACTGTCATATCAAGACTCCACATCTGTCATGTCTGAATGTTGACATTGCTTGCTTGTCTAAATAGCAAAATGAGCAAACATTTGTGGTACAACATGTCTTCAGATTTTTATTGAACTTGGTTAACCTGAAAGTGCCTGCTTTAATAACAGACTACATGTGCTTCTGGTTGGCAAATAGAATATGTTAAAGGCTAAATGCAAATGTGCTCGAAAGGGAATACTTAAGGAATGGCAAAATATTACAGGGAAATAATCTTATCTGTGGCTTTATGGCTGAGAAATGGACTTCTATTTAAACCATAATGTTAGATTGACAGATTAGTTGTCAGTAGAGTTGAGCAAACCCGAACTGTATAATTCAGGTTTGTACTGAATTTTCAGGTGTTCGGGACCCGGACCCAAACCCGGACCTTTCAAAAAGTTCGGGTTCGGGTCCATTGTTCAAGGATTTCTTCCCGCTTTCTAAAGGGCTGCACAGCAGCCAATCAGATAGTGTTTTACTTCTTGCACTAAGAAGCCATGACAGCCATGCCTACTAATGGCATGGGTGTGATTGGCCAAGTGCAGCATGTGACTCGGCCTCTATTTAAGCTGGAGTCATGTAGCGCTGCCCGTCACTCTGCTCTCATTAGTGTAGGGATAGGATGCAGCTGCAGTGAGGGCGAGATTAGGAAGGGAAGACTCAGCAAAACCACTTAATGAAGTGATCGATCTACAGCTGTGAATCATTCAATTTCTGTTAGTTCATTGCTCACTCGTTTTTCTGTCCGTTTTTTCTGGGGTGATCGGCGGCCATTATGTGATCTTTTGGGGCACATAGCACATGTTTTGAGCTGCCACCAAGTTCAACATTCATTTTTGGGTTCAATAGTAGGCTTTTTTTTTGCAATAACCTAAATCAGGGGTTGTGTTTATTGTCACACCTTGAAACACAGTATAGAAATTGCTATATTTTATTGAGGGGTGAAATTCAATTGCCAAAATACCAATCCCCTAAATCTTGTGTTCCAGCTGTGGCTCGCTAAGTTTAATACTTTCCGTCAAAGGATAGATTTTTTTCTGGGGTGAAATTCAATTCCCAAAATAACGATCCCCTAAATCTGGGGTTCCAGCTTTGGCTGGCCAAGAGTAAGGCCTCTTGCACACGGGCGTCATGTTTGACGCCCGGATAAGATGCGGGTGCGTTGCGGGAATCTCCGCGATTTTTCCCTGCGAGTGCAAAGCGCTGTCATGCGTTTTGCACGCGCGGGAGAAAAATCGGCACTTTTGGTACCCAGACCCGAACCTGCACTTCTTCACAGAAGTGCATGTTTGGAGTCAGAAATTATCCCGCTGGTATTATTTCACATTATAACATAGTTATAATGTAAAATAATACCCTTAGCCATCTCCTAATGTTTAAACTGGTGCAGAATGAGTTAAAATAATAAACTAATAATTACTTACCTGTTCCATTTGATCGCGAAGCCCGGCCTCCTCTCCGTTAGCTTGAAAGATGTAAAGGACCTGTGATGATGTCACAGCATCACATGGCCCAATCACATGCTCCATCACTATGGTGATGGAGCATGTGATTGTCCATGTGACCATGTGACATCATCCAAGGTCCATAACCACTATCCACAGCCTGAGGATAGTGTTTAAGGACCTTGGATGATGTCACATGGTCACATGGACCAATCACATGCTCCATCACCATAGTGATGGAGCATGTGATTGGGCCATGTGATGTGACGTCATCACAGGTCCTTTAGATCATAGATGCTGCAGGGAAAGAGAGGACAGATCGCGACTCACGCGATCAAGTGGCTAAGGTAAGTTAACTTTTATTATTTTTAACCCCTTCCTCATCATTTAACAATGCATTCTTTATTAAGAATGCTATTATTTCCCTTATAACCATGTTATAAGGGAAATAATAGAGATTGGGTCCCGTTGCTAAGCAACAATGCGGAAAATCGTAACGCATCCGCACTTGGTTGCGGATGCTTGCGATTTTCCCGCATCCCCATTCACTTCTATGGGGCCTGCGTTGCGTGAAAAACGCAGAATATAGAACATGCTGCGATTTTCACGCAACGCAGAAGTGATGCGTGAAAATCACCGCTCATGTGCACAGCCCCATAGAAATGAATGGGTCCGATTCAGTGCGGGTGCAATGCGTCCTCCTCACGCATTGCACCCAGCGTAACTCGCCCGTGTGAAAGGGGCCTAAGACTGTCTGTCAAAGGATCAATTTTTTCTGGGGTGAAATTCAATTGCCAAAATTAGTGATGAGCGGCAGGTGCCATATTCGATTGCGACGTAATTCGCTAATATTCGAATGAATATTCGTTTCATATTCGTCGAAATCGAATATTAGTCATTTTTCTAGTTATCGCGATTAATATGCGATTTAAATAATGGCGTATTGCGATTTTAACTTAAGGCTACTTTCCTATTGGTTTCATATCTAGAATTAGCGAGGATGACGAATATGGCGAATGTATTCGTCATATTCCTCAAAACGAAGATAACGAAGTATTCTACATCTTCGTTTTAGCTACCTATTCGTCAACTTCGCTAATTCTAGCAATCAAATAGGAAGGTTGACTATAGAGACAGCTGTGTTAAATTCGCTATGCGATTTATTTATTTTTTTAATAAATAGAATACTTATAATAATTTTATCAAGTAATATAATTATTGTATTAAAAAAAAAAATCGCATAGCGAATTTAACACAGCTGTCTGGTAAGTCAACCTTCCTATTTGATTGCTAGAATTAGCGAATAAGCGAAGTTGACGATGACGAGCGAATAGGTAGCTAAAGCGAAGATGTAGAATACTCGTTATCTTCGTTTTGAGGAATATGACGAATACATTCGTCATATTCGCTATTCGCTAATTCTACCAAGCCAACCATAACTGTGTCATGGAGCGTCCGATCACCATGGGAACGTCTCCATATACTAAAATGTACTGTCGGATTTGAGGAATCAGGTTGAAATCGCAATGCGATTAATTCAAGTTATATTAATCGCATTGCGATTTCAACTTAGAGCTGGGTTTATAATGGGTCAGCTTGGTAGAATTAACGAAGTTAACGAATATGGAATATAGCAGCAGTGCTAAGTTGAAATCGCAATGCGATTAATTTAAATTAAAGTATTCGCATTGCAATTTCAACTTAGCACTGCTAGTGCATAGCTAATCTATATTCCATATTCGTTAATTCTAGCCTATGTAAGATAGCAGTGCTAAGTTGTAATCGCAATGCGATTAATATAACTTGAATTAATCGCATTGCGATTTCAACGTAATTCCTCAAATCCGACAGTACATTTTAGTATATGGAGACGTTCCCATGGATGGGGACGCTCCATGAGCACGGAAGTCGGCAGAAGCGGCAACGGGAACTGACTAGAGCAGCCAGGAAGCCTGGAATCCTCAGGACAGGTAAGAACTACTTTTGGGAAGTGGGAAAGAAAAAAATATAACTAAAAAAAAAAAAAAAAAAAAAAAAAATAATATTCGAAATAGCGAATTTATAGCGCTATATTCGAAATATTCGCGAATTAGCGAAGTGCCGATATTCGCTAAAAAAATTCGCTTTTCGAATATTCGCGCTCAACACTAGCCAAAATACCAATCCCCTTAATCAGTGGTTTAAGCTGATGCTGGCCAAGTGTAATACTTTGTGTAAAAGGATAGTTTTTTTTTCTGAGGTGAAATTCAATTGCCAAAATGACAATCCCCTAAATCTGGTGTTCCAGCTGTGGCTGGCCAAGTGCAATACTGTCTGTCAAAGGATAGATTTTTTTCTGGGGTGAAATTCAATTGCCAAAATACCAATTCCCTAAATCAGTGGTTTTAGCTGTTGCTGGCCAAGTGTAGTACTGTGCGTAAAAGGATAGATTTTATTTCTGGGCTGAAATTCTATTGCAAAAATACCAATCCCCCAAATCTGGTGTTCGAGCTATGGATGGCAAAGTTTAATACTGTCCGTAAAAGGATATGTTTTTTTCTGGGGTGAAATTCAATTGCCAAAATCCCAATCCCCTAAATCAGTGGTTTTAGCTGTTGCTGGCCAAGTGTATTACTGTGCGTAAAAGGATAGATTTTTTTCTGGGTTGAAATTCAATTGCCAAAATACCAATCCCTTAAATATTGTGTTCCAGCTGTGGCTCGCTAAGTTTAATACTTTCCGTCAAAGGATAGATTTTTTCTGGGGTGAAATTCAATTCCCAAAATAACAATCCCCTAAATCTGGGGTTCCAGATTTGGCTGGCCAAGAGTAAGACTGTCTGTCAAAGGATCGATTATTTTCTGGGGTGAAATTCAATTGCCAAAATACCTATCCCCTTCATCAGTGGTTTAAGCTGATGCTGGCCAAGTGTAATACTGTGTGTAACAGGATAGATTTTATTTCTGAGGTGAAATTCAATTGCCAAAATACCAATCCTCTAAATCTGGTGTTCAAGCTGTGGCTGGCTAAGTTTAATACTGTCCGTCAAAGGATAGATTTTTCTGCGGTGAAATTCAATTGCCAAAATACCAATCCCCTAAATCTAGTGTTACAGCTATGGCAGGCTAAGTTTAATAATGTCCGTCAAAGGATAGATTTTTTCTGGGGTGAAATACAATTGCCAAAATGACAATCCCCTAAATCTGGTGTTCCAGCTGTGACTGGCCAAGTGTAATACTGTCTGTCAAAGGATAGATTTTTTCTGGGGTGAAATTCAATTGCCAAAATACCAATCCCCTAAATCAGTGGTTTTAGCTGTTGCTGGCCAAGTGTAATAATGTGCGTAAAGGATATTTATTTCTGGGGTGTAATTCAATTGCCAAAATACCACTCCCTAAATGTGGTGTTCCATCTGTGGCTGGCTAAGTTTAATACTGTCCGTCAAAGGATATATTTTTTCTGGGGTAAAATTCAATTGCCAAAATACCAATCCCTTAAATCTGATGTTCCAGGTGTGGCTGGCTAAGTTTAATACTGTATGTTAAATCATAGATTTTTTCTGGGGTGAAATTCAATTGCCAAAATAACAATCCCCAAATCTGGTGTTCCAGCTGTGGCTGGCTAAGTTTAATAATGTCCGTCAAAGGATCGATTTTTTCTGGGGTGAAATTCAATTGCCAAAATACCAATCCCCTTAATCAGTGGTTTAAGCTGATGCTGGCCAAGTGTAATAATGTGTGTAACAGGATAGATTTTATTTCTGAGGTGAAATTCAATTGCCAAAATACCAATCCTCTAAATCTGGTGTTCCAGGTGTGGCTGGCTAAGTTTAATATTGTCCGTCAAAAGATAGATTTTTTTCTGCGGTGAAATTCAATTGCCAAAATACCAATCCCCTAAATCTAGTGTTACAGCTATGGCAGGCTAAGTTTAATAATGTCCGTCAAAGGATAGATTTTTTCTGCGGTGAAATTTAATTGCCAAAATACCAATCCCCTAAATCTAGTGTTCCAGCTGTGGCTGGCCAAGTGTAATACTGTCTGTCAAAGGATAGATTTTTTCTGGGGTGAAATTCAATTGCCAAAATACCAATCCCCTAAATCAGTGGTTTTAACTGTTGCTGGCAAAGTGTAATAATGTGCGTAAAAGGATAGATTTTATTTCTAGGGTGTAATTCTATTGCCATTATACCACTCCCTAAATCTGGTGTTCCATCTGTGGCTGGCTAAGTTTAATACTGTCCGTCAAAGGATAGATTTTTGTCTGGGGTAAAATTCAATTGCCAAAATAACAATCCCCTAAATCTGGGGTTCCAGCTGTGACTGGCCATGTTTAATACTGTCTGTCAAAGGATAGATTTTTTCTGGGGTTAAATTTAATTGCCAAAATATCAATCCCCTAAATCAGTGGTTTTAGGTGTTGCTGGCCAAGTGTAGAACTGTGCGTAAAAGGATAGATTTTATTTCTGGGGTGAAATTCAATTGCAAAAATACCAATCCTCCAAATCTGGTGTTCCAGCTGTGGCTGGCTAAGTTTAATACTGTCTGTCAACGGATAGATTTTTTTCTGGAGTGAAATTCAATTGCCAAAATACCAATCATCTAAATCTGGTGTTCCAGCTATGGCTGGCTAAGTTTAATACTGTCCGTAAAAGGATATATTTTTTTCTGGGGTGAAATTCAATTGCCAAAATAACAAACCTCTAAATCTGGGGTTCCAGTTGTGGCTGGCTAACTATAATTCTGTCTGTCAAAGGAAAGATTTTTTTCTGGGGTGAAATTCAATTGCCAAAATCCCAATCCCCTAAATCAGTAGTTTTAGCTGTTGCTGGCCAAGTGTAATACTGTGCGTAAAAGGATAGATTTTTTTCTGGGGTGAAATTCAATTGCCAAAATACCAATTTCCTAAATCTTGTGTTCCAGCTGTGGCTGGCTAAGTTTAATACTTTCCGTCAAAGGATAGATTTTTTTCTGGGGTGAAACTCAATTCCCAAATTACCGATCCCTTAAATCTGGGGTTCCAGCTTTGGCTGGCAAAGTGTAAGACTGTCTGTCAAAGGATAGATTTTTTTCTGGGGTGAAATTCAATTGCCAAAATACCAATCCCCTTAACCAGAGGTTTTAGCTGTTGCTGGCCAAATGAAATAATGTGCGTAAAAGGATAGATTTTATTTCTGGGGTGTAATTCAATTGACAAAATACCACTCCCCTAAATCTGGTGTTCCATCTGTGGCTGGCAAAGTTTAATACGGTCCGTAAAAGGATATGTTTTTTTCTGGGGTGAAATTCAATTGCCAAAATCCCAATCCCCTAAATCAGTGGATTTAGCTAATGCTGGCCAAGTGTATTACTGTGCGTAAAAGAATAGAAATTTTCTGTGTTGAAATTCAATTGCCAAAATACCAATCCCCTAAATCTTGTGTTCCAGCTGTGGCTCTCTAAGTTTAATACTTTCCATCAAAGGATTGATTTTTTTCTGGGGTGAAATTCAATTCCCAAAATAACAATCCCCTAAATCTGGGGTTCCAGCTTTGGCTGGCCAAGTGTAAGACTGTCTGTCAAAGGATCGATTTTTTTCTGCGGTGAAATTCAATTGCCAAAATACCAATCCCTTAAATCAGTGGTTTAAGCTGATGCTGGCCAAGTGTAATACTGTGTGTAAAAGGATAGATTTTATTTCTGAGGTGAAATTCAATTGCCAAAATACCAATCCTCTAAATCTGGTGTTCCAGCTGTGGCTGGCTAATTTTAATACTGTCCGTCAAAGGATAGATTTTTTTCTGGGGTAAAATTCAATTGCCAAAATACCAATCACCTAAATCTGATGTTCTAGGTGTGGCTGGCTAAGTTTAATTCTGTATGTCAAATCATAGATTTTTTTCTGGGGTGAAATTCAATTGCCAAAATAACAATCCCCTAAATCTGGTGTTCCAGCTGTGACTGGCCATGTGTAATACTGTCTGTCAAAGGATTGATTTTTTTCTGGGGTGAAATTCAATTGCCAAAAAACCAATCCCCTAAATCAGTGGTTTTAGCTGTTGCTGGCCAAGTGTAGTACTGGGCGTAAAAGGATAGATTTTATTTCTGGGGTGAAATTCAATTGCAAACATACCAATCCTCCAAATCTGGTGTTCCAGCTGTGGCTGGTTAAGTTTAATACTGTCTGTCAAAGGATAAATTTTTTTCTGGAGTGAAATTCAATTGCCAAAATACCAATCATCTAAATCTGGTGTTCCAGCTGTGGCTGGCAAAGTTTAATACTGTCGGTAAAAGGACATATTTTTGTCTGGGGTGAAATTCAATTGCCAAAATCCCAACCCATTAAATCAGTGGTTTTAGCTGTTGCTGGCCAAGTGTATTACTGTGCGTAAAAGGATAGACTTTTTTTCTGTGTTGAAATTCAATTGCCAAAATACCAATCCCCTAAATCTTGTGATCAAGCTGTGGCTGGCTAAGTTTAATACTTTCCGTCAAAGGATAGATTTTTTCTGGGGTGAAATTCAATTGCCAAAATTCCAATCCTCTAAATCTGGATTCCAGCTGTGTCTGGTTAAGTTTAATACTGTCCGTCAAAGGAATGGATTTTTTTCTGCGGTGAAATTTAATTGCCAAAATACCAATCCCCTAAATCTAGTGTTCCAGCTGTGGCTGGCCAAGTGTAAAACTGTCTGTCAAAGGATAGATTTTTTTCTGGGGTGAAATTTAATTGCCAAAATACTAATACCCTAAATCTGGTGTTCCATCTGTGGCTGGCTAAGTTTAATACGGACAGTATTATCAAAGGATTGCTTTTTTTCTGGGGTAAAATTCAATTGCCAAAATACCAATCCCCTTAATCAGTGGTTTAAGCTGATGCTGGCCAAGTGTAATACTGTGCGTAAAAGGATAGATTTTATTTCTGAGGTGAAATTCAATTGCCAAAATACCAATCCTCTAAATCTGGTGTTCCAGTTGTGGCTGGCTAAGTTTAATACTGTCCGTCAAAGGATAGATTTATTTCTGCGGTGAAATTCAATTACCAAAATACCAATCCCCTAAATCTAGTGTTACAGCTATGTCAGGCTAATTTTAATAATGTCCGTCAAAGGATAGATTTTATTTCTGGGGTGAAATTCAATTGCCAAAATGCCAATCCCCTAAATCTGAGTGTTCCAGCTGTGGCTGGCCAAGTGTAATACTGTCTGTCAATGGATTGATTTTTCTGGGGTGAAATTCAATTGCCAAAATACCAATCCCCTAATTCAGTGGTTTTAGCTGTTGCTGGCCAAGTGTAATAATGTGCGTAAAAGGATAGATTTTTTTCTGGGGTGTAATTCAATTGCCAAAATACCACTCCCCTAAATCTGGTGTTCCATCTGTGGCTGGCTAAGTTTAATACGGACAGTATTATCAAAGGATAGCTTTTTTTCTGGGGTAAAATTCAATTGTCAAAGTACCAATCCCCTAAATCTGATGTTCCAGGTGTGGCTGGCTAAGTTTTATACTGTACGTCAAAGGATAGATTTTTTTCTGAGGTGAAATTCAATTGCCAAAATACCAATTCCCTAAATCTGGTTTTCCAGGTGTGGCTGGCTAAGTTTAATACTGTACGTCAAAGGATAGATTTTTCTGGGGTGAAATTCAATTGCCAAAATACCAATCACCTAAATCTGGTGTTCTAGCTGTGGCTGGCTAAGTTTAATACTGTCCGTCACAGGATAGATTTTTTCTGGGGTGAAATTCAATTGCCAAAATACCAATCCACTAAATCAGTGGTTTTAGCTGTTGCTGGCCAAGTGCAATACTGTGCAAAAGGATAGATTTTATTTCTGGAGTGAAATTCAATTGCCAAAATACCAATCATCTAAATCTGGTAATCCAGCTGTGGCTGGCTAAGTTTAATACTGTCCGTCACAGGATAGATTTTTTCTGGGGTGAAATTCAATTGCCAAAATAACAATCCCCTAAATCGGTGGTTCCAGTAGTGGATGGCTAAGTTTAATACTGGTCGTCTAAGGAAAGATTTTTTTCTGGGGTGAAATTCAATTGCCAAAATACAAATCCCCTAAATCAGTGGTTTTAGCTGTTGCTGGCTGTTACGACCAGAGGAAGTGGATCCTCTGTGTCAGCTGATAGAGGACTAGGAATTTGCCCAATATTGCTGACTGCTGACTCACAGAGTCAGGACACTGAGTGTTGCACCAGTCACCCAGAATGCAGCTAACTGCAGCAATGTGAACAGAGTCCAACAAATGCAGAATAAAGGAACAGAAGGTCTTTACTGGCAGACGGTTATACAAAAGTCACTTGAGATAAAGGCAAAACAAAGTTCAGAGTAATGCAGTGGGCAGATTAAAGCTGTCTCGTTGTCAGGCAGTGCAGGGTCAGGAATCGAGGCAGACTTACAGGAGACGATGGACAGAAGCGTAGACAGAAGATGCAGTGTTCAATAATCCAGGTGATTCAACAAACAGATTCCAGGCAGATACGTAGTCAAACCGAGCAGGGATCCATAGTCCAGGCAATCCAGCAAGTAGATGGTAGGCAGAGTCAGGGTCCAGCAAAGCAGGGGTCAGAATCCAGAAAATCCAACAAACAGACACAGATGGACGCTTCAGCGGGAGTCAAGAGGTACAACAACCACGCTTGGGCACCTCCTCCAGAGTGAAGCTGCCCTAAATACTCAAAGCCCCACCCATGGGTGGGGAGGATAATCAGGACCAGCTGCTTATCCCCTATAAGACAGGGAGAGGTGCACGCGCATGCTCTATAGCGCCTCAGATGACACCTGGTAGAGAGAATGCATGTGGCGATATGCTGGAGGACGCCTGCGTCTCTTATAAGGTAAGCCAGCCCTGGAATCCATGGTGCTGAGCTGTGCAGACAGGGATCTGACACTGGCCAAGTGTAATACTGTGCGTAAAAGAATAGATTTTTTTCTGGGTTGAAATTCAACTGCCAAAATACCAATCCCCTAAATCTTGTGTTCCAGCTGTGGCTGGCAAAGTTTAATTCTTTCAGTCAAAGGATAGATTTTTTTTTTTAGGGTGTAATTATATTCCCAAAATAACAATCCCCTAAATCTGGGGTTAAAGCTTTGGCTGGCCAAGTGTAAGACTGTCTGTCAAAGGATCGATTTTTCTCTAGGGTGAAATTCAATTGCCAAAATACCAATCCCCTTAATCAGTGGTTTAAGCTAATGCTGGCCAAGTGTAATAATGTGTGTAAAAGGATAGATTTTATTTCTGAGGTGAAATTCAACTGCCAAACTACCAATCCTCAAAATCTGGTGTTCCAGCTGTGGCTGGCTAAGTTTAATACTGTCTGTAAGAGGATAGATATTTTTCTGGGGTTAAATTCAATTGCCAAAATACCAATCCCCTAAATCAGGGGTTTTAGCTGTTGCTGCCCAAGTGTAATACTGTGCGAAAAAGGATAGATTTTATTTCTGGGGTGATATTCAATTGCCAAAATACCAATCCCCCAAATCTGGTGTTCCAGCTGTGGCTGGCTAAGTTTAATACTGTCTGTCAAAGGATAGATTTTTTTCTGGAGTGAAATTCAATTGCCAAAATACCAATCATCTAAATCTGGTGTTCCATCTGTGGCTGGCTAAGTTTAATACTGTCCGTCACAGGATAGATTTTTTTCTGGGGTGAAAATCATTTGCCAAAATAACAATCCCCTACATCTGGGGTTCCAGTAGTGGATGGCTAAGTTTAATACTGATCGTCAAAGGAAAGATTTTTTTCTGGGTTGAAATTCATTTGCCAAAATACCAATCCCTTAAATCTTGTGTTCCAGCTGTGGCTGGCTAAGCTTAATTCTTTCCGTCAAAGGATTGATTTTTTTCTAGTGTGAAATTCAATTCCCAAAATAACAATCCCCTAAATCTGGGGTAAAGCTTTGGCTGGCAAAGTGTAAGACTGTCTGACAAAGGATCGATTTTTTTCTGGGGTGAAATCCAAATGACAAAATGCCAATCCTCTTAATCAGTGGTTTTAGCTGATGCTGGCCAAGTGTAATAATGTGTGTAAAAGGATAGATTTTATTTCTGAGGTTAAATTAAATTGCCAAAATACCAATCCTCTAAATCTGGGGTTCCAGATGTGGCTTACCAACTGTAATACTGTCTGTCAGAGGATAGATATTTTTCTGGGGTGAAATTCAATTGCCAAAATGCCAATTCCCTAAATCAGTTGTTTTAGCTGTTGCTGGCCAAGTGTAATACTGTGCGTAAAGGATAGATTTTATTTCTGGGGTAGAATTTAATTTCCAAAATACCAATCCCTAACTCTGGTGTTCCAGCTTTGGCTGGCTAAGTTTAATACTGTTTGTTAAAGTATAGATTTTTTGAGAGGTGAAGTTCAATTGCCAAAATAACAATCCCCTAAATCTGGGGTTCCAGCTGTGGCTGGCCACGTGTAATACTGTCTGTCAAAGGATAGATTTTTCTGGGGTGAAATTCAATTGCCAAAATACCAATCCCTACATCAGTGGTTTTAGCTGTTGCTGGCCAGAGTGTAACACTGTGCGTAAAAGGATAGATTTTATTTCTGGGGTAGAATTCAATTGCCTAAATACCAATTCCCAAAATCTGGTGTTCCAGCTGTGGCTGGCCAAGTTTAATACTGTCTGTCGAAGTATAGATCTTTTAAGGGGTGAAATTCAATTGCCAAAATACCAATCCAATAAATATGGTGTTCCAGGTGTGGCTGGCTAAGTTTAATACTGTACGTCAAAGAATAGATTTTTTTCTGGGTGTAAATTCAATTGCCAAAATAACAGTCAACTAAATACGGTGTTCCAGCTGTGGCTGGCTAAGTTTAATACTGTGCATCAAAGGATCGATTTTTTTCTGGGGTGAAATTAAATTGCCAAAACACCAATCCCCTTAATCTGGTGTTCAAGCTGTGGCTGGCTAAGTTTAATACTGTCCGTCAAAGGAAATATTTTTTTCTAGTGTAAAAATTAAATTGCCAAAATACCAATCCCTTAAATCAGTGGTTTAGCTGTTGCTGGCCAAGTGTAATACTGTGTGTAAAAGGATAGATTTATTTCTATGGTGAAATTCAATTGCCAAAATATAAATTCTCTAAATCTGGTGTTCCAACTGTTGCTGGCTAAGTTCAATACTGTCCGTCAAGGAACAGATTTTTTTCTGGGGTGAAATTCAATTGCCAAAATACCAATCCCCTAAATCATTGGTTTTAGCAAGAGTTGGCCAAGTGTTATACTGTGCGTAAAAGGATAGATCTTATCTCTGGGGTGAAATTCAATTTACAAAATACCAATCCCCCAAATCTGGTGTTCAAGCTGTGGCTGGCTAAGTTTAATACTGTGCGTCAAAGGATAGATTTTTTTCTCGGTTTAAATTTAATTGCCAAAATACCAATCCCCTAAATCTGGTGTTCCAGCTTTGGCTGGCTAAGTTTAATACTGTCCGTCAAAGGAAAGATTTTTTTCTGGGGTGAAATTCAATTGCCAAGATGACAATCCCCTAAACTGGGGTTGCAGATGAAGCTAGCCAACTGTAATACTGTCTGTCAGAGGTTAGATTTTTTTTCTGGGTTGAAATTCAATTGCCAAAATACCAATCCCTTAAATCAGTTGTTTTAGCTGTTGCTGGCCAAGTGTAATACTGTGTGTAAAAGGATAGATTTTATTTCTGGGGTTGAAATCAATTGGCAAAATACCAAACCCCTAAATCTGGTGTTACAGCTTTGGCTGGCTCAGTTTAACACTGTCTGTCAAAGAAAAGATTTTTTTCTGGGGTAAAATTCAATTGCCAAAATACAAATCCCCTAAATCAGTGGTTTTAGCAGTTGCTGGCCAAGTGTAATACTGTGCATAAAAGGATAGATTTTATTTCTGGGGTGAAATTCAATTGACAAAATCCAAATCCCCCAAATCTGGTGTTCCAGCTGTGGCTGGCTAAGTTTAATAATGTCCATCAAAGAATAGATTATTTTCTGGGGTGAAATTCAATTGCCAAGATGACAATCCACCAGATCTGGGGTTCCAGATGAAGCTAGCTAACTATAATACTGCCTGTCAGAGGATAGATATTTTTCTGGGTTGAAATTCAATTGCCAAAATACCAATCCCCTAAATCAGTTGTTTTAACTGTTGCTGGCCAAGTTTAATACTGTGCGTAAAAGGATTGATTTTATTTCTGGGGTTGAAATCAATTGCCAAAATACCAATCCCTAAATTTGGTGTTCCAGCTGTGGCTCGCTAAGTTTAATATTGTCTGTCAAAGGATAGATTTTTTTCTGGGGTGAAATTCAATTGCCAAAATACCAATCCCGTTAAATCTGAGTGTTCCAGGTGTGGCTCGCTAAGTTTAATATTGTCTGTCAAAGGATAGATTTTTTCTGAGGTGAAATTCAATTGCCAAAAAAACAATTCCATAACTCTGGGTTCCAGCTATGGCTGGCCACGTGTAATACTGTCTGTCAAAGGATAGATTTTTTTCTGGGGTGAAATTCAATTTCTAAAATACCAATCCCCTTAATTAGTGGTTTTAGCTGTTGCTAGCCAAGTGTAAAACTGTGCGTAAAAGGATAGATTTTATTTCTGGGGCGAAATTAAATTGCCAAAATTCCAATCCCCCAAATCTGGTGTTTCAGCTGTGGCTGGCTAAGTTTAATGCTGTCCGTCAAAGGATAGATTTTTTTCTGGGGTGAAAATAAATTGTCAGAATACCAATCCCCTAAATCAGTGGTTTTAGCTGTTGCTGGCCAAGTGTAATACTGGGCGCAAAAGGATAGATTTTATTTCTGGGGTAAAATTCAATTGCCAAAATACCAATCCCTAAATCTGGTGTTCCAGCTAGGGCTGGCAAAGTGTAATACTGTCTGTCAAAGGGTAGAAATTTTTCTGGGGTTAAATTCAATTGCCAAAGTACCAATCCTTTAAATCAGTGGTTTTAGCTGTTGCTGGCCAAGTGAAATACGGTGCGTAAAAGGATAGATTTTATTTCTGGGGTAAAATTCAATTGACAAAATACTAATCCCCCAAATCTGGTGTTCCATCTGTGGCTGGCTAAGTTTAATACTGTCCGTCAAAGGATAGATTTTTTTCTGGGGTGAAATTCAATTGCCAAGATGACAATCCCCTAAATCTGGAGTTCCAAATGAAGCTAGCCAACTGTAATACTGTCTGTCATAGGATAGATATTTTTCTGGGTTGAAATTCAATTGCCAAAATACCAATCCCCTCAATCAGTTTTTTTTAGCTGTTGCTTGCCAAGTGTAATACTGTGCGTAAAAGGATAGATTTTATTTCTGGGGTGAAATTCAATTGCCAAAATACCAATCCCCCAAATGTGGTGTTCCAGCTGTGGCTGGCTAAGTTTAATACAGTCCGTCAAAGGATAGATTTTTTACTGGGGTGAAAATAACTTGTCAGAATACCAATCCCCTAAATCTGGTGTTCCAGCTGTGGCTGAACAAGTGTAATACTGTCTGTCAAAGGATAGATTTTTTCTGGGGTGAAATTCAATTGCTAAAGTTCCAATCATTTAAATCAGTGGTTTTCACTGTTGCTGGCCAAGTGAAATACTGTGCGTAAAAGGATGGGTTTTATTTCTGGAGTGAAATTCAATTGACAAAATAGCAATTCTCTAAATCTCGTGTTCCAACTGTGGCTGGCTATGTTGATTAATGTCCGTAAAAGGATAGATTTTTTTCTGGGGTGAAATTCAATTGCCAAAATACCAATCCCCTAAATCTGGTGTTCCAGGTGTGGCTGGCTAAGTTTAATACTGTACGTCAAAGGATAGATTTTGTTCTGGGGTTAAATTCAATTGCCAAAATACCAATCCTCTAAATCTGGTGTTCCAAGTGTGGCTGTTTAAGTGTAATACTGAGCGTAAAAGGATAGATTTTATTTCTGGGGTGAAATTCAATTGCCAAAATACCAATCCCCCAAATCTGGTGTTCCAGCTGTGGCTGGCTAAGTTTAATACTGTCCGTCAAATGATAGATTTTTTTCTGGGGTGAAAATAAATTGTCAGAATACCAATCCCCTAAATCAGTGGTTTTATTTGATGCTGGCCAAGTGTAATATTGGGCGTAAAAGGATAGATTTTATTTCTGGGATACAATTCAATTGCCAAAATACCAATCCCATAAATCTTTTGTTACAGCTGTGGCTGGCCAAGTGTAATACTGTCTGTCAAAGGATAGAATCTTTTCTTGGGGTAATATTAATTGCCAAAATAACAATGCCTTAAATCTGGGGTTCTAGCTGTGGCTGGCTAAGTTTAATACTGTCCGTCAAAGGATAGATTTTTTTCATGGGTGAAAATAAATTGCCAGAATACCAATTCCCCAAATCAGTGATTTTAGCTGATGCTGGCCAAGTGTA
The DNA here is from genome assembly GCA_033119425.1 of Bufotes viridis. Lineage (NCBI taxonomy): Eukaryota > Metazoa > Chordata > Amphibia > Anura > Bufonidae > Bufotes > Bufotes viridis. The sequence continues at coordinate 260,204,983 of CM065593.1, forward strand.
ATATTGTGCGTAAAAGGATAAAAAAAAAATTCTGGGGTGAAATTCAATTGCCAAAATAAAAATCCCTTAAATCAGTGGTTTAAGCTGTTGCTGGTCAAGTGTAATACTGTGCGTAAAAGGATAGATTTTATTTCTATGGTGAAATTCAATTGCCAAAATACCAATTCTCTAATCTGGTGTTCCAACTGTGGCTTGCTAAGTTTAATACTGTTTGTCAAAGGATAGATTTTTTTCTGGGGTTAAATTCAATTGCCAAAATACCAATCCCCTAAATTTGGTGTTCCAGCTGTGGCTGGCTAAGTTCAAAACTGTCCGTCAAAGGATAGATTTTTTTCTTGGGGTAATATCAGTTGACAAAATCGCCATCCCCTATATCGTGTGTTCCAGCTGTGGCTGGCTAAGTTTAATACTGTCCTTCAAAGGATAGATTTTTTTCTGGGGTGAAAATAAATTGCCAAAATACCATTCCCTTAAATCAGTGGTTTTAGCTGTTGCTGGCCAAGTGCAATACTGAGCGTAAAAGGACAGATTCTATTTCTATGGTGAAATTCAATTGCCAAAATACCAATTCTCTAAATCTTTTGTTCCAACTGTGGCTGGCTAAGTTTAATACTGTGCGTAAAAGGATAGATTTTATTTCTGGGGTTAAATTCAATTGCCAAAATACCATTTCTCTAAATCTGGTGTTCCAACTGTGGCTGGCTAAGTTTAATACTGTTTAGTAACATAGTAACATGGTATATAAGACCGAAAAAAGGCATTTATCCACCCAGTTCGGCCTGTTTCCTATAAGTTGATCCAGAGGAAGGCAAAAAACCCCTGTGAGGCAGAAGCCAATTTTCCCCACTTATGGGGAAAAAAAATTCCTTCCCGACTCCAATCAGGCAATCAGAATAACTCCCTGGATTAACAATCCCTCTCTAGTAGCTGTAGCCTGTAATATTATTACACTCCAGAAATAAATCCAGTCCCCTCTTGAATTCCTTTATTGTACTAACCTTCACCACCTCCTCAGGCAGAGAGTTCCATAGTCTCACTGCTCTTACAGTGAAGAATCCTTTTCTATGTTTGATGTCCCCTCGTCACAGTCACAGTCCTGGGGATAAATTGATGATGGGACAGATCTCTGTACTGACCCCTGATATATTTATACATAGTTATTAGATCTCCCCTCAGTCGTCTTTTTTCTAAAGTGAATAACCATAATTTTGATAACCTTTTTAGGGTACTGTAGATCCCTCATTCCAGTTATTACTTTAGTTGCCCTCCTCTGAACCCTCTCCAGCTCTGCTATGTCTGTCTTATTCACAGGAGCCCAGAACTGTACACTGTACTCCATGTGTGGTCTGACTAGTGATTTGTAAAGTGGTAGGACTATGTTCTCATCACGGGCATCTCTGCCCCTTTTGATGCAACCCATTATCTCTTTGGCCTTGGCAGTAGCTGCCTGACACTGGTTTTTGCAGCTTAATTTGCTGTTTATTTCTGGGGTTAAATTCAATTGCCAAAATACCAATCCCCTAAATTTGGTGTTCCAGCTGTGGCTGGCTAAGTTCAAAACTGTCCGTCAAAGGATAGATTTTTTTTCTTGGGGTAATATTAATTGCCAAAATAACAATCCCTTAAGTCATGTGTTCCAGCTGTGGCTGGCTAAGTTTAATACTGTCCGTCAAAGGATAGATTTTTTTCTGGGGTGAAATTCAATTGCCAAAATACCAATCACCCAAATCTGGTGTTCTAGCTGTGGCTGGCTAAGTTTAATACTGTCCGTCACAGGATATATTTTTTTCTGGGGTGAAATTCAATTGCCAAAATACCAATCCACTAAATCAGTGGTTTTAGCTGTTGCTGGCCAAGTGTAATACTGTGCGAAAAAGGATAGATTTTATTTCTGGGGGGAAATTCAATTGCCAAAATACCAATCATCTAAATCTGGTGTTCCAGCTGTGGCTGGCTAAGTTTAATACTGTCCGTCACAGGATAGATTTTTTTCTGGGGTGAAATTCAATTGCCAAAATAACAATCCCCTAAATCGGGGGTTCCAGTAGTGAATGGCTAAGTTTAATACTGATCGTCTAAGGAAAGATTTTTTTCTGGGGTGAAATTCAATTGCCAAAATACAAATCCCCTAAATCAGTGGTTTTAGCTGTTGCTGGCCAAGTGTAATACTGTGCGTAAAAGGATAGATTTTTTTACTAGTGTGAAATTCAATTGCCGAAATACCAATCTCCGAAATCTGGTGTTCCAGCTGTGGCTGGCTTAGTTTAATACTGTATGTCAAAGATTAGATTTTTTTCTGTGGTTAAATAAAATCCCTGAAATAGAAATCCTAAACATCTGTGCTTTCCGCTCTTCCTCTCCAAGTGTAATTCTGTCTGCATTAGGGTATATTACATTCAGCGTGTCAGCGTCTAAATACAAGGCCTGAAAAATGCATTTCCAAGTGTAATTCTGCCCGTAAAAGGATACCTTTTAGCCAGGGCTTAATTACTAGTCTTAAAATTGATATTCCCCTAATCTGTGGTTTCTGCTGTGTCTGTATTAGTGTAATACAGTACATAAATAGATAGCTAGATAGTGTTAGGTGCCTGCAAATAAAGGCCTTAATTTGAACTCTATACATTGGACCAAATAAGTTTTTCCTTATTGTGGTGAACGCCAACACTGAGGAAAACATCTAATAAGGGACGGGGACATGGTCGTGGTGGTGTTAGTGGACCCTCTGGAGGTGGGGAGGACATGGCCGTTCTGCCATGGCTACACATCCTAGTGAACCAACTACCTCAGGTCCCAGTAGATGCCGGAATCTTCAGCGATATTTGGTCGGGCCTAATGCCGTTCTAAGGATGGTAAGGCCTGAGCAAGTACAGGCGCTAGTCGATTGGGTGGCCGACAGTGGATCCAGCAGGTTCACATTATCTGCCACCCAGTCTTCTGCAGAAAGCGCACAGGTGGCGCCTGAAAAACAAGCCTATCAGTCTGTCATATCACCCCCATGCATTTCAGGGAACCTGTCTGAGCCTCAAGTTATGCATCAGTATCTTATGCTGTTTGAAGAATCTGCTGGCAGGGTTTCCCAAGGGCCTCCACCTAGCCCTTCCCCAGCAGTGGAAGACATAGAATGCACTGATGCACAACCACATATGTTTCCTGATGAGGACATGGGAATAACACCTCATCGGAGTCAGCATGTCTCTGATGATGATGAAATACAGGTGCCAACTTCTGTGTCTTTCTGCAGTGTGCAGACCGAACAGGAGGTCAGGGAGGAAGACTGTGTGGAAGACTAGGGATGAGCGAACCCGAACTGTATAGTTCAGGTTCGTACCAAATTTTGGGGAGTTCGGAACCCGGACCCGGACCCGGACCCGAACATATTCAAAAAAGTTCGGGTTCGTTGTTTGGCGAATTCTTTATGCTTTCTGAAGGGCTGCACAGCAGCCAACTCAGCTAGCGTTTTACTTCTTGCCCTAAGAAGCCATCACAGCCATGCCTACTAATGTCATGGCTGTGATTGGCCAAGTGCAGCATGTGACCCAGCCTCTATTTAATCTGGAGTCATGTAGCGCCGCACGTCACACTGCTTTGATTAGTGTAGGGATAGGACGCAGCTGCTTTGAGGGCGAGATTAGGCAGGGAAAACTCAGCAATAACCCCTAATGAAGTGATCGATCTACAGCTGTGAATCATTCAACTTCTGCTAATTAATTGCTCAGCGGTTTTTAGGCTGCACAGAGCGTTTTTCTGTCACTTTTTTCTGTGGTGATCGGCGGCCATTTTGTGTCTTGTGGTGCTCCAGCACAAGCTGCCACCAAGTCCATCAATACTATTTTTTTTTTTTTTTTTGTTGCTATATCCTACATCAGGTGCATGGCTGTGCTTATTGTCACCCCTAGAAACTCAGGATAGAAATTTCTATATTTTATTGAGGGGTTAAATTCAATTGCCAAAATAGAAATCCCCTAAATCTAGTGTTCCAGCAGTGGCTGGCTAAGTTTAATACTGTGCATAAAAGCAGAGATTTTATATCTGGGTGAAATTCAATTCCCAAAATACCAATCCCCTAAATCTGGTGTTCCAATTGTGGCTGGCTAAGTTTAATACTGTCCGTCAAAGGATAGATTTTTTTCTGGGGTGAAATTCAATTGCCAAAATAACAATCCCCTAAATCTGGTGTTCCAGCTGTGGCTGACCAAGTGTAATACTGTCTGTCAAAGGATAGATTTTTTTCTGGGGTGAAATTCAATTGCTAAAGTTCCAATCATTTAAATCAGTGGTTTTCACTGTTGCTGGCCAAGTGAAATACTGTGCGTAAAAGGATGGGTTTTATTTCTGGAGTGAAATTCAATTGACAAAATAGCAATTCTCTAAATCTCGTGTTCCAACTGTGGCTGGCTATGTTGATTAATGTCCGTAAAAGGATAGATTTTTTTCTGGGGTGAAATTCAATTGCCAAAATACCAATCCCCTAAATCTGGTGTTCCGGGTGTGGCTGGCTAAGTTTAATACTGTACGTCAAAGGATAGATTTTGTTCTGGGGTGAAATTCAATTGCCAAAATACCAATCCTCTAAATCTGGTGTTCCAAGTGTGGCTGTTTAAGTGTAATACTGAGCGTAAAAGGATAGATTTTATTTCTGGGGTGAAATTCAATTGCCAAAATACCAATCCCCCAAATCTGGTGTTCCAGCTGTGGCTGGCTAAGTTTAATACTGTCCGTCAAATGATAGATTTTTTTCTGGGGTGAAAATAAATTGTCAGAATACCAATCCCTAAATCAGTGGTTTTATTTGATGCTGGCCAAGTGTAATATTGGGCGTAAAAGGATAGATTTTATTTCTGGGATACAATTCAATTGCCAAAATACCAATCCCATAAATCTTTTGTTACAGCTGTGGCTGGCCAAGTGTAATACTGTCTGTCAAAGGATAGAATCTTTTCTTGGGGTAATATTAATTGCCAAAATAACAATGCCTTAAATCTGGGGTTCTAGCTGTGGCTGGCTAAGTTTAATACTGTCCGTCAAAGGATAGATTTTTTCATGGGTGAAAATAAATTGCCAGAATACCAATTCCCCAAATCAGTGATTTTAGCTGATGCTGGCCAAGTGTAATATTGTGCGTAAAAGGATAAAAAAAATTCTGGGGTGAAATTCAATTGCCAAAATAAAAATCCCTTAAATCAGTGGTTTAAGCTGTTGCTGGTCAAGTGTAATACTGTGCGTAAAGGATAGATTTTATTTCTATGGTGAAATTCAATTGCCAAAATACCAATTCTCTAATCTGGTGTTCCAACTGTGGCTTGCTAAGTTTAATACTGTTTGTCAAAGGATAGATTTTTTCTGGGGTTAAATTCAATTGCCAAAATACCAATCCCCTAAATTTGGTGTTCCAGCTGTGGCTGGCTAAGTTTAATACTGTCCTTCAAAGGATAGATTTTTCCTGGGGTGAAAATAAATTGCCAAAATACCATTCCCTTAAATCAGTGGTTTTAGCTGTTGCTGGCCAAGTGCAATACTGAGCGTAAAAGGACAGATTCTATTTCTATGGTGAAATTCAATTGCCAAAATACCAATTCTCTAAATCTTTTGTTCCAACTGTGGCTGGCTAAGTTTAATACTGTGCGTAAAAGGATAGATTTTATTTCTGGGGTTAAATTCAATTGCCAAAATACCATTTCTCTAAATCTGGTGTCCCAGCAGTTGCTGGCCAAGTTTAATAGTGTCCGGCAAAGGATAGATTTTTTTCTGGAGTGAAATTCAATTGCTAAAATAGCAATACTGTTATTCAGTGGTCCAGCTGTGGCTGGCCAAGTTTAATAGTGTCCGGCAAAGGATAGATTTTAAATTGTTGGGTGAAATATTACCATATTTGCCCGGTACAAACCCCTGCACTGAATAACTGACAGGGAACTTACAATTGGCGTTACATTCTTGCATGAAATAAAGCCTTTTTGGGCTGTGAAGCCAAAGGTAGTCGCCAATAACTGTTTTTGTAGTTTTAATTTTTTTTAACTAACTTAGTGTAGACCCCAAAACATTGGGAAAATATAAAAAATCAAACAAAGTGTAAGTGCACAGTAGTATAACAGTGGTTGGTTGAGGCCGGTATACATGTCTATTCTGCATAAGGTACAAACAATTCCTGTGGGATCCAGGCCTGGTTCTTTTTAATAACCGAAAGCCTTCCCACATTGTCTGCGGACAGGCGGCTGCGCTTGTCTGTGATAATGCCACCAGCCATGCTAAACACACGTTCAGACAATACAGTGGCTGCAGGGTAGGCCAGCACCTCCAAGGCGTAAAGGGCAACCCTAGGACATGTGCCCAATTTGATGACCCAGAATGACCTAGTGACGTAGCTAGAAATGATTGGGCACCACAGGAAATTTTTGAATGGGGCCCCTCCCCAGTAATTTTTGCGCAAACCCCTTCCTTTTATGCCACTATGCCTGTGGCTTCTAAAGATCGCTCTCTCAGATCAGGCCCAGAAGCTGTTCCATTCGCTTTCTACACTGTCTATACTTCCACTGTATATAATTTCATTGTATAATACTGTTAGTCCTCCTCCTCCTCCTGGATGGGCCCTTTCTAGGCTATGCCCCAAACAGTTGCTTTCCTGCTTCCCTGTAGCTATTCCCCCAGGCAGACCCATCAGTGAGTACGCGTACTGTTCCACCATGTTGCTGAAATGCTGCCTCCTGCTAAGATGTTCCAGATCTGCTGGTGGTGCAAGTTGTTGTGGCGTGATGACAAAGTTTTTCCACATTTTGCTCATGCTAACCCTGCCTTCTGAGGTGTTGCTGGTGACCCAGCTGCATTGGCAAATACTTCCTCCTCCTTCTCTGCCTTCACCTTGTGCTTCCACTGTGTCCCCGGTGTCAGGTGTGAATGCCATCAGCAGCGTGTCTACTAGCAGGCTCATCTTCCTATTACACTCCAGTGAGGGAATTAAGGATGGCACGTTGTCCTTGTAACGGGATGCAGCAGGGTGGCCACCCAGTAATCAGCAAAAGTTAGAATGTGGCAGTAACTGGGCGGTTGTTGCACAGGAACTGCAGCATGTAGTCGCTCATGTCTGCCAGGCTGCCCAGAGGCAAGGACAAGCTATCCTCTCTGAGGGAGGTATATCGTCTGTGTCCTCTGTATCCCCAGCGTTCCTCCTACTCCTCTTCCTCATCCTCCAGAACTGTGCCCTGGCTGGACAATTGTGTTCCAGGCCAGGGCCTATGTTGGTGCAGATACCCACCCTCCGAGCCACTTGTATTTGGTTGGCCTTAAGTTAAGGATAAGGCATGTATATAGTTTTGCTTCTTTATATGGTTAGTTTAGCTGCCTTATAGTTATTTTAATATGTTTTTAAGTAAATTTGTAAATAGTTTGTTAATGGTTTGAGTGAAGGGGGTCGGGTGTTGAGTGTGTAGGGTGTGAGGCTGTTTGGGTTTATTTTCCATCCGCTTTCTACACTGTCTATACTGCCAATGTATCTAATTTCATTGTATAATACTGTTGAGGGGGCCCTGACAAAGTCTTTTAGTCCTCCTCCTCCTCCTGGATGGGCCCCTTCTAGGTCAGGGACACAAAACAGTGTGCTTCCCTGTAGCTACGACCCTGGGCAAACCCATCAGTAAGTACGTGTACTCTTCCACCATGTTGCTGAAATGCTGCCTCCTGCTAAGACGTTCCAGATCTGCTGGTGGTGCAGGTTGTTGTGGCGTGATGACAAAGCTTTCCCACATTTCGCCAATGCTAACCCAGCCTTCTGAGGTGCTGATGGTGACCCAGCTGCCCGTGAGCTGGCTTGGGTGCCACCCTGCTGAGAACACGGTTCCTCCTCATCCTACTTATCCTCCTCATCCTCCAGAACTGTGCCCTGGCTGGATAATTGTGTTCCAGGCCAGGGACTATGTTGATGCAGGAACCAACCCTTCGAGCCACTTGGATGTCACTGGCCTTAAGTTAAGGATAAGGCGTGTATATAGTTTTCCTTGTTTTTTATAGTAAGTTTAGCTGCATTATAGTTATTTTAATATGTTTTTATGAAAATTTGTAAATAGTTTGTTAATGGTTTGAGTGAAAGGGGGGTGGGGGTGTTGTGTGTGTTCGATTAACTGAATTGATTTTCACTGTGTGGTGTTTAGGAATTTATGCACCCTAAATTCAGCCCATGTGGCAGGCAGGGGATGTGTGTCAAACCAGCTATTAACGCACAACACCAGGCCGGGCTGGAGGCTCAGTGGAACCAACCAATGGTCGCTCTGTTGTTCCATGCCTGTCCACAGCTCCTGCGCGGTGTGGGGTTTGTCCCACAAACACACAAGTTTTAAAACAACCTGCTGTCGTTTCCCTAGCTGTGCTGCTGTGGGTGGTGAAGGTGTTACGCTGAGTGGATGAGGAGGAGGTAGAGGAGGAGGAAGCCGATTAGGAGGAGGAGGAGGTAACAGGATACAAAGAGAAATGCCCAGCAATCCTCGGGGCGGAAGGACATTTGCAAAAATGCTATCTGCCTTGGGCCAGCCGCTACATTTACCCACTGTGTTGTTGGTTATGTGGACGTTGCCACAGATAGCGTTGTGCAGTGCACACTTGATTTTGTCCGCCACTTGGTTGTGCAGGAAGGGATGGCTCGCCTGCAAAAGTAGCGGCGGCTGGGATACACATACTGTGGGATAGCCACTGCCATAGGGTTTTTAAAACTGTCCACCAGACAGAATGACAGCATTTCAAAGGAAGTTTGAAATAAGGCATTCAGAGCCATGGGTAGGGGGTATTCCTCTTTCTATTTATTTTTCTCTCCAGTGTTTCGGAGATGGACAGCTGATAGCTGAACACTTCCATGGGATTTGGTGATTTGGTGGAGATGCTTGGTGACAAGGACAGATGTGGTGGCGTTGCTGCCACATCCTCTGTTTGCTGGGTGACAGATGCCACTGTCACTCACTTAGGCTCAAGTTTAGATCATTTATTCAGCCTCTTCCTCCGCCTCTCGAGGAACGTTGGGACCTGCCACCCAGAAATAGGAGGATGTGCCACCAACACCACCACCTCCGTCACCAAACATCTCCACCATGTCACACGGCAGCGTTCAGCTCTCCATCTCACAAACCTTGAGAGAAAACGTAAATTCCCACCTAGCCACCCTCGATCCCTGGCCCTAATGCCAGCATTTCTAAACTACTGGCCTTTGAAATGCTGTCATTCAGGCTGGTGGACACAGTCAGCTTCAAACAGCTGATGGTGGTGGCTGTCCCACAGTACTTCGCACTCCAGCAGCCACTACTTCTCCAAGAGAGTCGTGCCTTCCTGCACAAACTAAGTATCAGATAAAATCAAGTGTGCACTGCGCAACGCCATCTGTGGCAAGGTGCACCTACCCACAGATACGTGGACCAGTAAGCACAGCCAGGGACGCTATATCTCCCTAACTACACACTGGGTAAATGTAGTGGCGGCTGGGCCCCAGGTGGAGAGCTGTTTGGCGCACGTCCTTCTGCCGCCAACGATCGCAGGGCATCTGTCACGACTGTGACTGGATCCAGACAGGTCTGGGAGGAGAAGGTCGCAGCAACTTGCTACTCGCGATAGCTTGTGAGTTTGCTCCGTGGTTCAGGGTATGTCATCCGGGTTTTGCCTTGTGAACCTTTTTGTCCTGACTGGGAGTTTGTAGGCATCCTTCTCAGGTGAGTCCTGTCTGCCACTCCCAGCTACTATATTAGTTTCAGTTTCACTTGCATTTATTGCCAGATATTGTCCTTACTTCCAGTGCTATTCTGACCTTTGATGGAGATTGTTTGACGGTATTGCTGTGGAGCTCTTGTCTGGCTTGGACTGTCGTTATTGGGATCATCTTGTCTGCTCGTGACTGGATAAGTCTATCTCTGCTGGGGATTGTTTGTTTGTTGCTGTCTTCCCCTGTTGTTCTCCTAGACATGAGTGATGGTAACTAGTGCTCCCATCTACATTTCCCTCAGTCTAGTCTTCTTGGGGTGACTGAGGGTTTAGGCATCCTGCTCGCCGTACTGGGTTCACACCCCGCCTAGGGTATCAGGGCAGACAGGTGCCAGCTTAGGGTTAGTCAGGGTGGCCGTTCTATTTCCCATCCGTAGATTAAGATCCCCTCCCCTCCGTCTGGTGCGACACGACTGCTGCTGGGATAGCGGTCGTGACAGTATATCTGACCTGAAATGAGATTTCTTTTTTTTTTTTTTTGCTTGCTGTTTTGCTTTGTATTTTTCTGTTCCACTATGGATCCGGTTATGGTTTTGGCGAAACAATTACAGGGGTTACCCCTTGAAGTGGCAGGATTAAAAGCTACAGTACTGCAGCAGCAGCAGAAATCCTTGGGTTCCACTGTTGCTATGGGAAACCAAGGTACTCCTGAGCCAAAAGTGGCTTTACCTGATAGGTTCTCAGGAGGGAGAGACCAATTTGTAACCTTCAGAGAAGCTTGTAAATTGTTCTTCAGGTTACGCCCTAGATCCTCCGGCGGTGAGGAACAACGGGAGGGCATTGTAATTTCTCTCCTGCAAGGAGATCTGCTGGCTTGGGCTTTCTCCTTACCATTAGACTCTCCGGCCTTATGTTTAGTGGAGGAGTTTTTTGAAGCCCTGGGTCTCGTATATGATAACCTGGACAGGGTCTCAGTGGCTGAGTCTAAGCTACGTGAGACTTCGGCAAGAGAACCGGTCTGCTGAACTATATTGTTCGAATTCCATAGGTGGGCTACTGATACATTATGGAACGACTGGCCCTTAGGAGTCAGTTCTGCCAGGGGTTGTCTGAAAAATTAAAGACGTGCTGGCGGTATACGAGATCCCTGGGTCTCTTGAGGCTGCTATGTCTCTGTCCATAAGGTCCGCCGTAGGTCAGAGGTTTGTTTTCGTTGTGGGGGAGGGGTCATTTTGTAAAGGTATGTCCTCAGTACCTAAGAGACCACAAACAAAGGAGCCGCTGGAAAACTAGAGTCCCCAGATTGTGCGGAGGATAACAGTCTGGGCGCATTCGCTTCCTCCATACGCATGTCTCAGTTTTTGTTGTCCGCTACCGTTGTGGCGGGCAATAAGACTGAGATCTGTTCCGTCTTTTGGACAGTGGGGCTGGGGTCAACTTGGTGGATTCATGGTTTGCTCAGGCTCTGGGTTTTACTCCGGAACCGGTACGCAGAACTATTCCTGTTTTTGCCATCGACTCCTCCCTCTTACTCAGAGAGAGTTAACTCAGATCATCCATAATATCCATCTGCAGTTAGGGACTTCCATAAAGAGCATATCTCTTGTTATGTCCTGATGGTCTTCCGGCTCCTATGGTATTGGGGCTTCCCTGGCTGGTGACTCACAATCCAGTGGTGGATTGGCAGGCCGGGAGATTGTGGAGTGGAGTGAACATTGTAAGGACAACTGCTTGAGTAGTAGGTGCTCAACATTCTCTGTAACATCTCTACCTGCCTTTCTGTCAGATTTTATGGATGTGTTCTCTGAGAAGGGTTGTCAGGGGTTACCACCTCATCGTCCATATGATTGCCCGATTCATCTATTACCTGGGGCAAAACTACCTAAAACCCGGTTATACAATCTTTCCGGCCCAAGGGAAGGCTATGCAAGATTATATTTTGGAGAGTTTGGCTAAAGGACACTTCAAACCCTCTTCTTCACCCGTGGCTGCAGGGTTCTTTTCATTAAAAAGAAAGATGGGGCCTATGCCCTGCCTGGATTTCCGGGAATTAAACTGGATAACTATCCGTGATCCCTATCCTCTTCCTCTCATTCCAGACCTCTTTAATCAGGTTGCTGAGTGCTAAATGGTTCTCCAAAATGGATATCAGAGGAGCCTATAACCTGGTTCGTGATCAAAGAGGGGGATGAGTGGAAGACGGCTTTTAATACTCCGGAAGGGCATTATGAAAATCTGGTCATGCCATTTGGTCTTACTAATGCGCCTGCGGTGTTCCAACATTTTGTCAACAATATTTTTGTCACCTTATTGGGAAATTTGTTGTGATATATCTTGATGACATCCTGGTCTATTCTCCGGATCTGAATACACATAAGATCCATGTGAGACAAGTGCTGCAGATATTATGGGCCAACAAATTGTTTGCTAAATTAGAGAAATGTGTGTTCGCCGTGAAATAACTGCCATTTCTGGGGTATGTGGGTGTCAGATTCAGATTTCCGCATAGATCCAGAGAAAGTCCGGGCAATTAATTTATCCACCCAGTTCGGCCTGTTTCCTATAAGTTGATCCAGAGGAAGGCAAAAACCCCTGTGAGGCAGAAGCCAATTTTCCCCACTTATGGGGAAAAAATTCCTTCCCGACTCCAATCAGGCAATCAGAATAACTCCCTGGATTAACAATCCCTCTCTAGTAGCTGTAGCCTGTAATATTATTACACTCCAGAAATAAATCCAGTCCCCTCTTGAATTCCTTTATTGTACTAACCTTCACCACCTCCTCAGGCAGAGAGTTCCATAGTCTCACTGCTCTTACAGTGAAGAATCCTTTTCTATGTTTGTGTACAAACCTTCTTTCCTCCAGACGCAGAGGATGTCCCCTCGTCACAGTCACAGTCCTGGGGATAAATTGATGATGGGACAGATCTCTGTACTGACCCCTGATATATTTATACATAGTTATTAGATCTCCCCTCAGTCGTCTTTTTTCTAAAGTGAATAACCATAATTTTGATAACCTTTTAGGGTACTGTAGATCCCTCATTCCAGTTATTACTTTAGTTGCCCTCCTCTGAACCCTCTCCAGCTCTGCTATGTCTGTCTTATTCACAGGAGCCCAGAACTGTACACTGTACTCCATGTGTGGTCTGACTAGTGATTTGTAAAGTGGTCATATGTTCTCATCACGGGCATCTCTGCCCCTTTTGATGCAACCCATTATCTCTTTGGCCTTGGCAGTAGCTGCCTGACACTGGTTTTTGCAGCTTAATTTGCTGTTTATTAAAATTCCTAGATCCTTGTCCATGTTAGTGTTACCGAGTATTTTACCATTTAATATGTAAGGGTGACTTGCATTATTCCTTCCTATGTGCATAACTTTACATTTGTCAGTGTTAAACCAGTGTTTGTCAAAGGATAGATTTTTTCTGGGGTTAAATTCAATTGCCAAAATACCAATCCCCTAAATTTGGTGTTCCAGCTGTGGCTGGCTAAGTTCAAAACTGTCCGTCAAAGGATAGATTTTTTTTCTTGGGGTAATATTAATTGCCAAAATAACAATCCCCTAAGTCATGTGTTCCAGCTGTGGCTGGCTAAGTTTAATACTGTCCGTCAAAGGATAGATTTTTTTCTGGGGTGAAATTCAATTGCCAAAATACCAATCACCCAAATCTGGTGTTCCAGCTGTGGCTGGCTAAGTTTAATACTGTCCGTCACAGGATATATTTTTTTCTGGGGTGAAATTCAATTGCCAAAATACCAATCCACTAAATCAGTGGTTTTAGCTGTTGCTGGCCAAGTGTAATACTGTGCAAAAAAGGATAGATTTTATTTCTGGGGGGAAATTCAATTGCCAAAATACCAATCATCTAAATCTGGTGTTCCAGCTGTGGCTGGCTAAGTTTTATACTGTCCGTCACAGGATAGATTTTTTCTGGGGTGAAATTCAATTGCCAAAATAACAATCCCTAAATCGGGGTTCCAGTAGTGAATGGCTAAGTTTAATACTGATCGTCTAAGGAAAGATTTTTTCTGGGGTGAAATTCAATTGCCAAAATACAAATCCCTAAATCAGTGGTTTTAGCTGTTGCTGGCCAAGTGTAATACTGTGCGTAAAAGGATAGATTTTTTTACTAGTGTGAAATTCAATTGCCGAAATCCCAATCTCCGAAATCTGGTGTTCCAGCTGTGGCTGGCTTAGTTTAATACTGTACGTCAAAGATTAGATTTTTTTCTGTGGTTAAATAAAATCCCTGAAATAGAAATCCTAAACATCTGTGCTTTCCGCTCTTCCTCTCCAAGTGTAATTCTGTCTGCATTAGGGTATATTACATTCAGCGTGTCAGCGTCTAAATACAAGGCCTGAAAAATGCATTTCCAAGTGTAATTCTGCCCGTAAAAGGATACCTTTAGCCAGGGCTTAATTACTAGTCTTAAAATTGTTATTCCCCTAATCTGTGGTTTCTGCTGTGTCTGTATTAGTGTAATACAGTACATAAATAGATAGCTAGATAGTGTTAGGTGCCTGCAAATAAAGGCCTTAATTTGAACTCTATACATTGGACCAAATAAGTTTTTCCTTATTGTGGTGAATGCTAACACTGAGGAAAACATCTAATAAGGGACGGGGACATGGTCGTGGTGGTGTTAGTGGACCCTCTGGAGGTGGGGAGGACATGGCCGTTCTGCCATGGCTACACATCCTAGTGAACCAACTACCTCAGGTCCCAGTAGATGCCGGAATCTTCAGCGATATTTGGTCGGGCCTAATGCCGTTCTAAGGATGGTAAGGCCTGAGCAAGTACAGGCGCTAGTCGATTGGGTGGCCGACAGTGGATCCAGCAGGTTCACATTATCTCCCACCCAGTCTTCTGCAGAAAGCGCACAGGTGGCGCCTGAAAAACAAGCCTATCAGTCTGTCATATCACCCCCATGCATTTCAGGGAACCTGTCTGAGCCTCAAGTTATGCATCAGTATCTTATGCTGTTTGAAGAATCTGCTGGCAGGGTTTCCCAAGGGCCTCCACCTAGCCCTTCCCCAGCAGTGGAAGACATAGAATGCACTGATGCACAACCACTTATGTTTCCTGATGAGGACATGGGAATAACACCTCATCGGAGTCAGCACGTCTCTGATGATGATGAAATACAGGTGCCAACTTCTGTGTCTTTCTGCAGTGTGCAGACCGAACAGGAGGTCAGGGAGGAAGACTGTGTGGAAGACTAGGGATGAGCGAACCCGAACTGTATAGTTCAGGTTCGTACCAAATTTTGGGGAGTTCGGAACCCGGACCCGGACCCGGACCGAACATATTCAAAAAGTTCGGGTTCGTTGTTTGGCGAATTCTTTATGCTTTCTGAAGGGCTGCACAGCAGCCAACTCAGCTAGCGTTTTACTTCTTGCCCTAAGAAGCCATCACAGCCATGCCTACTAATGTCATGGCTGTGATTGGCCAAGTGCAGCATGTGACCCAGCCTCTATTTAATCTGGAGTCATGTAGCGCCGCACGTCACACTGCTTTGATTAGTGTAGGGATAGGACGCAGCTGCTTTGAGGGCGAGATTAGGCAGGGAAAACTCAGCAATAACACCTAATGAAGTGATCGATCTACAGCTGAGAATCATTCAACTTCTGCTAATTAATTGCTCAGCGGTTTTTAGGCTGCACATAGCGTTTTTCTGTCACTTTTTTCTGTGGTGATCGGCGACCATTTTGTGTCTTGTGGTGCTCCAGCACAAGCTGCCACCAAGTCCATCAATACTATTTTTTTATTTATTTTTTGCTATATCCTACATCAGGTGCATGGCTGTGCTTATTGTCACCCCTAGAAACTCAGGATAGAAATTTCTATATTTTATTGAGGGGTTAAATTCAATTGCCAAAATAGAAATCCCCTAAATCTAGTGTTCCAGCAGTGGCTGGCTAAGTTTAATACTGTGCATAAAAGCAGAGATTTTATATCTGGGTGAAATTCAATTCCCAAAATACCAATCCCCTAAATCTGGTGTTCCAATTGTGGCTGGCTAAGTTTAATACTGTCCGTCAAAGGATAGATTTTTTCTGTGGTGAAGTTCAATTGCCAAAAAGCAATCCCTAAATCTGGTGGCCCATCAGTGGCTGGCCAAGTTTAATAGTGTTCGGCAAAGGATATATTTTGTTCAGGGGTGAAATTCAATTGCCAAAATAGCAATACCGTAAATCAGTGGTTTCAGCTGTGGCTGGCCAAGTTTAATAGTGTCCGGCAAAGGATATATTTTGTTCAGGGGTGAAGTTCAATTGCCAAAAAGCAATCCCCTAAATCTGGTGGCCCATCAGTGGCTGGCCAAGTTTAATAGTGTTCGGCAAAGGATATATTTTGTTCAGGGGTGAAATTCAATTGCCAAAATAGCAATACCGTAAATCAGTGGTTTCAGCTGTGGCTGGCCAAGTTTAATAGTGTCCGGCAAAGGATATATTTTGTTCAGGGGTGAAATTCAATTGCCAAAATAGCAATACTGTAAATCTGGTGTCCCAGCAGCGGCTGGCCGTGTTCAATAGTGTCCGGTAAAGGATATATATTTTTATGGGGTTAAATTCAGTTGCAAAAATAGAAATAATGTAAATCTGGTGTTCCAGCAGTGGCTGGCCAAGTTTAATAGTGTCCGGTAAAGGATATACTTTGTTCTGGGGTGAAATTCAATAGCCAAAATAGCAATCCCCTAAATCTTGTTTCCCAGCAGTATCTGGCCAAGTTTAATAGTGTCAGGCAAAGGATATATTTTTTTCTGGGGTGAAATTCAATTGCCCAAATAGCAATACCATAAATCAGTGGTTTCACCTGTGGCTGGCCAAGTTTAATAGTGTCCGGCAAAGGATATATTATTTTCTGGGGTGAAATTCAGTAGCAAAAATAGAAATACCGTAAATCTGGTGTTCCAGCTGTGACTGGACAAGTTTCATAGTGTCCGTCAAAGGATATATTATTTTCTGGGGTTAAATTCAGTTGCAAAAATAGAAATAATGTGAATCTGGTGTTCCAGCAGTTGCTGGCCAAGTTTAATAGTGTCCGGTAAAGGATATACTTTGTTCTGGGGTGAAGTTCAATAGCCAAAATAGCAATCCCCTAAATCTGGTTTCCCAGCAGTGTCTGGCCAAGTTTAATAGTGTCAGGCAAAGGATATATTTTTTCTGGGGTGAAATTCAATTGCCCAAATAGCAATACCATAAATCAGTGGTTTCACCTGTGGCTGGCCAAGTTTAATAGTGTCCGGCAAAGGATATATTATTTTCTGGGGTGAAATTAAGTTGCAAAATAGAAATACCGTAAATCTGGTGTTCCAGCTGTGACTGGACAAGTTTCATAGTGTCCGTCAAAGGATATATTATTTCCTGGGGTGAAATTCAGTTTCAAAAATTTAAATACCGTAAATCTGGTGTTCCAGCTGTGACTGGACATGTTTCATAGTGTCCGTCAAAGGATGTATTATTTTCTAGGGTGAAATTCAATTGCCAAAATAGCAATACCGTAAATCAGTGGTTTCAGCTGTGGCTGGACAAGTTTAATAGTGTCCGGCAAAGGGTAGATTTTGTTCTGGAGTGAAATTATAGTGCTAAAATACAATCGCCTAAATCTGGTGTCCCAGCAGTTGCTGGCCAAGTTTAATAGTGTCCGGCAAAGGATAGATTTTTTTCTGGAGTGAAATTCAATTGCTAAAATAGCAATACTGTTATTCAGTGGTCCAGCTGTGGCTGGCCAAGTTTAATAGTGTCCGGCAAAGGATAGATTTTAAATTGTTGGGTGAAATATTACCATATTTGCCCGGTACAAACCCCTGCACTGAATAACTGACAGGGAACTTACAATTGGCGGTTACATTCTTGCATGAAATAAAGCCTTTTTGGGCTGTGAAGCCAAAGGTAGTCGCCAATAACTGTTTTTGTAGTTTTAATTTTTTTTAACTAACTTAGTGTAGACCCCAAAACATTGGGAAAATATAAAAAATCAAACAAAGTGTAAGTGCACAGTAGTATAACAGTGGTTGGTTGAGGCCGGTATACATGTCTATTCTGCATAAGGTACAAACAATTCCTGTGGGATCCAGGCCTGGTTCTTTTTAATAACCGAAAGCCTTCCCACATTGTCTGCGGACAGGCGGCTGCGCTTGTCTGTGATAATGCCACCAGCCATGCTAAACACACGTTCAGACAATACAGTGGCTGCAGGGTAGGCCAGCACCTCCAAGGCGTAAAGGGCAACCCTAGGACATGTGCCCAATTTGATGACCCAGAAGACCTAGTGACGTAGCTAGAAATGATTGGGCACCACAGGAAATTTTTGAATGGGGCCCCCCCTCCCCCAGTAATTTTTGCGCAAACCCCTTCCTTTTATGCCACTATGCCTGTGGCTTCTAAAGATCGCTCTCTCAGATCAGGCCCAGAAGCTGTTCCATTCGCTTTCTACACTGTCTATACTTCCACTGTATATAATTTCATTGTATAATACTGTTAGTCCTCCTCCTCCTCCTGGATGGGCCCTTTCTAGGCTATGCCCCCAAACAGTTGCTTTCCCTGCTTCCCCTGTAGCTATTCCCCTAGGCAGACCCATCAGTGAGTACGCGTACTGTTCCACCATGTTGCTGAAATGCTGCCTCCTGCTAAGATGTTCCAGATCTGCTGGTGGTGCAAGTTGTTGTGGCGTGATGACAAAGTTTTTCCACATTTTGCTCATGCTAACCCTGCCTTCTGAGGTGTTGCTGGTGACCCAGCTGCATTGGCAAATACTTCCTCCTCTTTCTCTGCCTTCACCTTGTGCTTCCACTGTGTCCCCGATGTCAGGTGTGAATGCCATCAGCAGCGTGTCTACTAGCAGGCTCATCTTCCTATTACACTCCAGTGAGGGAATTAAGGATGGCACGTTGTCCTTGTAACGGGGATGCAGCAGGGTGGCCACCCAGTAATCAGCAAAAGTTAGAATGTGGCAGTAACTGGGCGGTTGTTGCACAGGAACTGCAGCATGTAGTCGCTCATGTCTACCAGGCTGCCCAGAGGCAAGGACAAGCTATCCTCTCTGAGGGAGGTATATCGTCTGTGTCCTCTGTATCCCCCAGCGTTCCTCCTACTCCTCTTCCTCATCCTGCAGAACTGTGCCCTGGCTGGACAATTATGTTCCAGGCCAGGGCCTATGTTGGTGCAGATACCCACCCTCCGAGCCACTTGTATTTGGTTGGCCTTAAGTTAAGGATAAGGCATGTATATAGTTTTGCTTCTTTATATGGTTAGTTTAGCTGCCTTATAGTTATTTTAATTTGTTTTTAAGTAAATTTGTAAATAGTTTGTTAATGGTTTGAGTGAAGGGGGGGTCGGGTGTTGAGTGTGTAGGGTGTGAGGCTGTTTGGGTTTATTTTCCATCCGCTTTCTACTCTGTCTATACTGCCAATGTATCTAATTTCATTGTATAATACTGTTGAGGGGGCCCTGACAAAGTCTTTTAGTCCTCCTCCTCCTCCTGGATGGGCCCCTTCTGGGTCAGGGACACAAAACAGTGTGCTTCCCTGTAGCTACGACCCTGGGCAAACCCATCAGTAAGTACTTGTACTCTTCCACCATGTTGCTGAAATGCTGCCTCCTGCTAAGACGTTCCAGATCTGCTGGTGGTGCAGGTTGTTGTGGCGTGATGACAAAGCTTTCCCACATTTCGCCAATGCTAACCCAGCCTTCTGAGGTGCTGATGGTGACCCAGCTGCCCGTGAGCTGGCTTGGGTGCCACCCTGCTGAGAACACGGTTCCTCCTCATCCTACTTATCCTCCTCATCCTCCCGAACTGTGCCCTGGCTGGATAATTGTGTTCCAGGCCAGGGACTATGTTGATGCAGGAACCAACCCTTCGAGCCACTTGGATGTCACTGGCCTTAAGTTAAGGATAAGGCGTGTATATAGTTTTCCTTGTTTTTTATAGTAAGTTTAGCTGCATTATAGTTATTTTAATATGTTTTTATGAAAATTTGTAAATAGTTTGTTAATGGTTTGAGTGAAAGGGGGGTGGGGGTGTTGTGTGTGTTCGATTAACTGAATTGATTTTCACTGTGTGGTGTTTAGGAATTTATGCACCCCAAATTCAGCCCATGTGGCAGGCAGGGGATGTGTGTCAAACCAGCTATTAACGCACAACACCAGGCCGGGCTGGAGGCTCAGTGGAACCAACCAATGGTCGCTCTGTTGTTCCATGCCTGTCCACAGCTCCTGCGCGGTGTGGGGTTTGTCCCACAAACACACAAGTTTTAAAACAACCTGCTGTCGTTTCCCCTAGCTGTGCTGCTGTGGGTGGTGAAGGTGTTACGCTGAGTGGATGAGGAGGAGGTAGAGGAGGAGGAAGCCGATTAGGAGGAGGAGGAGGTAACAGGATACAAAGAGAAATGCCCAGCAATCCTCGGGGCGGAAGGACATTTGCAAAAATGCTATCTGCCTTTGGGCCAGCCGCTACATTTACCCACTGTGTTGTTGGTTATGTGGACGTTGCCACAGATAGCGTTGTGCAGTGCACACTTGATTTTGTCCGCCACTTGGTTGTGCAGGGAAGGGATGGCTCGCCTGCAAAAGTAGCGGCGGCTGGGATACACATACTGTGGGATAGCCACTGCCATAGGGTTTTTAAAACTGTCCACCAGACAGAATGACAGCATTTCAAAGGAAGTTTGAAATAAGGCATTCAGAGCCATGGGTAGGGGGTACTTCCTCTTTCTATTTATTTTTCTCTCCAGTGTTTCGGAGATGGACAGCTGATAGCTGAACACTTCCATGGGATTTGGTGATTTGGTGGAGATGCTTGGTGACAAGGACAGATGTGGTGGCGTTGCTGCCACATCCTCTGTTTGCTGGGTGACAGATGCCACTGTCACTCACTTAGGCTCAAGTTTAGATCATTTATTCAGCCTCTTCCTCCGCCTCTCGAGGAACGTTGGGACCTGCCACCCAGAAATAGGAGGATGTGCCACCAACACCACCACCTCCGTCACCAAACATCTCCACCATGTCACACGGCAGCGTTCAGCTCTCCATCTCACAAACCTTGAGAGAAAACGTAAATTCCCACCTAGCCACCCTCGATCCCTGGCCCTTAATGCCAGCATTTCTAAACTACTGGCCTTTGAAATGCTGTCATTCAGGCTGGTGGACACAGTCAGCTTCAAACAGCTGATGGTGGTGGCTGTCCCACAGTACTTCGCACCCAGCAGCCACTACTTCTCCAAGAGAGTCGTGCCTTCCTGCACAACCAAGTATCAGATAAAATCAAGTGTGCACTGCGCAACGCCATCTGTGGCAAGGTGCACCTACCCACAGATACGTGGACCAGTAAGCACAGCCAGGGACGCTATATCTCCCTAACTACACACTGGGTAAATGTAGTGGCGGCTGGGCCCCAGGTGGAGAGCTGTTTGGCGCACGTCCTTCTGCCGCCAACGATCGCAGGGCATCTGTCACGACTGTGACTGATCCAGACAGGTCTGGGAGGAGAAGGTCGCAGCAACTTGCTACTCGCGATAGCTTGTGAGTTTGCTCCGTGGTTCAGGGTATGTCATCCGGGTTTTGCCTTGTGAACCTTTTTGTCCTGACTGGGAGTTTGTAGGCATCCTTCTCAGGTGAGTCCTGTCTGCCACTCCCAGCTACTATATTAGTTTCAGTTTCACTTGCATTTATTGCCAGATATTGTCCTTACTTCCAGTGCTATTCTGACCTTTGATGGAGATTGTTTGACGGTATTGCTGTGGAGCTCTTGTCTGGCTTGGACTGTCGTTATTGGGATCATCTTGTCTGCTCGTGACTGGATAAGTCTATCTCTGCTGGGGATTGTTTGTTTGTTGCTGTCTTCCCCTGTTGTTCTCCTAGACATGAGTGATGGTAACTAGTGCTCCCATCTACATTTCCCCAGTCTAGTCTTCTTGGGGTGACTGAGGGTTTAGGCATCCTGCTCGCCGTACGGGTTCACACCCCGTCTAGGGTATCAGGGCAGACAGGTGCCAGCTTAGGGTTAGTCAGGGGTGGCCGTTCTATTTCCCATCCGTAGATTAAGATCCCCCCCCCTCCGTCTGGTGCGACACGACTGCTGCTGGGATAGCGGTCGTGACAGTATATCTGGCCTGAAATGAGATTTCTTTTTTTTTTTTTTTGCTTGCTGTTTTGCTTTGTATTTTTCTGTTCCACTATGGATCCGGTTATGGTTTTGGCGAAACAATTACAGGGGTTACCCCTTGAAGTGGCAGGATTAAAAGCTACAGTACTGCAGCAGCAGCAGAAATCCTTGGGTTCCACTGTTGCTATGGGAAACCAAGGTACTCCTGAGCCAAAAGTGGCTTTACCTGATAGGTTCTCAGGAGGGAGAGACCAATTTGTAACCTTCAGAGAAGCTTGTAAATTGTTCTTCAGGTTACGCCCTAGATCCTCCGGCGGTGAGGAACAACGGGAGGGCATTGTAATTTCTCTCCTGCAAGGAGATCTGCTGGCTTGGGCTTTCTCCTTACCATTAGACTCTCCGGCCTTATGTTTAGTGGAGGAGTTTTTTGAAGCCCTGGGTCTCGTATATGATAACCCGGACAGGGTCTCAGTGGCTGAGTCTAAGCTACGTGAGACTTCGGCAAGAGAACCGGTCTGCTGAACTATATTGTTCCGAATTCCATAGGTGGGCTACTGATACATTATGGAACGACTCGGCCCTTAGGAGTCAGTTCTGCCAGGGGTTGTCTGAAAAATTAAAAGACGTGCTGGCGGTATACGAGATCCCTGGGTCTCTTGAGGCTGCTATGTCTCTGTCCATAAGGTCCGCCGTAGGTCAGAGGTTTGTTTTCGTTGTGGGGGAGGGGTCATTTTGTAAAGGTATGTCCCTCAGTACCCAAGAGACCACAAACAAAGGAGCCGCTGGAAAAACTAGAGTCCCCAGATTGTGCGGAGGATAACAGTCTGGGCGTATTCGCTTCCTCCATACGCATGTCTCAGTTTTTGTTGTCCGCTACCGTTGTGGCGGGCAATAAGACTGAGATCTGTTCCGTCTTTTTGGACAGTGGGGCTGGGGTCAACTTGGTGGATTCATGGTTTGCTCAGGCTCTGGGTTTTACTCCGGAACCGGTACGCAGAACTATTCCTGTTTTTGCCATCGACTCCTCCCTCTTACTCAGAGAGAGTTAACTCAGATCATCCATAATATCCATCTGCAGTTAGGGGACTTCCATAAAGAGCATATCTCTTGTTATGTCCTGGATGGTCTTCCGGCTCCTATGGTATTGGGGCTTCCCTGGCTGGTGACTCACAATCCAGTGGTGGATTGGCAGGCCGGGGAGATTGTGGAGTGGAGTGAACATTGTAAGGACAACTGCTTGAGTAGTAGGTGCTCAACATTCTCTGTAACATCTCTACCTGCCTTTCTGTCAGATTTTATGGATGTGTTCTCTGAGAAGGGTTGTCAGGGGTTACCACCTCATCGTCCATATGATTGCCCGATTCATCTATTACCTGGGGCAAAACTACCTAAAACCCGGTTATACAATCTTTCCGGCCCAAGGGAAGGCTATGCAAGATTATATTTTGGAGAGTTTGGCTAAAGGACACTTCAAACCCTCTTCTTCACCCGTGGCTGCAGGGTTCTTTTCATTAAAAAGAAAGATGGGGGCCTGCGTCCTTGCCTGGATTTCCGGGAATTAAACTGGATAACTATCCGTGATCCCTATCCTCTTCCTCTCATTCCAGACCTCTTTAATCAGGTTGCTGGTGCTAAATGGTTCTCCAAAATGGATATCAGAGGAGCCTATAACCTGGTTCGCATCAAAGAGGGGGATGAGTGGAAGACGGCTTTAATACTCCGGAAGGGCATTATGAAAATCTGGTCATGCCATTTGGTCTTACTAATGCGCCTGCGGTGTTCCAACATTTTGTCAACAATATTTTTGTCACCTTATTGGGAAATTTGTTGTGATATATCTTGATGACATCCTGGTCTATTCTCCGGATCTGAATACACATAAGATCCATGTGAGACAAGTGCTGCAGATATTAAGGGCCAACAAATTGTTTGCTAAATTAGAGAAATGTGTGTTCGCCGTGAAATAACTGCCATTTCTGGGGTATGTGGTGTCAGATTCAGATTTCCGCATAGATCCAGAGAAAGTCCGGGCAATTATGGACTGGGATCTGCCTGAGAACCTGAAGGCATTGCAACGCTTCCTGGGGTTTGCCAATTTTTTTGAAAGTTGTCAAACCACTGACGGACATGACCCGAAAGAGATCCGATTTTTCCAAATGGTCACATGCAGCCAAAACTGCCTTTACATCTCTCAAGGAGAGATTCACCTCGGCCCCTATTCTCGTACAGCCAGATGTCTCGCTTCCTTTTATTGTAGAGGTTGACGCATCAGAGGTGGGGGTGGGAGCGGTACTATCTCAGGGCCCGTCCCTCCCCTGGTGAATAGCGTCCGTGTGCTTTCTTTCGAAGAAATTGTCTACTGCAAAAGGAACTATGATATTGGCAACAGGGAACTTTTGGCTATTAAGTTGGCCTTAGAGGAGTGGCGTCATTTTCTGGAGGGGCGGTTCATCCCGTCACGGTGATTACTGATCACAAAAACTTATTATATCTTGAGTCTGCTAAGCGTCTCACCCCTAGACAGGCTCGGTGGTCGTTATTTTTACTAGGTTTAATTTTGTAATAACCTATCGCCCGGGGCAAAAATACTAAGGCGGATGCATTGTCCCAAAGTTTTCCTGGAGGGGTGATGTTGATGTACCAGAGACTATTTTGCAAAAGGGGTGGTGGTCTCTGCATTATACTCAGGTTTAGAGGGAGAGTGTTGGAAGCTCAGGGGACGCCCGGCCTCCTGCCCCTCGGGTAAACTGTTTGTGCCAGAAAATTTACGCCTAGAGATACAAAAGAACACCATAACTCCACACTGGCAGGACACACAGGTAGTAAGGCAACCTCTGAATTAGTGTCTTGTCGGTTCTGGTGGCCTAAGTGGCGCCAGGAGGTGTTGAATTTTGTGTCTGCATGTGCTACCTGTGCTCCTTTTAAGGTGGATCATACTCGTCCGGCAGGGCGTCTTTACCTCTGGCCATCCCCAACAGGCCTTGGACGCACCTATCAATGGATTTCATTACGGATCTACCAGTATCAGCGGGAAGACTGTTATTCTTGTAGTTGTTGACAGATTCAGTAAAATGGTGCACTTTATTGCTCTTACCGCATTGCCTAATGCTAACACACTGGCTCAGGGTTTTATTGACCACATCATGAAGCTTCACGGGTCCCTTCCGATATTGTTTCGGATCGTGGTACCCAATTTGTTTCTAAATTTTGGAAAGCTTTTTGTTCTCGTTTAGGGGTTCATCTGTCGTTTTCTTCATCTTTCCATCCATAGTCCAACGGTCAGACTGAACGTACCAATCAAAACCTAGAGACGTATTTGAGATGCTTTGTTTCCGAAAATCAGGAGGAATGGTCATCTTACAGATGTAGCATCGTTAGCACTCCTTTTTCTGAGATTTCTGAGTTTGGTTATCTAATCTAAGCAAACACCTTCAATTGCTTTTCAATGGCTTTTTCTCAAGATAATGAAATGAGTTAAGAAATTTGAGTTAACAGCGGAGTGCTAACCCTGCTACATCTGTATTTACCATTAGCCGAGTTTGCCATTAATAATCGTCATCAAGAATCCACCGATAAGTCACCATTTTTTGGTGCGTATGGTTTCCATCCTCAGTTTTGTACGTTTAGTGAGGGAAGGCCGTCTGGGATTCCCGAGTAGGAACGATTTGCGTCTTCACTTTCATCAGTGTGGCAGAGTGTGCAAGAAAGTTTGAAGAGAATTGGTGGTAGATACAAACGTGTGGCTGATAATAAGCCCTCTGAAGGTCCGGACATTGGGGTGAATGACTTGGTGTGGTTGTCTACCAGAAATATCAAGTTGAAGGTTCCCTCGTGGAAATTAGGTCCGAGATTTATTGGTCCTTATAGGGTAATTAAGATCATTAACCCGGTGGCTTTTCGTCTGGAGCTACCTCAGACTCTAAGGATCCATAATGTCTTCCACAGATCTCTGCTTAAGAGATATGTAGAACCTCCTGAACCATTGCCACTACCGCCTGCAACGGTGGTTGTTTATGGCAGTCTTGAGTTTCAGGTAGAAAAAATTGTTGATTCACGATATGTTCGCCGCTCTCTTCAGTACCTGGTGTACTGGAGAGGTTATGGTTCCGAAGAGAGAATGTGGGTGCCAGCATCAGAGATGAAGGCGGACAGACTCATTCAGGCTTTTCATAGGTCCCATCCGGAGAGGCCTGGTCTTGAGGGTCTGGTGGCCCCTCGTAGAAAGGGGGTACTGTCATGACTGACTGATCCAGACAGATCTGGGAGGAGAAGGTCGCAGCGACTTGCTACTGACGATAGCTTGTGAGTTTGCTCCGTGGTTCAGGGTATGTCATCCGGGTTTTGCCTTGTGAACCTTTTTGTCCTGACTGGGAGTTTGTAGGCATCCTTCTCAGGTGAGTCCTGTCTGCCACTCCCAGCTACTATATGAGTTTCAGTTTCACTTGCAGTCATTGCCAGATATAGTCCTTACTTCCAGTGCTATTCTGACCTTTGAAGGAGATCGTTTGACGGTATTGCTGTGGAGCTCTTGTCTGGCGTGGACTGTCGTTATTGGGATCATCTTCTCTGCTTGTGACTGGATAAGTCTATCTCTGCTGGAGATTGTTTGTTTGTTGCTGTCTTCCCCTGTTGTTCTCCCTAGACATGAGTGATGGTGACTAGTGCTCCCATCTGCCTTTCCCCAGTCTAGTCTTCTTAGGGTGACTGAGGGTTTAGGCATCCTGCTCGCCCGTACGGGTTCACACCCCGTCTAGGGTATCAGGGCAGACAGGTGCCAGCTTAGGGTTAGTCAGGGGTGGCCATTCTATTTCCCATCCGTAGATTAAGATCCCCTCCCCTCCGTCTGGTGCGACACGACTGCTGCTGGGATATCGGTCGTGGCAGCATCATTCTTTGCCTCCTGTTGCCTCCTCCTCCTATTTGACTTACTCCTCCTCTTCTTCCACCTGCTCATACGGTCAGCCACAGACCTTCACCATCAACTTCAGCACAGCCCGGGGTAAATGTCAGCAGGCCGTTCTGAAACTCATATGTTTGGGGACAGGCCCCACACCGCGCAGGAGTTGTGGCGGGGTATTGAACAACAGACCAATGAGTGGTTGCTGCCGGTGGGCCTCAAGCCCGGTCTGGTGGTGTGCGATAATGGGCGAAATCTCGTTGCAGCTCTGGGACTAGCCGATTTGAAGCACATCCCTTGCCTGGCACATGTGCTGAATTTGGTGGTGTAGAAATTCATTCACAACTACCCCAAAATGTCAGAGCTGCTGCATAAAGTGCGGGCCGTGTGTACGCTTCCGGCGTTCTCATCCTGCCGCTGCTCGCCTGTTTGCACTATAGCGTAACCCGGCCTTCCCGCTCACCGCCTCATATGCGGCGTGCCCACCAGGTGGAACTCCACCTTGCACATGCTGATGAGACTGAATGAGCAGCAGCAGGCCATAGTGGAGTTTCAGCTGCAGCACGCATGGGTGAGTCGCACTGCGGAACAGCACCACTTCACCACCAATGACTGGGCCTCCATGCGAGACCTGTGTGCCCTGTTTAGAGTACTCCAACAACATGGCCAGTGGCGATGGTGCCGTTATCAGCGTTACAATACCACTTCTATGTCTCCTTGAGAAAACACTTAGAGAGATGATGGAAGAGGATGTGACCCAGGAGGAGGAGGAAGAGGGGTCATTTCTAACACTTTCAGGCCAGTCTTTTAGAAGTGGCTCAGAGGGAGGTCTTTTGCAACAGCAGAGGCCAGGTACAAATTTGTCCACCCAGGGCCCACTACTGGAGGATGAGGAGGACAAGGATGAGGAGGAGGTGGAGGAGGATGAGGATGAAGCATGTTTACAGTGGGGTAGCACCCATCGCAGCTCGGGCCCATCACTGGTGCGTGGCTTGGGTGAAATGGAGGACGATGACGATATGCCTCCCACAGAGGACAGCTTGTGCTTACCTCTGGGCAGCCTGGCACATATGAGCGACTACATGCTGCAGTGCCTGCACAACGACAGCAGAGTTGTCAACATTTTAACATGCGCCAACTACTGGGTAGCCATCCTGCTGGATCCCGGTAAAAGACAAAGTGCCCACCTTAATTCCCACACTGGAAAGTGATAGGAAAATGAGCGAGAACAAGCGCACGCTGCTAGACGCGCTCCTTAGAGCATTCCCAACTGACATGGGGGTACAAGTGGATGCACAAGGCGAAGGCTGAGGAGGAGCAAAGGTCGCCAACGCAGCTGTGTAACAGCCAGCTCCTCTGATGGCAGGGTTAGCATGGTCGAGATGTGGAAAAGTTTTGTCACAGCGCCACAGCTAACTACACCAATAGCTGATAGGGAACGTGTTAGCAGGAGGCAGCATTTCAACAACATGTGCACATGCCTCCACGTACTGACTGATGGTTCGGCCCCATTCAACTTCTGGGTCTCCAAATTGTCCACATGGCCAGAGCTAGCTTTTTATGTCTTGGAGGTGCTGGCCTGCCCTGTGGTCAGTGTATTGTCTGAACGTGTATTTAGCACGGCAAAGGGCGTCATTACAGACAAATGCAGCCGCCTGTCCACAGCCAACGTGGACAAGCTGACGTTATAAAAATGAACCAGGCATGGATCCCACAGGACCTGTCCATCCCTTGTGCAGAATATACATTTATAACTGCCTCAGCCCTCAACCATACATTCTTAACCAAATTTCTTTTTATTAAAAGCATAAATGACATCATACAGTTTCACATCAACATAGTCACGGTATGACAGAAAAAGTACAGGTATCTCCTTGGTGTGACCAAGTATTGCATAAGGAAGCATAGTATGGTGTCCAGAAAATAAGCAATAATAGAACAATACAATAAAAGTAGGGAAGATCGGGAGGGTAGAATAGGGGGAGGGTACCCTTCTACTCCATTAAGTGAACTTCCTATAGCATTTCCATGGTGTCCAGATCTTGAGAAATCGAGAACGGGTGAATGTCTCCCAGTGGGCAAGTTCCTCAAATCTATAGAACTGATCTACCCTGTCCCTCCACATCAGCACGGATGGAGGTGTAACATCTTTCCAAAGCAACGGAATAAGCATTCTCGCTGCTGTGAGTAGCATAGTGGGGAGGTCAGAGCTAGAGGGAGAAAGCGAGTCACTGGGACACCAGAGAAGGATCAGTTTGGGATCCAATTTGACCTGAGTAGCACAAATCTCATTTATCAAAGCCTCAATGTTGGACCAGAAGTCCCTGATCTTCTCGCAGTACCACCAAATATGTGAAAGTGAACCTACACCCTCTCCGCATCTCCAGCACACACTCGGGATTTCAGGGTTAAGCCTATGTAGAAATTCTGGGGTCTTGTACCATCTTGTAAGTAATTTATACGAATTCTCCTGCACTCTGATACAGCGGCTGAAACCATGGGAGTGGGAGAGGATAAATGCTTTTTCTGGGTCCGAAAGGTGGATAGAAAGCTCCTTTTCCCATGAGTGGAGGAAATGTAGTTCAGGGGCGAGGCGGAGAGCAGCTCCTTGTATATGGTAGAGAGCGGTTTTGGGAGCTTACGGGCATCTGAAATCCGGTTTTCCAACCAGGAGGGGAGGTAGAAGCCGTCAAGGGAGGAAGTTTAAGCAGTTTAATGTCCTTTTGCAAAGCGAACACCTGGAGGAAGGAGGCGTCCCTAACTCTAGAATCATTTAAGACCAGGCTCCAGTCCAGATTACCATCTGGGGTTTGGATCTCACTCAGGGAATATCAGCCAAGAGAGGCCAAATTCCTGCAGGTACCATCGCCTCCGGGTGTATGTAAAATTGCAAGGAGGAAAGCGGGGTGCATGGGTGTGGGAATGTGAGGGTCTTGGTCTTATATTGTCTAGCCCATTCTACTAATAGACCCCTCCAGAGTGGTGAGAGGGAGGAGACACTTGGTGAACACGGGGATAAGCCCCAAAGGATCCGTCTGCCTCTAATAGTAAGCAAGGAGCGCTCAGACGTACATACAGAGCATCGTATCGGGTATTAAGAAGAGATAGGCCACGAGACAGTTGAAAAGCCTCATAATATGAGCGCATATCGGGCAAACCGAATCCACCAAATCTCCTCTCCCTGGTCAGCACTGAATATGCGATTCTGGACGGTCTATTCCCCCATAGGAAGAGTGAGAAGACCCGACGAACATCTACAAAAAGGAATGCGGCAGCCAAATAGGCAATACTTGCAATAGGTACAGAAGTTTGGGAGCTATAAAGGTTTTGAGGTAATTCCTCTTTCCGAACCAGGAGAGGAACGGAAGCTTCAGGGACTGTAGGTGTTTCCTGATAGATGAGAGCAAGGGGGCATAGTTAAGGGCGAACAGGTCCTTCGCCTGAGCAGATACATGGACTCCCAAGAAAACTATGTCTCTAGAGGCCCATTGAAAGGGGGTGGATCTTTGAAGTGTTAATTTCACCGAGTTTGGGCACGTGACGTTAAGAGCCAGGGACTTACTGTAATTGATTTTGAAGTTTGAAACAAAGCCGAATTCATCAAAAAGGGTCATTAACCTAGGAAAGGATGTCTCAGGGTTGGACGTCATTATTAGCAGGTCATCTGCGAATGCGGCCGTCAAGTGGGTTTGAGAGTGGACAGTGAGGCCCTGAACAGCAGGGTCCTGCCGGATCTTACAAAGCAGAGTCTCCATAACTATAACAAAGAGAGATGGTGATAGGGGGCAACCCTGCCTCGTCCCATTGGCAATGGCAAAGGAGGGGAGAGGGTGCCATTTATCTTAAGTCTGGCAGACGGGGCTGAATACAGGGTGAAAATCGCGGCAATGAATGGGTCTGGAAAGCCAAACCTTGCCAGGGCCTGCGACATATAATGCCAGCCGACCCTGTCAAAGGCCTTCTCCGCATCAGTGCTTAACAAGGCCAAAGGCACTGAGGAGTTCCTAGCCCAATCCATGAGATGGAGCAGGCGTATTGTGTTCTCGCAGCCCTGTCTGCCCCGCACAAACCCAACCTGTTCACCATTAATAAGATCCGGCAGGATCGCCTGGATCCGTTGTGCTAATATTTTGGCCCACCACTTGACATCCGCATTCAGCAGGGAGATAGGACGGTAGCTCCCACACTGGAGAGGGTCTTTGTTCTCTTTGTGGATTATGGTTATGTGGGCTTCAAGAGACTGGGGGCAGGGAGCCACCGGATAGGAGGAAGTTGCAAAGTGTCCGGAAATGGGGGACAAAATGTCTCTAAAAGTTTTGTAATAAGATATAGGGAGACCATCAGGGCCCGGGCTTTTACCAGATGGTATGGAAGAGAGTACTTTGGCAATCTCGCGTCAGTCACTGGGGCAACCAACTGAGACGCTTGAAGGGGGCTGATAGAGGGTAGACGGAGAGTAGAGAGGAACTCCTCCGTGGCCTGTACAACGGATGGGGATCCAGGACGGTCGGTGGAGGGGAGGTTATAAAGATCAGTGTAAAATGCACAAAAAGCCTTTGCTATATCAGGGGTGGATTTGTGCTTAATGCCGTTTGCGTCTGTGATTGCAGGGATAAAGGAGTCCGAGTGCTGCTGTTTGGCCATAGCAGACATCAGCCTGTTCCCCTTGTTCCCATGGGCGTAGGCCTTAAATTTGGAGCGAAGGATAAGCTTTGCAAATTTAGCATTAAGCAAGTTTTTCAAGTCTGTCCTGGCCTCTGCCAATTCAGTGGCCACTGCCTGGGCCTGAGATTGTTTATGGGTCAGTTCCAGGTGTGAAATACGGGACAATAGAGCGTCCACCGCTTGGGAGCGCATCTTTTAACATGGGAGCCCAGGGCTATTAGTTCACCCCTGACTACCGCTTTGTGGGTTTCCCACAGGACAGAAGGAGATGGGAGGGTCGCCTGCAGCATTGAGGAGAAGAATTCAGACATAACCCGGGAGATTCTAGAGGCATTAGAAGGGTCGGCGATCAGGGTGTCATTAAGACGCCACAGCCGTTCTCTTCTGGGGAGTGCGGTCATGGAGATGCGGAGAAGGACAGGGGCATGATCGGATAGCGTAATGTTACCTATCTTCGTCTCTAACACCTGGGGCACATGGGTGGAGGAGAGGAAGATATAATCCAGTCTGTGGAAAGAGGATTTAGCATTAGAATAAAAGGTGTAATCCCGGCTGGTGGGATGCATAGTGCGCCAAACATCAACAACCTGCAATCTTTTCAACGCGGTCCGCAGACGGCGCAAAAGCTTATGGGACAATTCGGATCTCTGGGTGGATGAGTCGATGACTGGCTCAAGTGCGACATTGAAGTCGCCACCCAATATAAGCATCCCCTCAGTGAAGGTGGATAACTGTGCTAGGGTCTGAACGAGCCAAGGGATCTGACCCCTATTGGGGGCGTATATGTTGGCTAGGGTGACAGGCGTATCAGCGATGTGACCCTTCACAAACAGGAAGCGACCGTCTGTGTCCGAGAGCACAGCAGAGTGCTTAAAGGGCAAACGCTTGTGAATGGCCACACTGACACCCCTGCATGCTGAGGCGTAAGAGCTATGGAACCATTGCGGGAACAGTTTAGGGGACAGTTTAGGAAGCTTTCCTGTCTTAAAATGAGTTTCTTGGAGAAAAGCGATGGAAACATCATCTTTCTGTAGCAGTGATAACACCTGAGACCTCTTACATGGCTCGTTCAGACCCTTGGCATTCAGCGAGGCAATTACAACAGAAGCCATGACATAAACACGGAAGGGCAGTCAGCCCCCAGCATAGAAATGGCAGATCTGGAGAGGGGTGGATGGAGTAGAGAGGCGGGGGAGGGGAGGAGGGAAAGAGGGGAAGGTAAGAGAAAATCACAGGACATAACAAATAAAACACAAGCAGCAGGTAAATAACAGGGAGCACGTGGTCCCACCCAGCAGCTGACATGGTGGAGATCCTTTCTCATAGCGGCTGTCAGCCGGGATCTGTCAGGGGGCTCTTGTGGGACCATAAGAGGTTCTAAGAGAGGGAGTAGGGGAGATGGAGTAATCAGTGTCATTACCAACAGAAAGGCAAACATGTAACCCCAGCAGAAATTAGAAAGCTAACTATGCAGCATAACTGATCAATGCTGGTAAACAGGAATCCGGATCAGAACCCAAAGCCCGGAACCGTGGGGCAGTGGGCCAAGATCCGTGCGACGCCAGAAACAGACCTTATATAGACAATAATCAGCTTAAACATAACAGGTATAGACTATCTCGCCTGGGACAGGAAGAAGTCTCATGGCTGTAAATTCAACAGTGAGCGAACATGAGGGAGTCACCCTCTCCTAGTGCAAAAGTCATGTTATGGCGACATGTGGACGATTCTTTCCCGCTTTTCTGACTTAGTAGGGAGGCCTGGTGCCATGAGTCCACGCATGGGGGAGAGGGCAAGGGATCTCCCTGGTCGGCTGGCATCCATGAGGGCATATCAATGGGTGTAATCCCAAGAGGGCCCCATATGGCTTTAAGGTCCTCCGGGGTCCGCACCGTATACTGCTTGCCGTTTTTAGGATGGCCAGGCCGAAGGGGTATAACCACCGGAATGGGGTGGCTGAGGCTTTGAGAGCCTCCAGGAGTGGCCGTATAACGCGCCGCTTGGCTAAGGTGGAAGGGGCCAGATCCTGAAAAAACAAGATGGGTGCCTCACCATACATGATGCGGTCGACTTCTCTACCCGCTTTGAGAAGCGCAGCCGTGTCCACATAACTGAGTATGCCACACACCACGTCCCTTGGAGGTTCAGATGGTTTGGGTTTAGGCCGTAGGGCCCGATGAATGCGCTCAATCGTGATAGTCGCAGCCCGGTCCGGGCCCAGCAGGGTGGAGAAGATCTCACGTGCTGCCGAATGTAGTGCTTCCACTGCAATCGATTCAGGTAGGCCGCGGATGCGGAGGTTTCGCCGCCGCCCCGATTCTCCTGGTCTTCAATGCGAAGCAGGGCATCGTTGAGAAGATCTCTATGCGCTTGTAAGGCCACACAAGTCTGCCCCTCATGTTTCATGATAGCTTCTTGCGCAAGTTCCAGGGACACCACTCGGTGTCCAATATGGCGGAGGTCCTCCTTTATCTCCTTCAGGTCTTTTTTCAAAGGTGCCAGTGCAGATTCCAAGAGGTTTCTGAAGACAGCTGTGGAGAGGGGAGGGTTTCTGCTCCGTGGTCTGCAATCTGAGACATCTGAGGCACTGCCTGCCTCTGAACCATCCTCTGCATCAGAGTGTCCTTGTGCCATCTTGGAAACCTGTGAGGCAGGAGTTCTGGACTGTTTTTTAAGAAACCGATCCATGTCAGGTTGTTTAGAGCGAGCCCCAGTCGGCTCCTGTGCTTCAGAATGTCGATCCTTGCCTGTTTTCCCCATTTGAGCAGGGTTAGCAGCTGATAATAGGGGTTATATTAGCTGCCAGGAAGAGGAGCTCAGGAAGAAGCAGCCATGCAGCTCTGTGGCCAAGCTCCGCCCCCTCAACCATACATTCTTGTACTCCAGGGCACTTCTTTATTGAATCCTCTGTTTTTTTATTGTACCATTATTTTTGGGGGCAACACCAAGTTGAATGAACCTCTCCTCTGTCTGGGTGCCAGGGGCCGACATTTCAGCTAATCGCCTGCTGCTTTGGTGCGTGACATTACCTCTTTTTGCTGTGAAATGACCTGTCTTGGTGTCAGGGGCCTAAATAACTCAAAGTGGCTTGTTCCATTGGTGGGTAACATGATGCCTGTTTTGCTGCTATGGGACCTCTCTCCTCTGTCTGGGGGCTGGGGCCTAAATAACTCAAAGTGGCTTGTTCCATTGGTGGGTAAAATGATGCCTCTTTTGCTGCTATGGGACCTTTCTCCTCTGTCTGTTTGCCAGGGGCCTACATTTCAGATAATCTCCTGTTGCTTTGGTGGGTGACATTATTCTCTTTTTGATGTCGAATGACCTCTACTCTGTCTAGGTGTCAGGGGCCTATATTTCGTTCAATTGCTTGCTGTCTTGGTGGGAGACATTTAACTCTTTTTACTGTCAAATGACTGCCCCATTGTGTGGGTGTCAGGGGCCTATATGTCGTTTAATCATTTGTTGTCTTGGTGGGAGATATTAAACTCTTTTTACTGTCAAATGACCGCCCCATTGCCGTGGGTGTCAGGGGCCTATATTTCGTTTACTTATTTGCTGTGTTGATGGGAGACATTTAACTCTTTTTACTGTCAAATGACTGCCCCATTGTGTGGGTGTCAGGGGCCTATATGTCGTTTAATCATTTGTTGTCTTGGTGGGAGATATTAAACTCTTTTTACTGTCAAATGACCGCCCCATTGCCGTGGGTGTCAGGGGCCTATATTTCGTTTACTTATTTGCTGTGTTGATGGGAGACATTTAACTCTTTTTACTGTCAAATGACTGCCCCATTGTGTGGGTGTCAGGGGCCTTTATGTCATTTAATCATTTGTTGTCTTGGTGGGAGAGATTAAACTCTTTTTACTGTCAAATGACCTCCCCATTGTGTGGGTGTCAGGGGCCTATATTTCGTTTACTTGCTTGTTGTCTTGGTGGGAGACATTTAACTCTTTTTACTGTCAAATGACTGCCCCATTGTGTGGGTGTTAGGGGCCTATATGTTGTTTAATCATTTGTTGCTTTGTTGTGTGACATTTTCCTCTTTATACTGTCAAATGAGCTCTTTATTGTCTGGTTGTCAGGGGTCTATATTTCGTTTCATCGCTTGCTGCATTGGTGGGCGATATTAAACTCTTTATACTTTCAAATGACCTCTACATTGTCTGGTTGTCAGGGACCTATATTTTGTTTCATCATCTGCTGTATTGGTGGGAGACATTAAACTCTTTTTACTGTCAAATGACCGCCCCATTGTGTGGGTGTCAGGGGCCTATATTTCGTTTAATTGCTTGCTGTCTTGGTGGGAGACATTAAACTCTTCTGGGTGTCAGGGGCCTACATAAATGATAATGGCCTGTTCCATTGCAGGTTGACCTAAGTCCTTTGTTCCTGTTACGGGACCTCTCTCCTCTTTGCGGGTGCCATGGTCCTCCTGAATTAGAAAATAAGGCCTGTGGCACTGCTGGATGAAATCAATACTGATTTAGCACGATTGTAACTCTCCTCTTTGTGGGTGCTATAGGTCTGAATCTGTGAATGAGGCCTGTGGCATTGCTGGGTGATATCAATACTGTCTTGGCGTGATTTGAACTCTCCTCTTTGTGGGTCCCTTGGGCCTGAATGTTTGAATAAGGCCATTGGCCCTGCAGGCAGACATGAATCCTTCTTGGCTGTGATGTGAACTTCAACTCCCATGTATGTTGCCATGGCCCTGAGTCTGTGAATGAGGCCTGTGGCACTGCAGACAGACATAAATCCTTTTTGGCTGTGATGAGAACTTCAACTACTATAGCATTCCCACCTGATGCCACCCCAACCTCCTATTCCACCTGCTCCTCCAAGTTGTCAATTGATATTGGATAATTTTTATTTATTTTATTTTATTTTAAGTCATTTCCCTATCCACATTTGTTTGCAGGGGATTTGCCTACATTTTGATGCCTTTTGCAGCCCTCTAGCCCTTTCCTGGGCTATTTTACAGCCTTTTTAGTGCCCAAAAGTTCAGGTCCCTATCGACTTCAACGGGGTTCGGGTTCGGGGTCGCCCGAACTTCTCGAACCCGAACATCCAGGTATTCGCTCAACTCTAGTTGTCAGAGTCCCCCATTTCTCAGCTTTGCAAAGTTGGGTAGCCTAAAACTATTGCAATAATTCAGCTGCTGAAGCCATAAGGTCCTTTGCAGACGAGCGTGTCAGGATTATGTCCGAACGCATTGCAGATGCGTTCAGTGAAAACTGCGCGATTTCGCAAACAAAGTCATTCAGTTTTGTTTGCGATCGCCTTCAGTTGTTCAGTTTTTATTGTGCGGGTGCAATGCGATTTACTGCGTTTGCACGCGAGTGTTAAAAACTGAATGTGTACAAACAACATCTCTTAGCAACTATCCGTGAAAATCGCATCCGCAAGCAAGATTTTCACGCAACACCATTCCCTTCTATTGGGCCAGCATTGCGTGAAAATTGCAGAATATAGAATATGCTGCGATTTTCACGCATCGCAAAAGTGATCCGTGAAACCCACCGCTCACGTACACAGACGCTTTTAAATGAATGGGTCCGGATTCGATGTGGGCGCAATGTGTTCGCATATACGCATTGTACCTGCGTGGAATTCTCTCTCGTGTGAAAGGGGCCTAATGGTATGCCCTTATGGGAAGTAAATTGCAGAGAAAATCTGCATTGGATCCATGGAAGAATCAGTGGCAAAATCTGCATCAGGTATGCAGGTTTAATGTGGATTTTGTGGTGGATTTGCTTTGGATTTCACTCTATGCAGTGCAAAGGGTGAAATCCACAGTGGATATCTGTAGTATAAATTGACATGCTGCAGATTTAAAGTAAAATTCTGCACAGATTTTGCATGGATGAGATTTGTGGCACACCCACTTTGCTTCTGCTGTAAAATGCTACAGATTTTCTGCCCTCAATCCTGCCGCAAAATATCTGCAGTGTATATGTCCAGTGTGAATGATCCCTTACAGGAAGGAGTCACAGTGAGCTACAATATGACCACTAAAATATTCAGAGGTAGATTTCTTTATAAAAAGTGATGACACAACTGGCACATTCCTGGACTAAATCTCACTGCACAACATAGATTCACTTAATGTAATGCCTTATTCACACTTCAGTGTTTTGGTCAGTGATTTCCATCAGTGATTGTGAGCCAAAACCAGTATTGGAGCCTCCACAGACATAAGGTATAAGGGAAAGATCTGAACCCGTTCTGTGTTTAGAGCCGCACCTGGTTTTGGATCAAAATCCCTGGTGGAAATCACTGACCAAACACTGACTGTGTGAATGATGCATTAACCACTTTAGGACCACAGGTTTATACCCCCCAAGTGACCAGGCCCTTTTTTTACAAATCGGCACTTCACAACTTTAACGGTTTATTGATCGGTCATGCAACTTGGCACCCAAATTAATTTTACCTCCTTTTCTTCTCACAAATACAGCTTTATTTTGGTGGTATTAGATTGCTGCTGGCATTTTTCATTTTTCTGATATTAAACAAAAAAGACCCCAATTTTCTCAAAAAAAGTGTATTTTTAACTTTTTCTGGTAAAATTGTTCAAAAATAATTAAATTTCTGTACAAGTTTGTGTCAGAATTTATTGTACTACATGTCTTTGATAAAAAAAAATCCAATAAGTGTATATGGTTTGCGCAAAAGTTATAGCGTTTAAAAACTATGGTACAAAAAAGTGAATTTCCGCATTTTGAAGCAGCTCTGACTTTCTGAGCACCTGTCATGTTTCTTCAGGTGCTAGATTGCCAGGATAGTATAAATACCCCCTAAATGACACCATTTTAGAAAGAAGTCAACCCAAAGTATTCGCGGAGGGGCATTGTGAGTTCATGTATCATTTAATTTTTTTCACAAGTTAGCAGAAAATGACTTCTGGCAAAAAAAAAAAAATCTCCCACAGACTCACTATTCCCTCAGTGAATACCTTAGGGTGTCTACTTTCTGAAAATGGGGTCATTTGTGGGGTGTGTTTACTGTTATGGTATGTTGGGCGGGGCTAAATTGTGAGCAGCCCTGTAAAGCCTAAAGGTACTCATTGGACTTTCCGCCCTTTACGCTCCTAGGCTGCAAAAAGTGGCACACATGTGGTATCGCCGTACTCAGAAGAAGTAGGGCAATGTGTTTTGGGGTGTATTTTACATATACCCATGCTGGGTGAGAGAAATATCTCTGTAATTTGACAACTTTGTATAAAAAATTGAAAAAGTTGTCATTTACAGAGATATTCTCTCACCTAGCATGGGTATATGTAAAATACACCCCAAACACATTGCCCTACTCTCATGATCTGGCGATACCATGTGTGACACTTTTAGCGACCAAGATGCGTCAAAGGATTTCACAGGGCATTTTTACGCATTTAGATTACAAACGACTTCTCACGCTTTAGTGGCCCCTAATATGCCAGGGCAGTATAAATACCCCACAAGTGACCCCATTTTAGAAAGAAGACACCCCAAGGTATTCCTTGAGGGAATGGCGAGTTCATAGAAGATAGTTTTTTGGTACAAGTTAGCGGAAATTGAATTTTTTTCTTCTTTTTTTTCTTACAAAGTCTCAAATTCCACTAACTTGTGACAAAAATAAAAATTTACATGAACTCACCATACCCTCACGGAATACCTTGGGTGTTTTCTTTCTAAAATGGGGTCACTGTGGGGTATTTATACTGCCCTGGCATTTTAGGGGTCTCTAATACATGAGAAGAAGTCTGGAATCCAAATGCGTAAAAATGCCCTGTGAAATCCTAAAGATACTCATTGGAATTCGGGCCCCTTGTCTTGACTGCAAAGAAGTGATCACAAATGTGGTATCGCCGTACTCGGGAGAAGTAGGGCAATGTGTTTTGGGGTGTATTTTTACATAAACCCATGCTGGGTGAGAGAAATATCTCTGTAAATGACAACTTTTTAAAAATTTTATACAAAGTTGTCAATTTACAGAGATATTTCTCTCAACCAGCATGGGTATATGTAAAATACACACCAAAACACATTGCCCTACTTCTCCTGAGTGCGGCAATACCACATGAGCCAAGATGCCCAAAGGGGCCCGAATTCTAATGAGTACCTTTTAGGAGGGCATTTTTAGGCATTTGGATTCCAGACTTCTTCTCACGCTTTAGGACCCCTAAAATGCCAGGGCAGTATAAATACCCCACATGTGACCCCATTTTGGAAAGAAGACACCCCAAGGTAATCCGTAAGGGGCATGGCGAGTTCATAGAAGATTTTTTTTTTTGGCACAATTTAGCGGAAATTGATTTTCTTTTGTTTTTTCTCACAAAGTCTCCCTTTCTGCAAACTTGTGCCAAAAAGTTAAATCTTTCATGGACTCAATATGCCCTTCAAGGAATACCTTGGGGTGTCTACTTTCCGAAATGGGGTCATTTGTAGATGTTTGTACTGCCCTGGCATTTGAGGGTCTCCGCAATCATTACATGTATGGCCAGCATTAGGAGTTTCTGCTATTTTCCTTATATTGAGCATACGGGTAACGAGATTCTTTTTTTTCTGTTCAGCCTCTGGGCTGAAAAAATAAATGAACGGCACAGATTTCTTCATTCGCATCAATCAATGTGGATGAAAAAATCTCTGCCAAAAAATATGCAAAAAAAAAAAGAGGGGAAAGGACATAGGAGTGCTTGCGAAGTAAGGCCCCATTCACACGTCCGCAAAAATGTCCCTATCTATTCCGCAATTCTGTGGAATAGATGCGGACCCATTCAGTGTGAATGGTGCTGGCGGTGATGCGGAGAGCACACTATGTGCTCTCCGCATCAGCATTTGCGGAGCTGTGGCCGCAAACTTCCGAGTTTCGGCCACGAAACATCCGGCCGCAGCTCCGCAAAAGAAGAGCATGTCCTATTCTTGTTCGCAGCCTGCGGACAAGAATAGGAATCTCTATGGAGAGTGCCGGCATGGTGTGCTGCGGATCCGCAATTTGCAGGTCCGCAGCACACCACGGACGTGTGAATGGACCCTAAAGCTGCGATCGCTAATAAAGATCTAAAAAGCTCAAAAGTGATCTTTAAAGCGCCGCAGCGATTTTACTGGTGTTTTTGCAGTGATCAAAAATAATAATTTCTGTCACTGAGGTGGGGCGGACTGAACGCAAGTGTGCGCACAAGATCAGGCCTGATCGGGCGAACACTGTGTTTTTGTAGAGCCTAAGGTGACCCTAATGTACTGATATAGGTCTGATTGCGATCAGTCTTGATCACTTACAGATACTATATAGTACTAGTGCTGATTAGCGACAGCGATGACGCTAATCAGCGACTAATCAGTGACTGCGGTGCGGTGGGCTGGGCGCTAACTACCTAACAAGTAGCTAACTAACTGGCGGTGATAAGGGACCCTTAGGCCCCGTTCACGCGTCAGCAATTCTGTTCCACATTTTGCGGAACGGAATTGAGGACCCATTCATTTCTATGGGGACAGTCTTTGTCCTGCTCGGATCCGGATTTGTGGATCTGCACTTCCAGGTCCGCAAAAATATAGAACATGTCATATTCTTGTCCGCAATTGCGGACAAGAAAAGGCATTTTCTATATAGTTCTGGCAATGTGCGGATCCGCAAAATGCAGAAAGCACATTGCCGGTGTCCGTGTTTTGCGGATCCGTGGATCCGTGGATCCGCAAAACACATACGGACATCTGAATGGAGCCTTACAGGGCGGTGATCAATGACATGGGGGTGACAGGGGGTGATCAGGGAGTTAATATGGGGTGATCATGGGTTAATAAGGGGTTAATAAGGAACAGGGGGTGGGGGTTGGTTTGTGGTGATTGGTGCACGTACATAGCTGCCTGTGTCCTCTGGTGGTCCCAAGCAAAAGGAACCACCAGAGCAGCGGGCAGCAGGCATATCAGACACTGTTTTCAAAACAGCATCTGATATGCGATTTGGATGCGATTTACTGACATCTACAGCCTGCCAGCGCATGATCAGCACTGGCAGGCTGTAGACTAAGTTCTAACCTGTGGGGCTGCGGGTCTCGCGGGATGATGCCGATAGGCGTGATCGAGACCTGAGAGAACAACCTCCCGCACGGCTTTCGGCGTTAGTGTGATGGGAGGTGGTTAAGTGAGACATGTGGAAGTGAAAGGTGTTAACCACCATTCAAATATGTTTGAGCCTTCCCCCATTGACACCATCTGCTCATGGTAATTGAATGCTTATATATCCATTGGTCCCCAAGGTTATAGACTAATTGAAAATGATTCATTTTGCTAATAGGAAAAGTAATAAATAATCAAGTAAAATAAATTGGGTAAGAGAATTTAAGCTACTGTACATAAAAGAAAAAGGTGAGAGCAAATAATAATAAAAGTGATAAAAGCAAAGAAATTGAGGGCAAGATCATCAAGATCATCTGCCTTTAGATGAAGAAGCTTCAAAAGGAAGAAACATATTATTTTTCTAAAAATAAACAAAATAAACACAAATTTAAAGTGTCTGCCAGAAAAAACTTTTAATACCTTTAATGATTATGTTACATAAAAGATAAGTGAAGATTATTAATCTGATATTCACACCACTCAGTCAGTTATTGAGTGGCTGAAGTGTCTTCATCCTGATTTCAGGAGCAGTGACATAATTTATTAGAATACCTTCTGTAACTGAGACAGGAGAGGAGACGATATTTTAAAACTACACATTACTAGAGATGGCCTGAAGTATTCGCCGGCGAACATAGCTTGTTCGCGTCCACCGCGGCGGGTGAACATATTCGATGTTCGCCGCTATACTTTATCATTGAGTAAACTTTGACCCTGTACCTCACAGTCAGCAGACCCATTCCAACCAATCAGCATACCCTCCCTCCCAGACCCTCCCACCTCCTATCTAAACGCAAGAAGAGCATCCACCTTAGATTCATTCTGAAGCTGCAGTGTTAGTAATTGTAAATCGCAATGCGATTAATATAACCTGTATTATTCGCATTGCGATTACAACTTAGATCTGAGTTCCATATAGTTGTATTGCTCGAATATAACGAAGATAACGAATATAGCACTATATTCTCAATCTTCATTATATTCTAGCAATACAACAACCATTAGGAACTCAGATCTAACTTATCGCAATGCGATTAATATAACCTGCATTAATCGCATTGCGAATTCAACTTAGAGCTGAGTTTCTAATGATTGTTGTATTGCTAGAATATACGTTATATTCTAGCAATACAACCATTTGGAACTCAGCTCTAAGTTGTAATCGCAATGTGAATAATACTTGCAATTATTAATCGCTTTCGAATCCATTTGATGGCTCTATTTGATTGTATATGATGGTTGACTATGACTACCACCAACGTTCTGCTGCCTCCAAAGCAAGATATCTGAACCCCTGAGGGGCCATTTTGGCGTATTTGATAGAAAACGCATCAAAAACGCATGTGTGTTTTTGTAATTTTTTCATTTTTTATTAAATTTTTTTGTGTATTTTACCACATTTGGTTGCATATTTACATTTGGTATAGGCAAATATGGTAGTCTAGATCATGTGTCTATACCAAAACCTAGGATCATTGTTTGACAGCATATTTTCTAAGCCATGTAGCTGAATATAGATTTGGGAAGAGTAATGATCTAGACCTGTGTTTCCCAACCAATGTGCCTCCAGCTGTTGCAAAAATACAACTCCCAGCATGCCTGCGATGTTCGGTCCACCCCCTATCATTGAGTAAACTTTGACCCTCTACCTCACAGTCAGCAGACACATTCCAGCCAATCAGCATATCCTCCCTCCCATCTCCTGGATAGCATCCATTTTAGATT
Organism: Bufotes viridis; assembly: GCA_033119425.1. Lineage (NCBI taxonomy): Eukaryota > Metazoa > Chordata > Amphibia > Anura > Bufonidae > Bufotes > Bufotes viridis. Next base: position 260,248,136 of record CM065593.1, read on the forward strand.
TATTCGGAAGCTGCAGTCTTAGTGAGAGGAGGGACAGTGTAGTTGCTGCTGATTTAATAGAGAAATAGATAGCCAGGCTAGTGTATTCAGTGTCCACTCCAGTCCTGAAAGACTCATCAGATCTCTGCTGTAAGGACAGCGTCCTGACAGCACCCCAAAAAGCCCTTTTTAGGGCTAGTACATCAGTCTCCCTCCTACCTCCTATCAAAAAGCAAGGACGGCATCCATCTTAGATTCATTCTGAAGCTGCAGTGTTAGTAGTTGTAATCGCAATGCGATTAATATAACCTGTATTAATCGCATTGCGAATTCAACTTAGAGCTGGGTTCCTAATGGTTGTATTGCTTGAATATAATTAAAATTGAGAATATAGCGCTATATTCTCAATCTTTGTTATATTCTAGCAATACAACCATTAGAACCCAGCTCTAAGTTGATTCAGCAATGCGATTAATACAGGTTATATTAATCCCATTGCGAATTAAACTAGATCTGAGTTCTTAATGGTTGTTGTATTGCTAGAATATAAAGAAGATTGAGAATATAGTGCTATATTCTCAATCTTCGTTCTAGCAATACAACCATTAGGAACCCAGCTCTAAGGTTCATTCGCAATGCGATTAATATAACCTGTATTAATCGCATTGTGATTACAACTTACCACACTCTACGTCAACTACGTAATTTTCCATGGGAGTTTTGCCATGGATCCACCTCCGGCATGCCACAGTCCAGGTGTTAGTCCCCTATAAACAACTTTTCCATCACTATTGTGGCCAGAAAGAGTCCCTGGGGGTTTTAAAATTCGCCTGTCTATTGAAGTCTATGGCGGTTCGCACTGTTCGCATGTTTGCGAACACTTGCGGAAGTTTGCGTTCGCCGTACGCGAACGGAAAAATTTATGTTCGCGACATCACTTTACATTACATGTATTAAACCCTTTAATAAAAAATTACATACAGTATTTGTATGTTAAAGCAGTATGGAGTGGGATCACAAGCTGAACCTGCTTGATATGTGGTGGTTGCCAGTCGTGTAATATCGCTGACTCCCAGCCATAAGAACAGGGATCAGAGGTAACTCTGATCCTAATCATTTAACCCCTCAGATGCTCTGATCAATAACAATTGTGGCATCTAAAATGTTAGAAAGAGGAAGGGGAGTTCCGTTGTGTTTATTTTTGGGGGCTTCAACTATCCAGGTATATACTGGAAAACTGAATCCTGTAGATCTCATAAAGGAAACAGGTTCTTGGCAATAACCGAAGACAATTTCCTTTCCCTAATAGTTCAGGATCTGACTAGAGGAATGGCCTATCTTCAAAGTATGCAGGGAAACACACACGCACAGTGAGCCCTAACTGAATCCAACCTGCTTTCCCTGCCTACTTGCAGTGAAGGCCCTAAGTGGCACGTCTGCAACTGGTTGATGTTCCCTGTATTGCCAAAGTCCAAGACAGACAGATACTGAATGCAACCGCAAAGAGAAGGATCTTACGGAAATCGGTCAAAGACAGAAGGACAATACAGTACAAAATCAGAGAATGGAAGGTAGTCAAAGTAGCCAAGTCAAAGTCAAAACCAGATGGGTATCACGGTGCAGAATCACAAGACAGAGGGAGGAAAAAGGCAAGCTGAGGTCAATATAACAAGCAATCCAAATGTGCAGACAGAAGCGGGAGCACAGCAAGGGGATAAACCAATAACTGGAAATGGTGTATTGCCAGCAGGGAATTTAAATAGAGTGCCAAGTCCCTGGATCAGAACCTGATAGGTCCAGGGACCCAGCGCCCATTGGACCAGAACACCAGCAACCTACACATAGTCAGGCTAAACAGTCTCACAGCCTGCCTTCATAACACACAGCTAATACTGATAACAACTTAATAATTGCACCAGATCTAAACAAGCATTCATGCACTGCAGTGAGGAGGTGAGTGAGCGCTCCGTTGCCATGGACGGTCGTGTCTAAAGGGGGTATGGTATGGTTTGGCAGTGCATTGGGGAGGAGGGAGGCGTGTCTGAAACAGTGTGTCTGACAGAGAGCGCCCATGCCCGAGCCCAAGGCCGGGGCCCTGGAGCCTGGACAGGTGAGATAGTGACACATCCATACTTATATTAACTAGTAGACCTGACAGAACAACAGACATTCAGGTAGGTGGAAAACTGGGTAGTGTTGAGCGAACAGTTCGAGCATCTTTCGGGTTCGTACCGAATTTTGGGGTGTCGGGACACGGGCGAAACCTGACATTTTCAAAAAGTTCGGGTCCGTTGTTCGGCGATTTCTTCCCGCTTTCTGAAGGGCTGCACAGCAGCCAATCAGCTAGCGTTTTACTTCTTGCCCTATTAGCCCATCACAGCCATGCCTACTAATGGCATGGCTGTGATTAACCAAGTGCAGCATGTGACCCAGCCTCTATTTAAGCTGGAGTCACGTAGTGCCGCACGTCACACTGTTCTGATTAGTGTAGGAGAGAACGCAGCTTCTGTGAGGTCGAGATAAGGCAGGGAAAAGTCAGCAACAGCACCTAATGAACGGATCGATCTACAGCTGTGAATGATTGAACTTCTGCTAGTTACTTGCTCACTGGTTTTTAGGCTGCACAGAGCGTTTTTCTGTCACTTATTTTCTGGGTTGATCGGCGGCCATTTTGTGACTTGTGGTGCACCAGAAGAATCTGCCACCAAGTCCATCAATCCATCAATACTAGTTTTTTTTTGCTATATTCAACATCAGGGGCTTGGTTGTGCTAATTGTCACCCCTAGAAACTCAGGATAGCAATTTCTATATTTTATTAAGGGGTTAAATACAATTGCCCAAATACCAATCCCTAAATCTGGTGTTCCAGCTTTGGCTAGACAAGTATAATACTGTCTGCTGTCTTGGTGGGAGACATTAAACTCTTCTGGGTGTCAGGGGCCTACATAAATGATAATGGCCTGTTCCATTGCAGGTTGACCTAAGTCCTTTGTTCCTGTTACGGGACCTCTCTCCTCTTTGCGGGTGCCATGGTCCTCTGAATTAGAAAATAAGGCCTGTGGCACTGCTGGATGAAATCAATACTGATTTAGCACGATTGTAACTCTCCTCTTTGTAGGTGCTATAGGTCTGAATCTGTGAATGAGGCCTGTGGCATTGCTGGGTGATATCAATACTGTCTTGGCGTGATTTGAACTCTCCTCTTTGTGGGTCCCTGGGCCTGAATGTTTGAATAAGGCCATTGGCCCTGCAGGCAGACATGAATCCTTCTTGGCTGTGATGTGAACTTCAACTCCCATGTATGTTGCCATGGCCCTGAGTCTGTGAATGAGGCCTGTGGCACTGCAGACAGACATAAATCCTTTTTGGCTGTGATGAGAACTTCAACTACTATAGCATTCCCACCTGATGCCACCCCAACCTCCTATTCCACCTGCTCCTCCAAGTTGTCAATTGATATTGGATAATTTTTATTTATTTTATTTTTATTTTAAGTCATTTCCCTATCCACATTTGTTTGCAGGGATTTGCCTACATTTTGATGCCTTTTGCAGCCCTCTAGCCCTTTCCTGGGCTATTTTACAGCCTTTTTAGTGCCCAAAGTTCAGGTCCCTATCGACTTCAACGGGGTTCGGGTTCGAGGTCGCCCGAACTTCTCGAACCCGAACATCCAGGTATTCGCTCAACTCTAGTTGTCAGAGTCCCCCATTTCTCAGCTTTGCAAAGTTGGGTAGCCTAAAACTATTGCAATAATTCAGCTGCTGAAGCCATAAGGTCCTTTGCAGACGAGCGTGTCAGAGATTATGTCCGAGCGCATTGCAGATGCGTTCAGTGAAAACTGCGCGATTTCGCAAACAAAGTCATTCAGTTTTGTTTGCGATCGCCTTCAGTTGTTCAGTTTTTATTGTGCGGGTGCAATGCGATTTACTGCGTTTTGCACGCGAGTGTTAAAAAACTGAATGTGTACAAACAACATCTCTTAGCAACTATCCGTGAAAATCGCATCCGCAAGCAAGATTTTCACGCAACACCATTCCCTTCTATTGGGCCAGCATTGCGTGAAAATTGCAGAATATAGAATATGCTGCGATTTTCACGCATCGCAAAAGTGATCCGTGAAACCCACCGCTCACGTACACAGACGCTTTTAAATGAATGGGTCCGGATTCGATGTGGGCGCAATGTGTTCGCATATACGCATTGTACCTGCGTGGAATTCTCTCTCGTGTGAAAGGGGCCTAATGGTATGCCCTTATGGGAAGTAAATTGCAGAGAAAAATCTGCATTGGATCCATGGAAGAATCAGTGGCAAAATCTGCATCAGGTATGCAGGTTTAATGTGGATTTTGTGGTGGATTTGCTTTGGATTTCACTCTATGCAGTGCAAAGGGTGAAATCCACAGTGGATATCTGTAGTATAAATTGACATGCTGCAGATTTAAAGTAAAATTCTGCACAGATTTTGCATGGATGAGATTTGTGGCACACCCACTTTGCTTCTGCTGTAAAATGCTACAGATTTTCTGCCCTCAATCCTGCCGCAAAATATCTGCAGTGTATATGTCCAGTGTGAATGATCCCTTACAGGAAGGAGTCACAGTGAGCTACAATATGACCACTAAAATATTCAGAGGTAGATTTCTTTATAAAAAGTGATGACACAACTGGCACATTCCTGGACTAAATCTCACTGCACAACATAGATTCACTTAATGTAATGCCTTATTCACACTTCAGTGTTTTGGTCAGTGATTTCCATCAGTGATTGTGAGCCAAAACCAGTATTGGAGCCTCCACAGACATAAGGTATAAGGGAAAGATCTGAACCCGTTCTGTGTTTAGAGCCGCACCTGGTTTTGGATCAAAATCCCTGGTGGAAATCACTGACCAAACACTGACTGTGTGAATGATGCATTAACCACTTTAGGACCACAGGTTTATACCCCCAAGTGACCAGGCCCTTTTTTACAAATCGGCACTTCACAACTTTAACGGTTTATTGATCGGTCATGCAACTTGGCACCCAAATTAATTTTACCTCCTTTTCTTCTCACAAATACAGCTTTATTTTGGTGGTATTAGATTGCTGCTGGCATTTTTCATTTTTCTGATATTAAACAAAAAGACCCCAATTTTCTCAAAAAAGTGTATTTTTAACTTTTTCTGGTAAAATTGTTCAAAAATAATTAAATTTCTGTACAAGTTTGTGTCAGAATTTATTGTACTACATGTCTTTGATAAAAAAAAATCCAATAAGTGTATATGGTTTGCGCAAAAGTTATAGCGTTTAAAAACTATGGTACAAAAAAGTGAATTTCCGCATTTTGAAGCAGCTCTGACTTTCTGAGCACCTGTCATGTTTCTTCAGGTGCTAGATTGCCAGGATAGTATAAATACCCCCTAAATGACACCATTTTAGAAAGAAGTCAACCCAAAGTATTCGCGGAGGGGCATTGTGAGTTCATGTATCATTTAATTTTTTTTTCACAAGTTAGCAGAAAATGACTTCTGGCAAAAAAAAAAAAAATCTCCCACAGACTCACTATTCCCCTCAGTGAATACCTTGGGGTGTCTACTTTCTGAAAATGGGGTCATTTGTGGGGTGTGTTTACTGTTATGGTATGTTGGGCGGGGCTAAATTGTGAGCAGCCCTGTAAAGCCTAAAGGTACTCATTGGACTTTCCGCCCCTTTACGCTCCTAGGCTGCAAAAAAGTGGCACACATGTGGTATCGCCGTACTCAGAAGAAGTAGGGCAATGTGTTTTGGGGTGTATTTTTACATATACCCATGCTGGGTGAGAGAAATATCTCTGTAATTTGACAACTTTGTATAAAAAAATTGAAAAAGTTGTCATTTACAGAGATATTCTCTCACCTAGCATGGGTATATGTAAAAATACACCCCAAAACACATTGCCCTACTTCTCATGAGTACGGCGATACCACATGTGTGACACTTTTTTGCGGCCAAGATGCGCAAAGGATTTCACAGGGCATTTTTACGCATTTAGATTACAAACGACTTCTCACGCTTTAGTGGCCCCTAATATGCCAGGGCAGTATAAATACCCCACAAGTGACCCCATTTTAGAAAGAAGACACCCCAAGGTATTCCTTGAGGGGAATGGCGAGTTCATAGAAGATAGTTTTTTTTGGTACAAGTTAGCGGAAATTGAATTTTTTTTTCTTCTTTTTTTTTTCTTACAAAGTCTCAAATTCCACTAACTTGTGACAAAAAATAAAAATTTACATGAACTCACCATACCCCTCACGGAATACCTTTGGGTGTTTTCTTTCTAAAATGGGGTCACTTGTGGGGTATTTATACTGCCCTGGCATTTTAGGGGTCTCTAATACATGAGAAGAAGTCTGGAATCCAAATGCGTAAAAATGCCCTGTGAAATCCTAAAGATACTCATTGGAATTCGGGCCCCTTGTCTTGACTGCAAAAAAGTGTCACAAATGTGGTATCGCCGTACTCGGGAGAAGTAGGGCAATGTGTTTTGGGGTGTATTTTTACATAAACCCATGCTGGGTGAGAGAAATATCTCTGTAAATGACAACTTTTTAAAAAATTTTATACAAAGTTGTCAATTTACAGAGATATTTCTCTCAACCAGCATGGGTATTTGTAAAAATACACACCAAAACACATTGCCCTACTTCTCCTGAGTGCGGCAATACCACATGAGCCAAGATGCCCAAAGGGGCCCGAATTCTAATGAGTACCTTTTAGGAGGGCATTTTTAGGCATTTGGATTCCAGACTTCTTCTCACGCTTTAGGACCCCTAAAATGCCAGGGCAGTATAAATACCCCACATGTGACCCCATTTTGGAAAGAAGACACCCCAAGGTAATCCGTAAGGGGCATGGCGAGTTCATAGAAGATTTTTTTTTTTGGCACAATTTAGCGGAAATTGATTTTCTTTTGTTTTTTCTCACAAAGTCTCCCTTTCTGCAAACTTGTGCCAAAAAGTTAAATCTTTCATGGACTCAATATGCCCTCAAGCGAATACCTTGGGGTGTCTACTTTCCGAAATGGGGTCATTTGTAGATGTTTGTACTGCCCTGGCATTTGAGGGTCTCCGCAATCATTACATGTATGGCCAGCATTAGGAGTTTCTGCTATTTTCCTTATATTGAGCATACGGGTAATGAGATTCTTTTTTCTGTTCAGCCTCTGGGCTGAAAAATAAATGAACGGCACAGATTTCTTCATTCGCATCAATCAATGTGGATGAAAAAATCTCTGCCAAAAATATGCAAAAAAAAAAGAGGGGAAAGGACATAGGAGTGCTTGCGAAGTAAGGCCCCATTCACACGTCCGCAAAAATGTCCCTATCTATTCCGCAATTCTGTGGAATAGATGCGGACCCATTCAGTGTGAATGGTGCTGGCGGTGATGCGGAGAGCACACTATGTGCTCTCCGCATCAGCATTTGCGGAGCTGTGGCCGCAAACTTCCGAGTTTCGGCCACGAAACATCCGGCCGCAGCTCCGCAAAAAAAAGAGCATGTCCTATTCTTGTTCGCAGCCTGCGGACAAGAATAGGAATCTCTATGGAGAGTGCCGGCATGGTGTGCTGCGGATCCGCAATTTGCAGGTCCGCAGCACACCACGGACGTGTGAATGGACCCTAAAGCTGCGATCGCTAATAAAGATCTAAAAAGCTCAAAAGTGATCTTTAAAGCGCCGCAGCGATTTTACGGTGTTTTTGCAGTGATCAAAAAATAATAATTTCTGTCACTGAGGTGGGGCGGACTGAACGCAAGTGTGCGCACAAGATCAGGCCTGATCGGGCGAACACTGTGTTTTTTGTAGAGCCTAAGGTGACCCTAATGTACTGATATAGGTCTGATTGCGATCAGTCTTGATCACTTACAGATACTATATAGTACTAGTGCTGATTAGCGACAGCGATGACGCTAATCAGCGACTAATCAGTGACTGCGGTGCGGTGGGCTGGGCGCTAACTACCTAACAAGTAGCTAACTAACTGGCGGTGATAAGGGACCCTTAGGCCCCGTTCACGCGTCAGCAATTCTGTTCCACATTTTGCGGAACGGAATTGAGGACCCATTCATTTCTATGGGGACAGTCTTTGTCCTGCTCGGATCCGGATTTGTGGATCTGCACTTCCAGGTCCGCAAAAATATAGAACATGTCATATTCTTGTCCGCAATTGCGGACAAGAAAAGGCATTTCTATATAGTTCTGGCAATGTGCGGATCCGCAAAATGCAGAAAGCACATTGCCGGTGTCCGTGTTTTGCGGATCCGTGGATCCGTGGATCCACAAAACACATACGGACATCTGAATGGAGCCTTACAGGGCGGTGATCAATGACATGGGGGTGACAGGGGTGATCAGGGAGTTAATATGGGGTGATCATGGGTTAATAAGGGGTTAATAAGGAACAGGGGGGGTGGGGGGGTTGGTTTGTGGTGATTGGTGCACTTACATAGCTGCCTGTGTCCTCTGGTGGTCCCAAGCAAAAGGAACCACCAGAGCAGCGGGCAGCAGGCATATCAGACACTGTTTTCAAAACAGCATCTGATATGCGATTTGGATGCGATTTACTGACATCTACAGCCTGCCAGCGCATGATCAGCACTGGCAGGCTGTAGACTAAGTTCTAACCTGTGGGGCTGCGGGTCTCGCGGGATGATGCCGATAGGCGTGATCGAGACCTGAGAGAACAACCTCCCGCACGGCTTTCGGCGTTAGTGTGATGGGAGGTGGTTAAGTGAGACATGTGGAAGTGAAAGGTGTTAACCACCATTCAAATATGTTTGAGCCTTCCCCCCCATTGACACCATCTGCTCATGGTAATTGAATGCTTATATATCCATTGGTCCCCAAGGTTATAGACTAATTGAAAATGATTCATTTTGCTAATAGGAAAAGTAATAAATAATCAAGTAAAATAAATTGGGTAAGAGAATTTAAGCTACTGTACATAAAAGAAAAAGGTGAGAGCAAATAATAATAAAAGTGATAAAAGCAAAGAAATTGAGGGCAAGATCATCAAGATCATCTGCCTTTAGATGAAGAAGCTTCAAAAGGAAGAAACATATTATTTTTTTCTAAAAAATAAACAAAATAAACACAAATTTAAAGTGTCTGCCAGAAAAAAACTTTTAATACCTTTAATGATTATGTTACATAAAAGATAAGTGAAGATTATTAATCTGATATTCACACCACTCAGTCAGTTATTGAGTGGCTGAAGTGTCTTCATCCTGATTTCAGGAGCAGTGACATAATTTATTAGAATACCTTCTGTAACTGAGACAGGAGAGGAGACGATATTTTAAAACTACACATTACTAGAGATGGCCTGAAGTATTCGCCGGCGAACATAGCTTGTTCGCGTCCACCGCGGCGGGTGAACATATTCGATGTTCGCCGCTATACTTTATCATTGAGTAAACTTTGACCCTGTACCTCACAGTCAGCAGACCCATTCCAACCAATCAGCATACCCTCCCTCCCAGACCCTCCCACCTCCTATCTAAACGCAAGAAGAGCATCCACCTTAGATTCATTCTGAAGCTGCAGTGTTAGTAATTGTAAATCGCAATGCGATTAATATAACCTGTATTATTCGCATTGCGATTACAACTTAGATCTGAGTTCCATATAGTTGTATTGCTCGAATATAACGAAGATAACGAATATAGCACTATATTCTCAATCTTCATTATATTCTAGCAATACAACAACCATTAGGAACTCAGATCTAACTTATCGCAATGCGATTAATATAACCTGCATTAATCGCATTGCGAATTCAACTTAGAGCTGAGTTTCTAATGATTGTTGTATTGCTAGAATATACGTTATATTCTAGCAATACAACCATTTGGAACTCAGCTCTAAGTTGTAATCGCAATGTGAATAATACTTGCAATTATTAATCGCTTTCGAATCCATTTGATGGCTCTATTTGATTGTATATGATGGTTGACTATGACTACCACCAACGTTCTGCTGCCTCCAAAGCAAGATATCTGAACCCCTGAGGGGCCATTTTGGCGTATTTGATAGAAAACGCATCAAAAACGCATGTGTGTTTTTGTAATTTTTCATTTTTATTAAATTTTTTGTGTATTTTACCACATTTGGTTGCATATTTACATTTGGTATAGGCAAATATGGTAGTCTAGATCATGTGTCTATACCAAAACCTAGGATCATTGTTTGACAGCATATTTTCTAAGCCATGTAGCTGAATATAGATTTGGGAAGAGTAATGATCTAGACCTGTGTTTCCCAACCAATGTGCCTCCAGCTGTTGCAAAAATACAACTCCCAGCATGCCTGCGATGTTCGGTCCACCCCTATCATTGAGTAAACTTTGACCCTCTACCTCACAGTCAGCAGACACATTCCAGCCAATCAGCATATCCTCCCTCCCATCTCCTGGATAGCATCCATTTTAGATTTATTCGGAAGCTGCAGTCTTAGTGAGAGGAGGGACAGTGTAGTTGCTGCTGATTTAATAGAGAAATAGATAGCCAGGCTAGTGTATTCAGTGTCCACTCCAGTCCTGAAAGACTCATCAGATCTCTGCTGTAAGGACAGCGTCCTGACAGCACCCCAAAAAGCCCTTTTAGGGCTAGTACATCAGTCTCCTCCTACCTCCTATCAAAAAGCAAGGACGGCATCCATCTTAGATTCATTCTGAAGCTGCAGTGTTAGTAGTTGTAATCGCAATGCGATTAATATAACCTGTATTAATCGCATTGCGAATTCAACTTAGAGCTGGGTTCCTAATGGTTGTATTGCTTGAATATAATTAAAATTGAGAATATAGCGCTATATTCTCAATCTTTGTTATATTCTAGCAATACAACCATTAGGAACCCAGCTCTAAGTTGAATTCGCAATGCGATTAATACAGGTTATATTAATCCCATTGCGAATTAAACTTAGATCTGAGTTCTTAATGGTTGTTGTATTGCTAGAATATAAAGAAGATTGAGAATATAGTGCTATATTCTCAATCTTCGTTCTAGCAATACAACCATTAGGAACCCAGCTCTAAGGTTCATTCGCAATGCGATTAATATAACCTGTATTAATCGCATTGTGATTACAACTTACCACACTCTACGTCAACTACGTAATTTTCCATGGGAGTTTTGCCATGGATCCACCTCCGGCATGCCACAGTCCAGGTGTTAGTCCCCTATAAACAACTTTTCCATCACTATTGTGGCCAGAAAGAGTCCCTGGGGTTTTAAAATTCGCCTGTCTATTGAAGTCTATGGCGGTTCGCACTGTTCGCATGTTTGCGAACACTTGCGAAGTTTGCGTTCGCCGTACGCGAACGGAAAAATTTATGTTCGCGACATCACTTTACATTACATGTATTAAACCCTTTAATAAAAAATTACATACAGTATTTGTATGTTAAAGCAGTATGGAGTGGGATCACAAGCTGAACCTGCTTGATATGTGGTGGTTGCCAGTCGTGTAATATCGCTGACTCCCAGCCATAAGAACAGGGATCAGAGGTAACTCTGATCCTAATCATTTAACCCCTCAGATGCTCTGATCAATAACAATTGTGGCATCTAAAATGTTAGAAAGAGGAAGGGGAGTTCCGTTGTGTTTATTTTTGGGGGCTTCAACTATCCAGGTATATACTGGAAAACTGAATCCTGTAGATCTCATAAAGGAAACAGGTTCTTGGCAATAACCGAAGACAATTTCCTTTCCCTAATAGTTCAGGATCTGACTAGAGGAATGGCCTATCTTCAAAGTATGCAGGGAAACACACACGCACAGTGAGCCCTAACTGAATCCAACCTGCTTTCCCTGCCTACTTGCAGTGAAGGCCCTAAGTGGCACGTCTGCAACTGGTTGATGTTCCCTGTATTGCCAAAGTCCAAGACAGACAGATACTGAATGCAACCGCAAAGAGAAGGATCTTACGGAAATCGGTCAAAGACAGAAGGACAATACAGTACAAAATCAGAGAATGGAAGGTAGTCAAAGTAGCCAAGTCAAAGTCAAAACCAGATGGGTATCACGGTGCAGAATCACAAGACAGAGGGAGGAAAAAGGCAAGCTGAGGTCAATATAACAAGCAATCCAAATGTGCAGACAGAAGCGGGAGCACAGCAAGGGGATAAACCAATAACTGGAAATGGTGTATTGCCAGCAGGGAATTTAAATAGAGTGCCAAGTCCCTGGATCAGAACCTGATAGGTCCAGGGACCCAGCGCCCATTGGACCAGAACACCAGCAACCTACACATAGTCAGGCTAAACAGTCTCACAGCCTGCCTTCATAACACACAGCTAATACTGATAACAACTTAATAATTGCACCAGATCTAAACAAGCATTCATGCACTGCAGTGAGGAGGTGAGTGAGCGCTCCGTTGCCATGGACGGTCGTGTCTAAAGGGGGTATGGTATGGTTTGGCAGTGCATTGGGGAGGAGGGAGGCGTGTCTGAAACAGTGTGTCTGACAGAGAGCGCCCATGCCCGAGCCCAAGGCCGGGGCCCTGGAGCCTGGACAGGTGAGATAGTGACACATCCATACTTATATTAACTAGTAGACCTGACAGAACAACAGACATTCAGGTAGGTGGAAAACTGGGTAGTGTTGAGCGAACAGTTCGAGCATCTTTCGGGTTCGTACCGAATTTTGGGGTGTCCGGGACACGGAGCCGAAACCTGACATTTTCAAAAAAGTTCGGGTCCGTTGTTCGGCGATTTCTTCCCGCTTTCTGAAGGGCTGCACAGCAGCCAATCAGCTAGCGTTTTACTTCTTGCCCTAATAGCCCATCACAGCCATGCCTACTAATGGCATGGCTGTGATTGGCCAAGTGCAGCATGTGACCCAGCCTCTATTTAAGCTGGAGTCACGTAGTGCCGCACGTCACACTGTTCTGATTAGTGTAGGGAGAGAACGCAGCTTCTGTGAGGTCGAGATAAGGCAGGGAAAAGTCAGCAACAGCACCTAATGAACGGATCGATCTACAGCTGTGAATGATTGAACTTCTGCTAGTTACTTGCTCACTGGTTTTTAGGCTGCACAGAGCGTTTTTCTGTCACTTATTTTCTGGGTTGATCGGCGGCCATTTTGTGACTTGTGGTGCACCAGAAGAATCTGCCACCAAGTCCATCAATCCATCAATACTAGTTTTTTTTTTTGCTATATCCAACATCAGGGGCTTGGTTGTGCTAATTGTCACCCCTAGAAACTCAGGATAGCAATTTCTATATTTTATTAAGGGGTTAAATACAATTGCCCAAATACCAATCCCCTAAATCTGGTGTTCCAGCTTTGGCTAGACAAGTATAATACTGTCTGCTGTCTGGCAAAGGATAGATTATTTTCTGTGGGGAAATTCAATTGCCAAAATAGCAATACCATAAATCAGTGGTTTCAGCTGTGGCTGGCAAAATAGAATAGTGTCCGCCAAAACATATATTTCGTTCTGGGGTGAAATTAATCTGGCAAAATAGCAATACCCTGAATCTGGTGTCCCAGCTGTTGCAGGCCAGATTTCATAGTGTCTGCCAAAACATATATTTTGTTCTGGGGTGAAATTAATCTGCCAAAATAGCAATACCCTGAATCTGGTGTCCCAGCAGTTGCAGGCCACGTTTCATAGTGTCCGCCAAAACATATATTTTGTTCTGGGGTGAAATTCAATTGCCAAAATAGCAATACCATAAATCAGTGGTTTCAGCTGTGGCTGGCAAAATAGAATAGTGTCTGCCAAAACATATATTTTGTTCTGGGGTGTAATTCACTTGCCAAAATAGCAAAACCCAGAATCTGGTGTCCCAGCAGTTGCAGGCCACGTTTCATAGTGTCCGCCAAAACACATATTTTGTTCTGGGGTGAAATTCAATTGCCAAAATAGCAATACCATAAATCAGTGGTTTCAGCTGTGGCTGGCAAAATTGAATAGTGTCTGCCAAAACATATATTTTGTTCTGGGGTGAAATAAATCTGCCAAAATAACAATACCCTGAATCTGGTGTCCCAGCTGTTGCAGGCCAGGATTCATAGTGTCCGCAAAAACATATATTTTGTTCTGGGGTGACATTCAATTGCCAAAATAGCAATACCCTGAATCTGGTGTCCCAGCTGTTGCAGGCCACGTTTCATAGTGTCCGTCAAAACATATATTTTGTTCTGGAGTGAAATTCAATTGCCAAAATAGCAATACCATAAATCAGTGGTTTCAACTGTGGCTGGCAAAATAGAATAGTGTCTGCCAAAACATATATTTTGTTCTGGGGTGAAATTAATCTGCCAAAATAGCAATACCCTGAATCTGGTGTCCCAGCTGTTGCAGGCCAGATTTCATAGTGTCTGCCAAAACATATATTTTGTTCTGGGGTGAAATTAATCTGCCAAAATAACAATACCCTGAATCTGGTGTCCCAGCTGTTGCTGGCCAGGATTCATAGTGTCCGCAAAAACATATATTTTGTTCTGGGGTGACATTCAATTGCCAAAATAGCAATACCCTGAATCTGGTGTCCCAGCTGTTGCAGGCCACGTTTCATAGTGTCCGTCAAAAAATATATTTTGTTCTGGAGTGAAATTCAATTGCCAAAATAGCAATACCATAAATCAGTGGTTTCAGCTGTGGCTGGCAAAATAGAATTGTGTCCGCCAAAACATATATTTTGTTCTGGGGTGAAATTAATCTGCCAAAATATCAATACCCTGAATCTGGTGTACCAGCTGTTGCAGGCCAGGATTCATAGTCTCCGCAAAAACATATATTTTATTCTGGGGTGACATTCAATTGCCAAAATAGCAATACCCTGAATCTGCTGTCCCAGCTGTTGCAGGCCAGATTTCATAGTGTCTGCCAAAACATATATTTTATTCTGGGGTGAAATTAATCTGCCAAAATAGCAATACCCTGAATCTGGTGTCCCAGCTGTTGCAGGCCAGATTTCATAGTGTCCACCAAAACATATATTTTGTTCTGGGTTGAAATTAATCTGTCAAAATAGCAATACCCTGAATCTGGTGTCCCAGCTGTTGCAGGCCACGTTTCATAGTGTCCGTCAAAACATATATTTTGTTCTGGAGTGAAATTCAATTGCCAAAATAGCAATACCCTGAATCTGGTGTCCCAGCTGTTGCAGGCCGTGTTTCATAGTGTCTGATAAAACATATATTTTGTTCTGGGGTGAAATTCAATTGCCGAAATAGCAATACCCTGAATCTGGTGTCCCAGCAGTTGCAGGCCAGATTTCATAGTGTCGGCCAAAACAAATATTTTGTTCTGGGGTGAAATTAATCTGCCAAAATAGCAATACCCTGAATCTGGGGTCCCAGCTGTTGCAGGCCAGGATTCATAGTGTCAGCAAAAACATATATTTTGTTCTGTGGTGACATTAATTGCCAAAATAGCAATACCCTGAATCTGGTGTTCCAGTTGTTGCAGGCCAGGATTCATAGTGTCCGCAAAAACATATATTTTGTTCTGGTGTGACATTCAATTGCCAAAATAGCAATACCCTGAATCTGGTGTCCCAGCTGTTGCAGGCCAGGATTCATAGTGTCTTGCAAAACATATATTTTGTTCTGGGGTGAAATTCAATTGCCAAAATAGCAATACCCTGAATCTGGTGTCCCTGCTGTTGCAGGCCAGGATTCATAGTGTCCGCAAAAACATATATTTTGTTCTGGGGTGACATTAATTGCCAAAATAGCAATACCCTGAATCTGGTGTCCCAGCTATTGCAGGCCACGTTTCATAGTGTCCGTCAAAACATATATTTTGTTCTGGGTGACATTCAATTGCCAAAATAGCAATACCCTGAATCTGGTGTCCCAGCTGTTGCAGGCCAGATTTCATAGTGTCTGCCAAAACATATATTTTGTTCTGGGGTGAAATTAATCTGCCAAAATAGCAATACCCTGAATCTGGTGTCCCAGCTGTTGCAGGCCACGTTTCATAGCGTCCGTCAAAACATATATTTTGTTCTGGGGTGACATTCAATTGCCAAAATAGCAATACCCTGAATCTGGTGTCCCAGCTGTTGCAGGCCAGATTTCATAGTGTCTGCCAAAACATATATTTTGTTCTGGGGTGAAATTAATCTGCCAAAATAGCAATACCCTGAATCTGGTGTCCCAGCTGTTGCAGGCCAGATTTCATAGTGTCTGCCAAAACATATATTTTGTTCTGGGGTGAAATTAATCTGCCAAAATAGCAATACCCTGAATCTGGTGTCCCAGCTGTTGCAGGCCACGTTTCATAGCGTCCGTCAAAACATATATTTTGTTCTGGGGTGACATTCAATTGCCAAAATAGCAATACCCTGAATCTGGTGTCCCAGCTGTTGCAGGCCTTGTTTCATAGTGTCTGATAAAACATATATTTTGTTCTGGGGTGAAATTCAATTGCCGAAATAGCAATACCCTGAATCTGGTGTCCCAGCAGTTGCAGGCCAGATTTCATAGTGTCTGCCAAAACAAATATTTTGTTCTGGGGTGAAATTAATCTGCCAAAATAGCAATACCCTGAATCTGGGGTCCCAGCTGTTGCAGGCCAGGATTCATAGTGTCAGCAAAAACATATATTTTGTTCTGTGGTGACATTAATTGCCAAAATAGCAATACCCTGAATCTGGTGTTCCAGTTGTTGCAGGCCAGGATTCATAGTGTCCGCAAAAACATATATTTTGTTCTGGTGTGACATTCAATTGCCAAAATAGCAATACCCTGAATCTGGTGTCCCAGCTGTTGCAGGCCAGGATTCATAGTGTCTTGCAAAACATATATTTTGTTCTGGGGTGAAATTCAATTGCCAAAATAGCAATACCCTGAATCTGGTGTCCCAGCTGTTGCAGGCCAGATTTCATAGTGTCTGCCAAAACAAATATTTTGTTCTGGGGTGAAATTAATCTGCCAAAATAGCAATACCCTGAATCTGGTGTCCCTGCTGTTGCAGGCCAGGATTCATAGTGTCCGCAAAAACATATATTTTGTTCTGGGGTGACATTAATTGCCAAAATAGCAATACCCTGAATCTGGTGTCCCAGCTATTGCAGGCCACGTTTCATAGTGTCCGTCAAAACATATATTTTGTTCTGGGTGACATTCAATTGCCAAAATAGCAATACCCTGAATCTGGTGTCCCAGCTGTTGCAGGCCAGATTTCATAGTGTCTTCCAAAACATATATTTTGTTCTGGGGTGAAATTAATCTGCCAAAATAGCAATACCCTGAATCTGGTGTCCCAGCTGTTGCAGGCCACGTTTCATAGCGTCCGTCAAAACATATATTTTGTTCTGGGGTGACATTCAATTGCCAAAATAGCAATACCCTGAATCTGGTGTCCCAGCTGTTGCAGGCCATGTTTCATAGTGTCTGATAAAACATATATTTTGTTCTGGGGTGAAATTCAATTGCCAAAATAGCAATACCCTGAATCTGGTGTCCCAGCTGTTGCAGGCCAGATTTCATAGTGTCTGCCAAAACATATATTTTGTTCTGGGGTGAAATTAATCTGCCAAAATAGCAATACCCTGAATCTGGTGTCCCAGCTGTTGCAGGCCAGATTTCATAGTGTCCACCAAAACATATATTTTGTTCTGGGTTGAAATTAATCTGTCAAAATAGCAATACCCTGAATCTGGTGTCCCAGCTGTTGCAGGCCACGTTTCATAGTGTCCGTCAAAACATATATTTTGTTCTTGAGTGAAATTCAATTGCCAAAATAGCAATACCCTGAATCTGGTGTCCCAGCTGTTGCAGGCCTTGTTTCATAGTGTCTGATAAAACATATATTTTGTTCTGGGGTGAAATTCAATTGCCGAAATAGCAATACCCTGAATCTGGTGTCCCAGCAGTTGCAGGCCAGATTTCATAGTGTCCGCCAAAACATATATTTTGTTCTGGGGTGAAATTAATCTGCCAAAATAGCAATACCCTGAATCTGGTGTCCCAGCTGTTGCAGGCCACGATTTCATAGTGTCCGCCAAAACATATATTTTGTTCTGGGTGACATTCAATTGCCAAAATAGCAATACCCTGAATCTGGTGTCCCAGCTGTTGCAGGCCAGATTTCATAGTGTCTGCCAAAACATATATTTTGTTCTGGGGTGAAATTAATCTGCCAAAATAGCAATACCCTGAATCTGGTGTCCCAGCTGTTGCAGGCCACGTTTCATAGCGTCCGTCAAAACATATATTTTGTTCTGGGGTGACATTCAATTGCCAAAATAGCAATAACCTGAATCTGGTGTCCCAGCTGTTGCAGGCCAGATTTCATAGTGTCTGCCAAAACATATATTTTGTTCTGGGGTGAAATTAATCTGCCAAAATAGCAATACCCTGAATCTGGTGTCCCAGCTGTTGCAGGCCAGATTTCATAATGTCCGCCAAAACATATATTTTGTTCTGGGGTGAAATTAATCTGCCAAAATAGCAATACCCTGAATCTGGTGTCCCAGCTGTTGCAGGCCAGATTTCATAGTGTCCACCAAAACATATATTTTGTTCTGGGTTGAAATTAATCTGTCAAAATAGCAATACCCTGAATCTGGTGTCCCAGCTGTTGCAGGCCACGTTTCATAGTGTCCGTCAAAACATATATTTTGTTCTTGAGTGAAATTCAATTGCCAAAATAGCAATACCCTGAATCTGGTGTCCCAGCTGTTGCAGGCCGTGTTTCATAGTGTCTGATAAAACATATATTTTGTTCTGGGGTGAAATTCAATTGCCGAAATAGCAATACCCTGAATCTGGTGTCCCAGCTGTTGCAGGCCAGATTTCATAGTGTCTGCCAAAACATATATTTTGTTCTGGGGTGAAATTAATCTGCCAAAATAGCAATACCCTTAATCTGGTGTCCCAGCTGTTGCAGGCCAGATTTCATAGTGTCTGCCAAAACATATATTTTGTTCTGGGGTGAAATTAATCTGCCAAAATAGCAATACCCTGAATCTGGTGTCCCAGCTGTTGCAGGCCAGATTTCATAGTGTCCGCCAAAACATATATTTTGTTCTGGGGTGAAATTAATCTGCCAAAATAGCAATACCCTGAATCTGGTGTCCCAGCTGTTGCAGGCCAGATTTCATAGTGTCCGCCAAAACATATATTTTGTTCTGGGGTGAAATTCAATTGCCAAAATAGCAATACCATAAATCAGTGGTTTCAGCTGTGGCTGGCAAAATAGAATAGTGTCCGCCAAAACATATATTTTGTTCTGGGATGAAATTAATCTGCTAATATAGCAATACCCTTAATCTGGTGTCCCAGCTGTTGCAGGCCAGATTTGATAGTGTCCGTCAAAACATATATTTTGTTCAGGGGTGAAATTAATTTGCCAAAATAGCAATACCCTGAATCTGGTGTCCCAGCTGTTGCAGGCCAATTGTAAATCTGTCCATAAAAGGATACGTTTCATCCAGGGCCTAAATACTAGCCCTAAAAGAGATATTCCCCTAAATAAGTGGTTACTGCTGTGCGCTACATAAATAAATAGGCAGATAGAGGTAGGTGCCTGTAAAAAAAGGCCTGAATTTGAAATCAATATATTGGGCCAAATATTTTTTTCCTTATTGTGGTGCTTGGTCAACGGTTACAATGAGGAAAACATCTAGTAAGGGACGCGGACGCGGTCGTGTTAGTGTACCCTCTGGTGCTGGGAGAGGACGTGGCCATTCTGCCACCGTCACACATCCTAGTGAACCAAGTACCTCAGGTTCCAGTACCCGCCAGAATTTACAGCGATATTTGGTGGGGCCCGAGCAGGTACAGGCGCTAGTCAATTGGGTTGCCGACAGTGGATTCAGCACGTTCACAACATTATCTCCCACCCAGTCTTCCGCAGAAATCGCACAGGTGGCAACTGAAAACCAAGCCCATCAGTCTGTCACATCACCCCCATGCATATCAGGGAAACTGTCTGAGCCTCAAGTTATGCAGCAGTCTCTTATGCTGTTTGAAGACTCTGCTG
The DNA here is from genome assembly GCA_033119425.1 of Bufotes viridis. Classification (NCBI taxonomy): domain Eukaryota; kingdom Metazoa; phylum Chordata; class Amphibia; order Anura; family Bufonidae; genus Bufotes; species Bufotes viridis. The sequence continues at coordinate 260,268,080 of CM065593.1, forward strand.
GCAGGGTTTCCAAGGGAATCCACCTAGCCCTTCCTCAGTGGTGGAAGACATAGAATGCACTGATGCACAACCACTGATGTTTCCTGATGATGAGGACATGGGAATACCACCTCATTGGAGTCCGCACGTCTCTGATAATGACGAAACACAGGTGCCAACTGCTGCGTCTTTCTGCAGTGTGCAGACCGAACAGGAGGTCAGGGAGGAACTTGTAGCATGGCCTTCTCCAGTGGTGGGTGATATGACGCATGATTCCTTGCTGTGGGACCTCTCTCCTCTGTCTGGGTGCTGGGCTGAAATAACTGAGAGTGGCCTTCTCCGGTGGTGGTTGATATGACGCATGATTCCTTGCTGTGGGACCTCTCTCCTCTGTCTGAGTGTTGGGTAGTGATGAGCGGCAGGTGCCATATTCGATTTCGACGAAATTCGCGAATATTCGAAAGAATATTCGTTTCATATTCGTCGAAATCGAATATTCGTCATTATTCTCGTTATCGCGATTAATATGCGATTTAAATAATTGCGTATTGCGATTTTAACTTAAGACTACTTTTCTATTGGTTTAATATCTAGAATTAGCGAAGATGACGAATGTATTCGTCATATTCCTCAAAACGAAGTATTCTCCATCTTCGTTTTAGCTACCTATTCGTCAACTTCGCTAATTCTAGCAATCAAATAGGAGGGTTGACTATAAAGACAGCTGTGTTTAATTCGCTATGTGATTATATTACTTTGCTTTTCTTAACAGATTATATTACTTGATAATTATTATAATTAATTATTCTATTTATTAAAAAAAAATATATAGATATATAATCGCATAGCGAATTAAACACAGCTGTCTCTAGTCAACCTTCTCTATTTGATTGCTAGAATTAGCGAAGTTGACGAATAGGTAGCTAAAACGAAGATGGAGAATTCTTCGTTATCTTCGTTTTGAAGAATATGATGAATACATTCGTCATATTCGCTAATTCTACCAAGCCAAGAACGTCTCCATACTAAAATGTACTGTCGGATTTGAGAATTACGTTGAAATCGCAATGCGATTAATATAACTTAAATAAATCGCATTGCGATTTCTACTTACACCTGGTTAGTCAATTGTTCACATTAGTCAACTTTCCAATTAGTCCCCCACTATAAGTTGTAATCGCGTTTGAATGGAACATTAGCTATTAGTCTGATTTACTATTGGATGGTTAATGGTTGGCTCAATAGAATTACGTTTCATTCGTACGCGAATACAACTTTAAGTTTCATTCGTACGCGAATACAACTTAGAGCTATTAGTCTGAGTTACCCCATTGGTTGGCTCAATCGAATTAGGTTTCATTCGTATGCGAATACAACTTAGAGCAAGGAACCAATATGAAATTTGCCTGCCTATGCAGTCTACTATGTTTGGTTCGTTATCTCGATAATACGTAATTTAAATAAACGTGAGCGTGCGTCTGTACGTGCGTCTGTACGTGCGTGCCTGTCTTTGGATCGCAAGGAGAGTGGAGAGAGACAGATTCTACAGACGAATCGCGATTAGAAGAAAATGGCAAAAAGCAATTTCGATCCAGAAGAGCTGGAATATTTGATCACTGTAAGTAATTCTACCTAACAAGTATGTCACTCTTAAAGGGGCAGCCACTGTTCAAGTCACTGTTAAAGGGGAGGCAGTTGTCAAAGTCACTGTTAAAGGGGCGGCCACTGTTCTAGTCACTGTTAAAGGGGAGGTCATTGTCAAAGTCACTGTTAAAGGGGAGGGCACTGTTCAACTTACTCTTAAAGGGGCAGCCACTGTTCTAGTCACTGTTTTTAAGGTGGAGGCAGTTGTCAAAGTCACTGTTAAAGGGGCGGCCACTGTTCTAGTCACTGTCTTAGGGGAGGTCGTTGTCAAAGTCACTGTTAAAGGGGCGGCCACTGTTCTAGTCACTGTTAAAGGGGAGGTCATTGTCAAAGTCACTGTTAAAGGGGAGGGCACTGTTCAAGTCACTCTTAAAGGGGCAGCCACTGTTCAAGTCACTGTTAAAGGGGAGGCAGTTGTCAAAGTCACTGTTAAAGGGGCGGCCACTGTTCTAGTCACTGTTAAAGGGGAGGCAGTTGTCAAAGTCACTGTTAAAGGGACGGCCACTGTTCTAGTCACTGTTAAAGGGGAGGCAGTTGTCAAAGTCACTGTTAAAGGGGCGGCCACTGTTCTAGTCACTGTTAAAGGGGCGGCCACTGTTCTAGTCACTGTTAAAGGGGAGGGCACTGTTCAAGTCACTCTTAAAGGGGCAGCCACTGTTCAAGTCACTGTTAAAGGGGAGGCAGTTGTCAAAGTCACTGTTAAAGGGGCGGCCACTGTTCTAGTCACTGTTAAAGGGGAGGCAGTTGTCAAAGTCACTGTTAAAGGGGCGGCCACTGTTCTAGTCACTGTTAAAGGGGAGGCAGTTGTCAAAGTCACTGTTAAAGGGGCGGCCACTGTTCTAGTCACTGTTAAAGGGGCGGCCACTGTTCTAGTCACTGTTAAAGGGGAGGCAGTTGTCAAAGTCACTGTTAAAGGGGCGGCCACTGTTCTAGTCACTGTTAAAGGGGAGGCAGTTGTCAAAGTCACTGTTAAAGGGGCGGCCACTGTTCTAGTCACTGTTAAAGGGGAGGCAGTTGTCAAAGTCACTGTTAAAGGGGCGGCCACTGTTCAAGTCACTGTTAAAGGGGCGTCCACTGTTCTAGTCACTGTTAAAGGGGAGGGCACTGTTCAACTTACTCTTAAAGGGGCAGCCACTGTTCTAGTCACTGTTAAAGGGGAGGCAGTTGTCAAAGTCACTGTTAAAGGGGCGGCCACTGTTCAAGTCACTGTTAAAGGGGCGGCCACTGTTCTAGTCACTGTTAAAGGGGAGGGCACTGTTCAACTTACTCTTAAAGGGGCAGCCACTGTTCTAGTCACTGTTAAAGGGGAGGCAGTTGTCAAAGTCACTGTTAAAGGGGCGGCCACTGTTCAAGTCACTGTTAAAGGGGCGGCCACTGTTCTAGTCACTGTTAAAGGGGAGGCCGTTGTCAAAGTCACTGTTAAAGTGGGGGTATCTGTGAAAGTCACTGTTTAAGTGGCATCCACTGTGGAGTTTAATTCTTATATTTGCTTTGAATAAAAATGTTTTTATTTTTACTTTACTTTCATATAGTTCCATAGGAGACTATATAAATCTATTATTTTACCATTTTCATATAAATTTTAATTTTTTATGGTTGAGATGACTATAATTACTAATAATTGTATTTTACAACTTTGGGATTATATCCTTTAATTGTTATCTTGCAGACTATGTTGGAAAAACATTATGATGATCGAAATTCTCGTACAGAAAAACAAAATATTGTACGTAGATTAGCCCACACTCTGTGGCAGAAGAATGGCAAGAGGCATTCCAAGAATGCCTATCTAAAAATATGGTCTGACCTAAAACGGCATAGAATGGATCTCGTCAAAGAGGTCAGAGACAAAAATTGTCCAGGTACGATGCTTACATTATTTTTATATCACCCACCTATTGTTATTTATGTGTTCACTTATGCAAATAAGTATTTCTATTCCTTTACAACTGATTACTTAGTTCAGTGGTGTTGAACCGATGGAACGGGTGCCAGAGGTGGCACTCAGGGCCCTCTCTGTGGGCCGATTACCCTAGAAAAGGTCTAAGGCGTACTAATCGGCTTTAGACATTTCCTACCATACAGTGTCGCAGGCACACTACTAACAGCACAGTCAGCATATTGAATGTAGGCAGGCTGTTACAGCAAAATGATAATTGTGTTGAAGACAGACTATACTGGTATTCAGGTACAATGGTAACGTTGGAAATTTGCAATGAATAATTTAGTTGGTTTTCTCTTCTGCCTAAAAGTTCTCCAGCACAGATTTAGTACATGATGGGACACGTAGCTGATTATTCCTTTAAAATATATACATACACTCACAGCGAGATACAGATATATGATGTAAACCCTTATCAAATGTCAAAACAGTTGACCTGGTCCACCTCATTTCAATAACCCTGCAACAGTACCTTGCGAACCAATCCCCCTGCTACCTATTCCTAACTATTAACGTACTCAACTGTAAACCATCTGAAAGACTTCATTCATAGTTTCATCTAAGACCATATCATGTGAAATCAAACATAGGGGTAATGATTATCCCATCAAGATCCCACCATAGAATAATTTGTGTACCGTTACCTTATTTTTTTGCTTTCCTTGTTTATCTTGGTTTTTTGGAAAATTTGTTCATTACAGGGGTGCCTCTTCCTAAAGTAAGAGCTAAGCGCTCTAATAAGAAGGTCGTGTTGGAAGAGGAGATGGGGGAGGATGAGGAGGATGAGCAGCAGGAAGAGGAACAGGCAGGACCATCAGGGCATCAAGCCCATAGCCCACCTGAGGCAGATGAGGTCCAGGAGGATGATGAGGAGGAAGAAGATGAGGTGGTGAACACCCCCGCCAGGAGGGTAAATATATTCTGTTGGTGTTTTAATTTAAAAATGTCCAAACACGACACAAAGGTGTCAGTTTAGTCTTTACCACAGGCAGATTTTATTCAAGAAAGCAATTATAAACAAGTTCAAGTTCAACCTCTAATTGTTATTCAGACTTTAAATATTACATAACCTAAAGTCCAACACTTTGTGTTCACTCCAAGCAGTGTAACAAAAAGATGAGTATATCAGAACTCTTTAGGGTCTGTCAGAGACCATCCTCATTTCTCTGCAGGTTCAGTTTTCACATCTCCTTTCCACACTTGAAAAGAACAGCATTTTTAATCCAAACTTTATTAAAAAGGCTTGATGGAGTACGGGAGTGACCTGTGCCACTATATCTTTCTGGGCACTCAGTTCAAAAACCCGGACCCTAATTAAATCCACGTAAAAAGTTTTTTTACAGCTAGCTGATGTTACTGGTGTACTGATTTCCGTAAAGTATCTCAATGAGGCATACTATTTAATTAAGATGTAACGAGCATCCAATATATAAAATTTTTCTTAGACTAAAAATAAAGTGCACAAAACCATATTAATATTTATCTAAAAAATGTTGTAAAAACTATGAAACAGTCAATAAAGAACGTACAACACACAGCTGTAATTTAAAACATGAACACTATAAAGTAATTAATCTACATAAAAGGCATTAACTTAACTACTAGGTCCATAACCCAAAAGTCTAAAGAAACTATTATTAATCCTAACTAAACCAATATATAATGGATTAACATAGTAACATAGTATATAAGGCCGAAAAAGACATCTGTCCATCCAGTTCGGCCTGTTTCCTACAAGTTGATCCAGAGGAAGGCAAAAACCCCTGTGAGGCAGAAGCCAATTTTCCCCACTTAAGGGGAAAAAATTCCTTCCCGACTCCAATCAGGCATCAGAATAACTCCCTGGATCAACGACCCATCTCTAGTAGCTATAACCTGTAATATTATTACACTCCAGGAATACATCCAGTCCCCTCTTAAATTCTTTTATTGTACTCCCCATCACCACCTCCTCAGACAGAGAGCTCCATAGTCTTACTGCTCTTACCGTGAAGAATCCTTTTCTATGTTTGTGTACAAACCTTCTTTCCTCCAGACGCAGAGGATGTCCCCTCGTCACAGTCACAGTCCTGGGGATAAATAGATGATGGGAGAGATCTCTGTACTGACCCCTGATATATTTATACATAGTTATTAGATCTCCCTCAGTCGTCTTTTTTCTAAAGTGAATAACTCTAATTTTGATAACCTTTCAGGGTACTGTAGTTGCCCCATTCCAGTTATTACTTTAGTTGCTCTCCTCTGAACCCTCTCCAGCTCTGCTATGTCTGCCTTGTTTACAGGAGCCCAGAACTGTACACAGTACTCCATGTGTGGTCTGACCAGTGATGTGTAAAGTGGTAGGACTATGTTCTTATCACCGTCATCTATGCTCCTTTTGATGCAACCCATTATCTTATTGGCCTTGGCAGCAGCTGCCTGACACTGGTTTTTGAAGCTTAGTTTGCTGTTTAATAAAATTCCTACATTCTTTTCCATGTCAGTGTTACCCAGTGTTTTACCATTTAGTATGTACGGGTGACTTGCATTATTCCTTCCCATGTGCATAACCTTACATTTGTCAGTGTTAAACCTCATCTGCCACTTATCTGCCCAAGCCTCCAATCTATCCAGATCCCTCTGTAGCAGTATATTATCCTCTTTAGTGTTAATTACTTTACACAGTTTATTGTCATCTGCAAAAATAGATATTTTACTATGCAAGCCTTCTACAAGATCATTAATAAATATATTGAAGAGAATAGGGCCCAATACTGACCCCTGAGGTACCCCACTAGTTACAGTGACCCAATCTGAGTATCTACCGTTAATAACCACCCTCTGTTTTCTGTCACTCAGCCAGTTACTTACCCACATACAGACATTTTCTCCCAGTCCGAGCATCCTCATTTTATATACCAACCTTTTATGAGGTACGGTGTCAAATGCTTTGGAGAAGTCCAGATATACGACATCCATTGATTCGCCGCTGTCAAGTCTAGAACTTACCTCCTCATAGAAACTGATTAAATTCGTTTGGCATGACCGATCCCTCATGAAGCCATGCTGATATGGCGTTATTTGCTTATTTTCATTGAGATACTCCAAGATAGCATCTCTTAGAAATCCTTCAGACAGTTTACCAACAATAGATGTTAAACTTACCGGCCTATAATTTCCAGGCTCTGTTTTTGGACCCTTTTTGAATATTGGCACCTTATTTGCTATGCGCCAATCCTGTGGAACATTCCCTGTCAGTATAGAGTCCGCAAATATCAGAACTAAAGGTCATTACTTAATTCCCTTAGGATACGGGGCTGTATGCCATCCGGTCCTGGCGATTTGTCTATTTTAATATTTTTAAGTCGCTGATGTACTTCTTCTTGGGTCAGACAGGAATTCATCTGCTTTATACACAAAACAATAATTGTCATAGTACATTTAAAATTTTTATTTCCTTTACTTTTACAGCGCACAACAACATGATAAAAAAAATAAAAAAAGTGCAGCAGGAGCAGTGCGAACAAATGAAAAAGTTAAGGGCGCTGCAGATGAAAAAAATAAGTGAGATGAAGCTCCAATTCTCACACGAGCTGACCGTAATGGAGGAGGCCAACCAAAAGGCAATGGATGAACTGCTCCAAGAGCAGAAAAAAATGAAACATTTACCATAATTTTTTTCATTTGTTTTTTTGGGCTTCTGTTATTTATGTTATTAATATTTTTCTTTATTTAAAGATTGTTTTATAAAACTTTATTGTTCTATAAAATTTGTTGTGTTTTGTTTTATTGTAACCAATGGGGTTACAGTACGGACAATTTAGTCGGGGCCAAAGTAATAATTCATTATTAATACATACAGCAGCCGCCGTTACATGGAAACAGAGTAAGGTCTCATTCACACGGCCGTTGTTTGGGTCCGTGTCCAAGCCGCATATTTCGCGGCTCGGCCGCGGACCCATTTATTTCAATGGGGCCGCAAAGATGCGGACAGCACTCCGTGTGCTGTCCGCATCCGTTGCTCCGCTCCATGCCCCCGCAAAAAAATAGAGCATGTCCTATTCTTGTCCGTTATGCGGACAAGAATAGGCATCCATTCTCTTTAATGGGCAGCGTTCCGTTCCGCAAATTGCGGAACAGAACGCGAGCAGCTTCCGTGTTTTGCGGATCCGCAGTTTGCGGACCACAAAACACCAACGGCTGTGTGCATGAGGCCTAATGGACATGGCGCTGCTTATGGTCGCACCACTTATTCACTACTATGACTAATATAATCGCATAGCGAATTAAACACAGCTGTCTCTATAGTCAACTTTCCTATTTGATTGCTAGAATTATCGAAGTTGACGAATATGGAGCAAAAACGAAGATGAAGATTGAATACTTCGTTATCTTCGTTTTGAGGAATATGACGAATACATTCGTCATATTCGCTAATACTACCAAGCCAACCATAGTAAACCAGGTCTAAGTAGAAATCGCAATGCGATTAATTCAAGTTATATTATTCGCATTGCGATTTCAACTTAGACCTGGTTTAATTATAATGGGTCAGCTTGCTAGAATTAACGAAGATAACGAATATGGAATATAGCAGCAGTGCTAAGTTGAAATCGCAATGAGATTAATTTAACTTGAAGTAATCGCATTGCGATTTCAACTTAGCACTGCTAGTGCTATTATATTCCATATTCGTCGTTCTAGCCTATGTAAGATAGCAGTGCTAAGTTGTAATCGCAATGCGATTAATCTAACTTGAATTAATCGCATTGCGATTTCAACGTAATTCCTCAAATCCGACAGTACATTTTAGTATATGGAGACGTTCCCATGGTGATGGGGACGCTCCATGAGCACGGAAGTCGGCAGAAGCGGCAACGGGCACTGACTAGAGCAGCCAGGAAGCCAGGAATCCTCAGGACAGGTAAGAACTACTTTTGGGAAGTGGGAAAGAAAAAAATATAACTAAAAAAAAAAAAAAAAAAACGAATATTCGAAATAGCGAATTTATAGCACTATATTCGAAATATTCGCGAATTAGCGAAGTGCCGATATTCGCTAAAAAAATTCGCTATTCGAATATTCGCGCTCAACACTAGTGTTGGGCCGAAATAACTGAGAGTGGCCTTCTCCGTTGGTGGTTGATATGACGCATGATTCCTTTCTGTGGGACCTCTCTCCTCTGTCTGGGTGCTGGGCTGAAATAACTAAGAGTGGCCTTCTCCGTTGGTGGTTGATATGACGCATGATTCCTTGCAGTGGGACCTGTCTCCAATTGATATTGGTTAAATTGTATTTATTTTATTTTATTTTAATTCATTTCCCTATCCACATTTGTTTGCAGGGGATTTACCTACATTTTGCTGCCTTTGGCAGCCCTCTAGCCCTTTCCTGGACTATTTTACAGCCTTTTTAGTGCCTAAAAGTTCGGGTCCCCATTGACTTCAATGGGGTTCGGGTTCGGGATAAAGTTCGGGTTGAGTTCGGATCCCGAACCCGAACATTTTCGGGAAGTTCGGCCGAACTTCTCGAACCCGAACATCCAGGTGTTCGCTCATCTCTACACCTGGGAAATAGTGGCCAAATAATAACCTTCCAATTGTCACTAAAAATTCCAATTGTGAGAGGTACATATCTTATAAATGAAGGATACGGAAAAAGAAAGAAACAATGTGGATAAATAGAAAGGTAAAGGGAACAATACGAAAGAGGAGGTTATGAGAAAGCATTGAAAAACGATAAGGAAATAAATGTGTATAAGACAAATAAAAGCAGCCAAGCTGGAGATAGAGAGACTTATTGCTAAAAAGAGTAAAACCAATCCTAAAATGTTTTTCAATTATATATATAGTAAAAAGTTTAAACATGAAAGTGTTGGCCCGTTATCATTGAGGAGAAAGAAAATCTATTAAATATTTTTTCTCCACTGTATTCACTAAGAAAAATAAACTGTCAGATGAAATACAGAGTGTAAAAGCAATTTCTCAATTAAAACTGACCTGTCTGATACAGAAAAAAGTGCAGTGGCATCTTAAAAAGAATAAAATAGACAAAGTACAGTGACCAGTTGACATACACTCCCGTATCCTCAAAAATTAAGTAATATTATAGACAACCCCTTATTTCTGATATTGACAGGGAGCATTTCATAGTATTGACGTTTAACAAATTTGGTGCCAATATTCATAAAAATGGGGTCAAAAACAGAGGTTGGTAAGTCTAAAATCTGTCGTGGGTAAATTGTTTGAAGATTTTCTAAGAGATGCTATCTTGGAGTATCTCAATGAAATTAAGCAAATATTTATAATTTAATCATTTTCTATGAGGAGGTAAGTTCTAGACTTGACCGTGGCAAATGTGATGTTGTATATCTTGACTTCTCCAAAGGATTTGATACTGCACCACATAAACAATTAGTATATAAAATGAGAATGCTTGGGCTGGAAGAAAATGTCTGTATGTGGGTAAGTTATTGGCTCAGTGATAAAAAACAGAGGATGGTTATTAACGGTACACACTCAAATTGGGTCACTGTCACTAGTGGGAAACCACAGGGGTCAGTATTTGGCCCTATTCTCTTCAATATATTTAATATTGATCTTGTAGAAGGCTTGCACAGTAAAATATCAATTTTTGCAGATGACACTAAACTATGTAAACTAATTAACACAGAAAAGGACTGTATACTGAATCTGGATAGATTGGAGTCTTGGGCAGAAAAGTGGCAGATGAGGTTTAACACTGACAAATATAAGGTTATGCACATGGGAAGGAATGCAAGTCACCAGTACATACTAAATGTTAAAACACTGGGTAACACTGACATGGAAAAGGACTTAGGAATTTTAGTGCAGAGCAAACGTAACTGTTGAATTCAATGTCAGGCAGCTGCTGCCAAGGCTAATAAGATTATGCATCAGAAGAGGCATAGATGCTTTTGATGAGAACATAGTACTGCCACTTTAAGAATTACTAGTTTGACCACACATGGATTATTGTGTACAATTCTGGGCTCCTGTGTACAAGACAGACATAGCAGCGCTAAAGAGGTTTTAGAGGAGGGAAACTGATGTAAATACTGGAATGGATGGACTACAGTACCCAGAAAGATTGTCAAAATAAGGGTTATTCAGCTTAGAAAAAAGATGAATGAAGGGAGATTTAATAACTATGTATAAATACATTAGGGGTCAGTGGAGATTAATGTTGAGCGCCAATATTTAAATTGTGAATTTTTATCGCAAATATCGGCACTTCGAGAATTCGTGAATATTTCGAATATAGTGATATATATTTGTGAAAACGAATATTCGTTTTTTTATTTTTTTCATCTGAACCCATTACCTAGTATACCTACCTGCTTCTTACTTGTGGGCCAATGTAAGAAGGCTGCAATATTGTAGTCTGTAATGAATTAGAATATTCTTCATTATTTAATTTATTTTCTATTATGCGAAAAATCAGCAATGTAATGTTCGCGTAATGCGAATATTCTAAAAAACGAATATATAGCACCATATTCAATATAGTGCTATATTTTTTTTTTATAGAATATTTGTAATTTTTTCCCATCTGAAGTCATGATTCCTCCCTGCTTAAGTTGCTTTAGGGCCAATGACTGTTCACATTAAATTGGAAAAAATGACGAATATTCTAAAAAACAAATATATAGCACTATATTCTATAGTGCTATATATTCGTGTTTTAGAATATTCGCATTATGCGAATATTACATTGCCGATTTTTCGCAATCGATAGAATTATCTCGAATACAAATATTTGCGAATATATGATGATTATTCTAATGAATATTCGCAAAATATCGCAAATTCGAATATTGCCCCTGCGGCTCATCACTAGATCTCTCCCATCATCTAGTTATACCCAGGACTGTGACGAGTGGACATCCTCTACATCTAGAGGAAAGAAGGTTTCTACACAAACATAGAAGAGGATTCTTTATGGTAAGAGCAGTGAGACTATGGAACTCTTTGTCTGAGGAGGTGGTGATGGTGAATTCACTAAAAGAGTTCAAGAGGGGTCTGGATGTATTTCTGAAGCATATTAAAAATTCCAAGTTATAGTTATTAGATTTCTGGAGAAGGTCGGTGATCCAGGGAATTATTCTGACTGCCTTGATCGAGTCGAGAAGACATTTTTTTCCCCTAAAATGAGAAAAATTGGCTTTCACCTGGGTTTTTTTTTTGCCTTTCAGGATAACAGGCTAAACTGGATGGGCGGATGTCTTTTTTCAACTCTACAAATAGAGATGAGCGAATTGAAGTTGACAAAGTGGAATTCAATCCGAATTTCAGGAAAAATTTGATTCGCACCGAATCCAAATTTCCTGACACTTCATGCATTCATTGGAAGCCGCCTGGCACCAGGAGAGGTATAGAGTAGGCTCGACATTCATGTTGGTACTTGCATCCCCTGCAAGTAATGGAGGCCATTATGGCACCAAAAATGGTAAAAGGCAGAATGGATCATATGTATGGATCAGGGGCGGACTGAGAACCCTCAGGGCCCCCGGGCAAAATAAATCAAGGGCCCCCTTCCAGGCCCCACCCATGCCCTACCTCCAGCCACGCCCATGTTATACCTCCAGCCACATCTATATCCCGCCTCCACTACCTGGTCACACCGCCATCGTTATGCCTCTGATCCCATCACTACAGAAATGCAGGGCACTTACCTATTACGTCCAGTGACGTCTCCTTTGATGTAGATGTTTTCTGTCCTCGTCTTCTCCTTTCAGACCTTCAGACCAGACCTCCATGTTGTTGCCATTTTCCATCTCTGCAGTTTAACAAAAAAAAATCTTAGTTTACTACTTTTCCATCATCCTCCCATCTTCTGGACAAATCATCCTACTACCCCCAATACTACACTGCAGAAACAGATAATACCCCTGGTAATACTAGTACCACACAGAGCCCCCCATATAAAATACCCATTTTTTGTGGCCTCAGTAGAAGCCCCCATAGTGCCCCATAATAATGTGCCAGTAATAAGTGCCTCTCTTATGCCTCTCCCCCATGTGCCAGTAATAAGTGCTTCTCTTGTGCTTCCCCCCATGTGCCAGTAGCCCCCCCCATATGTGCCAGTAGCCCCCCCATATGTGCCAGCAGTCCACTTATGTGCCAGTAGCCGCCCCCCCCTTATGTGCCAGTAGCCACCCCCCCTTATGTGCCAGTAGCCGCCCCCCCTTATGTGCCAGTAGCCGCCCCCCCTTATGTGCCAGTAGACGCCCCCCTTATGTGCCAGTAGACGCCCCCCCCTTATGTGCCAGTAGCCTCCCCCCTTATGTGTCAGTAGCCTGTCCCCCCTTATGTGCCAGTAGCAGCCCCCTTAAGTGCCAGTAGCAGCCCCCCCTCAAGTGCCAGTAGCAGCCCCCTCAAGTGCCAGTAGCAGCCCCCTCAAGTGTCAGTAGCAGTCCCCCTCAAGTGCCAGTAGCAGTCCCCCTCAAGTGCCAGTAGCAGTCCCCCTCAAGTGCCAGTAGCAGTCCCCCTCAAGTGCCAGTAGCAGTCCCCCTCAAGTGCCAGTAGCCGCCCCCTCAAGTGCCAGTAGCCGCCCCCAAGAAAAAAAAGAACACTTATACTTACCTCCAGCGATGCGATGCAGGCCTCTTCCGGCCTGTGTCTCAAGCTGTACCGCTCCGGCGGCACGATGACGTCATCGCGCCGCCTTCACCAGCCTCTGATAGGCTGCCGGCCTAGTGCTGGCAGCCTATCAGAGGAACAGGGAGAGGACACGTCTCTCCCTCCTCTGCCGCTGCACAATACAGATGACTGGAAATGAGCGCAATGGAAGCACTCATCTCCTGATGTCCCCTGCCGCCGCGTCTGCCCTGGGGGCGGGCCCCCTACTGGCCACGGGCCCTCGGTCCATGCCCGAGTGCCCTAATGGTCAGTCCCCCCCTGGTATGGATATGGATAGTATGTGGAACCAAAGCTCACTGAATTTTATGGCGGCCATTATGGCACATAACATGTACTATTTAGTGTTAGGTTCCCGTCTTACAGAGATCGCCTTGACATTTGGAAGACAGGCCCAAATAATTTTGTACAAAATGTATTTGCCAAGAATATCAGTTTTATAAAACAAGCATAGCGTTAGCACCTGCATATTTTCTACAACTATGGCATTATTGTACATCATTTGGTTTGCAGAGTGCTGTTGCATTGTGTTTTTTTTTTTATGTTTCTAGCCATGGCAGCTTGCACTTGTGCATTGAGATGTGCTGACTGACCCCATTTTTTTGCAGTTCGTGGTAACGATTCGAATTGCATTTTTTTCCTAAAATGACTGCTGCACATGTTAGGACATGGATCAAAGAACTCTGAGAATGAGGAATCACCCACAATGCCATGCATGCAGACAATCAGCAGTCAGCCAGCCCTGTGATGTCACAGCCCTATAAATAGCCTCACCCATCTTGGATTTAGCCCTTTTCCAGTCTACTTAGTGCAGGGAGAGACATTAGCAGGCGCTAGGGAACGTGCAAGAAAAGACTTGAAAACTTTTATTTTTCTGAATAAAAGTTCAGGGAAGATCATTAGAAGAGTAAGGAAAGTATAGGGAGGAATTATTTCATACTATAAAAGGAGAACAATGTCCAATAAGGAAGTGTTAAGCCTGGGTAATAGAAACAATTCTATTACACCTGGCTGCACTGACTGGGGATCCAAATTGCCATTATACTGCAGCTTTACCCTCAGTTCACACTTGCGCGTTTTACTGCGCGTTCGAACACGCTGTAAAACGCATAACCGATGCAAACCAATGCTTCCTTTTGGGACAGGTTCACATTTTCGCGTTTTACAGCGCGTTCGAAGGCGCTGAAAAATGCCCGACGCATAAACAAGTACTTGAGCTTTTTTGGGGCGTTTGTCGCGCGTTTTCGCCCATAGACTTCAATGGGAACGCGCAACGCTTGTATTTTGCGTGTTTTTGACATGGAAACGTTCGAACGCGCGTTTATGAATTTGCAACATGCTGGAAAGGCCAAACTCCAGGTGCTAGGCACAGTTTGGAGAGAAGCCAACACTGCAGTCAATCACACAAACGCGCGTAAAACGCGAGTTTACTATTGCCAAAAACGCGCACAAAAACGCACGTAAAACGCACAGAAAAAACGCGCGGAAAATACCACTTGTTGTTATAATGCAGGTATACTAAACACTGTTGCCAAGCTTCCTGTCAGATTGCAAATGATTATTGGAAGCTCCAGTAATGAGACACCCTGTTATCTACAATCTAAGGGTCTATAGAGAGATGAACTTGGCTGTGATGTTTTTATATTTGTAAAAAGAATTCTAGAATAAGTGCTGGCTGTTTTTTTTGTATTTGTTGCCACCTGCCGTTTTTGTGGCATTTTGGTTTCTACACTTTTTTTCTGACATGCTTGAAAAGAAAAAAGCTTAGGATAAAGGGGTGGATCTTCATTGAAAAGGGTTTAACAGTAAAGATGCCCTCTTTTGGGCCAAAATTGCTCAACAAATATGACATAAAATCTGTCTCAAACAAGGCCTTATTCAGGAGACGGAAGACGCGCGTCTCAGAAACGCTCAGGTCTGAACCCAGGGTTAAGGTTTACAATACATGATATCTCTGTAATTCCAGTAAACTTTTCTTGTTATTGGGGTTATCTGTTTTTTGTGTGTATTTGTGGCACAAAAAAAGTATTTGCCATTCAGCGGTGCAGTTAAATGTTCTAAAGCTTTTGGGGAGTGTATAAGTGAAAAATTAGGGCTTATTTGCTGTTCAGCGGTGCAGTGATATGTTCTAAAGCCTTTTTTGCCGTGTATTAGTGGGAAAAAAGGGCTTATTAGCCGTTGTGTGGTGAAGTTAGAAAACGACAGCCTTTTTTGGTGTGTATTATTGGGGAAAAAAAGTATTGCCGTTCTGCGGTGCAGTTATATATTCTAAAGCCTTTTTTTGGGGTGTATTAGTGGGAAAAAATAAGGGTTTATTTGCCGTTCAACGGTGCAGTTATATGTTCTAAAGCTTTTTTTGGCTTGTATAAGTGGAAAAAAAGGCTTATTTGCCGTTCTTCGATGCAGTTATATGTTCTAAAGCTTTTTTTGGGGTGTATTAGTGGAAAAACGGGCTCATCAGCAGTTCAGCGGTGCCGGTATATGTTCTAAAGCATTTTTTGGTGTGTATCAGTGGGGAAAAAAAGGGTTTATTAGCTGGGATAAGGGAGAAAATGACAGCCTTTTTTGGCATGTATTAGTGGAAAACAAAACGTACTATTTACCGTTCAAAAGTGAAGTTATATGTTCTAAAGCCTTTTTTGACGTGTATTAGTGGAGAAAAAAGGAGCTAAAGAGCCGTTGTGTGGTGAAGTGAGAAAATTACTGTCTTTTTTTAGGTGTATTAATTTCCTTTTTATTTATTTATTTGATCTAACACTATGTCAGACATAGAAGTGACAGGCCCTGCACAGGGGAGGGGCAGAAGCCTAAACATTTCTGGCGCAGGCACAGGTCAAAGCAGAGTAAGGGGGCGTGGCAGCAGGGGTCACTTCGACCCGCAACCCAGTGGTTCTTGAATGGTTGACTTGTTCATCCACTTAATCCCAAGTGACATCAGACACCCCCAGCCAAGAGTCGGTGGGTTCGTCCGACGCAACCTATAGTTGGCATGGCCCGGGAGCAGGCTCTGTGCCCTCACCTGTCCTCAATCTGCCTCTGTCCTTCTCTATTTCCTCAGCCACAGAAGTATTATATGCTGTGGGCTCAGCTCCACTATACAGAGAGGATGAGCTACTAGAGGACAGTCAGTAGCTACTGCCCTGCCAAGATCTGGACATCTGCCGCTTCTGCCGGGCAAGTAGTGATGAGGAGAGTGTTGTAGGAGCTGGTGTTGCGAGCGGTCATGCTCCTTGCTCAGAGACCGTTGAGAAGGATATCAGTGACGTGCAGACAGTACTCGATGATGATGTAGCCGATCGCAATTGGAAGCCGGGTGACAAAGGGGCTTCATCATCATGGGGAGAAGAGGGTGGCAGCTTCCGCGTGAGGCAGCGGTGGAGCCAGAAAGTCGGTAGCGTGGCCAGGAGTCAGCAGGGTGGCAGCAGTGGGAGGTCGGGAGCCAAAGGTAATGCCGGCATTAGCACCCGGCATATCCGGGCAAGTTCCGGGGCCCACCGCTCCTGAGGGAGCTGCTATGAGCACTTCCATCAATAGAGATGGAAGCACTCATTGCTGTCATTTCACTTACACAGTACCCCTCTGGTGGGCTCTCTGATAGTTATATGTTGCAGAGCTTCAGACATGCCCCCTCTTCACTCCAGCAGAGTAGCACATTACCTTACAAGCTTCACACACGCCCCCTGTACACAAGATGTGCTACCTGAGGAGAGAGACTGCAGGGCTGGAGCAGAAGTGTGAACACAGTCTGTGAGTCTGCACTGTGACTGTCTCTTCTCTGTGGGACAGGAGGTGGCAGGGAACTCTTGGAGCTGCTGGATGCTGTAGTAGACCGGCAGATTCATGCTGTTTGGTTGTTTTACTACTTTCATTAACTCCTTAAGGACTAAGGGTGTACATGTACGCCCTTGTGTTCTGTTACTTAAGGACCAAGGGCGTTCATGTACACCCTGCGAATTTCCGATCACCGCTGCGCACGTGGCAGTGATCGGAACAAGGTGTCTGCTAAAATCATTTAGCAGGCACCTTGGCACAATGCCCAGGGGTTCCTGTGACCGTCCCCCCCCCCCTCCATGTCGGCGATCGTAGAAAACCGCAGGTCAATTCAGACCTGCGGTTTTCTGCGGTTCCGGGCCATTCGGGTCTCCGGTGACCCGAAGACCCGGAACAGGATGGTGATCGGTGGTGTTATAATACACCACCAATCACCATCCTTACCGTTAGTCAGAAATGTCCCTGATTGGCTAGGCAGGGGGGCGGTGGTAGACGCTAACCACCGGAGCTTCTCCCCCCTGCCCAATGCCTGCCGAGACGACTTTGGATCCGGACGCCCCAGGACCCCATCGCACCCCAGCAGGACCCCATCACACCCCAGCGCACCCTATCAGAAGCCCAGCCACCCAGCAGACCCCTGATCAGCCCCAGCAGCTCCCCCAGCATCCCCACCAACAGCCCCAGCCAGCCGGTTTCAGCAGCCCCAGCCCCGGCAGCAGCAGCCAGCAGCCAGTAAGTGCACCTGGGTGTCTGGGGTCCACAGCACTCAGTTGTGTGACCCAGCCCCCCCCCCCACATTTTTTGGGGGGGCAAATTTTTTTTTGGGCGTGCGCTGACTGTGGTCGGCGCTCTTTAGCGTCCGGCCACTGTTAGTGCACTTCTGATCACCGTTATCAGCTAGTCAGGCAGTTTTTTTTTTTTTACACTTTTCCTTTTTTTAGTTAGTTTTTTTTTTTTTAGGTATTTTAGTGCGCGAACACCCGGCCCTACACACACGCACACTTCAAATAAAGTTTATTTTACACGCACGCACACTCGCACAACACACACACCCATGGCCCGCCGGTTGTTCTCGGTGGAGGAGGCATACGCCCAGATGCTCTCCGACACCGAGAGCGCAAGTGAGGATGAGGATGACCCCACATTCCTCCTGTCATCCACATCCTCCTCATCATCATCTGATGATGATGAGCCCCCAAGGCGGCGGAGCCATGGTCCCCACATGCTAGGGACCCCGTGGCCAGCACTAGTACGAGCAGCCCTGGGACTCGTACTAGTTTTCTGGCCCACCAGCCAAGTGCACCTGAGCCCCTTGCAGGTGAACAAGTCTGGTGCATCCCAGTGGACTATGAGCCTGCGATTCCTGAATTTTTTGGCAATCCAGGAATCCAGATTCCCACAGTGGGGTTCACTGAAATAGACTATTTTAGTTTTTTTTTCAGTGACCCACTGGTGAATCTACTGGTGGAGCAGACGAATCTGTACGCCCAACAGTTCGTCGCTCAGCACCCAGGCTCTTTTTTGGCCAGGCCCGGTGGCTGGACCCCGGTCAGTGCAGCCGAGATGAGGACATTTTGGGGCCTCGCGCTGCACATGGGCCTGGTCAAAAAACCAAGTGCCAGGCATTACTGGAGTGGGGACGTCCTCTACCAGACCCCACAGTACAGTATGGCTATGGCACGTACCCGGTTTGAGGCCATACGGAAATGCCTGCATTATGCAGATAATGCAGCATGACCCCCCCCCCCCCCCGAGGTGATCCTGCCTATGACCGGCTGTATAGGATACGGCCAGTCATAGATCACTTTGGAGCCGCATTTGTTCAGGCCTACGTACCTGGAAGGGAGGTCGCGGTTGATGAGTCTCTCGTTACTTTCAAGGGGAGACTCATTTTCCGCCAGTACATTCCCTCTAAGCGAGCGAGGTATGGCGTGAAGCTATACAAAATTTGTGAGAGTACCTCTGGGTACACTTACAAATTTCGTGTGTACGAGGGACGAGATTCCCGTATTCAACCCCGAGAATGTCCCCCCACTCTGGGTGTTAGCGGGAAACTCGTGTTGGACCTTGTGCACCCACTACTGGATAAGGGTTACCACCTGTACGTGGATAACTTTTATACCAGTATTCCCTTGTTTGAGGCCCTCTCCGCCAGATCCACGTTCGCTTGTGGGACCGTGCGGAAAAATCAACGTGGCCTCCCTGCCCACCCCCTCCAGGTACCTATCCCCAGGGGTGAGACCCGTGCCCTTACCAGCGACAACCTGTTGCTGGTCAGATATAAGGACAAGAGGGATGTCCTTTTGCTGACCACAATTCATGGTAACGGCACCTCCCCAGTCTCTGTGCGAGGTACCACGGCAACGGTCCTCAAGCCCGATTGTATCGTCGACTACAATCGATATATGGGAGGAGTTGATCTATCTGATCAAGTCTTCACGCCATATAATGCCATGCGCAAAACCCGGGCATGGTACAAAAAGGTTGCGGTCTACTTGGTACAGGTTGCCTTGTACAACGCTTTTGTACTATGCCGATGCGCTGGCAGCACAGAGACGTTCCTCCAGTTCTATGAGGCAGTCCTCAAGGACCTGATCTTTTCAGACCGGGAAAGAGCAGGTCGGAGTACCTCGGGAATTGGAGGTGCCCGGGTCATCCCTGGCCAACATTTTCCAGGTGTGGTCCTCCATACTGGAAAAAAGGGACGATCCCAAAAAAAGTGCAGAGTGTGTCGCAAGAGAGGGATCCAGAAATACACCCCCACTCAGACGGTTGCTTCAGGGAGTACCACACTTCCATGGAGTACTAAATTATTATAATTCCCAACAATCCCCTAGAAAATACATAACATTATGGCTCTCAGACTTTGGAGACATGAAAACAACTTTTTTTTTTTCCAAAAATGAATTTATTGTATTTAAGTTTTAAAAAAATGTTGTTTTAAAATATTACCTAACCCCTCAGATAAACGCCCTTTTAAAAATAAATTAAAAATGATGCAAAAAAAAAGAAATTTTTGTCACCTTAGATCCCAAAAATTATAATAGCACGTCATCAAAAAAATCAAATGCCCCCCAAAATAGAGCCAATCAAAACGCCATCTCATCCCGCAAAAAATGAACCCTAGATAAGACAATTCCCCAAAAAACCCCAAAAAACTATGGCTTCCAGTATGTGGAGGTACAAAACCTTTTTTTTTTTCAAAGTTGGTTAATGATGTCATGCTGAAGCCAACTTTTAATAAAAGTAGTCATATTAGGTATTGCCACGTCCGTAACAATGTGCTCTATAAAAATAACTTTTGACCTAACCCCTCAAAAAAACGCTGTCAAAAAAAAATGTAAAAAAAGCAATTTTTTGGGCACCTTACATCATAAAACGTGTAATAGCGAGCGATCAAAAAGTCATATGCCCCCCAAAATAGTGCCAATCAAACCGCCATCTCATCATGCAAAAAATAAGCCCTACATTAGATAGTTCCCCAACAAACAAAAAATAATTAGATCCCAGGCTATGGAGATAGTAAAATTATTTATTTCTTGTTCCTAAAATGATAAAATAGTGTAAAATCTAAATAAATAAAAAAAAGTAGACATATTAGGTATCGACGCGTCCGTAATAATCTGCCCTATAAAAATAACATTAGACCCAACCTCTCTGGATGAAGGGCATTAAAAAAATAAAATAAAAACGGTGCCAAAACACCCATTCTTTGGCAAAATTTCCGTTTTAAGCCATATTTTCCGGAAATAAAGCAAGGGTTAACAGTCAAACAAAGCTAAATATTTATTGCCCTGATTCTGTAGTTTGCAGAAACACCCCATATGTGGTCATAAATGTAGCCACAAGGCAGGGCATAAAATGAAGGGAACGCCATATGGTTTCTGGAAGGCAGATTTTGATGGACTGGTTTATTTACACCATGGCCCATTAGAAGCCCCCCTGATGTAGCCTAGAATAGAAACTCCAAAAAAGTGACCCCATCTAAAAAACTACACCCCTCAAGGTATTCAAAAATTACTTTACAAACTTTGTTAACCCTTTAGGTGTTCCACAAAACTTAATGGCGAATGTAGAAACAATTTTAGAATTTCCATTTTTTGTTATCTTGCCTCAAAAAAGTGTAATATAAAGCAACCAAAAATCATATTTACCCTAAAATAGTCCCAAAACAACAACCACCGTATTACTATGTATTATAGAAGTAGAGAAACTGAAACTTTAAAATTTGCTAAATTTTGCAAATTTTTTTGTAAAATTTGTATTTTTTATGCTAAAAAATTTACTTTTTTGACCCAATTTTAGTAGTTTCATGAAGTACAATATGTGACTAAAAACATTCTCAGAATGGCCTGGGTAAGTAAAAGTGTTTTAAAGTTATTCACACTTAAAGTGACAGTGGTCAGATTTTGAAAAAATGGCCTGGTCCTAAGGTGAAAATGAGCCCGGTCCTTAAGGGGTTAAGTAGTTTGCCTCCATAACACCTGCCCCCCCTCAATATCCTGTCCTATCTCACCCTCATGGAGCCCCTGCCATCTCCTTTCCTCCCTTATGTATCCAGAGCTGCTGTTCCACCCTCTTATCTCCTATTGCCCTGCACAGACCTCCTGCCACTACTTGTATGAATCCCCCTCACAGCCCCTTCCACCTACTTACTGTGTCCAGCCCCTCCTGTCCATCCAAAGCCCCTGTCTGACTCCTCTGCCATTCATTATGGTGAAGTCTAAACTGCATGCACCATAAAGACCTTCTAATGTCACAGGGTCATGTGACATTAGGGTCATGTGCCCTCTTACCATCTTATACCCTTTTATCTGGTTACTGTATGGCGGTGTTATCCGGTCACTATACAGAGCTGCTGGATGCTGTAGCAGACCAGCAGCTTCATGCTATTTACAGTAGTTGTTTTACTAAATACAGCAGCACAAAGAATCCCACATCTACCCACAGTGAAAAGGGCCATACAATATATATAGCAGTGTATATCCTAAAATAAAGTCACACTGTTTCCAGGGCCCATAGAGTTGCACTTAGATTAAGGTATGGCATACAAGATACAATTCCCTACGTAGTAAAACACCTCAATTGAGGAAGAGAGTAAAGTGTCAAACAAGCCTATCGAGTAAATACAAAGAGAAACAATTGGAATTTGGGCCCCTTTGCGCATCTTGGCTGCAAGAAAGTGTCACTCATGTGGTATCGCCGTACTCAGGAGAAGTAGGGAAATGTGTTTTGGGGTGTATTTTTACATATACCCATGCTGGGTGAGAGAAATATCTCTGTAAATTGACAACTTTGTATACATTTTTTAAAAAAGTTATCATTTACAGAGATTTTTCTCACACACAGTATTGGTATCTGTAAAAATAACACCTGCCCCCCATATCCTGTCCCATCTCATCCTCATGCAGCCCTTTTTCCTTTCCTCCCTCATGTATCCAGAGCTCCTGTTGCACCCCTCAGACCCCTCCTCAGAGCCCCTTCCACCTACTTGCTGTGTCCACCCCCTCCTGTCCATCCAGGACCCCGGTCACCTGTCTCACTCCTCTGCCTCTCATTATGGTGGTGTTTAAACTGCATGCACCATAAGGACCTTCTAACATCACAGGGTCATGTGACTGTGCCCCCACCCCATACTGTGCCCCCTTATACCCTGCATTGTGCCCTCTTACCATACCCTATACAGTGCCCCTAGTCATTCCCTGTACTGTGCCCTCTTAAACCCTTTAATCTTGTCACTGTATGGTAGTGCTATCCAGTCACTGTATGGCAGTGTTTTCCAGTTACTGTATGGTGGTTTTATCTGGTCACTGTATGGAAGTATCCAGTCACTGTATTGTGGTGTTATGCAATAACTGTATGGCCATAACTTTATCCTCTTCCCTGCCCACGCCATCTTGTTTAGACCTGGCATGAGTGGGGAAAAGTTGCAGATTGCTGACCACTAAGACCAGGTTGTGCGCTCTGTCAGTACATGGCGGCCTCCCCTCTCTGCTCCGCTGTGAACTAGTGCTTATTCTGGCACTAAGGCTGGGTTCACATCACATTTTTGCCATCCGTTTAATGTTTATCAAAATATCATACATTAACAGATGCCTCAGACTGATGCTATACAGTGGTGACCGTTCACAATACAGTTCCATAGTAAAAAACCATATAGGTTAACATATGTATTTTTTTTTTATAGTATACAAAAACGTGGTGTGCTGTACATTTGTATACAGTACCTTTTTTGTATACATAGTAACATAGTAACATAATAACATAGTATATAAGACCGAAAAATTCATTTGTCCATCCATTTTGGCCTGTTTCCTATATCAAACGGATAGCAAAAATGGGGTGTGAACCCACTGGCGGGGAAAGAGGGGTTTGTACAAAAATTTGCTGTGGGGCCCAGTCATTTCTAGCTAGTGAGCGCCCCTTACACAGTAAAATGACGCCCTGTGACTACTATACAGTATATTGCCCCCTCTATACAGTATAGCACCTAGTGTGGGGGCCACTGGGGGGTCATTATTCTGAATGGGGGGACACTAGGGGTCTTTATTCTGAATAGAGGGCCACTGTGGGGTCATAATACTGTGTTGAGGGCCCTTAAAAATTTATCGCCCTAGGGCCCACATAAACCGGGAGCAGGCCCTAGTCAAAGGTGCCCGGCGTAGACCATCCACTTTGCAGGAGCCTACCTGCCCGGAAAGTAGTGGTGCAGGGGTTCATGGAGGCAACGGTTGTAGCAGTTAGTGAGGAGTGCTGGTGGTAAAATCACCTACTGGGCGGTGTGGCAATTTTTTGTTAAGCCACCTGAGGAGGAGAACATGGCTTTTTGTCGAATCTGTGGGCAGAAGGTGAAGCGTGGCCAGGGTGCGAATGTTGGCACCACGACCCTGCGTCAACATATGCAGGGTCACCAAAAAGTGGCCTGGGAGGATGTGGCTCCAATGTGGTGGTCCAACCTGGTCCAGCAACCGCTGCATCACCCAGTGGCACGCACCCGATTTCAGACAGTCAAGGCTCCACCACATATAGTGTTGAGCGCGAATATTCGAATAGCGAATTTTTATCAATATATCACAATTTAGATAATTCGCTAATTTTCCGAATATAGCGGTATATATTCGCTATTTCAAATATGCGATTATTTTTTTTTATTAGCTGTTAATCCTTGTTGCTCTATGGTTGTCTTCCCACTTCCCAAAAGCTGTTCTTACCTGTCCGGAGGATTCCTGGCTCCTTGCCCGCTCCAGTCAATGCCCGTTGCCGCTTCAGCCGACTTCCCGTGTGCATGGGAACGCCTCCTTGCTAAAATGTACTGTCAGATGTGAGAATCACGATCTCACAAATTTGATTAAGTTGTAATCGCAATGCGATTAATATAACCTGAATTATTCGCATTGCGATATTCATTATATTCTAGCAACACACCATTAGGAACTTAGCTCTAAGATCAATTCGCAATGCGATTATAAGTTCGCTTCGCGAATGAAACTTAAAGCTGAGTTGCTAATGGTTGTATTGCTAGAATGTAACGAAGATTGAGAATATTGTGCTATATTCGTGAATTCATGATATTCGTCATCTTCGTGATATTCTAGCAATACAACCATTAGGAACTTAGCTCTAAGATCAATTCACAATGCGAGTATATGTTCGCTTCGCGAATGAAACTTAGAGCTGAGTTGCTAATGGTTGTTGCTAGAATATAACGATGATTGAGAATATAGTGCTATATTCGTGAATTCGTGATATTCGTCATCTTCGTTATATTCTAGCAATACAACCATTAGGAACTTAGCTCTAAGATCAATTCGCAATGCGAGTATACGTTCACTTCGCGAATGAAACAGAGCTGAGTTGCAAAATGTTAATGGTTGTATTGCTAGAATATAACGAAGATTGAGAATATAGTGCTATATTCGTGAATTTGTGATATTCGTCATCGTTATATTCTAGGAATAAAACCATTAGGAATTGACTCAAAGATCAATTCGCAATGCGATTATATGTTCGCTTTGCGAATGAAACTTAGAGCTGAGTTCCTAACGATCGTTGCTAGAATATAACGAAGATTGAGAATATAGTGCTATATTCGTGATATTCGTTATATTCTAGCAATACAACCATTAGTAACCCAGCTTTAAGTTGAATTTGCAATGCGAGTATATGTTCGCATTGCGAATTAAACTTAGAGCTGAGTTCCTAATGGTTGTATTGCTAGAATATGACGAAGATTTAGAATATAGTTCTATATTCGTGATATTCGTTATCTTCGTCAATTCTAGCAATACAAGTTACAACCATTAGGAACTCAGCTCTAAGTTTAATTCGCGATGCGAATATAAATTTGCACAACATTTGCATTATATAGAATAATGGCGAATATTCCATCTCAACGAATATATGACGAATATTCAATCGAATATTCGCGAATTATCGCAAAGTCGAATAAGGCACCTCACGCTCATCACTAATCAGCCAAAGGAAGAAGTCTGTCGTTCAAATCATCTACCAGTCCTGATGCTGCTGCTCCTCGCCCTCCTACTACTTATTAGTTATTCCATCAGCAATCGATCAACAAAGCAATTGGCAAGAAACAACAGTATGCGTGCAGTCATCCAACGGCACAGAAGCTGAACGTGCTCCTGGCCAAGTTGCTGGTACTGCAGTCCCTCCCTTTCCAAGTGGTGGACTCTGCACCTTTCAGAGAAATGATGGCTTGTGCCGTGCCGAGGTGGAGAGTCATTTCTTTGCCAAAAAGGCAGTACCAGCCGGTACAAATATGTAGAACAGAAGGTGGGCCAGTCCTTGAGCCTGTCGGTGTCTGCCAAAGTACATGGCAGCACCGACGTGTGAAGCTGTAACTACGGTTAATGACAATATATGTCCTTTACGGCCCACTGGGTAAATGTGGTTCCTGCCCAGCCAAATCAGCAACTCGGGCAGGTGACGCTGCATCCGCCTCCATGTTTTCACGTCGTTAGTCCTGCGACAATGTCCCCCTCTGCCTCCTCATCCACCACCGTGTCCTCAGCCTCCACTGCAGGGACAATTCAAAGTGCTCCTTCAGCATACCACATGTGTGGGGCAAGGCGGTGTCACGCTGTTCTACACCTCGTTTGCCTGGGTGAACACAGGGGAGGAACTGCTCGTGTCCTTCATCAAAAAATCGAATCCTGGCTTTCTTGCGACAACTCAAAATCGGAACCATGGTGACCGACAACGGGAAGATCATAGTGTCGGCGCTGCGTCAAGGAGGCCTAAGCCATGTGCGCTGCATGCCGCAAGTGTTCAGTCTGGTTGTCAAGCGGTTCCTGAAGTCTTCCACCTATCTGCAAGACTCGTACACTGTCAAGCACAACCTCCTTGAGCTGCAGCGGCAGAACGGCGTTGCCTGTGTAACTTCGATGTCAGCCAGTGGCAGCTCATGCGTGACACCTGCCGTTTGCTCAGGCCCTTTGAGGATGCTGAAGGAAAGAGAGGAACAAGGCAACCGAGAAGGAACGACAAGAAGGGGTACTAACGGAGGCAGACAGCCTTGAACCCCAACGAGATGACACAGTCGGAGAATTCCTTAAAATGGCTGAGACAGGGGCGTACATAGAAATCATGGGGCCCCATAGCAAAACTCAGTACTTGGCCCCTCCTTCCCCGCACAAATATAAAGTGCAATTTAAGCAATAAATATATACACACCGTATTTTCGACGCACCTAAGTTTTTGAGGAGGAAAATAAGAAAAAAAAAATTTGGAACGAAAAGGTGTGCTTTTGGTGGGCTTTGAACTAATGGTGGTCTGTGGATGACACTATTATGGGGGATCCGTGGATGACACTGTTATTGGGGATTTGTGGATGACACTGTTATGGGGATCTGTGGATGACACACTGTTATGGAGGATCTGTGATGACACACTGTTATGGGGGACCTATGGATGACACTGTTATGGGGATCTGTGGATGACACACTGTTATGGGGGATGTGTAGATGTCACAGTGTTATGAGGGATCTGTGGATGACACTGTTATGGGGGATCTGTGGATGACACACTATTATGGGGGATCTGTGGATGACACTGTTATGGGGGATCTGTGGATGGTACTGTTATGGGGGATCTGTGGATGGCACTGTTAGGGGGGATCTGTGGGTGACACTGTTATGGGGGATCTGTGGGTGAAACTGTTATGGGGGGGTCTGTGGATGACGCACTGTTATGGGCGTCTGTGGATGACACTGTTATGGGGGGGGGTCTGTGGATGACACTGTTATGGGGGGATCTGTGGATGACACTATTATGGGGGTTCTGTGGATGACACTGTTATGGGGGGATCTGTGGATGACACTGTTATGGGGGATCTATGGATGACACTTATGTGATTATAACCCCCCATTATCCTAAAGAATACACTGATGTACTGTACATTGGTGTATTCTTAAGGATAAGGGGGGGTGATAGCCATATGTAATATAAGCACTATTCAAGGACTGTTCTATACTTGGCATGTGTTTATATTAAATATGACTATAACCCCTCTTATCCATAGTAATCCACTCATATACTGCAGTATATGAGTAGATTACTATGGATGAGAGGGGTTATAATCATATTTAATATCTATCACCCCCCTCATCCTCAAGAATTCATTTGTGATAATTTTTTACATTGCAGTAACTAGAATTACTAGAGTGGGAGCAGAGGGTCTAGCAGGGCAGTATACAGAGCAGTGTATATGTATGACCAGGGAGCAGCAGGGCTGGCAGGCACAATGACAAAGGAGCTGGAGAGCACAGTGCAACAGGCATCCAGCACATGGACAAGTAGTGCACACAGGACCTTGGAGCTCAGCTCAGTGCCTGGACCCCCAGGCAGTAGCTGGAGGAGGGGACAGGGAGAAGAAGTTGAACTTGTCACTTACTGGAGCTGCAGGCTCCAGTCCCAACTTGCATTTGACGCTGGGGGCTGGAGTCATGTGGCTGACTGAGCAGGCAGTGAGCATGTCCCGTCCGCTCACTTCTTTCTCCTGCTGCTGCAATGCTCTAGCCAATCAGCAGCAGGAGCCTAGCACTGCTAAAAACTGATTGGTTAGTGCAGCGCCCAGCAGGCAGAGGAGAAGCGAGTGGCATGCTCACCTGCCTGCAGACTGTCCAGTTCGTGTATAGTTTGCTATGCATACAAAAGGGGAGGGGGGGCCAGAACAGAAGAGAAGCAGGGCCTGCCCGAGCCCCAGGAAGACAAGCTATAATGCAGACATGGTAGAGGGCGGGGCTTTCAATCCACTCCGGGCCCCCTCCTGCCCCGGGCCCCATAGCAGTTGCGTGGTCTGCCGCTATTGGCGGTACGCCACTGGGCTGAGACGTGCAGTTCTGACAATTGCAGCCTTATGCCTCCTAATAACTGTTCTGCGATCATGGGACAGACAGACGTACCTAACAACAGGATGCAGAGGGGAGGACAATCTGTGGAAGACAAAGTAGAATCTGTGGCTGTACCTGGCCAAGACCCTGAATCTCACTGATTTCTGTCTTCGAACCACATTGTCTGCATCCAATATTCTAGAAACCTGCCTGGTAGCAGTGCCCACTCCAGTTTCTATATGGACAGGACTCCTGCGTTCCCAGTGGAATGACACTGATTTAGAAAAACATGATGTTAGATATGGACATGTGAATCCTTATTATGTCTGCTATAATTGCTCTGCACATAGATATCTACAAGGTAATATGATCAGAATAATTACAGGTCTAGTCACAGCTGCAGAAGTATTGCTATAATTTCACTTGTGAAGAAAAATTACTACCTCCTTGCATACAAGCAAAGCAACAAAATAAGACCAAACCAGATATTTGCCATTGGGGCGTAAGTAGTTGCAAAAAGATGATATCAGGAAGAAATATGCAATGTAATATCACAAAGATAGTGCCATCCTTAGACAAACATGTCCCCCTTCCAACAGGATGGGTGTTAGCATGAGGAAACTTTAGTTACACGTACATACCAGCAAACATTTCAGATGGACCCTGCACGATAGCTAGGTTAACATTAGCCATGATACCATTACTTCCTGCAACACGAACACGTTATACACAAGAATCTTCTGTGCAGTTACCGGAAGATTGTAATTATAATGTGAACCTTCTCTCAGAAACAGATTACTTAAGCCTGGTAATATCAATGGTAGGAGTACCAGGATTAGCTGCATATAACCACAAGACAATCTCAAGGCTTGCTTGCTTTATCGTAAAACAAATAAATGTCACTATAGTCATATAAGAAGGCAATTCTACAGAATAGGGCAACCATTGATTATCTGCTATTACAACATGGTATAGGGTGCTCTGCTTTTTCAGGTATATGCTGTTTTAATTTGTCAGATCATTCCCAAGGGATAAAGGATAAGATGGCCAATTAGAAGAAATGATAAAGCACATAAAACAAGATGCTAATCAAGGATGGTGTGATTGGCTTTTTAGCTGGATACCTGACTTTGGTCAAATCCGATATGTATTAGGAGTGGTATTTGCTATCATCGCTATAATGATATGCTTATGTTGCTGTGTACAATTCGTACCCTCGACATGTCAAAGTTTCACTGAAAAGAGGGTGCACTCGACCTCTTATTACACTCCAGTGCTCACAGGGGAGATGAACAATACCCCACCAAGACCCGAAGAATATACCCCAGAGGCTTATATGGAATACTTAAGAACTTATGGGCAAAAGAGGGGCAAGGAGAACCATATAATATGAATAAAGGGTTCTAAGAGGGGATTGAAGGAATGAGCATGAAGGCCAGGAATATGTAACTGGGTAAAGTATGTTGTATAACGGTATGTGTCTCATTATGATTGGAGGCTATATTGCTTGGAAAAAAGATGATTGAATAATGAAAGGGCTTATAATGTCCTATATAAGCTTGAACATTATTATCAATAAACAGAGCGATTCTGATCATCATATGTGTCGTGTCTGATATGGTCATATTCGCTCTCCTGGTGCCAGAAAAGACTTAAACCAAGCTGATTCATCTAGTCATCTTTTATTATCATCCTATCAGATGCCACATTATTTGTCAGTCACCAGGACTATGGGATGAACAACGTCATTTCACTGCTTCATATCCTGGAACAGATGCTGGTAAATCTGGCTGGTCAGGGATCTGAAGACGTTGCGCCTACATCTCACAGCCACATGAGCCCTGTGGGGGCTGAACTGGAGGAGGAGGAGGACATTAAAGTACAAGCAATGTGTAGCGAATTGGGTGGTTTACTACAAAGGTGACAGTAGAGGAGGATCAGGAGCAGCCAGTGGAGCAAGAGGGAGATGAGAAAGATGAGGTAGATGACCCAGGTACACAGTGGCAGTATGCAGTGGAAATGGAGGCAGGGAGGCCTTCAGAGTCACTTGCGCAAATTTCCCCCTGCACGCTCATTTGCTTGGGTAGTGACAGCCGAATTGTCAATGTTTGGCAGAGGGATGACTTCTGGCTTTTCACCTTGTTGGACCCTTGCTACCGGTCCAAAATGTGGCTCTTTTTTAAACCCGCCGAGAGGGGGAACAAATTGAACTACTATAGAGAAATCCTATGTAGTCAGTTGGACGCTGCCTATCTGCGCCATCGTCCATCCTCTCGCAGGTCTGACCAAGGACCCCTCTGCACTCTCGTTCCACTGCCATGGCTGCTGTGGCAGGGTGGGGTGTAGGAGCAGAACCAGCTTCTTCAGCAGCAGCTTGAGTCTAGAGTCGATGATGGGCAGCTTTCTTAACTCGCCTAGTAGAGAAACTACTCACCAGCAGGACAGAACCTGAACCAGCAGGGGGTGGCATACTTGGACAGCACCCTGCCGCCCCACATTAAAGATCCACTGGACTACTGGGTAACCAAACTTGATTTGTGGCTGCAACTGGCAGAGTTTGCCTTGGAAAACCTGTCCTACCCGGCCAGTAAGGTGGCATCAGAGCGAGTGTTTAGTGCGACGGGGGCCATAGTTACCCCAAGGAGAACTCGCCTGTCCACCCAAAATGTGGAGAGACTGACCTTTGTCAAGATGAATTAGGTGTGTATCAGCCAGGATTTCCACCCACCAATGCCTGATGCATCAGATTTGATCATCCGTGTAGCCTCACCCAAACCTTGACAAAAGAGACCGGTTTCTTCCGACTACGTGCCTCAGCTACTATTCTGATGCTGCCAGCCGCCTGATGCCACACATGTGATGCCAAGTGCTCCTTCTTACACCTACCATCATTAGCGGGTGCTGTTATTGCCACCCACCTCCCCACTCATTCACCGGGTCACTCTGTGGTCTCCTGATGCTGCTGCCACCTCACCACTCAGGTCTCCTCTCCTCATGCTACTGCCGCCAACTCCACACTCTGTCATTGTGCCACTCTGTGGCCTCCTCATGCTGCTGCAACCTCCATACTATGTCACCTTGCCAGTCTGTGGCCTCCTCATGCTGTTGCTGCCACCTCCACACTCTGTCATTGTGCCACTCTGTGATCTCCTAATGCTGCTGCCACCTCAACACTATGTCACCTTGCCAGTCTGTGGCCTCCGCATGCTGCTGCTGCCAGCTCCACACATTCTCATTATGCCACTCTGTGTTCTCCTTATGCTGCTGCCACCTCCACACTCTGTCATTGTGCCACCCTGTGACCTCCTCATGCTGCTGCTGCTGCTGCCACCTCCACACTATGTCACCTTGCCTTTCTGTGGCCTCCTCATGCTGCTGCCACCTCCACGCTATGTCACCTTGCCAGTCTGTGGCCTCCTCATGCTGCTGCTGCCACCTTCACACTACATCATTATGCCACTCTGTGGTCTCCTCATGCTGCTGCTAAATTAACACTATGTCATTGGGTCACTCTGTGGCCTCCTCATGCTGCTGCTAACTCAACACTATGTCACTGGGCCAGTCTGTGGTCTCCTCATGCTGCTGCCACTTCAACACTATGTAAATGGGCCACTCTATGGTCTCCTCATGCTGCTTCCAACTCCCCATTATGTCACAGGGCCAATCTGTGGTCTCCTCATGCTGCTGCCACTTCAACACTATGTAAATGGGCCACTCTATGGTCTCCTCATGCTGCTTCCAACTCCCCATTATGTCACAGGGCCAATCTGTGGTCTCCTCATGTTGCTGCTACCTTAACACTATGTCATTGGGCCACTCTGTGAACTTCTCAAACTGTTCCCCCACCCTCCCCACTCCATGACTGAGCCACTATGTTGCCTTTTTGGCCTGGTTGACATCATCACTTATTTGACACTTCTGATCTGTCAGAAGGAAGGAAAAATGAGACGCACAATGGATCCTGTCTGTGTAGCAGCTGTGAGTGCCATCAGAATTGGCTTATGATTTGGTAACCAAAAGCAGGAGTGGGTACAAAACACAGAAGACATGCAAATATTCCATTCCCGTGTCATCTCTGTTTTGGATCCACTCATGTTTTTTTGGGCTTTAGCAATACTGATGGATTGCTGACCAAATGCTGACCAAGTGAAGGTGGATGCTCAACAGACAGGATCCATTTTTTGGGGGGTTATTGTTCTGACGGATCAGAGGAAAGGCAAAATAATCAGTGATGTCAACACAATCTTACTGCTGACACCCTCTCCACTCTGTCAGGAGGGCTCTACTTATATAAGTGTTTAATAGAACAGGTTCTGTAGACATCTATGTGGAATCACTCTTTCCTGCTACAGTAGGATCTTGGGCCTCTGCACCATTCTTTATACCTGGCGCTAATATCAATCTGTAAGGTTGAGTTCACACAAGATATTTAGTCAGTTTTGGCCCCGTAACTGCGCAAAAAAGTGAAGTATTCAGTAATTCTAAGAGCGACTCCTGTAATGTGCGTGTCATACTGACAGTATTGTTTCACTACCACAGCAGACTCTCTGTGCGTGTTACTGCAAGGCACTGTGTTCTACACCACTATACAGGCTCTCTGCAGCCAGGAAACAGCTTGAATCAAATCTTTTTGGAAAATTCGACGAAGCGGCCGAATCCAATTTTTTTAAAATTCGCTCATCTCTACTTACAAACTATATTACTATATTACTATGTTAATGATCTGACCCTCAGTGGTGCAGTGTCTCAAATCAGTCAGCCAGTATGTCACCCTAGGGCCTTATAAAAGTTTCCAGGCCTGCCATAGCAGCTGCCTGCGAAGCAGCTCAACAGTACTGGGTCTTCTTTGTAATTTCATGATGTGCCAATTTTTTTGTGTTAGGTTAAACTATGGATTGCAGGCAGGCTAGTTCAGCATATAGAATCTTCTTCTGCAAAGGCATGCTGTTGTGATGGATGTAGTATATATTTAATATATACAGATGTGTCCTCTCTTGACCTGATCTCCAAACTGGAAGTGGTGTCAATTTTGTCCTGACAGCAAAACATCATATCGCGAGACTGTAACTAAACTCTAAAAAGCTGCAATACACATCACAACCACTGGGTGGTGAGTGCTTCACATTTAGCTTATTGCTTAAGCTGCAGAGAAGCTAGCCTCAAATATGAGAAATTTAGCTGCAGACCTAGCTAGATTTGGTGAGATCTATTGAGAATATTAAACGTGTGAAAGTCAAACACATGAGAATAAAGGAACACTAAATCCAGAATCCCAATATCATGTGTGATACTGCCTGCTTAGCGGTGTATTTAATCATATCATGTGTGATACTGTCTGCTCAGCTGCGTATTTAATCTTATTTTGTGTGATTCTGCTTGCTGAGCTGTATATTCTTGATGAAAATATGTATTGTATATAAAACTTCTATATACTCTTCAGCAGTGATAATATCTTTCCAGTTGTGTTAGCTGCCTACGTCATGGGCACTTATGCTACCCCATACAAACAAAAATGCAGGCCTTTGAACTGTATGCTGAAAACATTACCAACTCACCCTAAACATCCTCTATCGTGGTTGTATCTGTGCGCCGAAAAAGGTATCACAACGTGTACCAACATACAGAAGCTTCTCACCACAAGTCTGTTTGCTGGTTGGCAGGTACAACTGTCACTCCAGAGACCGAGACTGCAGCAGAAGATGGAACAGGAGGAGCCTGAGATCTTTTGTGGTTTTTGAGGTGTGTACTCCACTGTAGCTTGTGCTTTACATTTAGATGCTTGGTCATGCAGGTGGTGCTGAAGTTTAGAACATTTATGCCTCGCTTCAGGCTCCGATTGCATAGTTTGCAAACCACTAGAGTCTTGTCATCAGCACATTGTCTGAAGAACTGCCACGCCAGGGAACTCCTTGGAGCTGGCTTTGGTGTGCTCAGTCTCTGGGTGCAGTGGGCAGTAACAGGCGTACTGGCTAGGGGGGAGCCACTCTGCTTTTGCACCCTGCTCCCTCTTTTGCTGTGTGGCTGGCACTGTGTGACCAGACCACCACCTCTTCCTCCGAACTGCACACATAACTCATATGACGTTGATTCCATGTGGGGTCTAAGACCTCATCATCCTCTACATCATCTTCCACTCACTCCTGCCCTCCTTGCTAGTCTGCACACTGCAGAAAGCCGCAACATTTGGCACCTGTTTCTTTATCATCGAAGACATGCTTTGGTGGTCCTCCCATGTCCACATCCTGAAACATAAGTAGTTGGTCATCAGTGAACTCAATCTCTTCCACTTCTGGGGCACGGCTAGGTGGATGGCCCACGGAAACCCTGCCAGCAGAGTCATCAAAAAGCATAAGAGACTGCTGCATGACTTGGGGTTTCAAGTGCGTAGCTGATTTGCAAGGGGATGAGGTGAAAGACAGATGCCCATGGGCTGCAGGTGCCAACTCTTCAATTTCAGCAGGGGACCGGGTGGGAGACAATGTGAAGAAACTGTAAGCACTGTCAGCCACGCAATCTGCTACTGCCTCTACTTGTTCTGGCCTCACCATTCTTACACCTGTATTTGGGGCTACAATATAATGCTGAACATTCTGTCGCCTACATGCACCTTAATAAGGTGTTTCATTTGGGCGTGTAACATTTGGGTGTGCAACAGGAGCTCCACCAACACCAGCAGCACTATGACCAGGGCCACGTCCCTTATTTGATGCTCTCCTCATTCTTTGAGGTCACCCACCGAACTAACAGACTGATTAACTATATTATTTTCCTGTCACGTATGCAGAGCAGGTGTACCTCACACCAGAAATGGGTATATGTCACCCACCGATCTAACAGACAGATTAACTATATTAATTTCCCTATCACGGATGCAGTACGGGTGTACCTCACACAAATAATGGGACTATGTCACCCACCAAACTAACAGATGGATTAACTTTATTAATTTCCCTGTCACGTATGCAGTGCAGGTGTACCTCTCATAAAAAATGATGCACCACCAATCACAGCCATGCCATTACTAGGCATGGCTGTGATGGCTTTTAATGGCCCACAGCTTAAAAGCTTGTTGATTGGCTGCCCTACAGCCTTTCAACAAGCTATATAAAATGCCTGAACACCGAACTCAAACCCAAATTTTTGTTGCAAGGTTCGGGTTCGGGTCCGGGTACCCAAACTCGCAAAGTTTGGTACGGACCCGAACCACAGTGATTTCCATTACAGATTAATGACTGTTTATAAAGCAGTGCAGTCTGAGGGCCCGCAACCGCAGCTTATGAGCATCCAATATTGACTTTTGGCCTTGTACATATGAATTTTTCCAGATTATCTGACTCTTTAAATAATATGATGTACGTTAGGCCTCATGCACACGACCGTTGTTCTGGTCCGCATCCGAGCTGCAGTTTTTGCGGCTCGGGTGCGGACCAATTCACTTCAATGGGGCCGCAAAAGATGCGGACAGCACTCTGTGTGCTGTCCTTATCCCTTGTTCCGTTCCGTAGCCTCGCAAAAAATATAACATGTCCTATTCTTGTCCGTTTTGCGGACAAGAATAGGCATCTCTATAATGGGCCTCCCGTACGGGTTCCGTGTTTTGTGGACCGCAAGAAAAGAAACGGTCGTGTTCATGAGGCCTTAGATGCATACGTTTTTCTGAAATTGTTCCACAATTTTTAGTTGTAGTTTTTTGCAGAACTTTGAAACTCTTCCTCTCTAGCACGCTCTTTTTATACCCAGTTCTGTGACAGTGTTTTTAGCTGGGATGTTCCGATGCTTTGTTCCTGAACACAGCTGATCAGTCTGAGTGAGAGTCTGCTAGTCTGATATTGATGACCTATCTTAAGAATAGGTTTTCAATATAAAACTCCTAGAAAACACCTTTAATCTTTTGCACCATTTATTGTAAATCTATATCCTGCCGTTTTTAATTTAGCTTCTGTACAATGTTATTATTATGTTAGTATTTACACATACTGTACATCTGAATGCCAGTGTTAGTTCTCTAGGACTTACAAATGCTAATTCCTTTTGTCACATATTTCAGTATAAAGAGTACTTATCTTTTTTTGTTAAGAAATAGATGTAAAATTGTGTCAGAGCTTGTGTCTCTTTTATAAGAATCCCTTCTTTGTTACTTATAATTTGACATATTCATTTTCTCCCGTACTTCTTTGCTTGGATCTTGAAAAAATGTTCATATGACAAATCTTTATATACTGTAATTTCCCTAGATGCATTTATATGAAAGTTAGTCAACTGCTCCCTAACCAAGACAAATAACTAAGTGGGCAGGTGCAAATCTACTGTCACTGCCAGGCTTTTTGCTACGTATTTTGTTACTACTAACTATGTTAATATGCCTGAATGCCCATGAAATGTTGAACTAATGAAGTAGATTTTTATTATTTCAACCTTCCATTAGCTACAGCAGCATACCCAACCACTCATTTGGCAGCTATATGACTCCCCAGATAGTGGCAGCTCTAAACACTATTGTACACTTATGGCACCAAGGCTGTTATATTATTGCTGAAACTTGTAAATTAGATCATAATAACTCATAATACTGGAGCATTTGCCATATGACTTAAATACATTTCTAATAGACATTTTCCATTTCAATATCCATAATTGAAAGTGACTGTAGTTATGGAGGTTTGAAGGTTTTGGTGCATTTGCTATAAGGAAAATAAAGACAATGTTATAGTAAAGGATCAAAGGCAGTCACCACTGTGATCACAGGAAATGGGGTTGTCCATAAAGATGAATGGCCCAGATTCACTACTGAATCCACACCTTGATTTTTTTCTACAAATTTTGTTCATTTTTCAGTTTTTCATGTAGCTTACCAAGACGGAAAACATTTCTTAAAATGTGGTGCTTTTTTCCTCCAAAATGTGCCAACATTTCTGGTGTAGAAACCTGAAAAAAAGAGAATCTTAAAATTTTAGACAGGAAGTCTGTAGATTTATCAGATTTATTATGAAATATGAGCTACTGTGATAAATATGGCATATCTCTGTCTACATGTTACCCCTGTCTTACAAATATAGTAAATATTAAATTATATATGTTATTAACCAAAATTGTATTTTAAACAAACAGTCTGGTTTTCATCTAAGCCTACACAATACTTAATCAGTGCCTAGCAAAGTAATAATACTGATTAGGGTTAAGTGAAGTGCACTTCAGATCATAGATCCGAAGTGGCTTTGATCAAAACTTCATTTGAGTGCTATATGGAGACCCATCTCCATACAGCATTCAAATGTATGGGTTTCGTGGAGGTGAAGTTAGTTATTCATAAGTTTTTCAAAATGTTGTTGAACAACATTGGACTTACATTTGAATGCTGTACGGGGATTGGTCTCTGTACAGCATTGATGAAGTTTTGAACGAAACAACTTCACATCTATGATCCAAAGTGTGCTTCACTCAACCCTAATACTGATTAACTAATGTAGTGTAAATTGGCATTGATATAAATATTTTAAAAAAATTCAATCACAGATATTTGTCAAAGATTGAAGAGATGGAAATATTTCCTTTAATCCCCTAAACACAAACATAGAATTTTTATGTTTTGCAATAATTCTAGATGTAAAGAAACATGCTTTCAGCTTAATTAAGTATGAGGCAGTGCCAACAATCTCATAATATCTTTGACAAAATTGAAGAGACTAGAGCTGCATATTACATTATTCTTAAAGTTTTGGCTTTTGTACATTTTATTTTCACATATACAGTATAGAACTATATATTTTGACATATACACTATTTACACTATAGGCATACTTGCACACAGTTTTCGGAGGAATTCGTCAGGGAGGTTGTTCTGAACATCTTAATTACATCAGCTCACTGTTGCAGTTGCGACCCCAAGCAGGTAAACAATGAAGTGAAGGAAGCACTCGTACGAGCACTGCTTTCTCTTCAAACAGCTTATCGCGGGGTCCAGGAGTCGCCAAACGACGATCTGATATTGATGACCTATTCTGACGATTGGTTATCAATATAAACAAAGCGTACATCCCCATTAAGTTAAAAAACCTGAAAATAGCACAAAGCTTGGTGCAAAACTATGCCTTTTAATAACAAGCATAGATTTCCTTTTTAGAGTTTCAGACAGTCCTGAATGCACCAAATTTACTTCGTCACAAGCGCTAACTTCAACTATCTCCTTTTATATACTGGCATTAGATATGCCAGTCTTAATCAAAGTGGGCTAATGAGTATAAACACAATTCAGTCCCCGAATTTTTTTTGATTTCCAAACCACTAGTGTTTAACATCATCCAATCCAGTTTGTGTTCAAATGTATCCAACTGTCATATATCATAAAAGTGATGTTACTGCCCTTTCACTCTAAATCATATGGTAATGTAATATGACTTTTTAATCAATATGTTTTTTAACCTGGAAGAATGCTGCGATCTATGTATTCATTAAAGTAGACTTGATAGTAGTGACAACAGAGTTATGTCATGGCCAGTGTATTTTGGTCAGCAAACAGACTATTTTTTCTACTTGATGGAGTGTTACCTTCAGTGCTCCGTGTCAGTGTCTCTTGATGGGTCAATAGCCAGTGAAAAAGACAACTCTAAGCGGTAGTGGTCTGGTGGTTACCCTGCGGTGGAGCTTACCTGCATAGAGGTTAAAGGATGACCAGAAAACCTTTAGGATGAACCCTGAGTAAAATCTGCTCAGTGGCACAATGGATCTACATCTGCTTTGCTAACACTTTCCCACTTATCTTAATGGGACTTGCAATAGTGATGAGCGAGCACCAAAGTGTTCGGGTGTTTGGGTACTCGGTCCGAACACATAGCGATATTCATGCACTCGGCAGAGCACCCGAGTATAATGGAAGTAAATGGGAGACAACAAGGCACCCCCTGCTCGGATGAGGGGACGGTGCCTGCTCTATTGGAAAAGGTCAGAAAGTGACAGAAAAACCACCAAAATGGATCTGGAAGAGCATGGGGACCATGTCTGGGTGCATCTTGGACTCCAATGTCGCTGCTGGGAACCATAATGTCCCATTTGACCGCCACTTTTACATAGTGACAAAATCAAGCCCAAAATCCCGCACCCTCAAAAAATACCAGACATTTTTAGAGGTAAAATTGTTAGGAAACATTCTTTCCTGTATATTCAACTGTATATACAGTACAAATGCTGGCAAAAGTTACAAGGAAGAAGCACCCCGATACAGTCTGTATATCACATAAAGGATGGCCTCATTCACATGGTGCTACAATTGTTCAGGTACACTGCTACATTCATAAAGCCTATGCACTAAGTGAAAGGGCTGGCAAAAATTTCAAGGAACAGGCACTTCAATACACCCTTTATTACACATAAAAGAGGGCATCATACACACTCTTGAAAAATCATCATTGATGGCCTGCTGGAGACCCTCAAAAACATTTGGAGAAAGGGCCTGCTGGTTACCCTCTAAAACATTATAGCTGAGGGCCTGAAGGTGAGAGGACCCTATAAAAAATTGTAGTGAGGGCCTGAAGGTGAGTGAACCCCATAACACATTGCAGTGATGGCCTACAGGGGAGCAGACCGTATAAAACATTACAGGTGAGGGCCTGAAGCCGAGTGAACATTGCAGTGATATCCTACAGGTGAGCAGACCATATAAAACATTAGAGGTGAGGGCCTGAAGCCTAGCTAACCCCATAAAACATTGCAGTAATGGCTTACAGGTGAGCAGATCGTATAAAACATTGGAGGTGAGGGCCTCAAGCTGAGTGAACCCCATAAAACATTGCAGTGATGGCCTACTGGTGAGCAGACCATATAAAGCATTGGAGGTGAGGGCCTCAAGCCGAGCGAACCCCATAAAACATTGCAGTAATGGCTTACAGGTGAGCAGATCGTATAAAACATTAGAGATGAGGGCCTGAAGGTAAGCGAAACCCCATAAAACATTGTAGTAATGGCCTACAGGTGAGCAGACCGTATAAAGCATTGGAGGTGAGGGCCTCAAGCTGAACGAACCCCATAAAACATTGCAGTGATGGCCTACAGGTGAGCGGACCGTATAAAACATTAGAGGTGAGGGCCTGAAGGTGAACAAACCCCATAAAACATTGCAGTAATGGCTTACAGGTGAGCAGACCGTATAAAGCATTGGAAGTAAGGGCCTCAAGCTGAGCGAACCCCATAAAACATTGCAGTGATGGCCTACAGGTGAGCAGACCCTATAAAACATTAGACGTGAGGGCCTGAAGCCGAGCGAACCCCATAAAACATTGCAGGGATGGCCTACAGGTGAGCAAACCATATAAAACATTAGGGGTGAGGGCCTGAAGCCGAGTGAACCCCATACAACATTGCAGTGATGGCCTACAGGTGTGCAGACCGTAAAAAACATTGTTGACACGGTCTGCAATGTATTCCTTCACCCTCTTTTTCGTCCTTGTAGCACTAGGACGCGCTTCAGGGTGAGATTACTGGCGGGGTGTCATGAAAGTGTCCAATGTCTTGGTTGGAAAGTGTTGCCCTGCCTCTGTTGGAACTACTGTGTAGGAAGGAAGTACGGACTTTGGCTGCCATATTTACAGATGGAACATTTTGGAGCAATCATGAGAGATGAGAAGTTCTCTTTGTAGCAGGGGTCGAAAAGGGTGAACCCCCAGTAATCTGTTACCTAAAATGCGTATAACGCAAGGGTCGCGGGAAAGGCAGCCTAACATGAAGTCAGTCATGCGTGCCAGAGTACCAACGGGCAGGACACCAATGTCAACATCAGGATGACTCTCCATACCCTCATCCTCCTCCTCTTCTGCCCATCCATGCTGAACAGATGGAATTCAACTTCCATGGGTACTAGCCTCTGTAGCAGAGGCAAGTGTCTCCAGCTCCTCCTCGTCCTCCTCTTCATGGCCCAATTCGCGCTGAGAAGACGAACTGGGGGAGGTCTGGCTATCACCCTGTGTCATCTCCTCCCCCATTACCTCATCTGCCACATTCAAAGCATCCTTCTTAATTGTGAGCAGCGATCGTTTGAGTAGACACAGCAGTGGGATGGTTACATGGATAATAGCGTTATCTCCACAAACCATCTGTGTGGATTCATCTAAGTTTATTTCAAACTTCACATAGGTCTGACATCAATGCCAACTCCTCGGTTGTGAATAGTGGCAGTTGACTGGAAAGGCAACGACCATGTTGCAGCTGGTATTCCACAACTGCCCTCTACTGCTCACAAAGCCTGGCCCACATGTAGATAGTAGAGTTCCACCGTTTGCTCACGTCACACAACAGTCGGTGAGCTGTAATCTGCAAGCGCTGCTGCAGTGTTATGAGACCGCTGAAGCTGTGGACGACTTTCGGAAATGGGCACACAAGCGGCATGCCTTCACTAGTAGCTCCTGCAAATCGGGGTAGGTTTTTGATAACCTGTTGAACCACTAAGTTTATGACGTGGGCTAGGCATGGAATGTGTGTCAGGTTGCTGAGCTCCAAAGCCGCCACCAAGTTACGGCCATCATCAGATACAATTATACCTGGTTGTAGGTTGAGTGGCTAGAGCCACGGCTCGGTCTGAACCTTTATACTGTGCCACAGCTCTGCGTCGGTTTGCTGTTTGTCCCCTAAGCAGCTTTAGCACGACCTGTTGACTCTTACCCACAGCAGTGTTACACTGCTTCCAGCTAGCGACTGATGGCTGACTGCTGTTGGAGGTGGAAGTGCAGGAGGAGGCGGAGGAGGAGGAGAAGTGGGGGTTGGAGCCAGTAACATAGCTGCTGGTGGAGACCCTGATGGACATAGGGCCTGCAATCCTGGGTGTGGGTAGCACCTGTGCCATCCCAGGGTACGACTCACTCCCGGCCTCCACAACATTCACCCAGTGTGCGGTCAGGGAAATGTAGTGCCCCTGGTTACCAGCACTTGTCCATGTGTCTGTGGTGAGGTGGACCTTCCCAGTAAGTGCATTGGTCAGGGCACATGTGATGTTCTGGGACACTTGCTGGTGTAAGGTGGGCACGGCACCGTGAAAAATAATGGCGACTGGGGACTGCATACTGAGGGACAGCCGCCGACATCAGGCTGCGGAAGGCCTCAGTGTCCACAAGCCTAAATGGCAACATTTCAAGGGCCAGTAATTTCGAAAGTTGCGCATTCAGTGCTATGGCCTGTGGGTTTGTGGGTGGGTATTTGCGTTTGCATTCAAATGCCTGTGTAATCGACATTTGGATGCTGCACTGGGACAGGGAAGTGGATGTTTTTGCTGATGGTTAATGTGAAGGTCCAGGTGCAGGGCGAGAGGCATCCAGGCCTGCGCTTTCAACAGGGGATTGGCCAGTAGTGCGTAACACAGGGGAAGAGGATGCAGTGGTAGGACCCGCAGACCCAAAGTGTGGACCCAGGCGTTCGGCCCACTTATTAGGGTGCTTGGATGCCATGTGGCGGATCATGCTGGTTGTGGTGAAGTTGCTAGTGTTAACGCCCTGGCTCACTATTTCACTATTTCTCACTCTGCTCATCCTCCTGACTTGACCTAACTACCTCCTCAGTGATTGGAAACTGTGTCTCGTCATCATCCACCTCGTGAAAGAATGATTGGGGTTCACCACCGTCATCTTCTTGAGACTGTGAAGGATCGAGGTTGGGATTCAGGGCACAATTTCTCAGGTACCTCTACAAGGGTACTTGGCGAGAGAGCCAAACCAAGTACTGGCGATGAAAAAAGGTCATGTGAATATCCGAGTGTGGGATCAGTTGTGAGGATTTGGTTAACCAGACTCTTGGCTACAGAGACTGGACTTTGTGGAAGAGAGGGTGGTGTTTTACCGACTGGAAGCATTATCTTCTGCAATCCAACCCACCACCTGTTCGCACTGGTCCGACTTGGACAGTGTTGTCCTGCGCCGCCCAGCTAAGTTGGACATGAAGCTGGGTGAGGTGGATTTTTTTGTTTTTTCTGGTGCACTAGCAGCACTGGATACAGAAAAATAAAGATTTTTGGCACTACACTAGGATAGAGATAATGTCATTTTTGCTGTAATGTACTGGATACAGAAAACTACTGATTTTCGGCACTACACTAGGCCAGAGATAATGAAATTTTTGCATTACACACTCTATCGGCTTCCAGTAAGGTACTGGATACAGTAAAATACAGATTT
The DNA here is from genome assembly GCA_033119425.1 of Bufotes viridis. NCBI lineage: Eukaryota > Metazoa > Chordata > Amphibia > Anura > Bufonidae > Bufotes > Bufotes viridis. The sequence continues at coordinate 260,311,554 of CM065593.1, forward strand.
CCGGCACTACACTAGGATAAAGATAATGTAATTTGGACAATACAAACTCTATTGGCTTCCAGTAAGGTACTGGATACAGAAAAATACAGATTTTCGGCACTACACTTGCCCAGAGATAATGTAATTTTTACAATACACACTCTTTTGGCTTCCAGTAAGGTACTGGATACAGAAAATTTAAGATTTTTGGCACTACTCTAGGCCAGAGATAATGTAATTTCGACAATACACACTATTTTTGCTTGCTGTAATGTACTAGATACAGAAAAATACAGATTTTCGGCACTACACTAGGCCAAAGATAATGTCATTTTTACAATAGACACTCTATTGGCTTCCTGTGAGGTACTGGATACAGAAAAATAAAGATTTTCAGCGCTACACTTGGCCAGAGATAGTAATTTTTACAGTACACATTTTATTGGCTTCCAGTAAGGTACTGGATACAGAAAAATAAAGATTTTTGGAACTACACTAGGACAGAGATAATGTAATTTTTACAATACACACTGTATTGGCTTGCTGCAATGTAGTGGATACAGAAAAATATAGATTTTCGGCACTACACTAGCCCAGAGATAATGTAATTTTTTAAAATACACACTGTATTGGCTTGCTGTAATGTACTGGATACAGAAAAATACAGATTTTGGGCACTACACTAGGTCAGAGATAATGTATTTTTTAATATACACACTGGGTTCAGATGTAGTCCTATATTGGATACAAATTTGTCCCAAAAATTTTTTATTCTCTGTGGGAATACTGTACATACGGTTGCGGCCTAAATGCACACACAGATGTGGCCAAAACTAGTTAACTATGACCAAAATATAAATCACTCTCTGCTGAAGTAATTAACGGTTGCGGATTGAACACACACACAGATGTGGCACAAATTAGGTTATTGTCCCCAGAAAAAATAATTTCTCTGATGGTGCTGTGTATATCTCAGTACCAGGCACACTGTAGTGAATAAGCCCCTTTTTATAATGTCTGCCCAACACACTGCATTATGATGGCGTTTTGTAGATGTCACTAATCTGAAATCTTTCTGTCTTTTAGAAGTTAAAAAGGGATTTTCAAGCCCTGCACTATCTGTCCCTTCCTGGTAATTTCTGTCCCTGATAGTGCTGAAGAAAACCCGTTCTTAAGAAAAAACAAAAAAAGGTGCTGTACTGCTGTCAAACACACACTGTAGTCCTTAAAAGGACTGTTAGGTATTTCAATAAGGTTTTTGGATTAAAATCAGTAAGTTTAGAGAAAAACGCTATCTGTCCTGGCCTACTGTCTGCTCTCCCTGACTCTGAATGAGCCGAGCGCTGGACCTCAGCTCCTATATGAAATGGTATCACGGGTTCTGGCCAGCCAATCAGTGTAAGGCTTACTGCTAACATGGCTATGGCCTTACACTGAGGGGAATTATTTACCTGGACCTTGATTGGCTGCTTAGAAGGCACCAAACATGCGGGAAGGAGACCTAAGCAATGCGACGAATACATGTAGTGCTCGGCCGAGTAAAGCCGAGCGCCGAACATAGCGACGCTCAAGCCGAACCAATACTCGGCCGAGCATGCTCGTTCATCACTCACTTGCACACATTTGTGATCTTTTCCATGTAGAATCCATAAAGATCACGCAGGAACTGAAAGCTTTGTACTTCAGAGATTCTTGACCCTTATGATTCCTGTAATTTAGAGTATTACTGAGTTTGAGCAACAATACTTTTTATACCATCAAGAATTAGAAGCTTGGTGTGGTTTTTTGTATGTTTATATGTTTAAAAAGCACTTTGCAGACTAGACTCCAGAGTCTAAAAATTAAAAAATGTAAAATAAGAACTCATTGAAAAGTTTCTATACACTACTCACAAAAAGTTAGATATATTTGGTTTGTGGGTGAAATTCCAGGATGAACCTAAAATGCACTCTAGCCTTTACAGGTGAACTTAATGTGACCTTCTCTAAACCCTTGAATGCACATGTCCAATTGTTTAGTGTTTCAGTACTTTTTGCACAACTTGTGGTTCTCTAATGAGGAGCTTAATGGCAAAATTCACAACAGGTGTTTGATCCATGAATCATCAAATACATTTCCTGGTTCAATTAGAATTTGTAATTAAACAGTCCTCCTCATAATGCTGGTAACATTTTTACATTATGAAACTATGGCAACACCTAGTAATTGATCAACAGTACATTGCCATTGCAAGGATTCAAGCAGGATGTTCTAAAAAGGAAGTGGCCACTGAGCTAAGACTGTCACAGAGTATCATCAGCAGGTTGCAAGAGAGATACAGAGGGACTGGAAAAGTCATAGAAAGGAATAAAAGTGGACTTCCTTTGGCCGCAACCCACACTGATGACCGCTTCATGGTGAACAATGCTCTGCAGAACTGGATCATGAATGCCACACAACTCAAGGCATATTTAAGGGAGATGAGAGGCACCCAAGTATCACATCATACCATTCAAAAACATTTACATCAGCGTGGCCTGTATGCTAGACGACCTGCAAGGGTACCTGACAACAGGTGTCATCGTCTTGCATGGGACAGGGAGCATCTACGCTGGAAGAGGGACCAGTGGGCCTCAGTGCTTTTCACAGATGAAAGTCGATTCAAGCTGAGCAGAAATGATGGCTGCCAACGATGTGGGAGACATCAAGGATAGTGCTATGCATCAGCAACGGTTATCACCAGAAGAGCTCTGGTGGTGGTGGTGTTACAGTGTGGGCAGGTCTGTTTAGTCAATATAGAACTGCCCTACACTGTGAATGGTACAGTGACAAGCCCCTACTACTTGATTAACATCATTAATCCAGTCATTGTTCCTCTGCATGAACAACACAGGACTAATTTCATCTTTATGGACGACAATGCACCAGCTCATCGAAGTCGCATTATTAGGGAATGGCTGCTGAAGACTGGGGTACCTCAAATGGAGTGGCCTGCATTTTCTGAAGACCTGAATCCAATTGAAAACCTATAGGATCAGCTGAGTCATTGTGTAGAGGCTTGTAACTCTCTAACTCAGAACCTCAATGACCTGATGGCCGCCCTTCAAGAAGAGTGGGCTGCCATGCCCCAGTAAACAATAAGTTGACTTGTTGACATCATTGTCAAGCCACATGACAAGTTATTGAGACATTTACATTTTTGTTGCGGTATACCCACCAATGTTGTTTGCTTTTGTTTCAATAAATTGTTTGAGATGAGGAAATCACCATTGCATGCTTATATTTAAATGCCTTACTTTCATGATATAATATCACTGTAGCGTGAACTTTTTATATTTTCCATAAAGTTCACCTGAAATCCAACTATCCCTAACTTTTTCTGAGAAGTGTAATATAATCATTAGGGCTATTATTCCATGCAATGAAAATATCCAAAGGCTCTACTAAAGGCTACTATATACAAGCAAATAAAGCCGATCTGTCAATGTTTTGAAAATCATATTTCTGTAAATTGTATATTTTCAACTACTGTTGAGCAAATCAAAGCACCCAAAGTGGAATTTGATCCGAAGTTTAGGGAAAATTAGATTTGCATTGAATCTGAATTTCCTGGTGCTATGTGGTAATGAATAGATTTCTTCCAAAAATGGCAGCTGCACATGTTACAAAGTGAAAGTAAGAATCCTGGGAACGCAAGATCATCCATAATGCCCTGCAGACAGACAAATCAGCAGCTAGCTGATGTCACAACCCTTTAAAAGTCTTATCCCATGAGGTCTCCTCAATTTCATTGTGAGCTGAGCATAGGGAGAGAAGTGACAAGCGGTAGGGACAGTGATTAAGAAAGCCTTTAATTGTAAAATATTTGATAGTGAGAGTGCAGGGACAGTACAGGGAGATCATAGGAAGACTTTTTAAACACTATAGGGATAGCATAGGAAGAGTGCAGGGACTAATTGAACAGTGTCCTCCTTGTTTAATAGATAATCAATTATTTTACGCCTTGATTCATTAATTGGGATGAAAAAGTGGTCTAATACTACTGCTATTAGGGTGCCCACATTGTTTTATAGATAAGTAATTTTATAACGCCTTGAATCTCTAATTGGTGTGAAAAAGCGGTCTATTTTTACAGTTATTTGGGTTTCCACCTTGTTTTACAAATAAATAATTCTATTAGGCCTTAAATCTTAAATTAGTTTGAAAAAGCCATGTGATACTACTGCTATTAGGATTTCCACCTTGTTTTGTAGATAAGTAATTCCATTAGGCCTTGATTCTTTAATTGGGGTAAAAAGCGGTTTATTTTTACAGTTGGGATTTCCACCTTGTTTTAAGGATAAGTAATTTCATTTGGTCTTAAATCTCAAATTGGGTTGAAAAAAAACATCTACTTCTACTGCTTTTGGGGTGTCCACCGGCCTCTAATCTCAAATTGGGTTGAGAAAGCCATCTAATTCTACTGCTATTGGGGTGTCCACCTTGTTTTATAGATAAGTAATTCTGTTAGGCCTTAAACTTAAATTGGGGTGAAAAAGCGGTCTAATACTACTGCTATTGGGGTGTCCATATTGTTTTCTAGAGAAGTAATTCTATAACGCCTTGATTCTCTAATAAGGGTGAAAAAGCGGTCTATTTTTAAAGTTATTAGTGTTTCCACATTGTTTTATAGATAAGAAATTCTTTAGTGCCTTGATTCTCTAATTGAGGTTAAAAAGCAGGCTAATACTAATGCTATTTTATACATACAGTTAGTTTTACTGTACAGTATGTCCCACAGACAAGTGCCAAGGCCTTTCAAGGGAACAAGCAGAGGCAAAAATGTTTCTGGAGCCGGCAGAAATAGCAGAAGAAGTGAGGGGGGGGGGTGGGGGTGGTAGCAGCAGCTGCAGCAACAGGTCAGAGCTACCAGTGTCATCCAGCGGTTGTGTTATGACCAGCAACCAGGCTGTCCTTGAATGTTTGACTCGATCTTCAACATCATCTCAACTGACATCAGACACCCGCAGCCAGAAGTTGGTGGGTTCCTCTGACACCACACTTAGTTGTCATAGTCCGAGAAAAAGCCCTGTGCCCCCACCTGTCCTGAACCTGCCTATTTCTTTTTCTGCTCCTTCTGCTCAGAAAGTATTGTATGCTTCCGGCTCTGCTCCGCTTTTTAGCAAGGACAAGCTTATTGAGGACAGTCAGCAGCTACTGTCTATCCCAACTTTGTCAGAGAGATCTGCTGCTTCCTCCTGTAGGTGGGCAAGTAGCGACGATGAAAGTCACGTGGGAGCAGGTGTTGCTAGTGGTCAGCAAGCATGTTTCTTCAGCCGCCTACTGAAGAAACCACCCAGCAGAAGGACATGGAGCAGAACCCTATCAGCAGGTAGTGCCATATTTGGACTGCACCCTGTCACCCCAGATCCAAGATCCCCTGGACTACTGGGCAGTTAAACTTGAATTCTGGCCATAACTGGCTGAGTTTGCTCTGCATCAGAGCGGGTAGTGTGGCATCAGAGCAGGTGTTTAGTACGATGGTGAGAATAGTTACCCCAAAGAAATTCACCTTTCAACACAAAATATTGAAAGACTAACCTTTGTAAAGATGAATCAGGCATGGATCAGCCAGAATTTCCACATGACTGTGTCTGATACATCAGACTATATCATTCTGGCAGTAATGTTCTGACTGCAGTGTCCTGCCACACCAAAATATTGTGAAAAAAGGCCTGTTACTCCAGGCCATGTTCTTCACTATTCTGATGCTGCCACCCACCTGTTGCCACACCCCTTCGGCCTCTGCTGCCATTTTCTCCTACTGCCACCATTGTGTGCTGTTACTGCCACTACTGCACACCCCCCCCCCCCAATGTACCACTCTGTGACTGGGCCACTATGATGACTCATCATGCTGTTGCCACCTTCCCCACTCTGTGACTGGACCACTATAATGACTCCTTATGCTGTTGCCACCCTCACCCCTCTGAAACTGGGCCACTATGATGACTCCTCTTGCTGTTGTCACCCTCATCACTCTGTGACTGGACCACTCTGATGACTCCTCATGCTTTTAGCACCCTCACCACTCTGTGACTGGGCCACAATGATAATTCCTCAGGTTGTTGACAGCTTCACCACTCTTTGACCTTGCCACTATGATGACTCCTCATGCTTTTGCCACCCTTACCAATCTTTAACTTGGACACTAGTGTCCCTGTTTTGCCTTGTTGACATCACAACATATTTTGCCATTCTCCTGATTTGTCAGAAGAATTCAAAAATTAAAACCACAACAAATCCTGTCTTTGGATCATCTGTAAGACCTTTATCCCATGGTCAATGTTTTGCATCAGGATTTGCTCATGATTTGGAAGCCAAAAAGCAGGAGTGGGTCCAAAACACAGAAGACATGCAAATACTTCCTTCACATGTCATCACATTTTTGGACCCACTTCTGTTTTTATTTTACCAATACTGATCAATTACTGACCAAATACTGACCATGTGAAGGCGGATGCTCAAAATACAGGATTCATTTTTTGTTGGGTTGTTCTTCTGATAGATCAGACGAAGGAAAAAATAAGCAGTGACATCAACACAAACACTGCTGACATTCTCCCCACTCTGTCATGGCACCACTACTTGTATAACAGTGTGACGCTCCAGGTTCTCAAGCATTCTATGTGGAAACAGGAGACAGTGCTACATGAGACAGCTCTTTCACTCTACAATGGAGTTTGAGTGGGTAAAACATAGTTTATCTATCAATCAATGTGGACTCCCCAACAACAGTGAGATGAGACTGCTCTTTCACAATTTTGTAGAATCAAGGTGTAACATATAAGGCTCTCTGGCAATCTATGTGGAAACATGAGACAGTGTAAAAAGAGACAGCTCTATAGGAGAATCTTGGGCCACTGCATGGTTAAGTACATTATACCTGATGCAAACATTGATCTGTAAGGCTGAGTTCACACTTCAGTTATTTGGTCAGTTAATTCCAGCAGTTACTGTATGGTGAGCCAAAATCAGGAGACAATCCTACTTGCAGATAACGTATTATGAAAAGATCTGCCCCGGTTCTTTGTTGAACCCATAACTGAACAAATAAGGGAAGTGTCAACTGAAAATCACTGATATTGGTGCACTACAATGGTAAATGCAATTGACAATATATGGCTAAACTCTCACGCTGATATTAAAATGAGACAGTATGCCAATATATTCTTATATCAAGAACATACCAGAGCCCGCGCACCCCATCAAGGTCTCTCAGTTTGGCACGGGACCTAACACTAACCTACCTATGCTGTATGGACAGTTTATGATAGGTGCATAAAGTCCAACACACAGCCAGCAGCTCCCAGTAACCTCCAGCGTGAAAACACACATACAATGGGAGGAGGGAGGAGGCTGTGAGTCCTGTTGTGTCGTGTCCAGTCTTGTATGGTGGCTCCATGGGTAGCACTATTGCTTTCCAGCTCTGAGGTCCTGTTTTTAAATCTGACCAGAGAAAGCATCTCCCTGGAGTTTGTTAGTTATTCCTAAGTGGTTTCCCTCTGGTTATCTGGGTATCCCAGTTTCCTCCCATGCTCCTAAAACATACTGGTTCATTTGGATTGTATGTTGTTAATCCCACAAATGACAATTGCGATATATCGATAAAGAAAATAAAAGGGAACCTGTTACCATCAAATACAGAGCAATCTGCAGGCAGGTTGTTATAGAGCAGGAGGAGCTGAGCAGATTAATATTTGATTTTGTGGGAACAGATTCAGTGTAATTGGTATTTCTAATTCCCAAGACTGGCACTCTCACAGACTGGCAATTCCATTCAATACAGTAAAAAATAAAAATAAATGTAATTCAGATAAATACATATTGCAGATACACGTTTACTTTTAAATAATCCAAATATGTAACTCCATTTGGATTATAAAGTTGTTCTGTGTGCCTATCTGAATTCATTATTTTTAATGTATTGAATGAAACTGCCAATCTAAAAAAGTGCCAGTCTGCAAAATGTTATTACATTGTTCCGATTTTGGGTAAATCAGTAAGATGTGAGCACCCACATAATCCATCTTCCAGACACGGTGAGCCACTTGTATCTATTTGAATTACAACCGATATATTATTCATTTAAACTCCTGCTCATTCTAGGCTTTGAAGTCAAGGAGACATCCTATCAGTGACTGACGGCTATCTCTGTATACTCAGTCATAGAGGGAAGGCTGACAATCTCAGATAGGACCGCCTCTTTGACTTCAAAGCCCAGAATAGGCAGGAATTTAAATGAATGAAATACAAATTATACTGATTATTTTACCTATATATATATATATATATATATATATATATATATAATCACCGAAATGAAGCAGCACTGTAGAGGTGTAGATGGGTGCAATTCCTCAGGAAAATGGACAATCTTCCTCACATATAGTCGCTCAGAGATGAGGCAGCACTCCAATGCAGATAAAGGTGACCCAATTTTATTCCAAAGCTACGTTTCTGCCTTCTCAATGAGGCCTTTGACAAAGGCCTCATTGAGAAGGCAGAAACGTAGCTTTGGAATAAAATTGGGTCACCTTTATCTGCATTGGAGTGCTGCCTCATCTCTGAGCGACTATATATATATATATATATATTAATCTGGTCCTTCTGCTCTCTGCTCTCTAACATGCTGCCTGTAACTCTGACACTATTTTCGACCTGGCAGGTTCCCTTTAATGAAATCGATGAATGAAAACACGAATTGCAGTCATATTGGTTGCCAGTTGCCACTATTATATTTAATGTCTCTAGTTAATGAAAGAATTATGGAACTTTGGCTATGCCTACTTCTGAAATTCTGAATTTATAAAACATGACTATTCTTTTCATGTTTCGTGGTCCTATTTAAGAAATCTGTTACATATGTATAACAGGCACCCTTGGTTGATCAGCACATCAAACCTGTTGAATTGGTTGAAAAACTGTATGGTTAAACAACAGTAGTACTGAAGTGCTAGAAAATTTCTGTTATTAAAAAGCCTGTTCTGCCTGAAAGTGTTTTTGTAAATGGCACAGCGCTTAAAATGCCATTTCTCTGTACAGGTGCAAGCCAATATATACACAGTGAAATTATAGATAAAGTCTAAGAACCTGTCTGCTATGTGAACAAAAACTAACTGGCTGACTGATTGCAGTAATCTTCTTCTAGCGAATAAAATAGTCAATGTCCACTTTTCTAGTCCTGGATGCATTAAATTACTGTTCTTGTTTACTTACCACCAAAGGTCTCAAGCGTATGTGCTTTAAAATGGAACCTGTCACCTGCACTATGCTGCCCTCAATGAGGGCAGCCTAGGGTAGTGACAGACCTGCTGATTTCAGACCTGCTGACCTGTGATGGCAGTCAGTACTTTCAGAATACTGACATACCAAAACCCTCAGTGACAAAATTGCTGCCTTTTTTCCCAAAAAATGAAATAAAAAGTGATCAAAAAGTCATATGTATTCTATTAAAATCTGCCCTCCCAAATCTATATGGTGCTCTTACCCTTCTGAACCCTGCTGTGTTGCCATACAGAAGTTCATGACCACATATGGGGTGTTGTTGTAATTAGGAGAAAATGGTTATCAAAAAGTGGGGTGATTTTCTTCTATTACCCCTTGAGGAATAAAAAAAAAAATTGGGCTTTAAGTGACTTTTTTTGTAAAATATGTAATTTTTCATTTTCATGGCCAAGTGTCTCTAAATTCTATGAAACGCCTGTTGGGCCACAGTGCTCACTATGCTACATGAAAAAATTACTTGAGGGATGTTGTTTCCAAAATGCGGTCACTTTTTTGTGGGGTTTCCACTGTAGGCCGACAGATATCCTGGATGAGCCCATCGGTGCTGTAGCAGGCAGGAAGGTGCCCTTACACAACGAGCAGAACTGTATAGTTCGGGTTCGTACCGAATTTTGTGGTGTTCGGGACACGGACCGAACCCGAACATTTTCAAAAAAGTTCGGGTTCGGGTCCATTGTTTGGCGATTTCTTCACGCTTTCTGAAGGGCTGCAAATCAGCCAATCAGTAAGCGTTTTACTTCTTGCCCTAAGAAGCCATCACGGCCATGCCTACAAATGGCTGTGATTGGCTAAGTGCAGCATGTGACCCAGCCTCTTTATAAGCTGGAGTCACGTAGTGCCGCACGTCAGTCTGCTGAATTGAGATTAAAGCAAGGTTGCTGCTGGTGCGATCAGGGACAGAATAGGGCAGAAATCTGAAGAACCTGTGCAACTTTAATCCACAAGATACAGCACATAGAGAAGGAGGGAGCCTCAGCAATCCAACATTTCTGTACCCAGCCATTGCCAGGGAGATTTTTTTTGTAATCCATCTGTTACTGAGGGGGGGGGGCGGGGGGAGGGGGTCGTGGCCATTTTAGGCACTGCAGTTTACTGCATGTCTGCCAGCCTGCCAGGGACATCAACCTCAGCCTGATCCTATTTTGTAGCTCAGTGAAGGGAAAAAAAAAATTTTTTCTGACTGCTCAAGTCCCCTATATTGCCTTTTGTATGTTTAAGGGGTAACATAGTCCATTTGTCTAGCCTGGGATCTGTGGTGCCACCGAGCACTTGTGCATACAATGCACTAAACCGTATATTCCATTTCAGCTTGTGCATCAGTGTATTTTAGTTCATCCTGATCCAACAAGACTATTTTACACCGCCAAAATATATATTTGACATTTCTGCAGTGAAAAAGGAGAATCCGTGTAATTTTGGGGGAAAAACGTATTCCTTGATCACAAAACAGTTCTGCATACACCGCCCAATGACATATTTTATATTTCTGCATGGAAATAGTGCTTCTTTGTTTTTTATAGAAAAAAAAACGTTAATCAAGATCCACCAAACAGTCTAAAATACCCATTACAACCACCTATTTTACATTGCTGCTGTGAAATACAGCATAAGTGTATTTTTTTGACAAAAGAGTGGTAATCCTGATCCACCAAGCCTATTTTACACCGCCAAAATATATATTTGACATTTCTGCAGTGAAATAGAGAATCCGTGTAATTTTGGGGGAAAAACGTATTCCTTGTCCACAAAACAGTTCTGCATTCACCGTCAAATGCCATATTTTATATTTCTGCATGGAAATAGTCCTTCATTTTTTTTTTATAGAAAAAAAAATGTTATTCAAGGTCCACCAAACAATCTGAAATACCCATTACAACCACCTATTTTACATTGCTGCTGTGAAATACAGCATAAGAGTATTTTTTTGACAAAAGAGTGGTAATCCTGATCCACAGAGCATCTTGAAATACACTGCTTAAATACCAATTTCACATTACAGCTGAGAAATAGTGCATTATTTTTTTTTTGTGTGAAAAAGGCAATATTCTTGCTTCACAAAGCAGTTGTACATACAAGGTATAAATACCTATACTTAATTTACAGCAGTGAAAAACTGCGTTTGTGAATTTTGGTGACAAAAGCCATGACATAGTCCATTTGTCTAGCCTGGGCTCTGTGGTGCCACCAAGCACTTTTATGTACTATGCACTAAACAGTATATTCCATTTCAGCTAGTGCATCAGTGTATTTTAGTTAAAAAAAAGTGGTCATCCTGATCCACAAAGACTATTTTACGCCGCCAAAATATATATTGGACATTTCTGCAGTAAAATAGAGAATCCGTGTAATTTTTGGGGAAAAACGTATTACTTGTCCACAAAACACCGTCCAATGACATATTTTATATTTCTGCATGGAAATAGTGCTTCTTTGTTTTTTTTATAGAAAAAAAACGTTATTCAAAGTCCACCAAACATGCTGTATTTCACAGCAGCAATGTAAAATAGGTGGTTGTAATGGGTATTTCAGACTAAGTGAATTTTTTTGACTAAAGAGTGGTAATCCTGATCCACAGAGCATCTTGAAATACACCGCTTAAATACCGATTTCACATTACAGCTGAGAAATACAGTAGTGCATTATTCTTTTTTGTGTGAAAAAAGCAATACTCTTGCTTCACAAAGCAGTTGTACATACACGGTATAAATATCTAATTTATTAACATCAGTAAAAAACTGCATTTTGGGGTTTTGTTGAATAAAGCTGTGTTTTAGGCCGAAAAAACAGTTGTGCATCTGTCGTTTAAATAATTATTTCCAATTTATAGCAGCTAAATACTGCATTTGTTAATTTTGGTGACCAAATCCGTGTTCTGGGTCCCCAAATCTAGTGTCCATACATAGTATAAATATCTACTTTTAATGTACAGCAGTTAAAAACTGCATTTTATGGTTTTATTGAAAAAAGCCGTGTTTTAGGCCAAAAAAATTGTTGTGCATCCGTCGTTTAACTAACTATTTCCAATTTATAACAGTCTAATACTGCATTTGTAAATTTTGATAACCAAATCCGTGTTCTGGGTCCCAAATCTGGTGTCCATACATAGTATAAATATCTACTTTTAATGTCCAGCAGTTAAAAACTGCATTTTGGGGTTTTATTGAAAAAAGCCGTGTTTTAGGCCGAAAAAACTGTTGTGCATCCGGCATATAAATAATTAATATCAATTTACAGCAGTGAAATACTTATTTTCTGTATTTTATTGCAAAAATACTCTTTCTTGTTCCACAAACCACTTGTGCATACAGCGTACAAAAAAAAATGTTTACATTTCCTCATAGAAATTGAGAATCAGTGTATTTTGTGCACGAAAAACATTATTCTGGGTCCACACAGCATTTTTATGACTTAGCTAACGTAATTGTCGACTAGTGGCAGGTAAGTTGACACCGGAGAGAAACCAATCTTTCAGCTTGGTGGGTGAACGCAAATAATGAGCAGAACATCAAATAAGGGAAGTGGGCATGGTCGTGGTGGTGTTGGTGGAGCTCCTGTTGCTGAGAGAGGACGTGGCCGTTCAGCGCCGACTACCGCTCCAACTCAAACACCTTGAAAGCTCAGAGTTGGCACCTGCAGCCCATGCCCATCATCTTCCACCTCACCTCCTTGCAAATCAGCCAAGCAGTCAGAGCCCCAAATCATGTAGGAAAGTCTCATGCTTTTTGATGACTCTATTGGCAGGGTTTCACAGGCCCATCCACCTAGCCCTGCCCCAGTAGAGGAAGACCTTGAATGCACTGATGCTTAACCACTTTTGTTGCAGGATGAGGACATGGGAATACCGCCACAAAACGTCTCTGATGATGACGAAACACAGGTGCCAACTGCTGTGGCTTTCGGCAATGTGCAGACAGACGAGGAGGGCAGGGGTCATGAATAGGTGGAAGATGATGTGGAGGCTGATGAAGTCCTAGACCAAGACTGGCCTGAAGGTCGTGCTAGTGAGGCGTGCAGTACCGAGGAAGAGGCGGTGTTCACACAGAGGCAACAGCACAGCATAAGAGGGAGCAGGGTGCAAAAGCGCAGCGGCCGTTCCAGAGACAGTATGCCTGCTACTGTCCACGGCAGCCAGGCACTGAGCACACCAAGGCCTGCTCCAAGGAGTTTATCGGAGTGGCAGTTCTTCACATAATGTCCTGACGACAAGACACGAGTGGTTTGCATGTTGTGCCATCAGAGCCTGAAGCGAGGCATAAACGTTCTTAACCTGATCCCAACCTGCATGACGGGGCATCGTACATGCAAAACATGAACTGCAGTGGAGTAAACACCTTTAAAAAAGGAATGCTCATGCTCCTCCTGCCCCCTCTTTTGCTGCTGGCTTGGCCTTTCCTCCACCTCTGGCGTCACCGTGGCACCTGGCGACCAGCAAACAGAGGATGTTCCACCAACACCACCACATACGACACCATCACCAAGCATCTCCACCATGTCACATGGCAGCATTCAGCTGTCTAACTCCCAAATATTGGAGAGAAGGAGGAAATACCCACCCACCCATCCTCGAGCCCTGGCCCTGAATGCCAGCATTTAAAAATTACTGATCTTTGAAATGCTGTCATTCCGTATGGTGGAGACGGACTGTTTCAAACAGCTGTCCCCCAGTACGTTGTTCCCAGTCGCCGCTACTTTTCCAGGCGAGCCGTCCCTTCCCTGCACAATCAAGTGGAGGATAAAATAAAGTGTGCGCTGCGCAACGCCATCTTTGGCAAGGTCCACATAACCACAGATACATGGACCAGTAAGCACGGCCAGGGCCGCTATATCTCCCTAACTGTAGACTGGGTAAATGTAGTGGCAGCCGGGTCCGAGGCGGATAGCGGTTTGGTGCATGTCCTTCCACCACCGAGGATTGCAGGGCATTATTTGTTGCCTCCTGTTGCTTCCTCCTCCTACTCCGCATCATCCTCCTCCTACTCCTCTTCTACCACCCCCACATCCGGTCTGTGAAAGAACCTCACCCCCAAATTCAGCACAGCCCAGAGTAAACGTCAGCAGGCAATTTTAAAACTCACGTGTTTGGGTGACAAACCCCACAACGAACAGGAGCTTTGGAGGGGCATAGAACAGCAGACTGATGAGTGGTTGCTTCCGGTGAGCCTCAAGCCCGGCCTGGTGGTGTGCGATAATGGGCGAAATCTCGTTGCAGCTCTGGGGCTAGCCGGTTTGACGCACATCCTTTGCCTGGCGCATGTGCTGAATCTGGTGGTGCAGAAGTTTCTTAAAAACTACCCAGACATGTCAGAGCTGCTGCTGAAAGTGCGGTCCATATGTGCGTGCTTTCGGCGTTCTCACCCGTTGCAGCATAACTTCAGCCTTCCTGCTCACGGCCTCAGAAGCAACATGCAACCGGGTGGAACTCCACCTTACATATGCTGGAGAGACTGTGCGAGCAGCAGCAGGCGATAGTAGAGTTTCAGATGCAGTATGCACGGGTCAGTCGCTCTGTGGATCGGCACCATTTCACCACCAGTGACTGGGCCTGCATGCGAGACCTGTGTACCTTGTTGTGGTCTTTGTAGTACTCAACCAACATGGCTAATGCTGATGACGCCGTTGTTAGCATTACAATACCCCTTCTATGTCTCCTTGAAAAAAATATTATTGCGATGATGGAAGAATATTCAGCACAGGAAGAGTAGGAAGAGGGGGCATTTCACAGGGTTTGATGCAGGTCATACAGACGTGGCTCAGAGGGTGGGTTCCTGCACTAGCAGAGGCCAGGTACACATGTGGACAGCCAGGGCACACTTTTGGAGGAGGAGGAGGATGATGAGGTAGAGGAGGAGGAGGAACCGGTTTCACTGCAGGGTGGCACCCTACACAGCTCAGGGCCATCACTGGAGCATGGCTGGGGGGATATGTAGGGCACAGACCATACACCACCTACAGAGGACAGCTTATCGTTACCTCTGGGCAGCCTGGCACACATGAGCGACTACATGCTGCAGTGCTTGCGCAACGACAGCAGAGTTGCCCACATTTTAACTTGTGCTGACTACTGGGTTGCCACCCTGCTGGATCCCCGGTACAAGGACAACGTGCCCACCTTAATTCCCGCACTGGAGCGTGATAGGAAGATGCACTACTACAAGCACACACTGGTAGACGTGCTCCTACGGGCATTCCCAACTGACACGGTGGGACAAGTGGAAGCACAAAGCGAAGGCAGAGGCGGAGGATGAGGAGTAAGAGGTCGACAATGCAGCTGTGTCACGGCCAACTCCTCAGACAGCTGGGTTAGCATGGTTGAGCTGTGGAAAAGTATTGTCACCGTGCCACAGCAAACTGCACCACCAGCTCCATACAGAACGTGTTAGCAGGAGGCCGCATTTCAACAACATGGTGGAACAGTACATGTGCACATGCCTTGACGTACTGACTGATGGTTCTGCCCCATTCAACTTCTGGGTCTCCAAATTGTCCACATGGCCAGAGCTTGCCCTTTATGCCTTGGAGGTGCTGGCCTGCCCTGCCGCCAATGCATTGTCTAAACGTATATTTAGCACGGCAGGGGGTGTCATTACAGACAAACGCAGCCGCCTGTCCACAGCCAACGTGGACAAGCTTACGTTCAATAAAATGAACCATGCATGGATCCCACAGAACTTGTCCGTAACTTGTGCAGAATAGACATTTATAACTGCCTCGCCCTCAACCATACATTCTTGTACTCCAGGGCACCTCTTTATTAAATCCTCTTTTTTTAATTGTACCATTATTTTGGGGGCAACCCCAAGTTGAATGAACCTCTCTTCCGTCTGGATGTCAGGGGCCTAAAATTCTGTCAATCACCTGCTGCTTTGGCGAGTTACATCAAGCTTGATTTTCTGCTATGAGACCTCTCTCCTCTGTCTGGCTGCTGGGGCCTAAGTAAGTAAAAGTGGCCTTTTCCATTGCTGGGTGACATGAAGCCTGATTTTCTGCTATGGGACCTCTCTCCTCTGTCTGGGTGCCAGGGGCCTACATTTTAGATAATCACCTGTTGCTTTGGTGGGTAACATTATCCTCTTTATACTGTCAAATGACCTCTACATTATCTGGTTGTCAGGAGCCTATATTTTGTTTCATCGCCTGCTGTATTGGTGGGAGACATTAACCTCTTTTTACTGTCAAATGACCTCTAAATTGTCTGGTTGTCAGGGGCCTATATTTTGTTTCATCGCTTGCTGCATTGGTGGGAGACATTAAACTCTTTAGACTGTCAAATGACCTCTACATTGTCTGGTTGTCAGGGGCCTATATTTAGTTTCATTGCTTGCTGCATTGGTGGGAGACATTAACCTCTTTTTACTGTCGAATGACTGCTCCATTGTCTGGTTGTCAGGGGCCTATGTTTCGTTTTATCGCTTGCTGCATTGGTGGGAGACATTAAACTCTTTTTACTGTCAAATGAATGCCCCATTGTCTGGTTATCAAGGGCGTTTATTTCTTTTAATCGCTTGCTGCATTGGTGGGAGAGATTAACCTCTTTTTACTGTCAAATGAACTCTCCTCTGTCTGGGAGTCAGGGGCCTACATAAATGATAATGGTCTGTTCCATTACAGGTTGACCTGAGGTCTGTGTTGCTGTTACGGGACCGCTCTCATTTTTGTGGATGCCATGGTCCTGAATTAGTGAATGAGGCCTGTTGCACTACTGGGTGAATCAATACTGTTTTGGCATGATTGTAACTCTCCTATTTTTGTGGGTGCCATGGGTCTGAATCTGTGAATGAGGCCTGTGGCATTGCTGGGTGTAATCAACACTGTCTTGGCGTGATTTTAACTCTTCTCTTTGTGCGTCCCGTGGGCCTGAATGTTTGAATGAGGTCTGTGGCCCTGCAGGCAGACATGATTCCTTCTTGGCTGTGATGACAACTTCAACTCCCATGTATGGTTGCCATTGGCATGAGTCTGTGAGTGAGGCCTGTGACACTGCTGGCAGACATGAATCCTTCTTGGCTGTGATGAGAACTTCAACTCCCATAGCATTCTCACCTGACTCCACCCCAACCTCCTATTCCATCTCCTCCTCCAAGTTGCCAATTGATATTGGTTAATTTTTATTTATTTTATTTTAAGTCATTTCCCTATCCACATTTGTTTGCAGGGGATGTACCTACATTTTGATGTATTTTTCAGCCCTCTAGCCCTTTCCAGGGCTATTTTACAGCCTTTTTAGTGCCTAAAAGTTCAGGTCGAGTCTGGATCCTGAACCCGAACATTTTCGTGAAGTTCGGCCGAACTTCTCAAACCCGAACATCCAGGTGTTCGCTCAACTCTAGTCAGGGACATTAAAGGGAAACGCTAGAAAGAATAATAATTGTGCACAATAAGGAAAAGCAGGTCATACAGTTCAAATTTAATAATTTTTTGGTTTGAAGTTTGGGAAAACAGCATATATGTGTCATACAATACGCAGGGTAATATCTGTGAGTGGTAACATAACATAGTAGGCAAAACTTCCTAGGGAAAGACAGGTCAGACAGTTCAATTTTAATACATTTTTTTGTTTACATTTGAGAAAACATCATACAGTATACGTGTCTTACACTATGCAGGGTAGCAGATGGTTTACATCTCTGAGTGATAACGTGATAAACTATGCCAAAATCCATGCTGTTTCATCTCCAGGCACTTCAAGTGTTGGTGTGGTGGGGTAGTTGGTAAAAATAATCGCATAGCAGGTTGACAACTTGTCTATTACACTAGAGATTTTTTTTCTTCTGAATCTGCATATTTTAACTCCTAAAAAAAATTAGGCATTAGGCCTAAATCTGTTTGTGGTGCACATACTGCGGTATTTGCAAGGTCAACTGTCAGTGGCAGTGTATTCAGTGTGTATGTGAAAAGGGAAGGACATCATATGTCTTTAAGTTTTATTTGCAAATCGTTCTATACTTTGTGTGACTGTGTACATATAGCCCAAAAAATGTCAGGGATACAGGAGGGTTCCAAACAAAAGACCCAAGTCCAGAATCTGGGAAGTAGCAGGACCAGCTATCTGCCCAGAAGACGTAGTAGTAGACGTAGTAGGTTGCAGTTATCCCTGCTGCCTTCAGAGAGGTGCAACATTATCATTGAGGAAAAATAAGATGAGATCAGTCACGGCAGGTTAACACAATGCCTTGGAGCCAGGAGTGATGCAGCATTCCTCCTGCTCCTCCTCCTTGCAGCCCTATAGAAGCCATTCAATGAAGTTTTCTTTTTCTTCACTGCCTCTTCCTAGTGGGGGCCATCACACCCAAAGTCAGATAGTCAAGAAAGTCTCCCCACTGACAAATTTAGTGAGAGCAGTCAGTATTTGTATTGCCCTGAGGAGGAGAATCAGGAGAAGGCTGCAGACCCAATGTATAGCTGTGTTGGAGGTGGTAGTAGTGCCACCTGTAGCCACAGTATTGGAGTTGGGGGCATCGACAGTGGCAGTCTGGGCAAATGCAGAGCAGAGGAGGGAGGCCAAGAAGCCCACTATGATATCTCACAGCCTGATAAAAGCGACAAGGATCGTGAGTAGAGTTGAGCGAACACCTGGATGTTCAGATTTGAGAAGTTCGGCCGAACTTCACGAAAATGTTCGGGTTCGGGATCCGAACTCGACCCGAACTTCACCCCGAACCCCATTGAAGTCAATGGGGACCTGAACTTTTGGGCACTAAAAAGGCTGTAAAATAGCCCAGGAATTTGCTAGAGGGCTGCAAAATGTAGGTAAATCCCCTGCAAACAAATGTGGATAGGAAAATGAATTAAAATAAAATAAAATAAATAAAAATTAACCGATATCAATTGGCAACTTGGAGGAGGAGGAGGTGGAATAGGAGGTTGGGGTGACGTCAGGTGGGAATGCTATGGGAGTTGAAGTTCTCATCACAGCCAAAAAGGATTCATGTCTGCCTGCAGTGCCACAAGCCTCATTGACAGACTCAGGGCCATGGCACCCGCAAAGAGGAGAGCGGTCCCGTAACAGCAACACAGGCCTCAGGTCAACCTGCAATGGAACAGGCCATTATCATTTATATAAGCCCATGACACCTAGGCAGAGGAAAGGTCATTTGACAGTAAAAAGAGTTTAATGTCTCCCACCAAGACAGCAAGCAATTAAACGAAATATAAGCCACTGACACCCACACAATGGGGCGGTCATTAGACAGTAAAAAGAGTTTAATATTTCCCACCAAGACAAAAAATAACTAAATGACATATAGGCCCCTGACACCCACACAATGGGGCAGTGATTTGACAGTAAAAAGAGTTAAATGTCTCCCACCAAGACAGCAAGCAAGTATGTGAAATTTAGGCCCCTGACACACACACAATGGGCCGGTCATTAGAAAGCAAAAAGAGTTAAATGTCTGCTAACAAGACAGCAAGCAATTAAATGAAATTTAGGCCCCTGACACCCAGACAAGGGGGCGGTCATTATACAGTAAAAAGAGTTAAATGTCTGTCAACAAGACAGCAAGCAAGTACGTGAAATTTAAGCCCCTGACACCCACACAATGGGGCGGTCATTAGACAGCAAACAGAGTTAAATGTCTGCCACTAAGACAGTAAGCAATTAAACGAAATTTAGGCACCTGACACCCAGACAATGGGGCGGTGATTAGACAGCAAAAAGAGTTAAATGTCTGCCACCAAGACAGCAAGCAATTAAAGGAAATTTAGGCCCCTGACTCCCAGACAATGGGGAGGATTATTTTGCAGTAAAAAGAGTTAAATGTCTGCCATCAAGACAGCAAGCAAGTACGTGAAAGTTAGGTCCCTGACACCCAGACAGAGGAGAGAGGTCCCATAGCAGCAAAAGAGGCATCATGTCACCCACCAATGGAGAAGGCCACTTTTAGTTATTTAGGCCCCAGCACCCAGACAGAGGAGAAAGGTCCTATTGCAGAGAATCAGGCTTCATGTCACCCACCAATGGAGAAGGCCACTCTCAGATATTTAGGCCCCTGGCACCCAGACGGAGAAGAGGTTCATTCAACTTTGGGTTGCCGCGCAAAATAATGGTAAAATTAACAAAATAGGATTCAATAAAGAAGTGCCCTGGAGTACAAGAATATATGGTTAAGGGGAGGTAGTTATAAATGTCTATTCTGCACAAGGGATTCACAGGTCCTGTGGGATCCATGCCTGGTTCATTTTTATGAACGTCAACTTGTCCACGTTGGCTGTGGGCAGGCGGCTGCGTTTGTCAGTAATAATGCCACCTGCCATTCTGAATACACGTTCAGACAAAATGCTGGCCACCGGGCAGGCCAGCACCTCCAAGGCATAAAAGGCTAGCTCTGGCCACGTGGACAATTTGGAGACCCAGAAGTTGAATAGGGCCGAACCATCAGTCAGTACGTGGAGGGGTGTGCACACGTACAGTTCCACCATAATAGTGAAATGTTGCCTCCTGCTAACACATTCCATATCAGGTGGCAGTGCAGTGAGCTGTGCCGTGGTGACAAAACTTTTCCACATCTCTGCCATGCTAACCCGGCCCTCAGAGGAGCTGGCTGTGACACAGCTGCGTTGGAAACCTCTCGCTCCTCCTTTGCCTTCGCCTTGGGCTTCCACTTGTTCACCTGTGACATTTGGGAATGCTCTCAGTAGCGTGTCTACCAACGTGTGCTTGTACTCGCGCATCTTCCTATCACGCTCCAGTGCAGGAAGTAAGGTGGGCACATTGTCTTTTTACCGGGGATACAGCAGGGTGGCAACCCAGTAGTCCGCACACGTTAAAATGTGGGCAACTCTGCTGTCATTGCGCAGGCACTGCCGCATGTAGTCGCTCATGTGTGCCAGGCTGCCCAGAGGTAAGGACAAGCTGTCCTCTGTGGGAGGCGTATCGTCATCGTCATCCGTTTCCCCTCAGCCAAGCATTAGTGATGGGCCCGAGCTGCGTTAGGTGCCACCCCGCTGTGAACATGCTTCATCTTCATCCTCATCCTCCTCGTCCTCCAGTAGTGGGCCCTGGCTAGCCACATTTGTACCTGGCCTCTGCTTTTGCAAACACTCTCCCTCTGAGCCACTTTTAAGAGACTGGCCTAAAAGTGCTAAAAATGACCCCTCTTCCTCCTCCTCCTGGGCCACCTCCTCTTCTATCATTGCCCTAAGTGTTTTCTCAAGGAGACATAGAAGTGGTATTGTAACGCTGATAACGGCGTCATCGCCACTGGCCATGTTGGTTGAGTACTCTAAACAGCACAAAAGGGCCCACAGGTCTCGCATGGAGGCCCAGTCATTGGAGGTGAAGTGGTGCTGTTCCGCAGTACGACTTACCCCTGCGTGCTGCAGCTGAAACTCCACTATGGCCTGCTGCTGCTCGCACAGTCTCTCCAGCATGTGCAAGGTGGAGTTCCACCTGGTGGGCACGTCGCATATGAGGCGGTGAGCGGGAAGGCCGAATTTACGCTGTAGCGCAGACAGGCGAGCAGTGGCAGGATGTGAACGCTGGAAGCGTGCACAGACGGGCCACACTTTATGCAGCAGCTCTGACATGTCGGGATAGTTGTGAATGAACTTCTGCACCACCAAATTCAGCACATGCGCCAGGCAAGGGTGTGCGTCAAACCGGCTAGTCCCAGAGCTGCGACGAGATTTCGCCCATTATTACACACCACCATGCTGGGCTTGAGGCCCACCGGCAGCAACCACTCATTGGTCTGTTGTTCAATACCCCGTCACAACTCCTGCACGGTGTGGGGCCTGTCCCCCAAACATATGAGTTTCAGAACGGCCTGCTGACGTTTACCCCGGGCTGTGCTGAAGTTAGTGGTGAAGGTGTGTGGCTGACTGGATGAGCAGGTGGAAGAAGAGGAGGAGGAAGCCGAGTAGGAGGAGGAGGCTACAGGAGGCAAAGAATGATGCCCTGCGATCCTTGGCAGCGGAAGGTTGTGCGCCAAAGAACTCTCCGCCTGGGGCCCAGCCACCACTACATTTACCCAGTGTGCAGTTCGGGAGATATTGCGTCCCTGGATGTGCTTACTGGTCCACGTATCTGTGGTTAGGTTGACCTTGCCACAGATGGCGTTGCGCAGCGCACACTTGATTTTATCGGATACTTGGTTGTGCAGGGAAGGCACAGCTCTCTTGGAGAAGTAGTGGCGGCTGGGAACAACATACTGTGGGACAGCCATCAGCTGTTTGAAGCTGTCTGTGTCCACCAGCCTGAATGACAGCATTTCAAAGGCCAGTAGTTTAGAAATGCTGACATTCAGGCTCAGGGCTCAAGGGTGGGTAGGTGGGGATTTACGCTTTCTCTCCAAGGTTTGTGAGATGGAGAGCTGAACGCTGCAGTGTGATATGGTGGAGATGCTTGGTGACGGAGGTGGTGGGGTTAGTGGCACATCCTCTATTTGGTGGGCGGCAGGTGCCAACATTCCTCCCGAGGCGGAGGAAGAGGCCGAGGCAGCAGCAAAAGAGGGAGCAGGGGGAGCCTGAGTGAGTTCCTTGTTTTTAAGGTGTTTACTCCACTGCAGTTCATGCTTTGCATGTAGATGCCTGGTCATGCAGGTTGTGCTAAGGTTCAGAACGTTAATGCCTCGCTTCAGGGTCTGATGGCACAGCATGCAAACCACTCGGGTCTTGTCGTCAGCACATTGTTTGAAGAAGTGCCATGCCAGGGAACTCATTGAAGCTGCCTTTGGGGTGCTCGGTCCCTGGTGCCGGTGGCTAGTAGCAGACGAACTCTCTTGGTGGCGGCTGTTCTGCTTTTGCCCCCTGCTCTCTCTTTTGCTACGCTGTTGGCTCGGTCTCAACACTGCCTCTTCCTCTGAACTATTAAAGTCAGTGGCACGACCTTCATTTCATGTGGGGTCTAGGACTTTATCGTCCCCTGCATCGTCTTCCACGCAGTCTTCCTCCCTGACCTCCTGTTCGTTCTGCACACTGCAAAAAGACGCAGCAGTTGGCACCTGTGTTTCGTCATTATCAGAGACGTGCGGACTCTGATGAGGTGGTATTCTCATGTCCTCATCATCAGGAAACATAAGTGGTTGTACGTCAGTGCATTCTATGTCTTCCACTACTGGGGAAGGGCTAGGTGGATTCCCTTGGGAAACCCTGCGAGCAGAGTCTTCAAACAGCATAAGAGACTGCTGCATAACTTGAGGCTCAGACAGTTTCCCTGATATGCATGGGGGTGATGTGACAGACTGATAGGCTTGGTTTTCAGGTGCCACCTGTGCGATTTCTGCAGAAGACTAGTTGGGAGATAATGTTGTGAACTGGCTGGATCCACTGTCGGCCACCCAATTGACTAGAGTCTGTACTTGCTCAGGCATTACCATCCTTAGAACGGCATTGGGCCCCACCAAATGTCGCTATAAATTCTGGCGGGTACTGGAACCTGAGGTAGTTAGTTCACTATGACGTGTGGCTTTGGCAGAACGGCCACGTCCTCTCCCAGCACCAGAGGGTCCACTAACAATACCACGACCATGTCCGCGTTCGCGTCCCTTACTAGATGTTTTCCTCATTGTTACCGTTCACCACAATAAGAAAAAAATTATTTGGCCCAATGTATTGCATTCAAATTCAGACCTTTTTTACAGGCACCTAACACTATGTGGCTATCTATTTATGTACCGTATTACACTAATCCAGGCACAGCAGTAACCACAGATTTAGGGGAATATCAATTGTAGGCCTAGTATTTATGCCATGGATGAAAGGTATTATTTTACGGACAGATATTTACTTTGAGATGCATAGTAGTATGTGAAAAAATATATAGGATTATGCTTTCAGCACTTGTATTTTAACAATTTGTGTAATATACCCTTTAACGGAAAGATATGCTTTTGAGATGCAAAACAGTGTGTGCAAATGTAGAGGATTATGCTGTATTTTAACACTTACTGCAATATACCCTTTAACGGACAGATTTACACTTTGCATGCAACAGCTGGAACACCAGATTTTGGGTACTGCTATTTTGGCATTTGAATTTAACCCCAAAAAATAATATATCCTTTGATGGACACTATCAAACTTATCCAGTCACAGCTGGGACCCTAGATTTGCTGTATTTCTATTTTGGCAACTGAATTTCACCCCAGAAAATACTAAATCCTTTGACGGACACTATTAAACTTGGTCAGCCACTGCTGGGACACCAGATTTACGGTATTGCTATTTTGACATTTGAATTTCACCTCAGAAAAAAATATATCCTTTGCCGGACACGATTAAACTTGGCCAGCCACAGCTAAAGCCATTGATTTACGGTATTGCTATTTTGGCAATTGAATTTCACCCCAGAACAAAATATATCCTTTGCGGACACTATTAAACTTGGCCAGCCACAGCTGGAACACCGGATTGACGGTATTTCTAATATTGAAACTGAATTTCACCCCAGAAAAAAATATACCCTTTGCCGGACACTATTAAACTTGGCCAGCCACAGCTGAAACCACTGATTTATGGTATTGCTATTTTGGCAATTGAATTTCACCCCGGAAAAAAATTATATCCTTTACCGGACACTATTAAACTTGGCCAGCCACAGCTGGAACACTACATTTACGGTATCTCTATTTTTGCAACTGAATTTCACCCCAGAAAAAAAAAATTCCTTTGTCGGACACTATTAAACTTGTCCAGTCACCGCTGGAACACCAGATTTACAGTATTTCTATTTTTGCAACTGAATTTCACCCCAGAAAAAAAATATATCCTTTGCCGAACAGTATTAAACTTGGCCAGCCACTGCTGGGACAAAAGCTTAGGGCAAGGACCTCAAAGGCAGTGTTTTCCAAAATATTACTTATACCACGAGCCACACAATAAAGGCAGCAGAAGATTAACAAGTGGCTCAAGAACTGGTGTAGGAAGGAGTGGTTTGGGATCCTGGAGAACTGGGCCAATTTCTCTGTTGGCTACAGGCTCTATCCTAGGGATGGGCTGCACCTCAATGGGGAAGGGGCCGCTGTGTTGGGGGGAGAAGATGGCTTGAAGTTTGGAGGAGTATAGCATAAATGTTTTTAGAAAGTAAGAAACAGGCACTCACCATCCATATTATATATTCATATCCAAGATTAATAGTAGTATAATTTATATTATTTATTGTATAGGAATACAAGAAAAAATAATGTATAAAGTAAAATACAAATATAACAGAAATATCAATATGAATTTTTATTATTATAAAATAAACAAAACATAATAAAACACAATAATCAGCAAATAAGTACCATGTGACAGACTTGGAATACTAGTTCCACTATATAAGCCACCTGACAGATGCTGAATCACATGGGACACCCGCTTCAGCGTTGAACTAAATGTGAATATAGCCATCGCACAGAAAGCCTGCATACAGAACGCTGCCTGGCAGAAACATAATGGCGGGTGAGTGGCTTTGCATCAGGTAAGTAAGTCTCCAGTGAGTAGAGACTTATTAAGCAAATGACTAACATAATAACTTGACCTTATTCACCTACCAAAAAAGAGGATTTTCTAATAAAAAAGAGGATTTTCTAGCAATTGTGAAATCAAGCTTCAACCATTACTAATACCCTATTAATGAAGTGGTTCCATACTAATGATAAATAATTGCAACTTTGCTATATATTCAACATTATTCTACATTTTTCTGGATATATTTTTATGGGATACAAAAGAATAAGTATTTACATAGTAACATAGTAACATGGTATATAAGACCGAAAAAAGACATTTGTCCATCCAGTTCGGCCTGTTTCCTACAAGTTGATCCAGAGGAAGGCAAAAAAAAAAAACTGTGAAATTCCTTCCCGACTCCAATCACGGAATCAGAATAACTCCCTGGATCAACGACCCCTCTCTAGTAGCTATAGCCTGTAATATTATTACACTCCAGAAATACATCAAGTCACCTCTTGAATTCCTTTAGGCCCCTTTCACACGGGCGAGTTTTCCGCGCGGGTGCAATGCGTGAGGAGGACGCATTGCACCCGCACTGAATCCTGACCCATTCAGTTCTATGGGGCTGTGCACATGAGCGGTGATTTTCACGCATCACTTTTGCGTTGCGTGAAAATCGCAGCATGTTCTATATTCTGCGATTTTCACGCAGCGCAGGCCCCATAGAAGTGAATGGGGATGCGGGAAAATCGCAAGCATCCGCAATCATGTGCGGATGCGTTGCGATTTTCCGCATGGTTGCTAGGATACGATCGGGATGGGGACCCGATCGTTATTATTTTCCTTTATAACATAGTTATAAGGGAAAATAATCGCATTCTAATTACAGAATGCAATGTTCCCGGGCTTTAAAGGGTTAAAAATAATAAAGAGTTAACTTACCTTCTCCCATTATGCGCGCAGAGCCCCAGAGCGTCGTCTCTCTTGATAGTTTGGCTGCTTGAGGACCTGTGGTGGCGTCACAGGGTCACATGGTCCAATCATAGAAGCATTTGAGTGGACCATGTGACCCATGTGATCCTGTGACATCACGGCAGGTCCTTCATCGAACAACAGATGTTCGATGAAGGACCTGCCGTGATGTCACAGAGATCACATGGGTCACATGGTCCACTCAAATGCTTCTATGATTGGACCATGTGACCCTGTGACGTCCACAGGTCCTCAAGCAGCATATCAGAGAGACGACGTTCTGAGGCTCTGCTGCATAATGGAGAAGGTAAGTTGCTCTTTATTATTTACAACCCTTAAAGCCCGAGCATTGCATTCTGTAATTAGAATGCGATTATTTTCCCTTATAACTATGTTATAAAGGAAAATAATTACACATACAGAATACTCATCCCGAAACCAGACTTCAGTGATGAAGTCTGACTTCGGGTCTGGGTACCAAGCATGCGGATTTTTTCACGCGCGTGCTCAACGCACTACAAACGTTAGCACACGCGCGGAAAAATCGCGGCGATTCCCGCAACGCACCCGCATCTTATCCGGGCGTCAAACATGACGCCCGTGTGCAAGAGGCCTTATTGTACTCACCATCACCACCTCCTCAGGCAGAGAGTTCCATAGTCTCACTGCTCTTACCTAGTGATGAGTGCAAAGACCCATATTCGATTTTGCGATATTTGACCAAAAATTCACATCATATTCGTCATATATTCGCGATTTCGCAATATTCGTTATTTCGCAATACATGCAGGAAAGCGAATACAAATGCGAATAGATTAATGCGAATATTTAAGTGAGGAACATTCACAGGACAGTTTTTACCTATTAAGTCTTTACTCTGACAAGAATAGTGGAAATTGTTATAGAAAGCAATTAAGATTGGGGGAATTATGTCTGAATCTTTTATTTTCAATACAGTTTTCCTATCACTATCCATCTTAAGAGAGAATATTCGTAATTGCGAATATGGGGTCATGTATTCGACATTTCGACAAATTTCGAAATCAAGTTATTCGAGATTAAAATTCACTTTGCGAATATTCGCACTCAACACTACTCTTACCGTGAAGAATCCATTTCTATGTTGGTGTACAAACCTTCTTTCCTCCAGACGCAGAGGATGTCCCCTCTTCACAGTCACAGTCCTGGGGATAAATAGATAATGGGAGACATATCTGCACTGACCCCTGATATATTTATACATAGTTATTAGAGCTCCCCTCAGTCGTCTTTTTTCTAAAGTGAATAAACCTTATTTTAATAATCTTTCAGGGCACTGTAGTTGCCCCATTCCAGTTACTACTTTAGTTGCCCTCCTCTGAACCTTCTCCAGCTCTGCTATGTCTGCCTTGTTCACAGGAGCCCAGGACTGTACACAGTACTCCATGTGTGGTCTGACTATTTGATTTGTAAAATGGTAGGACTATGTTCTCATCACGGGCATCTATGCCCCTTTTGATGCAACTCATTATCTTATTGGCTTTGGCAGCAGCTGCCTGACACTGTTTTTTACAGCTTAGTTTGCTGTTTATTAAAATTCCCAGATCCTTTTTCATGTCCGTGTTACCTTACCAAGTGTTTTACTATTTAGTATGTATGGGTGACTTACATTTTTCCTTCCCATGTGCATAACTTTACATTTCTCTGTGTTAAACCTCATATGCCATTTCTCTGCCCAAGCCTCCAATTTATCCAGATCCCTCTGTAGCAGAGAACTGTCCTCTTCAGTGTTAATTACTTTATACAGTTTAGTGTCATCTGCAAAAATTGATATTTTACTGTGCAAGCCTTCTACAGGATCATTAATATATAATAAATATATTTAAGATAATAGGGCCCAATACTGACCTTTGTGGTACCCCACTAGTGACAGTGACCCAATCTGAGTAAGTACCATTAATACCCACCTTCTGTTTTCTATTACTCAGCCAGTTACTTTCCTACATACAGACATTTTCTCTCAGTCCGAACATTCTCATTTTATATACTAACCCTTTGTGTGATACAGTGTCAAATGCTTTGAAGAAGTCCAGATATATGACATCCACTGACTCACCCCGGTCAAGTCTATAACTTACCTCCTCATAGAAACTGATTAAATTAGTTTGGCATGACCGATCCCTCATGAAGCCATGCAGATATGGCGTTATTTCCTTATTTTCATTAAGATCCTCTAAGATAGCATCTCTTAGAAAACCTTCAAACAGTTTACCAACAACAGATGTTAAACTTACGGACCTATAATTTCCAGGCTCTGTTTTTGCACGCTTTTTGAATATTGCAACCACATTTGCTATGGGCCAATCTTGTGGAACATTCCCTGTCAGTATAGAGTCTGTAAATATCAGAAATAAAGGTCTGGCTATGACATCACTTAATTCCCTTAGGATACGGGGGTGTATGCCAATCGGTCCTGGTGATTTGTCTATTTTAATCTTTTTAAGTCGCTGTTGTACTTTTTCCTGGGTCAGACAGTGTACTTTTAATGGGGAATTTACTTTTACATTCTGCATTTCATCTGAAAATTATTTTCCTCAGTGAATATAGTGGAGAAAAAAATATTTAATAGTTTTGCTTTATCCTCGTAGCTCTCTGCAACATCCCCTTATTGCTGTGTAGAGGGCCGACTTCTTCAG
Organism: Bufotes viridis; assembly: GCA_033119425.1. Taxonomy (NCBI): domain Eukaryota; kingdom Metazoa; phylum Chordata; class Amphibia; order Anura; family Bufonidae; genus Bufotes; species Bufotes viridis. The sequence goes on from CM065593.1 coordinate 260,340,860, forward strand.
ATTTATATTTTTTACTATTTATATAATTGAAGAACATTTTAGAGTTAGTTTTAGTCTCTTTGGCAATTAATCTCTCGGTGTCTAGTTTGGCAGTTTTTATTCATTTTTTACATATTCAATTTTTTTCCTTATAGTTTATCCGTGCTTCCTGGCTCCCCTCCTGTTTTAGTGATTTATATGCTTTGTTTTTGTCATTTATTGCTTTCTTTACGGTTCTATTTATCCACATTGGTTTCTTATTCTTTCTTAGCCTTTTATTCCTATAAGGTATGCACTCCTAACAATTAGATGTTACAATGCATTTACAAATATCCCATTTTGTGGTTGGATTTTTATTTTTGAGGGCCCAGTTAGTTAGGCCTATGGCCTCTCTTAGTTGGCAAAATTTTGCTTTTTTGAAGTTTGGTATTTTTGTTCCTCCCTTTAGAATTAGAAACTCTCGTTTGACGGATAATTGGAAGGTCATTACTTTATGGTCACTATTTCCTAGGTGTCCTCCAACCTGCACATCTGTTGTTCTATCAGGTCTATTCGTTAATACTAAGTTCAGTATGGCCTTCCCTCTTGTTGGGTCCTGAACCGTTTGGGAAAAGTAATTGTCTTTGGCTGTTGCCAAGAACCTGTTTCCTTTATGGTATGTACAGCTTTCAGTTTCCCAGTCTATATCTGGGTCGTTGAAGTTCCCCATAATAACGACTTCATTATAATTTGCCTCCTTGGCTATCTCGTTTAGTAATACATTTTCTGTGGACTCTGGTATCTTAGGTGGTTTATAATAAACTCCTATTAGTAATTTATTATTGTTTTTGCCTCCATGTATTTCTACCCACAGTGACTCCACGTGTTCATGTCCCTCACAGATGTCTTCTCGAATTGTGGGCTTTAGACAGGACTTTGCATAAAGGCAAACTCCTCAACCTCTCCGGTTTTGACGATCGTTTCTAAACAGATTGTAACCTTTTATATTAACTGCTCAGTCATAGGTATTATCCAGCCATGTCTCAGTTATTCCCACTATGTCATAGTCCTCCTCACACATCACTAATTCCAGTTCCCCAATCTTGTAAGTCAGGCATCTGGCAATAGTATACATACATTTGAGAGGTTTATGTATATTTTTTACCCTACACCTTTCATTCTGAACTGTTCTATTCCCCCTTTCCATTCCTCCCCCAGTCACACTACCTCTCCCCTGGTCTCTATTTGCACCATCTTCCCCTCCTATAGTGTTATTACCCTCCCCCCAGTCCCTAGTTTAAACACTCCACCACCTAGCCAATTTTTCCCCCAACATAGCTGCCGCTTCCCCATTGAGGTGCAGCCCGTCCCTACGATAGAGCCTGTAGCCGACAGAAAAGTCAGCCCAGTTCTCCAGGAATCCGGACCCCTCCTTCCTACACCAGTTCTTGAACCACTTGTTAACCTCCCTAATCTCCCGCTGCCTTTCTTGTGTGGCTCGTGGTACAGGCAGTATTTCAGAAAATACTACCTTTGAGGTCCTTGTCATAAGCTTTTGACCGAAATCCCAGAAATCATTTTTAAGGACTCTCCACCTTCCTCTAACTTTGTCATTGGTTCCGATATGGACCATGACCACTGGATCTTCTCCAGCCCCTCCCATTAATCTGTCAACCCGATCCGCGATGAGTCAAACTCTAGTGCCAGGAAGACAGCACACTGTTCGGCAATCACGATCTTTGTGACAGATTGACCTATGTGTTCCCCTAATAATGGAGTCTCCCACTACCAGCACCTGTCTGGCCTGCCCTGCTCTCCTGGTCCCCTGCTTACTGGAGCGGACCTTCGCCTGACTGGCAGAGGAAGTGTCCAGCTGCAGCAGTGCAATCCCTGAACTGACATCCCCCTCATCTGCAAACCGTGCAAACTTGTTGGGGTGTGTGAGATCCGGGCTAGCCTCCCTGGCACTCTTCCCTCTACCCCGCTTTCTTACTGTTACCCAGCTAACTACCTCACTCTCCTCAGACTCCTATCACTCTCCCCTTATCTGCTCCATAGAGTGCTTGCTCAGTGAGCAGCAAACTCTTTTCCAAATTGTCAGTGGCTTTCAGTGTTGCAACTCGCCTGTTTAGACACTTGATGTGAAATTCCAACGGGTAAATTGCTCCAATTTTGAACAAACATATACACCCTCGAACGGCTGTACCAGGACTGCATACATCAGACAAGATGTGCACTGGACGGCGTTGTCAATAATGGAAGTAATACCAAATGGGAATTCCGCAGGAAAAGAGAAAAAAAAAATATTGAGCAGTGATAAGATTCTTATTTACTGTGGTCCCCTTACAGTAGTAGGATGACTAGCTAGAATCAAGCCTACAAGGAAGATCTAATGAATATTTGTTTCTTGCTCCTTTTCTTAAACTCCGGTTTCTTTAAACTCCACTTATAAAAGCAGCCACTTAGTAAAGCAAGCCTCACTATTGATATTTCTCTTTTTTCCTACTGTACTGGACTCATTTCAAGTTTTAATTATATAAGCTCCTATTTTTTAGCTTATTTTTATTTTCTTGTTTGTGATCACAATTAATATAAAGGTACCATTCTCAAACCTACTAATGATTACTAACATAATTATATTTTGGTATATTAGGTATGTTTTACAGCATGCGTATTTTGTAAAAGAGGTCATTTGAAGAACTATTATATGCTGATTATTGTGTTTTATTATGTTTTGTATTATTTTATAATAAATTTTTTTCATGTTGGTATTTCTCTTATATTGATATTTTATTTTATACATTATTTTTTCTTGTATTCCTATACAATAAATAATATAAATTATACTACTATTAATCTTGGATATGAATATATAATACGGTTGGTGAGTGCCTGTTTCTTAGTTTCTAATAGCATTTATGTTATAATCCTTAGTGACTGGGTGAGTCACTTTAAACAGAGCACCGCCACCATAGTCTAAGGAGGGGTGAGCTACTATAAAGGATATATAAACCGTTAAGGTTGGAGGAGTGTTTAAACTAGGGACTAGGGGGTGGGGGGTAATTACGTTATAGGATGGCAAGGTAATGGAACTGGGGGAGGAATGGAAGAAGGGACTAGAACAGTTCAGAAGGAAAGGTGTAGGGTAAAAAATATACATAAACCTCTTAATTGTATGTATACATTACTAATGCCAGAAGCCTGACTAATAAAACTGGTGAACTGGAATTAGTGATGTGTGAGGAGGACTATGACATAGTGGGAATAACTGAGACATGGCTGGATGATAGCTATGACTGGGCAGTTAAAGTACAGTCTGTTTAGAAAGGATCACCAAAACCAGAGAGGGGAGGGGGACTGCCTTTATGTAAAGTCCTGTCTAAAGCCCACAGTCCATGAAGATATAAGTGAGGTACGTGAACATGTGGAGTCACTGTGGGTAGAAATAAATGGAGGCAAAACCATTAATAAATTACTAATAGGAGTTTATTTTAAACCACCTAATATACCAGAGTCCAGAGAAAATCTGCTACTAAACGAGATAGACGAGGCGGCAGATATTATTGAGGTTGTTATTATGGGGACTTCAACTACCCAGATATAGACTAGGAAACTGAAACCTGTATATCTCCGTAAAGGAAACAGGTTCTTGGCAATAACCAAAGAAAATTACCTTTCCCAACTGGTTCAGGACCCGACTAGAGGGATGGCCATACTGGACTTAGTATTAACCAATAGACCTGACAGAACAACAGATGTGCAGGTTGGGGGACACCTGGGAAATAGTGACCATAAAGTAATAACCTTTCAATTGTCATTAAAAAGAGTGTTTCTTCAGAAAGGAACAAAAATACCAAACTTCAAACGAGCTAAATTTAGCCAACTAAGAGAGACGATAGGCCTAACTAACTGGGACAAAGTCCTCAAAAATACAAATACAGCCACAAAATGGGATTTTTTATAAAAGCATCCTAAAATCTAATTGTGAGAGGTACATACCTTATGTGGATAAAAGGTTAAGGAACAAGAAAAAACAATGTGTATAAATAGAACTGTAAAGAAAGCAATAAATGACAAAAAGAAAGCATTTACATCACTAAAACAGGAGGGTAGCGAGGAAGCACTGAGGAAAAAAAAAAATATGTAAAAAAAAACTAAGAAATGCAGCCAAACTAGAGACAGATTAATTGCCAAAGACAGCAAAACTAACCCTAAAATGTTCTTCAATCATATAAATGGTAAAAAGTATAAATCTGAAGGTGTCGGCCCGTTACAGAGTAATGAGGGGGGAGTTGCAGAGAGTGATGAGGAAAAAGCAAAGCGATTAAATATTTTTTCTCCACTGTATTCACTAAGGAACATAAACTGTCAGATGAAATGCAGAATGTAAAAGTAAATTCCCCATTTAAAGTGCCCTGTCTGACCCAGGAAGAAGTACAGCGCCGCCTAAAAAAGATTAAAATAGACAAATCTCCAGGACCCAATGGCATACACCCCCTTATCCTAAGAGTATTAAGTAATGTCATAGCCCGACCCCTTATTACTGATATTTAAGGACTCTATACTGATGGGGACTGTTTTTTACAGGATTGGCGCATAGCAAATGTGGTGCCAATATTCAAAATGGGTACAAAAACAGAGCCTGGAAACTATAGGCCTGTACATTTAACATCTGTCGTGGGTAAACTGTTTGAAGGTTTTCTAAGAGATGCTATCTTGGAGTACGTCAATGAAAATCAGCAAATAACGAAATATCAGTATGGCTTCATAAGCGAGGAGGTAAGTTCTAGACTCGCCACCGGCGAATCAATGGATGTCGTATATCTGGACTTCTCCAGAACATTTGACAATGTACCGCAGAAAAGGTTATTAGATAAAATGAGAATGCTTGAACTGGGAGAAAAAGTCTGTATGTGTGTAAGTATTTGGCTCAGTGATAGAAAACAGAGGGTGGTTATTAATGGTACACCCTTAGATTGGGTCACTGTCACTAGTGGAGTACCTCAAGGGTCAGTATTGGGCCCTATTCTGTTCAGTATATTTATTAATGATCTTGTAGAAGGGTTGCACAGTAAAATATAAATTTTTGCAGATGACACTAAACTGTGTAAAGTTATTGACTCGGAAGAGGACAGTATACTGCTACAGATGGATCTGGATAGATTGGAGGCTTGGGCAGAGAAGTGGCAGATGAGGTTTAACACTGACAAATATAAGGTTATGCACATTGGAAGGAATAATGCAAGTCACCCATACATACTTAATGGTAGAACACTGGGTAAGACTGACATGGAAAAGGACCTAGGAATTTTAGTGAACAGCAAACTAAGCTGTAGAAACCAGTGTCAGGCAACTGCTGCCAAGGCCAATAAGATAATGGGTTGCATCAAAAGGGGTATAGATGCCGGTGATGAGAACATTGTCCTACCACTTTACAAATCACTAGTCACAGTGTACAGTTCTGGGCTCCTGTGAACAAGGCAGACATAGCAGAGCTGGAGAGGGTTTAGAGGGGGGCAAATAAAGTAATAGCTGGAATGGATGGACTACAGTACCCTGAAAGATTAAAATTAGGGTTATTCACTTTAGAAAAAAGACGACTGAGGGGTGATCTAATAACTATGTATAAATATATCAGGGGTCAGTATAGAGATCTCTCCCATCATCTATTTATCCCTAGGAATACAACGAGTGGACATCCTCTCTGTCTGAATGAAAGAAGGTTTGTACACAAACATAGAAGATGATTCTTTACGGTAAGAGCAGTGAGACTATGGAACTCTCTGCTTGAGGTGGTGGTGATGGTGAGTTCACTAAAAGAGTTCAAGAGGTCCCTGGATGTATTTCTGGAGAGTAATAATATTACAGACTATAGCTACTAGAGATGGATAGTTGATCCTTAGAGTTATTCTGATTGCCTAATCAGAGTCAGGAAGCAATTTTTTTCCCCTTAAATGGGGAAAATTGGCTTTTACCTCACAGTTTTTTTTTTGCCTTCCTCTGGATCAACTTGCAGGATAACGTGCTGAACTGGATGGACAGATGGCTTTTTTCGGCCTAGTAAACTGTTACTATGTTACTAAGGCTTGCACAGTAAAATATCAATATCAACACTGACAAATGTAAGGATATGCACATGGGAAGGAATAATGCAAGTCACTCGTACATACTAAATGGTAAAACACTCGGTAACACTGACATGGAAAAGGATTTAGGAATTATAGTGAACAGCAAATTAAACTGTAGAAACCAGTGTCCGGCAGCTGCTGCCAAGGCCAATAAGATAATGGGTGGCATCAAAAGGGACATAGATGCCTGTGAAAAGAACACAGTCCTGCCACTTTATAAATCATTAATCAGACCAGTACTGTGTACAGTTCTGGGCTCCTGTGAACAAGGAAGACATAGCAGGACTGAGTTCAGAGGACAACTAAAGTAATAACTGAAATGAGTGGACTACAGTACCCTGAAAGATTATCAAAATTTGTGTTATTCACTTTAAAAAAAATACAACAATACAAGGGGAGATACAATAACTAGAGATGAGCAATTTGAAGGTGACAAAGTGGAATTTGTTTAGAATTTCAGGAAAAATTTGGTTTTTAACGAATGCGAATTTCCTTGCATTTTCTGGTAACGAATCATAATTTTTCCAAACATGGCGGCTACAATGGTGGCTAAGATGGCAGCCACACGTGTGAGGAAATGGGGCAAGGAACTCTGGAAAGGTGGGATGACCCATAATGCCATGCAAGCAGCCAATCAGCAGCCAGCCAGGTGATGTCACAGCCCTATAAATACGGCTGCCATCTTAGATTCTGCAATTTACAATCGTACTTTGTTCAGGGACAGACGTGTATGCAGGCGCTAGGGAGAGTGAAAGAAAAACTGATTAAAAAAAAAAAAGGAAAGAAGCGATTTACTAGTGCAAGGAAAGGATAGTGAGAGGAATCATTTCACAGGCAGGGAGAGACGTGTGCAGATGCTAAGGAGAGTCATCGGAAAATCCTCATTGTGATAAACAGCAATTTACAAGTGAAGGGAAAGGATAGTGAGAGGAATCATTTCACAGGCAGAGAGAGACGTGTGCAGATGCTAGGGAGAGGCATAGAAAAATCCTCATTGTGAAAAAAAGAGATTTACAAGTGCAGAGAAACATTACTTGGCGATCCAGATAGTCTCATAATACAGCTCAGTCATTCCAGCAATTAGTTATTGGGGTGCAAGTGCTATGTTGAAAAGCGTTTAGTGGCTTTTATCTGTGGAAAAAGATAAATATGTACTCAGTAGTGATGAGCAGGAGGTGCCATATTCGAATTCGCGATATATCGCGAATATTCGAATGGATATTTGTAATATATTTGCCGAAATCGAATATTCGTCATTATTAAAATAATCGCGCTGATATGCGAATATTTTATTCGCATTACGCGAATTGAACTTCTTATATAAAGGCATATCTCCTACTGGCTTGCAAACATGAACGAATACTCTAAGTTGGATGCACATTGCGAAAAAAATTACCATTTTTTTTTTCAACAATCAGAATACTTACTCATTGGGGGAAAAAATTCGCATTGCGCATTCAACTTGGAGCTGAGTGTCAATAGGCAACTTTCCTATTGCAAATGCATTTTTTGAATTAGCGAATAGAATAAAGCGATATATTCGCATTCACCATATTCGCTAATTCGAACAAGCCAATCGTATTCGTAGTTCTGTAGCCGTACAACGCGACTTTAATGCAAATAATTTCCATAGAAACATTTGTGTGCGTACAGATGTTATTGTTCAAGTTAGGCGGCAGTAACAACTTATTCGTATGTGCTCGTGCGCGTTTTTGCGCGCGTTTTCGTTCGCATGCGCACGCGCACATACAGGCGTGGCTTCTTCCTGGGAGCAGTTCCAACACGTTTTCTTGTAGTGCATGCGATCCATGCGAATAAAGATGGTGGCAACAACTTTACAAGAGAGGAGGAAGATATCCTGATCACAGTAAGTTATTGAACATTCATTACAGCTATAAGTACATGTGACACGCTTGTAACATTCAAATGTATGTTTATGGAGATAAAACATTCTCAAATTTTTGCAATACATATAAAATCTCATTTCACATAGTTTGCTTACTGCAGTGCTTACATATAAATGATTTGTGGAAACAAGCATTGTTGGCATTGTAAGAGGGTGCAAGGTGTCATATTCGATGGCAGGTACGTGTCACCGAGGTTGCTGGCCTCGGTGAGGTAAGAGCCGGGTTTTTTTTGGTCTGCAGCAGCTAGTGCTGCTGGACTCTGTTACTTAGTTTGGCTGCAAAGCTAATCCGGGCCGGCTCTTACTGGGAGTAGGCAAAGAGTTGGGTGGGTGCCTACTCCCCACGGTCCAGGCCGGACTTTATCCGGGCCTTTAAAAGGCAGCCTCCTTAGCAGCTGAGGGTGGTGATTATCCTGGAGCCTGATAACAGGGCTGTGGAGTTCTCTGTCCTGGAGGAAAGAGCTCAGCAAGGAGGTGGCTTTTGTTCCTGGCTACCTGAAGGTGGATTCTCCTGCGGCTGGGCCGACAGCCTGGTGCGAACCTGCACCTACACCTCCCAGGTGACTGAACCTGTGTTGGCCTGTTTTGTTTTGCCTCCTTGTTTCTGACATGTGTGAATTACCACCAAAAGACTGTTTGCTGTTTATTTTTGTGTCAGTGTGAATAAAACACTGTTTATTGCACATCCTGGACTCTTTGTTTTGCCTCGGTACTGCACCCGCACCGCTGTCTACCAGAGCGACTCCCCACATTTGGTGTCGGATGCGGGCATGCGCAGTGAGGCTGGCGGGAACGCCCGAGATTTTTGCTAAAGTGCATGGAATATATTAAGCCAGCAAAGTTGCAAGCAGGAATTTCTGGCAACATGGAGGCTGCTGTGAAGGCTCTCATAGAGGCTAACGTGCAGCAGCGGGAGACCAACCAGCTACTGCTACAACATGTGATGGCGTTACAGGCGGCAGGAGCGTCCCACCACGTCCATGATGCCCGGAAGCGGTCCGTGCGGCGATCCCAAAAATGACCCCGCAGACGACGTTGAGACATACCTGGCGGTCTTTGAGAAGGTCGCCGTGAGGGAAAAGTTACCCCGTGACCAGTGGGCTGAGGTGGTCGCTCCGTTCCTGGCTTCGGACCCCAGCAGGTGTTTTTCGACTTGTCGGACGACCAAGCGGCAGATTATGACACCGTGAAAGGAGAGATCCTAGCCAGACTGGGGGTGAACGTGCTGGTCAGCGCTCAAAGAGTCCACCAGTGGGACTTTAAAGCGACTGATCCCGCTAGGCCGCAGTACTACGACCTGCTGCACAGGCTGCAAAAGTGGCTGCAGCCCGATCTACTAAGTCCCACTGCCATGCTGGATCGACTGTTGGCGGACATCTTTTGGAGGGCCCTGCCTTATCCCCTCCAGCACTGGATCGGCCAGGTATCGCCCACCAATGCCCTGGAGATGGTCGACCTGGTGGAGCGTTACGAGGCCACCAGAAACCTGCAGGGAGTCTTGCTGGGAAGGGGTCAGTCAAACCCTGGAGGCCTCTGCCCCAGTTCCGACGTCCGGCGACAGAGCGGCCTGCACGGAATATACCCCCTGCGAGTCCGCCTCCCGTGGTATGCTGGAGGTGTCAGGAGCCAGGCCACATCAGGGCCGACTGTCCGCATCGGGATGAGCCGATGGAGGTGAACTACGGGGGTCGCCACTCCTTGTACGCCCGGAGACTGTGTGCGACCGGCACCCCCGAGACAATAGACAATCGTCATCTGTGCCGGGTGCAGGTCGGGGATAACCTGGCAGTGGCGCTGTTGGACTCAGGGAGCCTGGTAACCCTGATAAGTGCTGCCCTGGTACAGCCCACCCAGTATACGGGCCGGAAAGTGGGTGTGGTGTGCATTCACGGAGACTTAAAGGACTATCCCACTGCTGTAATGTCTCTGTCCACGGCGGCCGGCACCTGGACTTGTGAAGTGGCGATCTCCACAAAGCTACCCTATGAACTGATAATTGGGAGAGACTTCCCTGGTTTTCCGTCACTGTGGCCTGAGGTGAAAGTGTCTAATAGCCCTGAGACAGGGGTAACCCTAGCAGAGTGGCCTGATACCACTGGAAGGCCAGAACCCTGGGAGCCCGAGTCTGAAGGGCCAGCGGTAGGGGTGACCACTGCTGCAGCGGTAGTGGGGAGACAACCCCACTGAGTGTAATGGTGGGAGACACGGAGGACTTGCCACCGGGACCTGAGTTGGCAGACCTCAATGTCTCCGGGGAAAATTTTGGGACCGCACACCACCGGGACCAAACCCTAACCAGGGCCTGGGAGAATGTGCTGGAAATTGATGGTAAACCCCAGAAACCAGGGGCTGAATTAATGTTCCCACGATTTATTGTTCTGCAGGATATGTTGTATCGGGTGAACCAAATCCGAGGTGAACCTGTTGAACAGTTGGTGGTGCCCACAGCGTATCGCAAGCTTGTCATGGAGCTTGCCCACCAACATGTTCTTGGGGGACACCTGGGGTGGCAGAAAACCCAGGACCGCATTCTGCAGCGGTTTTATTGGCCCAGTGTGTTCAAGGAGGTAGAAAATTATTGTAAGTCCTGTCCAACCTGTCAGATAACTAGCCCCCAGCCACATTTCCGTAGTCCTCTGGTACCTCTGCCAATTATTGAAGTACCGTTTGAGCGAATCGCTATGGATTTAATTGGGCCTGTACCAAAGTCTGCCAGGGGCCACCAACACATTCTGGTAGTTCTCGACTATGCCACTCGGTATCCGGAGGCGGTGCCTCTGCGACATACCTCAGCTAAGCTCATTGCCAAAGAGTTATTGGAGATGTTTTCCCGTGTGGGCCTGCCAAAAGAGGTTCTGACAGACCAAGGGACCCCTTTTATGTCCAAAGTAATGAGGGAACTGTGTAAATTGTTGCGTATAAAGCAGTTACGGATGTCCGTTTACCATCCGCAAACAGACGGTCTTGTGGAGAGGTTTAACCAAACTCTAAAAAATATGTTAAAGAGGGTGGTGTCTAGAGATGGGAAGGACTGGGATCTGCTTCTGCCCTATCTCATGTTCGCAGTGCGAGAGGTACCCCAGGCCTCTACTGGGTTCTCGCCCTTCGAACTGCTTTGTGGCAGACACCCTCGGGGCCTGTTGGATATCGCCAAGGAAGCATGGGAACAACAGCCTGTCCCCCACAAAAGTGTCATTGAGTATGTCACCCAGATGCAGGAACGGATAGAAAGGGTGTTGCCGTTGGTCCGGGAGCATATGGAGGCAGCGCAACAGGCCCAGAGTAGGGTGTATAATCGTCAGGCTCGAGTGCAGGGACTTCAATCCGGGAGATCGGGTTTTGGTTCTGGTACCCACCCTTGACAGCAAATTCCTAGCTAGGTGGCAGGGCCCCTATGAAGTGATCGAGAAGGTAGGGGAAGTAAATTACAAAGTACACCAGCCAGGGCGGCGCAAGCCGGAGCAGGTGTACCACGTGAATTTACTTAAGCCGTGGAAAGATAGGGACGCGGCCGACGACCACAGCCCCGGCCAGGGCTTCTAGGTGAAAAGGGTCCAGCCCCACAGTTCGAGGCCTGTGAAGCCGTAACCACGGTAAAATTGCAGACAGCCTGTCTTCCAAACAAGTTCAGGAAGTCAGGGAGTTCCTCAGTCGGAACACGGATGTGTTCTCGGACCTCCCTGGCCGTACGTCTCTCATCCGACATGACATCGTCACTGAGCCTCAGGCCAAGGTCCGGTTAAAACCATACCGGGTACCCGAGGCTCGGCGGCGGGCCATCGCGGAGGAAGTGCAGTTAATGTTGAAGCTCGATGTCATTGAGGAGTCGAAAAGTGAGTGGGCCAGTCCCATAGTCCTTATACCCAAGCCGCATGGGACGTTGCGGTTCTGCAACGACTTTCGCAAGTTAAATGAAGTATCCAAGTTTGACGCGTATCCCATGCCCCGAGTAGACGAGCTTGTTGAAAATTTAGGACAAGCCCATTATTTTACTGTGCTGGACCTCACTAAAGGGTACTGGCAGGTACCCTTAATGGAGTCGGCTAAGGAAAAAAACGCGTTTGTTACCCCGCAGGGCCTGTATCACTACAAGGTGTTACCCTTTGGCCTGCATGGCGCCCCCGCCACTTTCCAAACGTTAATGGACATAGTGCTGCGACCACATCGTCGGTACGCCTCGGCCTACTTAGATGATGTAGTCATCCACAGCACCGACTGGGAAAGCCATTTACCCAAGGTGCAGGCGGTAGTGGATGCCCTGAGGAAAGCTGGACTAACCGCCAATCCAAAAAAGTGTGCGATTGGGTTGGAAGAGACCAAATATCTGGGATATGTAATCGGGCGGGAGTCATCAAACCTCAGGTAACTAAGGTAGAGGCCATTCGTAACTGGCCCCGACCGGTCACCACCAGGCAGGTAAAGTCGTTCCTGGGGATTGTAGGATACTACATGAGGTTTGTGCCCCACTTTGCCACAATAGCAGCGCCATTGACAGACCTGTTGAAGGGACGAAAGTCTGGGAGGGTTAGCTGGAGTGAGAAGGCGGAGGAGGCTTTCGCCGCGTTGAAGTCGGCCCTGTGTGGGTCCCCGGTTTTGGTGACACCCGACTTCAACAAGGAGTTTGTCGTACAGACCGACGCCTCGGAGGTAGGCCTCGGTGCGGTACTGTCTCAGGAGGTCAACGGGGAAGAACATCCCGTTGTCTTCCTGAGCCGTAAGCTCAGTCCCGCCGAGTCCAGGTATAGTATAGTGGAGAGGGAGTGCCTGGCTATCAAGTGGGCACTCGAATCTCTCCGCTACTACCTGTTAGGGAGGAGGTTCCGTCTGGTGACCGACCATTCCCCTCTCAAGTGGATGAGTCAGGCCAAGGAGAGGAATGCTCGGGTCACCAGGTGGTTCCTGTCCCTTCAAAATTTCAAATTCTCCGTGGAACACAGGGCAGGCCGCTTGCAGGGTAACGCAGATGCCCTGTCCCGCGTCCACTGCCTCACGTGTGTTCACCCCTCAGGGTTGAACAAAGGGGGTGTGTAAGAGGGTGCAAGGTGTCATATTCGATGGCAGGTACGTGTCACCGAGGTTGCTGGCCTCGGTGAGGTAAGAGCCGGGTTTTTGGTCTGCAGCAGCTAGTGCTGCTGGACTCTGTTACTTAGTTTGGCTGCAAAGCTAATCCGGGCCGGCTCTTACTGGGAGTAGGCAAAGAGTTGGGTGGGTGCCTACTCCCCACGGTCCAGGCCGGACTTTATCCGGGCCTTTAAAGGCAGCCTCCTTAGCAGCTGAGGGTGGTGATTATCCTGGAGCCTGATAACAGGGCTGTGGAGTTCTCTGTCCTGGAGGAAAGAGCTCAGCAAGGAGGTGGCTTTTGTTCCTGGCTACCTGAAGGTGGATTCTCCTGCGGCTGGGCCGACAGCCTGGTGCGAACCTGCACCTACACCTCCCAGGTGACTGAACCTGTGTTGGCCTGTTTTTGTTTTGCCTCCTTGTTTCTGACATGTGTGAATTACCACCAAAAGACTGTTTGCTGTTTATTTTTGTGTCAGTGTGAATAAAACACTGTTTATTGCACATCCCGGACTCTTTGTTTTGCCTCGGTACTGCACCCGCACCGCTGTCTACCAGAGCGACTCCCCACAGCATTCAAAAACAATACTTATTGCCCCAAATCATTAATATCTACTAATCTCTTATATATATAAAAATTAGTTTCTGTCTGTCTGTTATTTATGGCCGACCAAACGACTGGACCGATCTTCACTAAGTTTGGCAGACGGGTACATCAGGTGTCTGGGAAGGTTTTAGACCGGGGCTCAGCTCTATAGGACATATTATTTCTGAGATATTCCCCCAAAAATGACCTGCATTAGCAAAAACAAGCCCCCAACTGCCATCCACACGTCACATGTCCCTTATCAGCCACTAGAAGCTCGCATGTCCCCAGGTTGCCATAACAAGTGATCACAGGTTTCAATAGTTTTCAGGTCCTTAAATGTTCATTTATATCATGTATGACGACAAAACTACACTGCTACATGCATGGGGGGCAGGGCCCCTATTAAAGGGGCGGGTATTGTGGAGTTCACTGTCATTAACCCCTTAACGCAAAACGCTGTGCATGCACGGCGAGATGATTGGGCGGGTACAGGAGGAAAGGCAGGGGTACGGCAGTCCCTGATAGCCAGACCCCTGCTGTATCCGACGGCATCGCTGTTTACAGCGATACTGGCGGATTCAACCCTTCTATGTCGCGGTCAGTGCTGACCGCAACATAGAAGTGTTTTGCGGTTAGTGAACGAGCGCATCAGGTCCCCGTGCTGCTGTGACAGGGACGCGATGCCGTGCAGAGGCTGCCCAATGCCTTGCATGGCATCGGGACCTGCCTTCTACAGGTGCCCAGGGGATCCTGATGCCGGAAATCCGTTGCTGATGGCAATCAACAGCAAAAAAATACATACAGTGGAAGATGCCAGCCAGTCTTTGCTATGGTTATGTTTTTAATTGTTCTCCACATTATCGTTATCGTATGTAGGATGGTTATTGTGGTACTTGTAGTCCGTTGCTGGCATCTTCCCACCACTACATACCACCAGACCCCCCCTCAAACCCACACCACCTCTGACCACCCCCCCCCCAACACACACACACATACACAGTCTATAGCAGACATTCTCAAACTGCGGCCCTCCAGCTGTTGTAAAACTACAACTCAAATGATGCCCCTCTATAGGATGATAGCTGTAGGCGGTCATGGAATGATGTGATTTTTAGTTTAGAAAAAGCAGGAGGGCCGCAGTTTGCTGGAGGGCCGCAGTTTGCTGGAGGGCCGCAGTTTCTTGGAGGGCCGTAGTTTGAGGATGCCTAGTATATAGATTCTAATAAGTGTCCCATTGGCCAGGAGAAGTAATGTTTGACATTCAGTATTTGCTGGTTTATTTAGCGTTACCCAGGGTGCACCACGGAGAGGCGAACCAGCCTTACTTCTTCAGATGGCCAATATCCAATATCTCATACTATACACACAAACAATTTCAACACAATCCCAAATTAAAAAAAGGCGGCAGGGGAGTACGTCTGACTATTCCAGGGAGATGAACAGCCTGTTGGATCCATACTGCCGCTAGTTCTCCCACGCTTCGTCCCTATTGACTATAATGGTGGCGGGGTCGGCGGTACAGCAGCAGCAATGCTGCGCACGGCGAGAAACAGTCTAACTGAAAGATCTGCATGTCATAGTTTAAGCCCGGGGAACCTCTCGCCATGCGCTGCCTTAGCCATATTCACCAACATTTATTCATCATCTCAACCACCAAACCAAAAATTATTAGTGTTTGAAAGTGAAATATTAGATTTAAAGTTACCGTTATAAAATCTGATTATATGCTTTTTTTTTTATACTGCAGCGCATGTTGGAGAAGGGCTACGACCTGACCCGCTCCCATGCAGAGAAGAACGCCATTGTGCGCAGGCTTGGGTACGAACTCTGGAGGGACTACAACAACCAGCACAAATGTCTGGCCATTTTAAAAAAAATGGTCAGACTTAAAGAGGAGGCACACGGAAAGAATCAGCGAAATACGGGACGAAAAATGCCCAGGTATAATGATTACTGAGTGTTGGAATAAAGATACAAAAGTAATGTAATGCATATGTACATTTTTGTTTTTAGATTTTTTTCTAAAAGTAGTAAAATTTGTTGTTATAGGTGTTCCTTTGCCTGCTGTCAGGCGCAGGCCTCCCAGACGGCAGGTGTGGGAGGTCTCAAAGTCAGAGGAGGAGGAGGAGGCCGGACCCTCAGGGCAACTTCATGCCCCTAGCCCCCCAGAGGAGTCAGTGGAGGGTGGACCTTCACCCCAACCCGTCTCACCCCCTCAAGTGGCTGATAACGGGGATGAGGAGGAGGAGGAGGAAGAAGAAGAGGAGCTCATCACCACCCCCCACAAGGAGAGTAAGTATGTGCTGTGGCTGTTTTCACTCATTCACTGTTCACACATAAACACGTGTCAGTTTAGTCTTCACCATAGACATTCTTTTTTGGAGCAAACAATAAGCATGTTAAAGCTTTATTAATAATCTTTCTTCAGCCCACACATATCGGAGAACCTTTAGTCCCACACTTACAGTTCCGTACAAGCGGGATAACAAAAAAGTACTATCTCAACACTCTTTACAGTCTTCCAGAGGTCTGGTTCCCCTCTAGGATTGTTCTGCGTTCCAATCGCCTAGCCAAACTGTACTTTACCAGCCTTTTTAACCACAATGTTATGAAAACCGCAAGATGTAGTACGGGTGTGACCTGTCCCACCCAATGTCTCTGACTATTAAAACCCAGGCCCAAAATAATTTCTAAAGAAAACCTCCCTGAAACCTATAGTTACAGGCGTACTGATTCACCGAGGCATACATTCCCACATTCCCATTGAGACATACTGAGCAGCCATTATTATTCCCCAAACTCGGACCAGATATTGTTGGTGTCAACCCAAATAAACGGGTATATATGGGGGGGGGGCACCCCAAAGTGGACGGAGATACCATTGGCCAATGAAAATTTAGCAATTTTCTATACGCTACTCCTCCCACAGTTTTAGAAGTACAATTAACAAACTTTGCTTGTGCTTTGTTAACCGATCCCACCCTCCGGGCCCCTGGAGCGGACCCCCAGAGACCCCATTTTGTCCAATCGACTTTCATAGAAAAACTATTAAGTTTTGTCACTCCTTCAGCTTTCAAGTTAAAGTCACCAAACTTGGGTCACTTAGTCATGGGGTCACCCTGAAAATTTGTGTCAAATTTGGGGGACATTAAAAAGTGGGCAGAGCCACAAACAACCAAACAAATTTTCACTGTTGACTTCAGTGTGAAAACGTTAAAAAGCTGTCATTCCCACGGTATTTAAGCCAGAGTCCCCAAACTTGGCACTGTGGGTTACTAGGTGACTGGGATTAAAATGTATAAAAAAGTGGGTGGAGTCTACACTGCCCAATCAAATTTCAGGCATTTGTTTAAAGGTGGAAAATCAAACTGCCGCTGCTCTTAGACTTTTATTGGCACAGTCTTTAAACTTTGCAAAGTTGGTCACTGGAGGACTGGGTTTAAAATTCAAAAAAGTAGGTGGAGCCACCAACAGCCAATCAGATTTTAAGCCAACATCATGTGGTTTCTTCAGAAACGACAGCGTCTATTTTATTTATTGTTTTGATTTTTTTACAGTATTTAAAGAAATGGACCTAAAAATTAGGAAGATGGAGAGGGAGCACCAGGCTGGAATGAAGGCCTTCCAGGAGCATCATCTCTGGAAGATGCGGGAGATGAAGCTCCAGTTCTCAAATGGCATGAGAGAAATGGAGGAGAAGCATGCCAAGGATGTGGGGGTTCTAAAAAATATGGTTCAAACTATGAGGGCATTGCCCTATTAAGATTTGTGCAATTGTTTTATTTTATTGTTTTGTAATTATATTGTTTATTTTATTTTTTTAAATTAAAAAACTTTGAAGTTTTCACTATAATGGTTAAACATTTTTTTTAAGTAAAGGCCCCTAGAGTCCATTCCCAAACTAATCAGTATCCTGACATACAGCATCCGCAGGTATAGAAATAGGGTAGTATGAGGCCTACACATAACTCAAATGGATCACGATAGTAGTAGTCATTGGTAATGGTTGTGTATTAAATATTAAATACAAAGCAAAGCATTCTAATAGTCCAGAGTTACATTCAAAATAAATTTTTTGGTTAATTTTCCTAGTAACTAAATTATTTTATGTAGTAACATAAATTTCAAATTATCGTGAATAATAAATGTATTTTTTCATCAAACAATTAACTACTAAAATACAAAACTTGAACAGAGTAATAATAACTACAAAAAACCTTGTTTGATTTATCAAATTAGCAAAATTATAAACTTTTACAAATTCCAAAAATTTCTTTACAATCAAATCTTGTTATCAGAACCATAAAAAAAAAAGAAGGAACAATATTGGAACAATAAAATGGTAGGGGTAAGAACTAACCAGCATGGTTCTTCGATAGCGTCCAATTTTTTTAATAATTTGCATGTTGTAGCATTGCTTCCGCCGTACACATAGAAACATATGATTGATTACATGACTATGATTATATGAATTCTCTAACCGGTGACATGACTCCAAGAACATCATAGAGTACACAGTTTATACTTAAAATCTTAAAGCAGTGGTTATATATAATTAGCATGTGCAAATCCTCATTACATAATTGCCAATAAGTGACATAAACAAGAAAAGTACCTATACATTTTTACATGTTGCTACACGGCTCCATTCACAAAACCGGATTTCCACACGATGAGTATAACGCCAGTCACACCCAACCATGTAGAGAGGTCAACACGAAAGTCAGCCATCCCTCCCAGAATGACAGACAACACCGTGTTGGATCCTAAATCCGTGTGACAAAAAAAAAAAAAAAAATAAAATAAAATATCTAAATTTTCGTAGGTTCATCAATCAGTCCTGTACAATGCCAACTGCACAAGACCTTTTGACAAGGGAAAGCCACATGCGGTCCACACCGTGCTACAGCGTGAACCACAAGATAGCCACCACAAACCACACTTAATTTAAAGTAAAAAATAATAAAATAAAGTGAAATCATTTCATTTTGTGAATAAAGCCAAACAACGCTAGATAAAATGTCTTTTTAAAAAGATTATTTAAATAAATATTTTTATGTCTAAATATTGACAATACATAAAGAAGCTGAGCACATGCGAGAATACGAAACATGCAAACCAGGTTAAGAGAATTCATAATTCTATACTTGTTAAAGTGCAAAAGATAAAATCAGGTCCATGATGGTTGTCTACGCACGATCAGGACATACAGCATCTAGAGTTAACACAGTACTAGAATGCTGACTCATAAGTTTCCATTTGTAACTAGGCAGAATAACGCCAGGCACTGGCAGGTAAGTAGACTTCCAGTTTATAATACAAAATTAAATAACCCAATCGAAACTTTACTTTAAAAAAAGTGCGAAGGTCTGGACTCTATGATTATTCCTTGTGCGATCAAATGTCACTCAAAATTTTCATGACTTACAGCAGCATCAACGGCAGGATTTAGGGAGTGGTGTATTATCAGGGCAACATGTAGCATGGCCCGATTCGGCATCACAGACAGCAGCAGACGTTATGTTAAAAAGCCCAAATGTAAGTCAAAATTTTCATGACATGCAGCAGAATCAACGGCAGGATTTAAGGAGTGGTGTATTATCAGGGCAACATGTAGCATGGCCTGATTTGGCTTCACAGGCAGCAGCAGACGTTATGTTAAAAGGATCAAATGTAAGTCAAAATTTTCATGACATGCAGCAGAATCGACGGCAGGATTTAGGGAGTGGTGTATTATCAGGGCAACATGTAGCTTGGCCCGATTTGGCATCACAGGCAGCAGCAGACGTTATGTTAAAAGGATCAAATGTAAGTCAAAATTTTCATGACATGCAGCAGCATCAACGGCAGGATTTAAGGAGTGGTGTATTATCAGGGCAACATGTAGCATGGCCCGATTCAGCTTCACAGGCAGCAGCAGACGTTATGTTAAAAGGATCAAATGTAAGTCAACATTTTTATGACATGCAGCAGCATCAACAGCAGGATTTAAGTAGTGGTGTATTATCAGGGCAACATGTACCATGGCCCTATTCGGCATCACAGGCAGCAGCAGACGTTATGTTAAAAGGCTCAAATGTAAGTCAAAATTTTCATGACATGCAGCAGCATCAACGGCAGTGGGATCAACGGCAGTGTGGCGAAACCAACCTGGCCAATGGGTGCTTGAGAAGCCTTGTTGCCAGCTTTTGATCTTGACCCAGGATTATGGCCCCTCTCATCAGCCCATGCTAAAATTAAACCACATGGTGATTTGACTGTGTTTGTGGCATCTGAGCACTGTTTGGATATATTGAGCGCTCAGATCCAAGCCATCTGGGGATATGTTAAATGTCTGTGTGTACTGTAAAGGGTGGGACATTGTGTATTAAATAGTGATGTCTGTCCTATTGTCCCCACATGTGTAGTGGCGATTTCCCTTTGTCCTGAGAGATAATTGAATGACTCCTCTGTTGTCTCCAGGACAGAAGACATTGTTTAAAACTATGTATTCTCCTGCCTGTGATAATTACATCAACCCATTTTGTAAGGTAATTGTATCACAGGCAGAGGGGAGAATTTCGTAGGGGAGTGTTTAAACTGTAAAGCTGTAAAGGATTGGCTGCTAGGTCATGTTCTCTGTTCCCAACCAGAATTTCAGAAGTGGTCTATTATCATGGCCACAAGTAGCATGGCCAAATTCAGCAGCACAGGCAGCAGCGGACATTATGTTTAAAGGCCCAAATGTAACTCAACATGTTCAAAACAAATTCATAATTAAAAAATTAAATTAATATATACATGATACAAACTAGACAAAAAATATCGATCAAATGAATATCAATAAATAAATAAAAAAAGAAATTCATATAAAGTTAAAAACAGAGGGAACAATTAAAAAACAACGGAGTTTGGGAGGGAGAGCAAAGGAGAGGGATGGACAAGGGACCCTTCAGCGCCCTGAACCGACAGCGGAGGCCATGAAGTCACTGCCGATCCAGGACTCATTCATCTTAATGAATGTGAGTCTGTCCACGGAGTCTGTGGACAGACGGGTCCGCTTGTCCGTGACCACCCCACCTGCCGCGCTGAATGCCCGCTCAGACAGTACGCTGGAGGGGGGGCAAGATAGTAACTCCAGCGCATACTGAGCGCGCTCACGGCAGGTGTCCAGCCTGGCAACCCAGTACTCCATGGGGTCGTCGGTGGTCATGCTGTCACAAGCATCGACCGACCCCATGTAGTCTGCCACCATGTGGGCCAGCCGCTGGGGGTGACTGATGCTGCTGCTGCTGGTACTGGGTCGTGCAGACTGGTAGAAGAGCCTCATCTCACCCAGAAGGTCACCTGCTCGGCTGGTGCTGCTGGTGCCAGCCGCCTGCTGGATGAGATGGGCGGGGAGAACTGGAGCTTGAGGCCGAAGGTTTGCCTCTTCCAGACGGTGGATAAGACAGGCCCGCAATTTTTCGAGACAGGCCTGCCTCCGGCTGCCTGGGATCAACTGCTCCCGTTTCCCCTTGCAGCGAGGGTCTAAAAGGGTGGCCAACCAAATGTCCTTCCTCTCCTTAAATTTTTTGATCCGGGGGTCCCTCCTGAAGCATCGCAGCATATGGGCAGTGATGGGGAAGAGCACAGCCCGCTGTGACTCTTCACGACTGCCCGGGACCATGACCTCTTGGTCCTCTTGCTGCTGATGCTGCTGCTCCCGGTCAGAGATGCCCCACCCCCAGACTAACGGTGCCCCCAGCACCGGCTCTCCCTCCTGACCAGGCCCAGAGTCCTGGACGTACACTGATTCCTCCTCCTCCTCGTCCTGGGCCTGGTCCTGGTGGAGCAAGGCCGCCTCATCTTGCTCCACCAAGGCACTCTCCCCAGCTTCGAGCAGGCGATCTAGTGTCCTGTCCAGCAGGAACACTAGGGGGAGCATGTTATTCAGACCGACATGCTCTCGCTGACCATCTTTGTCGCCTGCTCGAATGGGGCCAGCACGTGGCAGACCTCCTGTATCTGCCCCCACTCCTCATTGGTAATGTAGGGGAGTGGGTGTGATGGTCCTGAAGTGCCTAGGTCCAGCAGGTATTCCCTCACCGCCCGTCGCTGCTACCACAACCGCTCCAGCATGTGGAGGGTGTAGTTCCACCGCGTCACACTGTCCACAATCAGCCTGTGGGGGGGAAGGCTGTTGTCCCTCTGTAGTTTAGACAGGGACGCGGCGGCAGTTGGGGAGCATCTGAAGTGGCTGGCAATCCTACGTACCCTCAGCACAATGTCACTCAACCCTGGGTACATACGAAGGAACTTCTGTACCACTAGGTTGAGGACATGTGCCATGCAGGGCACGTGGGTCAGACTGCCAGCATGAAGGGCGGCGAGTAGGTTGCTGCTGTTGTCACAGACAACCATACCTGCTTGGAGCCTTCAGGGTGTCAGCCACTTCTGAACCTGAGCCTGTAGTGCGGACAGAACATCAGGTCCAGTGTGTCTCCGGTCCCCTAAGCTCACAAGCTGGAGCACGGCCTGGCAGCGGATGTTCCCCACACTTGCGTAGCAACGGGGACGCTTGCTGGGGGGCTCAGCAGCTGTGGAGACAGTGGCTTGCGGGAGAGCAGCAGTTCTCCCCTGGACACCCCGGGACGGCACCACAAAATCAGATGCTGCCAATCCCTCCCCGGCGCCTCGGAGGGACACCCAATGGGCTGTGAAGCTTATATAGCGTCCCTGCCCATGCCTGCTGGTCCAGGCATCCATTGTGAGATGCACCCTGTCGCTGACAGCATGATCCAGTGACAGGGATACATTCTGCACAATGTGCTGGTGAAGGGCAGGGACGCCGGTCCTGGCAAAGTAATGGCGGCTGGGGACACGCCATCTGGGTTGGGCCTGCTCCAACATCTGCCTAAATGGATTGCTATCCACCAGATTGTAAGGCAGAAGATGTTGGGCTATAACCCTTGCCAGGAGCCCATTGAGTGAACGCACGCCACGGTCCCTGGGGGCGTAGGGAGCGGTGCGTTCAAAAGCATCTGCAATAGATGGCTGGCGCCGGACGGCAGAGGAGGGTGCAGTGGAGGCAGAGGTATGGCTGCCGGTACCAGTACCTCTATTAGAGGGAGCGGGGGAGTGGGAATGAGTTGGTGGAACGGGTTGGGGTGGCTGCAGTACAGTGGCAGGAGCTGCTGTCTCCCGCACACTGCTGGTGGCGCTGCTGCTTTGACCACCCCGCATCTGTTCCCAATCCCACCAGTGGTTGACTCGGATCTGCGGGTTGAGGGCCGTGGTACCCAGCCGAGCCATAGATCTTCCTCTCCTCACTCTGGCATTGCACAGCTTACAAATGCCAACTGTGACATCATCTGCTGCCAGGGTGAAGTAAGCCCAAACAGCCGACTTCCGCACAGACCTCCTGTCAGATGGGGTGGTGCTGGCTTGCGCCTGTTCGGGCTCGGTGCGCACAGGTGGAGCTTGCTGCTGCTGCCTTCTCCTGCTGCCATTACCAGTGGAGCCCCTGACACTGGGCTCCCTGGTGACCTGGCGCACCATTTGCCTCGGGTGCCTACCTTCATCGGTGCTGCTGTCACCTGACAAAGGAGGTGGCACCCATTCTGGGTCACCCTCCTCTTCACCCCCTGATATGTCAGACCCAAGGCCAACCTGTGGTGGACTGACGGGAACAGCTGACATGGAGCCCCTGACCGGGCTCCGCTGTCGCCTTGCTGGCGCCTGAGTCTGAATGGGTGCAGAGGTTGTGTGGCTAACACCACCTGCACCAGTTGGGGTGGGGACGATGGGTGAAAAATGAAAGGACGAAAACTGTAACACACGACACTAAACACGTAAAGCTATCAAACCTAAGACTAAACTAACAGACACAGAGACAAAAAAACTTTTTTTTTTTTTAACGGAGGACTGACAAAACTACACTAAACACAAAAAACTTAAAACTTTAAAACTTTTTTTTTTTTTTTACCTAAGACAGACACTAACTGACACAGAGACTAAAAAACTTTTTTTTTTAACGGACGACTAACAAAACTACACTAAATGCCAAACACTTAAAACGTAAACTCTTTTTTTAACCTAACACAAACAGTAACTGACACACAGAGACTACAAGACGGGTTTTTTTTAACATAAGACAGAAAAAACTACACTAAACACGTAAACCTATAAACTTTTTTTTGTAGTTTTTATTGTTTTTAAACCTAAGACAGACACTGACACACAGACAAAAAAAAAAGTTTTTTTAACGGAGGACAGACAGAACTAGACTAAACAAAGAACATATAAAACTTATTTTTTTTTTTTTTTTTCACACAGACACTAACTTAGACTAAAACACTTTTTAAAATTAACAAATAATAGAAAAAAAATATAATAATACACTAACTGGACGGACACTAACTGACAGACAAAACAGACAGATAGACCCTACACTATACTATATTAGTAACTAACCTAAACTACACGCTGCCCTGAAAAATCTAAACTTTACTATTCCCTAACTGTAGCCCTAATACCTAACCTAAACTATCAAGCACTATCTATCTATCTATCTATCTATCTATCTATCTATCTATCTATCTATCTATCTATCTAACAGCTACCTACCTAACTCAATGCCCTACACTTAACCCTGCACTGAACCCTATCTGCTACACTAGGCCCTAACACTAACTATATTTTTCTCCTAACTCTACTAAACTACTAAACTATCTCAAATTATTTCGACCCTATCAGCTATAAAACTAAACTACACTATTCCCTAATCACTACCTGAAACTAACTAGAATATTATAAATTAAATCGATATGATATAAAACGCACAGCAGACAAAATAGCACAGCTCCAAGCTCCAACAAATCCAACACCACAAAATGGCTGCTGGGTGATGTCGTCACTTATATAGTGAAGGGGTAGTGTAGTTTCCTATTGGTTGCTAGAGATGTTGCTAAGTTGGGGCAAAGCCTATTCATTGGCTATTCAAGCTAGGAGAAGGGAGGGAAAATGATAATGATGAGTCACCTCATACATTGTAAAAAAAATAAAAAATTTGCATGGAGAATAAATCACTATATTGTACATATTCGAAAATTCTAACAAACAAAACCTGTATGAAAATAACTTGATGCCCCTACGCGATTACAAAAATGCAAATATTGCATTCTAAATGATTCTAATTACTGAATACTAATGTATAATTTTCCTCTTTACTGTATTTTATGTCATGCGAAAAATCGGCAATTACATATGCACGTGAATCGGATCGCATAAGGGCAGTATACTAATATAGGTTGGCTTGCTGGGTCGAATATAGAGAAGATAGCGAATATACTGCTATATTCGCAATATTCGTCTATTCGAGTAGACCAAGATAACCCATTGAATGAACACAATATCATACTCTCTAATGCTGTGCGATTCACGCGCATATGTAATTGCCGATTGTTCGCATGACACAAACTATCTTACATACAGAGGACAATTATAAATCAGTAATGAAAATTGTTACTGTGATGTATAATTTGCCTCTTTATGTAGGAAACTGCATTTTACGTCATGCGAAAAATCGTCAATTGCATATGCGCGTGAAACGGATCGCACAATGCCAGTATACTATTAGGTTAGCTTGCTGGGTCGAATAGACGAAGATAAAGAAAATAGCGACTGTAGTGCTATATTCGCAATATTCGTCTATTCGAGTAGACCAACCAAGATAACCCATTGAATGAACCCAATATCATACTGCCCTTATGCGGTGCGATTCACGCGCATAGGTGATGATTGCTCATTTTTCGCATGATGTAAAATACAGTTTATTACTACAAGAAGAGGCGGATTATACATCACAGTAACAATTCTCATTACTGATTTATAATTGTCCTCCGTATGTAAGATAGTTTGTGTAGTGCGAAAAATCGACAATTACATATGCGCGTGAATCGCACTGCATAAGTGCAGTATACTATTAGGTTGGCTTGTTGGGTCGAATATAGAGAAGATAGCGAATATACTGCTATATTCGCAATATTCGTCTATTCGAGTAGACCAAGATAACCCATTGAATGAACACAATATCATACTCTCTAATGCTGTGCGATTCACGTGCATATGTAATTGCCGATTTTTCGCATGACACAAACTATCTTACATACAGAGGACAATTATAAATCAGTAATGAAAATTATTATTGTGATGTATAATTTGCCTCTTTATGTAAGAAACTGTATTTTACGTCATGCGAAAAATCGGCAATTGCATATGTGCGTGAATCGGATCGCACAATGCCAGTATACTATTAGGTTAGCTTGCTGGGTCGAATAGACGAAGATAAAGAAAATAGCGAATGTAGTGCTATATTTGCAATATTCGTCTATTCGAGTAGACCAATGATGTAAAATACAGTTTCCTACATAAAGAGGCAGATTATACATCACAGTAACAATTCTCATTACTGATTTATAATTCTCTGTATGTAAGATAGTTTATGTCATGCGAAAAATTGGCAATTACATATGCGCGTGAATCGCACCGCATAAGGGAAATATACTATTAGGTTCATTTAATGGGTTGTCTTGGTCGTCTAGGTCATAAGATCTAAGTTGAATTCGCATTGCGATTAATATAACCTGTAATACTCGCATAGCAAATTCAAATTAGGGCTGGGTTCCTAAAGGTTGGCAATGGCTTGCTAGAATATTACGATTATAACGAATTCACGAATATAGCACTATATTCACAATCTTCGTTATATTCACATAAATTCTCTCTACCTTTCAGATGGATTTCCTGAGGGTTGTGACTGGGTGAACTCTTTGCACTCGTTCACATGGTGCAGTACTGCGTGTCTGCCATTGCTGCCTCAGTGCTGTGCTGGTGGGGTGGTGGGGCCCAGAGCCAAGGAGGCTTTGTTGCACAGTGGGGATGCTGTGTGGCTTCTGGGTCCCGCCATCTGCTGCTGGTGCGGTGCTGGGGCGCCGGTGGTCGCCGCGCACTGCTGCGCCATTTAGGTTAGAGTAGGTCCCCACTTGTAGAGGCTACCTTGTCGCGGTAAGTGGGCCTATGCTCTTTGATCAAACTGTATACTAATGCCTCTTATGCACAGCATAGAATGTATTACAAATTGGGCAGATATGCCACGTAATTATGCTGAAGGACAGTCGTTATATCAAAAGCATAGTACAGAGGATGTGCGATCCAGATTCACTCTCCTGTATATATTTCTGTTGAAAGAGTTTAGGGTGGTATTTCAGTAATACACGACAAATATAACCGCACTGCACGTTTGCAGTCAATTAAGCGTATAGGGTCGTATTTCAATACTACAAGAAAAATATATTCACTTCACTTTTTAATTGTTTTCTGGCTTAAGCGTATACTGGCCATTTTCCGTCTAGCAAGAAATATATTTGGGTATAAGGGCCTATTACAGTAAAAAAAGAAAAATATATATACGCACTGCAGTGTTGCAGTGATTTCTGTTGAAACCGTATAGGGGCGTATTTCATTCAAAAAAGAAAAATATATACGCACTTCACTCTTTAATTGTCTTCTGGTTAAAGCGTATAGTGATCTTTTTCCGTCCAACAAGAAATATATATTCTCGGGTCACTTGTGCAATTATTTCTGGTGAAAGGGTATAGGGGCCTATTACAGTAAAAAAAGAAAAATATATACGCACTGCACTGTAGCAGTTATTTCTGGTGAAAGCGTATAGTGGCCTATTTAAGTTCAACAATAAATATATATACTCAGCTCACTCCTGCACTTAATACTGGTGAAAGCGTATAGAGGCGTATTTCAGTAAAAAAAGAAAAATATATACGCACTGCAATGCTGCTGCTATTTCTAATGAAAGCGTATAGTGGCCTATTTCAGTCCGACAAGAAATATATATTCTTAGGTCACTTCTGCAGTTAATTCTGATAAAAGCGTATAGAGGCGTATTTCAGTACTACAAGAAAAATACATTCTCAGTTCACTGTTGCAGTTATATCTGGTAAAGCCTTTAATGGCGTATTGAAGTAGAAAAATAAATATACATTCGCCAATCGCTGGTGCACTTATATGTAGAAAAACCTTTATTGACATATATCAGTAGAAAAAGAAATATACATTCGCCATTCGCTTCTGAACTTATATCTTGAAAAACCTTTAGTGACGTATATCAGTAGAAAAAGAAATACACATTCGCCATTCGCTGATGGATTTATATCTTCAAAAACCTTTATTGACGTATATACCAGTAGAAAAATAAAAATATATTCAGTGTTCACTGTTGCAGTTATATGCAGTAAAGCCTTTAGTGGTGTATTTCTGTACAAAAATTAAGATATATTCAGCGTTCAGTGCTGCAGTTATATGTTGGAAAGTCCGTTTTGCGGTATAGACTGAATTTCGTTGTGTTGAAATTTTGTATTTACGTATCACACACTGCACGCTTACGTGACGACGTCCATAAGAGCGGTGCACCAATACAGGTGATTACACTAGGCACTAACCCTGCACAAAAATGCGAACTAATTCACACCAGCCCATATCTATCACCGGTATTGCTAACTGGACACTACGGGGACTTTTCTGCAGCACAGAAACCGCACAAGGCCTGCGTCTCGCTCTTCCAGCGCGGACCTCCTTCCTTCGCTACATCCCCTTCACTTCATATCACTCCGCCTCAGGTGCCGTTGGTTTTTTTAAACTGACAGCTGTTCACTGTTCACTGTTCCAGTTATATGTGGTATAAAGCCTTTAGCGGAGTTTATCAGTAGGAACTTATATCTTGAAAACCTTTAGTGACGTATATCAGTAGAAAAAGAAATACACATTCGCCATTCGCTGATGGATTTATATCTTCAAAAACCTTTATTGACGTATATACCAGTAGAAAAATAAAAATATATTCAGTGTTCACTGTTGCAGTTATATGCAGTAAAGCCTTTAGTGGTGTATTTCTGTACAAAAATTAAGATATATTCAGCGTTCAGTGCTGCAGTTATATGTTGGAAAGTCCGTTTTGCGGTATAGACTGAATTTCGTTGTGTTGAAATTTTGTATTTACGTATCACACACTGCACGCTTACGTGACGACGTCCATAAGAGCGGTGCACCAATACAGGTGATTACACTAGGCACTAACCCTGCACAAAAATGCGAACTAATTCACACCAGCCCATATCTATCACCGGTATTGCTAACTGGACACTACGGGGACTTTTCTGCAGCACAGAAACCGCACAAGGCCTGCGTCTCGCTCTTCCAGCGCGGACCTCCTTCCTTCGCTACATCCCCTTCACTTCATATCACTCCGCCTCAGGTGCCGTTGGTTTTTTTAAACTGACAGCTGTTCACTGTTCACTGTTCCAGTTATATGTGGTATAAAGCCTTTAGCGGAGTTTATCAGTAGAAAAAGAAAAATATATTCAGCGTTCAACACTGCAGAAATATGCAGTAAAATCTTTTTTTTTATTATTTTGGTAGAGAAAAAACTTGTTTTCAGCATTAAGAGCTGCACTTATATGTAGTAAAATCTTGTTTGAATTATTTTGGTGGTGAAAATACTTGTATTCGGCATTAAGTGCTGCACTTATATGTGCTAAATCTTGTCTGAATTATGTCGGAGGAGAAAAAACTTGTATTCAGCATTAAGTGCTGCACTTATACGCGGTAAAATCTTTTTTGAATTATTTCGGTGGAGAAAATACTTGTATTCAGCATTAAGGGCTGCACTTATGTGCGGTAAAATATTTTTATAATTATTTTGTTGAACTAAAATTTTGTATTCTGCGTTAAGCGCTGTACTTACATGCGGTAAAATATTTTAAAATTATTTCGGTGGAGAAAAAATTTGTATTCGGCATTAAGTGCTGCACCTATCTGCAGTAAAATATTTTTGGAATGATTTTGGTGGAGAAAAAACTTGTATTCAGCATTAAGCGCTGCACTTATATGCAGTAAAATCTTTTTTGAATTGTTTTGGTGGAGAAAATACTTGTATTCAGCATTATGCGCTGCACATATATGTGGTAAAATCTTTTTTGAATTATTTGGTTGGACAAAAATCTTGTATTCAGCGTTAAGAGCTGTACTTATATGCGGGAAAATCTTTTTTAAATTATTTCGGTGAAGAAAAAACTTGTATTCAGCATTAAGCGCTGCACTTATATGCAGTAAAATCTTGTTTCAATTATTTTGGTAGAGAAAAAACTTGTATTTAGCATTAAGCGCTGCACTCATATGCGGTAAAATCTTTTTTGAATTATTTTGTTGGACAAAAATCTTGTATTCTGCGTTAAGCGCTGCACTTATATGCGGTAAAATCTTTTTTGAATTATTTCGGTGGAAATACAAATTTCAACATCCTCCATTAACGTCCTCATCTCTTCATTATCATCGGACACACTAATGTTACCCCCCAGCTATATATATAAGTGATGCCAACACCACCTAGGGAATTACAGCATGATACCACAATACATTTGATAGGACAGTTAGCAAGAGTTTAAAGTGCCCACATATAGTACATAGTGGGACACTGCATCAAGATGAATCAGGAGTGGATCAGCCAGGATTTCCACACACCAATGCCTGATGCATCAGACTAGATCATCCATGGTGCCACACCAACATTTGACAAAAGAGACCAGTTTCTTCTGGCTACCTGCCTCAGATACTATTATGATACTGTTACCCACCTGATGCCACACATCTGATGCTAAGTGCTCCTTCTTTCACCCACCATCTTCAGAGGGTACTGGTATTGCCACCCACCTCTACAGTATGTCACTCTGTGACCTCCTGATGCTGCCGCCACCTCCAGACTATTTCATTGTGACGCTTTGTGGTCTCTTCATGCTGCTGCCACCTAAAAACTAATTGTCATTGTGCAACTCTGTGGCCTACTCATGCTGCCGCCACCTCCAGACACCTCCTGTGGACTCCTCCTGATGTTGCTGCTGCCGACACCTCCACACTGTGACATTCCACCTCACCACTATGTCATAGGTCCACTCTGTGGCCTTCTCATGCTTTTTCCACCCTCTCCACTTCATGACTGGTCCACTATTGTGGCTTTCGGCCTTGCTGACATCATCATTTATTTGACACTTCTTCGGATCTGTCAGAAGGGAGAAAAAATGAGACGGACAATGGATCCTGTCTGTGTAGCAGCTTTACGGCCTGTATGTTCCCATCAGAAATGGCTTATGGGCCATCTTGTCTTATTTTTCTGCGAGCTTCGCATGATGTATAAGCCTGGGAGATCTTCCTCTAAATAATCTTTAGAATGGTAAGATTCTTTTGTTAAAGTTTGCCAAATATCAGAGCTGTTTATGCCTCTAGTGCGGTAAGGATGGTTGTGTTTCTGTTGTTGTTGCATCCCACTGGGGAAATTGGGTAGCTGTATTAGTGCAGCTTTAAGTGCTTTTATCTTTTTATTTTTTTATTTGTTTAGTATTTGCGCAGATAATAATGTTCCGTGAATGTGATGGAAAAGATGTATTTATTTTCCTATGTTCTGTTTGAACACGATTGTCTTTAGATCTGTATATTGCTGCAATTTGGGAGTTTTCTTGCTATTTTAGGGGGTACAGTCTGTAGCAGCAGATTTTATACAAAGGCTTTATTTCTAATACAGTATTTAATGCAATGGACCCCCACTTTTCATAAAAACCCTCATTCCTACCAGATTGCTTGTTGTGGCTATATTTTGCAGACGATCACTGGGTCCTGATGGGTTAATATCTTTGATTTCCACACCAGGTTTCAGTGTCTTTAGGACTGCATGTCTTGTTTAACTCTCTATTAAAACAAATCTGTGTAGGAGTCTTCTCTTGTTGCTTATATGTGTTCCGGAGCGCTTGGGGGTCACTCCTGCTGCTTTATTGTGCTGCTTTCTGCCTCTTATATCTTCGTGCACTACAAACACTTAAGGTTCGTGTCCACTGCTGCGCTCTTATCTGCCGTGAGGATGATTAATTGTAGCGCTCTCCATGCCTTGCTTGGGGAGTCTGTGCCCCTCTGCTTACAGTCTCCGCTCGCTGTTATCTTTTCTTTAGCTTGAACTTTTTAGTAGCGCTGTTTTTTGCTTGGGACTCGCACAAGATGTTGCTCCCGTCTCTTCCTGTGCTAGCTCCGCCCATTTTATGATGCATCTCTTCGCGCCTATTCTCTCAGCGCCGCGGCTATGTGTTAGATGTTATAAAGATGTGTTTTACTTGATCTTCCTGGCAGATAACTTATCCAGAGTGTAGTCCTGGTATTCCACTCACTTTCTTAGGTGATTTCGCGTGTCTGACAATTGTTAGTTGCTTTAATTCGTAGCTTTAGCAGTTACACATCGGGAACTGTGTCTAGCTGCTTCTTCTCAGCATGGGCTCCAAGCTCCGCCATTAACAACAAAATTTCAGGCAATTAAGAGCATGAAGAAAATATTGAAAATGATAACATCTCAGATAATTCCTCTGATACGGTGAGTCCTCTAAAAGAGAGAGCAAGAAAAAAATCATTTAGTGACTCCTTAAATGAGGAAACTCAATCACAACAAACAGAACAGGTCAAAACTATATCTGACTCTAGTCTTGGAATAGACCTGAACTCCATCACCACTACTGATAAAGCAGCATCAGAGTCCTTTATAAAAGAGACAATGCTATTGTTACACAAATCCTTTACAAAAGAAATTAACAACATCTTCCTCTCAACCAACTCCAAGCTGGAAAAAATGGACTCCAGAGTAACACATATAGAAAATAAAATAGAACAGATCTGTAAATCACATAATGATATCGCTGATACTATTAACTGCAACTCAGATGAAATATTGAAAACCTACAACTCAAACTCGCTGACCTAGAAGACAGAAATAGAAGAAACAACCTGAAATTCAGGGGCATTCCAGAAACTGTTCTGCCTTCAGAGTCAACACAAAAAATTACTGGGACTGGTATTACCAGAATACTCCCCACATGACTTTGAAATAGACAGAGCCCACCGTCTACCTAAACCGACGGGACTAGATCCTTCAATCCCAAGAGACACTATTGCCAGAATACACTTCTACAAAATCTAAGAAAACTTCAATCAAGAATTTAGAAAGTGCAAACATCTACCAGAGGAATTCAAAAATATACAAGTGTATACGGATCTGTCACAATTCACGATCCAGCAGCGGAAAAAATACCAAACAGTAACTAACACTCTGCGCAAACATAATATACCCTACAGATGGGGTTTTCCCGTGAAGTTACTGATTCCTGAGGGAGGAGCAAGGAGAATAATCACGTCCACAGAACAAGGACTGGAACTACTGAGCAAATGGGACATTTCACCAGAGCATGAAGACTTCTGTTAACCTTAATTTCTATATAATCTTATAGATTGTGAGGTTATTTACTGTTTAGGTTCAGCTTGATCGGTTCTTGTCATATATTGTATTTCTATGAAAAATATAACATCTATATCTACACAGGAGTGGACTGCCCACATAGGCCTAGGAAAAAGTGTGTAACCAAGCATTGTCCCCATCTCATATCACACCCTGAAAAACCATCTTCAGCCGTAGAGAAAAGGAAGACAACAAACATAAGTGATTTCTACCTATCATATCACTACATCTTCACAAAACACACCCACTGGAAATATTCCATCTCCCTGTCTCCCCTGGACATAGGAAAGTGGAATGACACTGTCACTACTTAGTTACAATGTAAGAGGTCTAAATAGTCCTTATAAGAGATCATATCTGAAACATGACATACAGAAATTTATGCTGACATAGCCTTTATCCAAGAAACACACTACAAGTAAGGTGACAATCCACAGATAAAAATCAAAGGCTATTCAAAAACATTTTACGCCAATGCAGCAAACAAAAGACCAGGTGCAGGTGTAGCTATCCTCATTAAGGACTCGATAACATTCCAAGAAGGAGATATAGCAAAAAGCACTGAGGGAAGATACATCATCCTAAATTGCAAAATAAACAATGACGCATATACGTTAGTAAATGTATATGCCCCAAACACTAGACAAATAAGATTTTTGAACAAATTACACAAAAAATAGTTAATGTTTCTAAAGGCACTCTCTTGTTAGGAGGGGATTTCAATGCAATACATGATCCACACTTGGATACAAGTAGTGATAAAAACAAAAACAGAGTATTTATAGACAATTGGCTCAAGAAAAATAATTATATGACATATGGAGATGCTTAAACGCATATGAAAAGGATTACATGCATTATTCACAATGTCACAACTCATATGCCAGAATTGATATGTTTCTAGCTAAAGCCGCCACATTCAACCAAATCATATCAAGCACGATAAATAACATAACATGGTCAGACCATGCACCAATAATGTTAAAAATTAAAACTACATCACCTCCCATCACATCTTACTCATGGAAAAACAACATATTTATACTCAATAACGCAGAAACAAATCAAGTAATTAGGAAAAACCTAAAAGAATTCTTTGATTTCAATGTGTCCTCACATTCTGACCCTATGATGATATGGAGGGCCCGCAAAGCTTTCTCAAGAGGAATAATGATCCAACAGACGGCCAGATTCAACAAGTTACATAAAAGAGAGATCACAAACACATTGCACGAATTAGAAACCTTAAAAAGGAAACACAAAACAGATAATTCCTTTACTACATTAGAAGCCCTGACTAAAGTCAGACTGAAATTACATAACATATTGCTAAAAAAAACATTTAAAATCAACCAAAAAATTTGAACCACACTATTACAGGGACTTTAATAAACCGACAAAACTAATGGCCAAACAATCCAAAGACAGTAGAACCCAGTTCAGAATACAACATTTAATTGAGGAGATCACAAAGAAAAAAATAACCAATCCTGTGGAAATAGCTAACTGAATAGCAAAATACTACGAAAAACATGATTTAAAAAAATGACAAAAATACACATCAACCAATTAAAGAACAAATAACTAAATACATTCAGGAGAGCCAACTACCAAATATTACATCAGAACTTAAAATGTCTTTAGAATCTCCAATTTCTGAAAAAGAATCGGAATTAGCAATCAGATCCTTAAAAGAAGGAAAAACACCTGGCCCAGATGGATTTTCACCAGAATACTATAAGATTTTTAGTGACATCTTAATCCCACATATCACCAAAACATTTAACAAGGCAATGGAGCAAGGAGAATTTCCTCAAGAAATGCTATCAGCTAACATAATAACACTCCCTAAGTCAGGAAAAGATCCTACCAGTCCAGGAAACTTTCGCCCAATTTCACTACTAAGCGCGGACGTTAAATTATATGCAAAAATCTTGGCATACAGACTGAAAGATTTAGTTTCGTCACTGATCAATCTAGATCAGGTAAGCTTTTCAAAAAATAGGCAACCATAAGATGGCACTAGGAAGATCATTGATCTGGCTTACTGGGCAAAAACCAGAAGAACGCCTTCTCTGCTTCTTTCTCTGGATGCAGAGAAGGCGTTAGACAGGATTCAATGGGACTATGTCAAAATGGCCCTTTCTCAATACAATCTCCCAGATTCAATGATCAAAGCGATCTTTG
Organism: Bufotes viridis; assembly: GCA_033119425.1. Classification (NCBI taxonomy): domain Eukaryota; kingdom Metazoa; phylum Chordata; class Amphibia; order Anura; family Bufonidae; genus Bufotes; species Bufotes viridis. The sequence goes on from CM065593.1 coordinate 260,376,043, forward strand.
CACTATACACAAACCCATCTGCAAGAGTACAATGCAACGGTATATATTCAGACACCTTCTTCATTAGCAACGGAACAAGGCAGGGATGTCCCCTATCCCAATTATTTTCATTTTAGCAATTGAACCCCTGATAGCACACATAAGACTGAACCCCAGTATTAAAGGCATTAAAACAGCTAATAAATGCTATAAAATCACATTATTTGCAGATGATATGATACTAACTTTGACTGACCAACTTAGGTCTATTAGAGAAACCCAAAGAGAATTTGATAGGTTTGGGAGAATCTCCTATCACAAAGTAAATCAGAACAAATCACATGTATTGGGAATCCATATTAAAGAAGATATTAGATCCAAGATTGAAAAAGAATACAATTAGACCTGGAATCACAAAAACGATTACTTTTCCAGGGATTGAAATTGCTCCAGATAGAAACCTCTTACTAAAAGAAAACTTCCATACATTATTAAAAGACCTTAAAAAAGATATGGATACGCTGCTACTAAAAGAATGGAGCTGGTTTGAAAGACTAGCTCTATACAAAATGCTCATTCTGCCTAAATTACTCTATAAATTCAGAACAATACCTATCACTATACCAAAATACATCCTGAGAAAATTCCAAACACAAGCTAACAACTTTGTATGGAACAAACTGAGACCTAGAGTCTCAATGCAAGTCATTACCAAAAAAGCACATTTTGGTGGAATATCCCTACCTAACATAGAAGCCTACTATAACACTAATATGTTGCAACAATCACTGGATTGGAGAAGACACATAAAAGAACCGAAAACTTGGGTGGAAATAGAATCAGAGATAACACAGGTCAAGATTTGGTCGCATATCATCCTAAACGCCAACAAAATTCCTGAACTGTCAAGGAAAAGTTTACCCATGGTAAGATGTACCAAAGAAGCATGAAATACACAAATCTTAAAACATAAAAAGTCATCAAACATAACAAAACATTTCTTGGAAATAGTCTCTTTAAAAACCTCATTGAACTTAAAAACATAGAAAATTGGACATATAAAGGACTAATCCACCTAAGGCCTCATGCACACGGCCGTGGGTGTTTTGCGGTCCGCAAACCGCGGATCCGCAAAACACGGAAGCTGCTCCGCGTTCCGTTCCGCAACTTGCGGAACGGAACGCGGCCCATTATAGAGATGCCTATTCTTGTCCGCATAACGGACAAGAATAGGACATGCTCTATTTTTTTTGCGGGGGCACGGAACGGAGCAACGGATGCGGACAGCACACGGAGTGCTGTCCGCATCTTTTGCGGCCCCATTGAAATGAATGGGTCCGCGGCCGAGCCGCGAAATATGCGGCTCGGACGCGGACCCGAACAACGGCCGTGTGCATGAGGCCTAAGACAGATAGTTGAAGGAACCAAATTCAAAAATAGAAATTGAGATTCCACAATAACTGTCGGACCTCCTAAACCATTCTATAATTGGAGATAGGAAAAACAACTTCAAAAAGATCTATGACAACTGCAACGACGATTTAATCCTAGAACATACAACATATCACAAAAAGTGGGAGACTGACCTTAATAGAGCTATATCCTTGAATACATGGAACAAAGCGACACAACTATTTAAAAAAGCTACTATCTGCATGAACCACATAGAGCAATTCTTTAAACTGCACAGTAGATGGAATTATACACCAGTTAAGCTTCACCAATTCTATAGATCTTGCTCAGACAATTGCTGGAGAAAATGCAACCAAAAGGGCACCCTGTTACACACCTTCTGGACATGTCCAAAACTTAAATTGAAAAAAGATCTGGAAATACTAATCAATATGATAATGTGTAAACCCACCAAAATAATCCCTGAATTGGTGTTGCTTAATCTTGAAATGGAGGCTATAGATACAATACCCTCCTTACACATATCTTTATAGCATATAGGATATTGATCGCAAGGAATTGGAAGTCAACAACTATTCCTAAGATTGAAAATGTAATAGAGATAGTATCAAGGAATTACATTAATGAAAAAATGCATGGGATATGCTTAGGTAAAAGCGCTATTATCAAACGAAAATAGGATACTTGGTTAAAACACTACCCAGAAGAATGAAAAGTAGTGAGGTTATTGACAAGAACCGATCAACCTAGAGTTGTTGTTTTATTAACGATTATACAAAGTGGAAAATTAGATGTTACATTAAATAATTACATTGAAGCCTTAATAGATAGTTGATGTTCTTATGGTGAGCATTTTTAAATGTTTACAAATGACAAATGTTACAAATGACAAAACAGCTTAAATACTAGAATGTCTAAACGTTTGATAGTCTAATTTTCCCTTTCAGCTAGCGTTTTACTTCTTGCCCTAAGAGCCCATCACAGCCATTCCTACTAATGGCATGGCTGTGATTGGCCAATTTCAGCATGTGACCCAGCCTCTATTTAAGCTGGAGTCACGTAGCGCCGCACGTCACACTGCTCTGATTAGTGTAGGGAGAGGACGCAGGTTCTGTGAGGGCGAGATTAGGCTGGGTAAAGTCAGCAACAGCACCTAATGAACGGATCGATCAAAAGCTGTGAATGATTGAACTTCTGCTAGGTACTTACTCACTGGTTTTTAGGCTGCACAGAGAGTTTTTCTGTCACTTATTTTCTGGGTTGATCGGCGGCCATTTTGTGACTTGTGGTGCACCAGAAGAAGCTGCCACCAAGTCCATCAATCCATCAATACTAGATATTTTTGCTATATCCTACATCAGGGGCTTGGCTGTGCTAATAGTCACCACTAGAAACTCAGGATAATTTCAATATTTTATTAAGGGTTAAATACAATTGCCCAAATACAAAATCCCCTAAATCTGGTGTTCCAGCTTTGGCTAGACAAGTATAATACTGTCTGCTGTCTGGCAAAGGATAGATTATTTTCTGTGGTGAAATTCAATTGCCAAAATAGCAATACCATAAATCAGTGGTTTCAGATGCGGCTGGGAAAATATAATAGTGTCCGCCAAAACATATATTTTGTTCTGGGGTGTAATTCACTTGCCAAAATAGCAATACCCTGAATCTGGTGTCCCAGCTGTTGCAGGCCACGTTTCAAAATGTCCGCCAAAACATATTTTGTTCTGGGGTGAAATTAATCTGCCAAAATAGCAATACCTTGAATCTGGTGTCCTAGCTGTTGCAGGCCAGGTTTCATAGTGTCCATCAAAACATATATTTTGTTCTGGGGTGAAATTCAATTGCCAAAATAGCAATACCATAAATCAGTGGTTTCAGCTGTGGCTGGCAAAGTATAATAGTGTCCGCCAAAACATATATTTTGTTCTGGGGTGTAATTCACTTGCCAAAATAGCAATACCCTGAATCTGGTGTCCCAGCTGTTGCAGGCCACGTTTCATAGTGTCCGCCAAAACATATATTTTGTTCTGGGGTGAAATTAATCTGCCAAAATAGCAATACCCTGTATCTGGTGTCCCAGCTGTTGCAGGCCAGGTTTCATAGTGTCCACCAAAACATATATTTTGTTCTGGGGTGAAATTAATCTGCCAAAATAGCAATACCCTGAATCTGGTGTCCCAGCTGTTGCAGGCCAGGTTTCATAGTGTCTGATAAAACATATATTTTGTTCTGGGGTGTAATTCACTTGCCAAAATAGCAATACCCTAAATCTGGTGTCCCAGCTGTTGCAGGCCACGTTTCATAGTGTCCGCCAAAACATATATTTTGTTCTGGGGTGAAATTAATCTGCCAAAATAGCAATACCCGGAATCTGGTGTCCCAGCTGTTGCAGGCCAGGTTTCATAGTGCAGGCCACGTTTCATAGTGTCCGCCAAAACATATATTTTGTTCTTGGGTGAAATTAATTTGCCAAAATAGCAAAACCCCGAATCTGGTGTCCCAGCTGTTGCAGGCCAGGTTTCATATTGTCCGCCAAAACATATATTTTGTTCTGGGGTGAAATTCAATTGCCAAAATAGCAATACCATAAATCAGTGGTTTCAGCTGTGGCTGGCAAAATATAATAGTGTCCGCCAAAACATATATTTTATTCTGGGGTGAAATTCAATTGCCAAAATAGCAATACCATAAATTAGTGGTTTCAGCTGTGGCTGGCAAAATATAATAGTGTCCGCCAAAACATATATTTTGTTCTGGGGTGTAATTCACTTGCCAAAATAGCAATACCCTTAATCTGGTGTCCCAGCTGTTGCAGGCCAGGTTTCATAGTGTCCGCCAAAACATATATTTTGTTCTTGGGTGAAATTCAATTGCCAAAATAGAAATTCCATAAATCAGTGGTTTCAGCTGTGGCTGGCAAAATATAATAGTGTCCGCCAAAACATATATTTTGTTCTGGGGTGAAATTCAATTGCCAAAATAGCAATACCATAAATCAGTGGTTTCAGCTGTGGCTGGCAAAATATAATAGTGTCCGCCAAAACATATATTTTATTCTGGGGTGAAATTAATCTGCCAAAATAGCAATACCCTGAATCTGGTGTCCCAGCTGTTGCAGGCCAGGTTTCATAGTGTCCACCAAAACATATATTTTGTTCTGCGGTGAAATTCAATTGCCAAAATAGCAATACCATAAATCAGTGGTTTCAGCTGTGGCTGGCAAAATATAATAGTGTCCGCCAAAACATAAATTTCGTTCTGGGGTGAAATTCAATTGCCAAAATAGCAATACCATAAATCAGTGGTTTCAGCTGTGGCTGGCAAAATATAATTGTGTCCGCCAAAACATATATTTTATTCTGGGGTGAAATTCAATTGCCAAAATAGCAATACCATAAATCAGTGGTTTCAGCTGTGGCTGGCAAAATATAATAGTGTCCGCCAAAACATATATTTTGTTCTGGGGTGTAATTCACTTCCCAAAATAGCAATACCCTGAATCTGGTGTCCCAGCTGTTGCAGGCCAGGTTTCATAGTGTCCGCCAAAACAAATATTTTGTTCTGGTGTGAAATTCAATTGCCAAAATAGCAATACTATAAATCAGTGGTTTCAGCTGTGGCTTGCAAAATATAATAGTGTACGCCAAAGCATAAATTTTGTTCTGGGGTGTAATTCACTTGCCAAAATAGCAATACCTGAATCTGGTGTCCCAGCTGTTGCAGGCCAGGTTTCAGAGTGTCCGCCAAAACATATATTTTGTTCTGGGGTGAAATTCAATTGCCAAAATAGCAATACCATAAATCAGTGGTTTCAGCTGTGGCTGGCAAAATATAATAGTGTCCGCCAAAACATATATTTTATTCTGGGGTGAAATTCAATTGCCAAAATAGCAATACCATAAATCAGTGGTTTCAGCTGTGGCTGGCAAAATATCATAGTGTCCGCCAAAACATAAATTTCGTTCTGGGGTGAAATTCAATTGCCAAAATAGCAATACCATAAATCAGTGGTTTCAGCTGTGGCTGGCAAAATATAATAGTGTCCGCCAAAACATATATTTTATTCTGGGGTTAAATTCAATTGCCAAAATAGCAATTCCATAAATCAGTGGTTTCAGCTGTGGCTGGCAAAATATAATAGTGTCCGCCAAAACATATATTTTGTTCTGGGGTGTAATTCACTTCCCAAAATAGCAATACCCTGAATCTGGTGTCCCAGCTGTTGCAGGCCAGGTTTCATAGTGTCCGCCAAAACAAATATTTTGTTCTGGTGTGAAATTCAATTGCCAAAATAGCAATACTATAAATCAGTGGTTTCAGCTGTGGCTTGCAAAATATAATAGTGTACGCCAAAGCATAAATTTTGTTCTGGGGTGTAATTCTCTTGCCAAAATAGCAATACCCTGAATCTGGTGTCCCAGCTGTTGCAGGCCAGGTTTCAGAGTGTCCGCCAAAACATATATTTTGTTCTGGGGTGAAATTCAATTGCCAAAATAGCAATACCATAAATCAGTGGTTTCAGCTGTGGCTGGCAAAATATAATAGTGTCCGCCAAAACATATATTTTATTCTGGGGTGAAATTCAATTGCCAAAATAGCAATACCATAAATCAGTGGTTTCAGCTGTGGCTGGCAAAATATCATAGTGTCCGCCAAAACATAAATTTCGTTCTGGGGTGAAATTCAATTGCCAAAATAGCAATACCATAAATCAGTGGTTTCAGCTGTGGCTGGCAAAATATAATAGTGTCCGCCAAAACATATATTTTATTCTGGGGTGAAATTCAATTGCCAAAATAGCAATACCATAAATCAGTGGTTTCAGCTGTGGCTGGCAAAATATAATAGTGTCCGCCAAAACATATATTTTGTTCTGGGGTGTAATTCACTTGCCAAAATAGCAATACCCTTAATCTGGTGTCCCAGCTGTTGCAGGCCACGTTTCATAGTGTCCGCCAAAACATATATTTTGTTCTGGGGTGAAATTCAATTGCCAAAATAGCAATACCCTGAATCTGGTGTCCCAGCTGTTGCAGGCCAATTGTAAATCTGTCCATAAAGGATACCTTTCATCCAGGGCCTAAATACTAGCCTAAAGAGATATTCCCTAAATCAGTGGTTACTGCTGTGCCTGGAATAGTTTAATACGCTACATAAACAAATAGGCAGATAGTGGTAGGTGCCTGTAAAAAAAGGCCTGAATTTGAAATCAATACATTGGGCCAAATATTTTTTTCCTTATTGTGGTGCTTGTTGAACGGTAACAATGAGGAAAACATCTAGTAAGGGACGCGATCGCGGTCGTGGTGGTGTTAGTGTTCCCTCTGGTTCTGGGAGAGGACATGGCCATTCTGCCACAGCCACACGTCCTAGTGAACCAACTACCTCAGGTTCCAGTACCCGCCAGAATTTACAGCGATATTTTGTGGGGCCCAATGCTGTTCTAAGGATGGTAAGGCCTGAGCAGGTACAGGCGCTAGTCAATTGGGTGGCCGACAGTGGATCCAGCATGTTCACAACACTATCTCCCACCCAGTCTTCTGCTGGCACCTGAAAACCAAGCCCATCAGTCTGTCACATCACCCCCATGCATATCAGGGAAACTGTCTAAGCCTCAAGTTATACATCAGTCTCTTATGCTGTTTGAAGACTCTGCTGGCAGGGTTTCCCAAGGAAATCCATCTAGCCCTTCCCCAGTGGTGGAAGACATAGAATGCACTGATGCACAACCACTGATGTTTCCTGATGATGAGGACATGGGAATACCACCTCATCGGAGTCCGCACGTCTCTGATGATGACGAAACACAGGTGCCAACTGCTATGTCTTTCTGCAGTGGGCAGACCGAACAGGAGGTCAGGGAGGAAGACTGTGTGGAAGACGATGCAGGGGATCATGAGGTCCTAGACCCCACATGGAATGAAGGTCGTGCCACTGACTTTCATAGTTCAGAGGAAGAGGCAGTGGTGAGACCGAGCCAACAGCGTAGCAAAAGAGGGAGCAGGGGGCAAAAGCAGACCAGCCGCCGCCAAGAGAGTTCGCCTGCTACTGGCCACCACCACCAGGGACCGAGCACCCCAAAGGCAGCTTCAAGGAGTTCCCTGGCATGGCACTTCTTTAAACAATGTGCTGACGACAAGACCCGAGTGGTTTGCACGCAGTGCCATCCGATCCTGAAGCGAGGCATTAACGTTCTGAACCTTAGCACAACCTGCATGACCAGGCATCTACATGCAAAGCATGAACTGCAGTGGAGTAAACACCTTAAAAGCAAGGAACTCACTCTGGCTTCCCCTGCTCCCTCTTCTGCTGCTGCCTCGGCCTCTTCCTCCGCCTCGGGAGAAATGTTGGCACCTGCCGCCCACCAAACAGAGGACGTGCCACTGACAACACCACCTGCGTCACCAAGCATCTCCACCATGTCACACGGCAGCGTTCAGCTCTTCATCTCACAAACCTTGGAGAGAAAGCGTAAATTCCCACCTAGCCACCCTCGAGCCCTGGGACTGAATGCCAGCATTTCTAAACTACTGGCCTTTGAAATGCTGTCATTCAGGCTGGTGGACACAGACAGCTTCAAACAGCTGATGTCCATGGCTGTCCCACAGTATGTTGTTCCCAGCCGCCACTACTTCTCCAAGACAGCCGTGCCTTCCCTGCACAACCAAGTATCCGATAAAATCAAGTGTGCACTGTGCAATGCCATCTGTGGCAAGGTCCACCTAACCACAGATACGTGGACCAGTAAGCACGGCCAGGGACGCTATATCTCCCTAACTGCACACTGGGTAAATGTAGTGGCGGCTGGGCCGCAGGCGGAGAGTTCCTTGGCACACGTCCTTCCGCCGCCAAGGATCGCAGGGCATCATTCTTTGCCTCCTGTAGCCTCCTCCTCCTACTCGGTTTCCTCCTCCTCTGCTTCCACCAGCTCATCCAGTCAGCCACATACCTTCACCACCAACTTCAGCACAGCCCGGGATAAACGTCAGCAGGCCATTCTGAAACTGATGTGTTTGGGGGACAGGCCACACACCGCGCAGGAGTTGTGGCGGGGTATTGAACAACAGACCGACGAGTGGTTTCTGACGGTGGGCCTCAAGCCCGGCCTGGTGGTGTGCGATAATGGGCGAAATCTCGTCGCAGCTCTGGGACTAGCCGGTTTGACGCACATCCCTTGCCTGGCGCATGTGCTGAATTTGGTGGTGCAGAAGTTCATTCACAACTACCCAGACATGTCAGAGCTGCTGCATAAAGTAAGGGGCCGTCTGTGCGTGCTTCCGGCGTTCACATCCTGCCGCTGCTCGCCTGTCTGCGCTACAGCGGAACTTCGGCCTTCCCGCTCACCGCCTCATATGCGACGTGCCCACCTGGTGGAACTCCACCTTGCACATGCTGGATAGACTGTGCGAGCAGCAGCAGGCCATAGTGGAGTTTCAGCTGCAGCACGCACGCGTCAGTCGCACTGCGGAACAGCACCACTTCACCACCAATGATTGGGCCTCCATGCGAGACCTGTGTGCCCTGTTGCGCTGTTTCGAGTACTCCACCAACATGGCCAGTGGCGATGACACCGTTATCAGCGTTACAATGCCACTTCTATGTCTCCTTGAGAAAATGCTTAGGGCGATGATGGAAGAGGAGGTGGCCCAGGAGGAGGAGGAGGAGGATGAGGGGTCATTTTTAGCACTTTCAGGCCAGTCTGTTAGAAGTGGCTCAGAGGGAGGTTTCTTGCAACAGCAGAGGCCAGGTACAAATGTGGCCAGCCAGGGCCCACTACTGGAGGACGAGGAGGAGGAGGTGGAGGAGGATGAGGATGAAGCAGGTTCACAGCGGGGTGGCACCCGACACAGCTCAGGCCCATCACTGGTGCGTGGCTGGGGGATACGGAGGACGATGACGATACGCCTCCCACAGAGGACAGCTTGTCCTTACCTCTGGGGAGCCTGGCACACATGAGCGACTACATGCTGCAGTGCCTGCGCAACGACAGCAGAGTTGCCCACATTTTAACGTGTGCGGACTACTGGGTTGCCACCCTGCTGGATCCCGGTACAAAGACAATGTGCCCACCTTACTTCCTGCACTGGAGCGTGATAGGAAGATGCGCGAGTACAAGCGCACGCTGGTAGAGCGCTCCTGAGAGCATTCCCAAATGTCACAGGGGAACAGGTGGAAGCCCAAGGCGAAGGCAGAGGAGGAGCAAGAGGTCGCCAACGCAGCTGTGTCACGGCCAGCTCCTCTGAGGGCAGGGTTAGCATGGCAGAAATGTGGAAAAGTTTTGTCTCCACGCCACAGCTAACTGCACCACCACCTGATACGGATCGTGTTTGCAGGAGGCAGCATTTCACTAACATGGTTGAACAGTACGTCTGCACACCCCTCCACGTACTGACTGATGGTTCGGCCCCATTCAACTTCTGGGTCTCCAAATTGTCCACGTGGCCAGAGTTAGCATTTTATGCCTTGGAGGTGCTGGCCTGCCCGGCGGCCAGCGTTTTGTCTGAACGTGTATTCAGCACGGCAGGGGCGTCATTACTGACAAACGCAGCCGCCTGTCCACAGCCAACGTGGACAAGCTGACGTTCATAAAAATGAACCAGGCATGGATCCCACAGGACCTGTCCTCCCTTGTGCAGAATAGACATTTATAACTGCCTCCCCCTCAACCATGTATTCTTGTACTCCGGGGCACTTCTTTGTTGAATCCTCATTTTTAACTTTACCATGATCTTGCGGTGCAACCCAAAGTTGAATGAACCTCTCCTCTGTCTGGGTGGTGGGGCCGAAATAACTGAAAGTGGCCTTCTCCAGTGGTGGGTGATATGACGCATGATTCCTTGCTGTGGGACCTCTCTCCTCTGTCTGGGTGCTGGGCCGAAATAACTGAAAGTGGCCTTCTCCGGTGGTGGTTGATATGACGCATGATTCCTTGCTGTGGGACCTCTCTCCTCTGTCTGGGTGCTGGGGCCGAAATAACTGAAAGTGGCCTTCTCCAGTGGTGGGTGATATGACGCATGATTCCTTGCTGTGGGACCTCTCTCCTCTGTCTGGGTGCTGGGGCCGAAATAACTGAAAGTGGCCTTCTCCAGTGGTGGGTGATATGACGCATGATTCCTTGCTGTGGGACCTCTCTCCTCTGTCTGGGTGCTGGGCCGAAATAACTGAAAGTGGCCTTCTCCAGTGGTGGGTGATATGACGCATGATTCCTTGCTGTGGGACCTCTCTCCTCTGTCTGGGTGCTGGGCCGAAATAACTGAAAGTGGCCTTCTCCAGTGGTGGGTGATATGACGCATGATTCCTTGCTGTGGGACCTCTCTCCTCGGTCTGGGTGCTGGGCCGAAATAACTGAAAGTGGCCTTCTCCAGTGGTGGGTGATATGACGCATGATTCCTTGCTGTGGGACCTGTATCCTCGGTCTGGGTGCTGGGCAGAAATAACTGAAAGTGGCCTTCTCCAGTGGTGGGTGATATGACGCATGATTCCTTGCTGTGGGACCTCTCTCCTCGGTCTGGGTGCTGGGCTGAAATAACTGAAAGTGGCCTTCTCCAGTGGTGGGTGATATGACGCATGATTCCTTGCTGTGGGACCTCTCTCCTCTGTCTGGGTGCTGGGCCGAAATAACTGAAAGTGGCCTTCTCCGGTGGTGGGTGATATGACGCATGATTCCTTGCTGTGGGACCTCTCTCCTCTGTCTGGGTGCTGGGGCCGAAATAACTGAAAGTGGCCTTCTCCAGTGGTGGGTGATATGACGCATGATTCCTTGCTGTGGGACCTGTATCCTCGGTCTGGGTGCTGGGCGAAATAACTGAAAGTGGCCTTCTCCAGTGGTGGGTGATATGACGCATGATTCCTTGCTGTGGGACCTGTCTCCTCGGTCTGGGTGCTGGGTCGAAATAACTGAAAGTGGCCTTCTCCAGTGGTGGGTGATATGACGCATGATTCCTTGCTGTGGGACCTCTCTCCTCTGTCTGGGTGCTGGGCCGAAATAACTGAAAGTGGCCTTCTCCAGTGGTGGGTGATATGACGCATGATTCCTTGCTGTAGGACCTCTCTCCTCTGTCTGGGTGCTGGGCCGAAATAACTGAAAGTGGCCTTCTCCAGTGGTGGGTGATATGACGCATGATTCCTTGCTGTGGGACCTCTCTCCTCTGTCTGGGTGCTGGGGCCGAAATAACTGAAAGTGGCCTTCTCCAGTGGTGGGTGATATGACGCATGATTCCTTGCTGTAGGACCTCTCTCCTCTGTCTGGGTGCTGGGGCCGAAATAACTGAAAGTGGCCTTCTCCAGTAATGGGTGATATGACGCATGATTCCTTGCTGTGGAACCTGTATCCTCGGTCTGGGTGCTGGGCCGAAATAACTGAAAGTGGCCTTCTTCAGTGGTGGGTGATATGACGCATGATTCCTTGCAGTGGGACCTCTCTCCAATGATATTGGTTAAATTTTATTTATTTTATTTTATTTTAATTAATTTCCCTATCCATGTTTGTTTGCAGGGGATTTACCTACATTTTGCTGCCTTTGGCAGCCCTCTAGCCCGTTACTGGACTATTTTACAGCCTTTTTAGTGCCTAAAAGTTCGGGTTCCCATTGACTTCAATGGGGTTTGGGTTCGGGATAAAGTTCGGGTCGAGTTCGGATCCCGAACACGAACATTTTCGGAAAGTTCGGCCGAACTTCTCGAACCCGAACATCCAGGTGTTCGCTCATCTCTATTGATAATCTCAAAGTTATACTAGCAATAATATGTATGTAACATTTCACATGTAAATCATACCATTCATGTCAAAAACATGGAATTTATCTGTGATATTTCAATAAAAATCCCTCTAACAGAAATGGCTTATGATTTGGTAGCCAAAAGCAGGAGTGGGTACAACACAAGTTGACATGCAAATATTTAACTCACGTGTCATCTCTGTTTTAGATCCACTCCATTTTTATTTTGCCTTTTGCAATTCTGATGGATTATTGAGCAAATGCTGACCAAGTGAAGGCATAAGCTCCACAGACAGGATTCGTTTTTTGTGGGTTATTGTTCTGACGGTTTAGAGGAAGGCCAAAATAATCGGTGATGTCAACACAATCTTACTGCTTGCACCCCCTCCACTCTCTCAGGGGGGCTCTACTTGTATAAGCTTTTAATAAAACAGGTTCTGTAGACATCTATGTGGAATCAGCTGATGACGGTGTAAAAGGAGTGCGCTTCTTCTTGACAGTAACATCTACCTGTAAGGCTGAGTTGAAACTTGAGTTAGTTGGTCAGTTTTGGCCCTGTGACCGCCGAAATAAGTGATGTATGCAGTGATTTTAAGAACAACGCCTGTCATCTGCATGTCATACGGACTTACAATATTATTTCACTACCAAAGCAGACTCCCTTTGCGTGTTACTGCACTACTATAAAGGCAGCCAGAAAATAGCAGTTTTTAACGTAAGTCGCCGCGAATATATTCGGATCGATTCAAATTTTTCCTGAAAAATTCGACGAACCAGCAAATCAAATTTTTGAAAAATTTGCTCATCTCTAATAATAACTATGTATTTTTCAGGGATTAGTACAGAGATCTCTGCCATCATCTATTTATTCCAAGGGATGTAACCGTGACGAGGAGACATTCTCTGCAACTGCAGGAAAGAAGGTTTGTACACAAACATAGAAGATAATTCTTTATGGTAAGAGCAGTAAGACTATGGAACTTTCTGCCTGAGGAGGTGGTGATGGTGAATTCACTAAAAGAAGGGCCTAGATGTATTTCTGGAGTGTATTCATATTATAGGCTATAGCTACTAGAGATGGGTTGTTGATCCAGGGAGTTATTCTAATTGCCTGATTGAAGTCGGGAAGAATTTTCTTTTCCCTAAAGTGAGCAAAATTGACTTCTACCTCATAGGGTTTTTTGCCTTCCTCTGGATCAACTTGCAGGATAACAGGCTGAACTGATGTCATTTTTCAGCCTTATAAACTATGTTACTATGTGTCACGGGGCACCAAAGGTGCACTCAGTCTCCTATCAGCCACAGACCTGCTGCTTAGCTTCAGGAGCGAGGATCTTTGCTAGTGGGGAGGCTCCCTGCTCCTAGGTCTGCCTTGAGCGCCGAGCTGATCACTCGGTGCTTGACTAGTCTGTCTGTCGGTAATGTGACGCTGGTCACGTCACATGACCCTCAGACCCCACTATAAATACAGGCAGCCTGCTGACCACAGGTTGCCTGTTAATTCTAGGTTCCTTGCTATTTGTTGGACTTCTTAATACTCACCAGATCCTGTTCCCTGATGATCCTTTGCCTGCTCCTCCTGTACTGCGCATCCCTCCTGGTATTGTGACCTCGGCTCCCACCTGACTACTCTTTGCGGACTCCTCTGGTACTTCTCTACTCTTCTGGTATTTGACCCCAGCTTCTCCTGACCATTCTTTGCTTAACCCTTTGTACTGCGTAGCTCTCTTGGTTCTGACCCGGTCCGTTCACGTTCCGTATTTTGTCTTGTCTGTCTTCCCTGCACATTTCCTAAGTAAGGGACTGTCGTCCAGTTGTCCCCTGTCATCAGGACTTGTGAGGCAAGTAGGCACGGAAAGGGGTGAGGGTGGAGCGCAGTGGTCACTATCCTTCCCCCTGTGTGTGTGGACGTGACCATTACAGATTAACAGGCCCAATAACCACTGTATCATGATTTCTCTTGAGACCCTGACTGACTATGTCTCTAACCTGACACAGATGGTACAGGAGCTAGGAGAGAAACTCCGTTCTTTTGAATTAGGGCAAGGTTCTTCCAGTCCACCTTTTAAACTCCAGATCAAGCTCCCAGAACTCTTTTCTGGAGATTGGAAGAAGTTTGCCTCCTTTAAGTAGAGCTGCAAACTCTACTTCCGTTTGCGCCCCTTGTCCTCCGGTCCCAAGAGCCAACGCGTGGGTATTATCATTTCTCTACTTCAGGGCCAGTTGTCTAACTTCTGTGGAGGGTTTTTTTCAGGCCCTGGGTACCCTCTATGACGAACCAGACAGGGCCCTGGTAGCTGAGACGGCTTTTAGGGCACTGGTTCAGGGCCATCTCCCTGCAGAGGAGTATTGCACCCAATTCAGACGGTGTTGTGTTCCCTCTGAATGGAATGAACCAGCCCTGAAAAGTCAGTTCAGGTCTGGTCTGTCTGATAATTTAAAAGCTCTATTAGTCAGTTATCAAGTCCCAGAGATCTTAGAGGAGATGATGACCCTAGTTGTCCGACTTGACCAATGAGTTAGAGAGAGACGACAAGAACGACAGTTCTGTTCTCAGATGGTAGTCCAGCAAGAGGCCTTTTCCAGGGACAACCCTGAGGTCTCCACTGAGGAACCCATGCAGGTTCGCATGGCCCGAGGTAATCTTCGTCACAGACGCGGAGAATGCTTCTACTGTGGAGATCCTGGCCATCGGATCAACACGTGTCCTAAGAGGGTACTCTCTGACAAGTCTCCTAAGGCAAGACAACCTAAAGACCAGGTACATCCTGATTTTTCTAAATGTAAGCTTTTTGGTACCCACAACAATTTCTCTGGGGCTAAATAAGTGGCCGGGTAAAGCCTTTATTGATTCCGGTTCAGCGGCCAGCTTTATTGATTTTGAATATGCTAGTAATAGTAGTAAATGGGGTATTCCGATGTTTGCTTTACCTTCATCTATCCATGTCATGGCCATTGATGCTACTCCCCTGATTGGTGGTACGGTGAGGTCATGCACCTCTGAAATTTCTCTAACAGTGGGTGTGTGCCACTCCGAGAGATGTTCTCTTTTAGTCCTAGAGAACCTACCGGTTGAGGTGGTACTAGGGTTGCCTTGGCTCCGTTTACATAACCCCACAATAGATTGGTCCAAAGGAGAGTTGTTGAAATGGGGACCTAAGTGAGACTCATGCTTATCCGTTGTCCAGGCTGGGGTTTCAGTAAGGTCTAATACATTACCCTTAGTTATTAATGAATATTCTGATGTATTCTCATCCCCCACTCCAGAGGTTCTAGCCCCCCATAGACCTTATGATTGCACCATAGAGCTAATAGAGGATGCCAAATTTCCTAAAGGGCGAATTTATAATCATTTTAAACCCGAACGCAAGGCTATGGAAGATTATTTTAAGGAGAACCTTTCTGAAGGGCATATTAGACCTTCAGTCTCTCCTATGGGAGCAGGGCTTTTCTTTATTAAGAAAAAGGATGGTGGTCTTAAGCCTTGTATTGATTACCGGAGATTAAATAAAATCACTGTCCAAAATAGATACACTCTCCCATTGATTCCGGATTTATTTAACCAGGTTCTGGGGACAACCTGCTTTTCCAAGATTGACCTGAAAGGGGCATACAATCTAATCTGAATCAAGGAGGGAGACGAATGGAAGACAGTGTTCAATACTCCGATAGGACACTTTGAATATCAGGTAATGCCTTTTGGAGTCAGAAAAGCCCCAGCTGTGTTCCAAAACTTAATGAACAATATTCTTAGGGAGCTCTAAGGGAAATTTATTATTGTCTATCTTGACGATATTTTGATATTCTCTCCTAATTTCGAATCTCATGTGTCTTATGTCAAACAAGCATTAGAGGTGAGAACCAGCTATCCGCTAAGCAAGAGAAATGTGTCTTTGGCGTACAGGAGATTTGTTTTTAGGGCATGTTCTGACTCCTCATGCCCTTAAGATGGATCCTGGTAAGGTTTTGGCAATTAAGGAATGGGTAAGGCCTTCATCCTTAAAGGCCTGACAATGTTTTTTGGGTTTCGCTAATTACTATCGTAAATTTATCATGAATTTTTCTGTAATTGCTAAAACATTGACCGACCTTTTAAGAAATGGTCGGATTTGGAGAATTGGTCTACCAAGGCCATTTCTTCATTTGAAACTTTAAAAAAGGCATTTAGTAGCGCTCCCATTCTGATCCAGCCTGATCAGGAAAGACCCTTTATTGTGGAGGTGGATGCGTTTGAGGACGGCGCAGGAGCAGTCCTTTCACAAGGTCCTGCTAGCTTCACTAACCTGAGACCGTGTGCCTTCTTCTCCAGGAAATTCTCTCCCACGGAGAGAAACTACGACATAGGGAATAGGGAGCTGCTGGCTATTAAATGGGCATTTGAGGAGTGGAGGCATTTTTTGGAAGGGGCAAGGCATCGGGTAACTGTTGTCACTGACCATAAAAACCTAATGTTTACCCCTCACCCACGACAGCACCACGAGAGAGGATGGATCCGCCCCCACAGACAGGAAACCTGCAGCACAAAAAGGCGGAGACTCCTCTCTGCCCTCAGTATGGTTTCCTGTCTTTGGGGGAAGCCTGCGGACCATCCTTCTCTCCCTCGGCTGCCCGTTTGTACCTGCGATCCCCCCTCTTGAGCGGCACGAGAGGCGCGATGGCGGAGGTTCCTGAGCGCTGGGGGCATGATGCTTCGGTGCTGCCATGCACGAGTAAGCATCCGACGGCGGCAAGTCTACAGGAGCGCATGGCTGAATGATTCCGGCCGGAGGGGGAGGAGCCAAACGCCGATCATGTGACCTACCAACTTCCAGGTATGAGAGTGAGGCGTGGATAGCACAGCAGAGTGGGAACACTCTGGTGCAGGGGGGTGGGAGGATTTAAAAGCCCAGTAACCTGTGAGAAGCTGCCGGTGTCTACTGCAAAGGTTTGCAGTTCCTGAGAGCCCTGAATCTATTATGGAGGAGGAAAGAAGGGAGCAAACAGAAGACCCGGTGGCCATCCCAGTTCCGGTAGTAGGATGGGTGAGAGGCTTTGAAAGCCAGACATTTATATTCACCTTGTTAATGGGGAAAATGTTCTGTTTTTGTGTATTTCTGCAGGAAAAACCTAAAAAGGCTGTATCTAAAAGACGCCATAAGGAATGCGCTATATGTAGAGGAACCTTGGCGTCGGATTATGCCAAAAAGCTATGTCAACAATGCATAGATAAAACAGTCGCTGAAGAGTCCCCTTCTTTTTATAACTGCCTCCAAAAGTTCATTAGGGCAGAGGTTAATACCTCATTATCCGCCAGAAAACCGGAGTCGGTTACAGTAACAAAAAAGAGGGAATCTAGAACCATTTTGTCATATTCGGACCAGGAGGAGGATCCCTGCTCTGTAGCTCTGGATTCAGAGGGTTCCCCTCCCTCCTCTGATTCTGAGGATAATGAGATTAGACGGACCTTTTTTCCCGTGGAAGATGTAGATAAACTTTTAAAGGCAGTAAAGACGATCATGGGCATAGAAGATGTTAAAGAGGCAAAGTCGGTCCAGGATTTTATGTTTGGAGGTCTACAAACTAAACATACTAGATCCTTTCCTATGCATGATAATATTTCAGCATTAATCAAAGAAGAGTGGCGCAGGCCAAATAAAAGAGTGTTTATTTCAAAAAACTTAAAGAGAAAATACCCCTTCTCTGATGAGGTGGCGGCTATTTGGAATAAGGCTCCTAAGGTGGATGTGGCCATATCGAAAGAGGCTAGGAGAGCGGCGCTCCCTTTTGACGACATGGGCTCCCTTAGGGACCCCCTTGATAAAAAAGCTGATGGGTTCTTAAAAGGAGCTTGGGAGGCGTCTACTTCCTCCTTTCGCCCCTCAGTAGCCTCTACCTGTACGGCCAGATCTCTCATTGTCTGGGTGTCAGAATTAGAGGAGCAGTTAAGAAATAAAAGTCCTAGAGAAGAGATTTTAGCTACTCTTCCCACTATTAAAAAAGCAGTAGACTTCCTAGCGGACGCCTCGGCAGATTCTATTAGGTTATCTGCTCGGGCGGCAGGCCTATCAAATTCAGCCCGTAGAGCCTTATGGTTAAAGAATTGGAAAGGCGATCTGCAATCAAAAAAGAGATTATGTGCTCTTCCGTGTGAGGGAGACTATTTATTTGGTTCAGCTTTGGATGATTTATTAGAAAAGGCCGCGGATAGAAAGGAGAAGTTAGGGGGCCCCAGGTAGGGGGAAGACTAAAATTTTTTCTTCCTGCTTGGGAAAATATCTCAAACAGCCCATGGATTTTAGATACTCTAAGGTACGGGTTGAAATTGGAGTTCCGCGAGCATCCACCAAGAAGCTGTATAGTTACAAATTTGGCTCAAAGGGATGGAGAGGCCATAAAAACAGAGGTGAGGGGGCTTATCCAGAAAAAGGTCCTTGTGCAGGTTCCGAGAGAACAGGAGGGAGAGGGATTCTATTCTCTCTCTTTCTAGTAAAAAAGCCAGACGGTTCATTCAGAACAATAATCAACTTGAAAAGACTAAACCGTTTTCTTCGGGAAAAAAAGTTCAGGATGGAGACCATAAACTCCACAATAAACCTCCTTTTCACAGATTGCTTCATGGCGGTCCTGGATTTGAAGGACGCATACCTTCATATTCCCATACACAGGGACTTTCAGAGGTTTCTGAGGTTTGCCATAGAGATGGAGGAGGGATTAACACACTGGCAGTTCCAGGCCCTTCCCTTTGGCCTGGCAATGGCTCCAAGGATTTTCACCAAGGTGGTAGCAGAGATGTCAGCTCATATAAGGGAAAAGGACATTCTTTTTATCCCTTACCTCGACGATTTCCTGATAGTGGCAGCGACTCAGAGTGCTTGCAGGGGAGCGGTCCAGGAGGTGACGGGTATACTGGAAAAATTGGGCTGGATTCTCAACAACAAGAAGTCAAGACCAGTACCACTGCAGCGTCAGATTTTCTTGGGGTTGATTCTGGATTCAAATTGCCAGAGATGTTTTTTACCGGAGGAGAAAATATTGTCCATCCAGCAAAAGATCAGAGATCTAATTCATCAGCCACGAATCACCCTAAGGAAAGGTATGTCGGTCCTGGGGAGCCTGACATCCTGCATCCCGGCAGTCGGCTGGGCCCAGTTTCACACAAGGCCGCTAAAATGGGAGATCCTAGAAACTTGGCAGAACGGGAGTCTTCCGCTGGAGATGAAGTTTTCTCTTTCGGCTCAAACACTACTGAGCCTAAATTGGTGGTTGGAAAGAAAAAACTTAGATCAGGGCCTACCCTGGAAGAAAGACAATTTTATCTGCCTAACCACAGATGCAAGCCCATGGGGGTGGGGGGCCCACATCCGGGACATGTCCTTTCAGGGAAGATGGAAGGGGAATGTGCTAACAGCTTCTTCAAATATGAAGGAGTTGTTAGCAGTAGAACAAGCAATAAAAAGGGTCCTTCCAGTTTGCCGGGGCAAGGATCTAAGGATCATGTCCGACAATACGACGGTGGTGTCGTACATAAACAGGCAGGGAGGGACCAGGAGCCGGGATCTGATGGAGACCCTGAGTTCCATTCTCAGGATGGTGGAGGGCAACTGCAGTTCAGTCTCGGCGGTTCACATAAAGGGAATAGAGAATGTCAAAGCAGACTTTCTGAGTCGTTATGCTCTTTCTCAAACAGAATGGTCACTGAACAGGAAGGTGTTTCTTCAGATTGTAAAGATGTGGGGTTATCCAGAGATAGACCTGTTTGCTACAGCCCAGAATACAAAATTGAGGAGGTTCTTTTCACTGTCCCCAGCGGGATCCCCCTGTGGTCTGGATGCCTTTCTCCACAGATGGGATTTTGCTCTAGCTTACGCTTTCCCTCCCTTTCCCTTAATTCCAAAGGTCTTGAGAAAGATCAGAGAAGATCGGGCAAGAGTGATCTTAATTGCCCCATTCTGGCCAAGGCGGCCATGGTTCACATGGATGAGAAAGTTATCGGTGTCAGATCCATGGGTTCTCCCCAGTTCTCAGAGTCTGCTAGTTCAGGGTCCCATCTGTCATCCGCAGGTGGACAAACTGCACCTGACGGCATGGAACTTGAACGGCAGCTTTTAAGTAAGCAGGGGTTTTCAGAGAATCTAACTAACACCCTTCAAAAGAGTAGGAAAAAAGTTACCATGTCCATCTATGCTAGAACCTGGGGAAAATTAATTCCATTCGCAGGGCTTCAGCTTAGTAACCTCCCTACCTCTCCTCCAGTAAATAAGGTGTTGGAGTTTCTACAGAATGGTTTAGAATTGGGTCTCTCCCCTAGTACCCTGAAGGTGCAGGTTTCGGCCTTGTCTGCCCTGTTTAATGTTTGTTTAGCTTTAGACCCTTGGATTTTGCGCCTTTTTAAAGCGATTTCAAGATCAAGTTTATATGTCCCCAGTAATGTAGCTCCCTGGGATCTGAATTTAGTGTTACAAGCTCTGACGGGTCCTCCCTTTGAGCCCCTTAACCAGATAAATATAAAATACCTTTCTCTAAAACTTTGCCTTTTAGTCGCTCTCACCTCAGCGCGTAGAGTATCCGAGATTCAGGCTATCTCCATTAACCCACCTTATACTACAATATTGCAGGATAGAGTTATTCTAAAATCAGACCCAGCTTTTCTACCGAAGGTAGTGTCAAAATTTCATAGATCACAGGAGATTATCCTTCCAACTTTTTTTGAAAACCCGGTTTCTGAGGAAGAAAGGGCTTTCCATTGTTTGGATGTCAGGCGATGCCTCATTCAATATTTGAATGAGACTAAGGAGTGGAGAAAATCGCCTTCGTTGTTCATTCTCTTTCAGGGAAAGAATAGAGGGCATCAAGCCTCAAAGAAGACGCTGGCAAGGTGGATCACCTCTGCCATCGGGTTGGCATATTCATCCTTGGGAAAGGTTCCTCCTGAAAATCTGCACGCACATTCGACAAGAGCAGTTTCCACCTCCTGGGCAGAGAGATCAGCAGTCTCTATTGAGAATATTTGTAAAGCGGCAGTTTGGTCTAGTGTTGAGCGCGAATATTCGAATAGCGAATTTTTTTAGCGAATATCGGCACTTCGCTAATTCGCGAATATTTCGAATATAGCGCTATAAATTCGCTATTTCGAATATTCGTTTTTTTTTTTTTTGTTTTTTTTTTTTTTAGTTATATTTTTTTCTTTCCCACTTCCCAAAAATAGTTCTTACCTGTCCTGAGGATTCCTGGCTTCCTGGCTGCTCTAGTCAGTGCCCGTTGCCGCTTCTGCCGACTTCCGTGCTCATGGAGCGTCCCCATCACCATGGGAACGTCTCCATATACTAAAATGTACTGTCGGATTTGAGGAATTACGTTGAAATCGCAATGCGATTAATTCAAGTTAGATTAATCGCATTGCGATTACAACTTAGCACTGCTATCTTACATAGGCTAGAACGACGAATATGGAATATAATAGCACTAGCAGTGCTAAGTTGAAATCGCAATGCGATTACTTCAAGTTAAATTAATCGCATTGCGATTTCAACTTAGCACTGCTGCTATATTCCATATTCGTTATCTTCGTTAATTCTAGCAAGCTGACCCATTATAATTAAACCAGGTCTAAGTTGAAATCGCAATGCGAATAATATAACTTGAATTAATCGCATTGCGATTTCTACTTAGACCTGGTTTACTATGGTTGGCTTGGTAGTATTAGCGAATATGACGAATGTATTCGTCATATTCCTCAAAACGAAGATAACGAAGTATTCAATCTTCATCTTCGTTTTTGCTCCATATTCGTCAACTTCGATAATTCTAGCAATCAAATAGGAAAGTTGACTATAGAGACAGCTGTGTTTAATTCGCTATGCGATTATATTAGTCATAGTAGTGAATAAGTGGTGCGACCATAAGCAGCGCCATGTCCATTAGGCCTCATGCACACGGCCGTTGGTGTTTTGTGGTCCGCAAACCGCGGATCCGCAAAACACGGAGCTGCTCACGCGTTCTGTTCCGCAATTTGCGGAACGGAACGCGCCCATTATAGAGAATGGATGCCTATTCTTGTCCGCATAACGGACAAGAATAGGACATGCTCTATTTTTTTGCGGGGGCATGGAACGGAGCAACGGATGCGGACAGCACACGGAGTGCTGTCCGCATCTTTGCGGCCCCATTGAAATAAATGGGTCCGCGGCCGAGCCGCGAAATATGCGGCTTGGACACGGACCCAAACAACGGCCGTGTGAATGAGACCTTACTCTGTTTCCATGTAACGGCGGCTGCTGTATGTATTAATAATGAATTATTACTTTGGCCCCGACTAAATTGTCCGTACTGTAACCCCATTGGTTACAATAAAACAAAACACAACAAATTTTATAGAACAATAAAGTTTTATAAAACAATCTTTAAATAAAGAAAATATTAATAACATAAATAACAGAAGCCCAAAAAACAAATGAAAAAATTATGGTAAATGTTTCATTTTTTCTGCTCTTGGAGCAGTTCATCCATTGCCTTTTGGTTGGCCTCCTCCATTACGGTCAGCTCGTGTGAGAATTGGAGCTTCATCTCACATATTTTTTTCATCTGCAGCGCCCTTAACTTTTTCATTTGTTCGCACTGCTCCTGCTGCACTTTTTTATTTTTTTATCATGTTGTTGTGCGCTGTAAAAGTAAAGGAAATAAAAATTTTAAATGTACTATGACAATTATTGTTTTGTGTATAAAGCAGATGAATTCCTGTCTGACCCAAGAAGAAGTACATCAGCGACTTAAAAATATTAAAATAGACAAATCGCCAGGACCGGATGGCATACAGCCCCGTATCCTAAGGGAATTAAGTAATGTCATAGCCAGACCTTTAGTTCTGATATTTGCGGACTCTATACTGACAGGGAATGTTCCACAGGATTGGCGCATAGCAAATGTGGTGCCAATATTCAAAAAGGGTCCAAAAACAGCCTGGAAATTATAGGCCGGTAAGTTTAACATCTATTGTTGGTAAACTGTTTGAAGGATTTCTAAGAGATGCTATCTTGGAGTATCTCAATGAAAATAAGCAAATAACGCCATATCAGCATGGCTTCATGAGGGATCGGTCATGCCAAACGAATTGAATCAGTTTCTATGAGGAGGTAAGTTCTAGACTTGACAGCGGCGAATCAATGGATGTCGTATATCTGGACTTCTCCAAAGCATTTGACACTGTACCTCATAAAAGGTTAGTATATAAAATGAGGATGCTCGGACTGGGAGAAAATGTCTGTATGTGGGTAAGTAACTGGCTGAGTGACAGAAAACAGA
The DNA here is from genome assembly GCA_033119425.1 of Bufotes viridis. Lineage (NCBI taxonomy): Eukaryota > Metazoa > Chordata > Amphibia > Anura > Bufonidae > Bufotes > Bufotes viridis. Next base: position 260,399,433 of record CM065593.1, read on the forward strand.
GGGTGGTTATTAACGGTAGATACTCAGATTGGGTCACTGTAACTAGTGGGGTACCTCAGGGGTCAGTATTGGGCCCTATTTTCTTCAATATATTTATTAATGATCTTGTAGAAGGCTTGCATAGTAAAATATCTATTTTTGCAGATGACAATAAACTGTGTAAAGTAATTAACACTAAAGAGGATAATATACTGCTACAGAGGGATCTGGATAGATTGGAGGCTTGGGCAGATAAGTGGCAGATGAGGTTTAACACTGACAAATGTAAGGTTATGCACATGGGAAGGAATAATGCAAGTCACCCGTACATACTAAATGGTAAAACACTGGGTAACACTGACATGGAAAAGAATGTAGGAATTTTATTAAACAGCAAACTAAGCTTCAAAAACCAGTGTCAGGCAGCTGCTGCCAAGGCCAATAAGATAGTGGGTTGCATCAAAAGGAGCATAGATGACGGTGATAAGAACATAGTCCTACCACTTTACACATCACTGGTCAGACCACACATGGAGTACTGTGTACAGTTCTGGGCTCCTGTAAACAAGGCAGACATAGCAGAGCTGGAGAGGGTTCAGAGGAGGGCAACTAAAGTAATAACTGGAATGAGGGATCTACAGTACCCTGAAAGGTTATCAAAATTAGAGTTATTCACTTTAGAAAAAAGACGACTGAGGGGAGATCTAATAACTATGTATAAATATATCAGGGGTCAGTAAAGAGATCTCTCCCATCATCTATTTATCCCCAGGACTGTGACTGTGACGAGGGGACATCCTCTGCGTCTGGAGGAAAGAAGGTTTGTACACAAACATAGAAAAGGATTCTTCACGGTAAGAGCAGTAAGACTATGGAGCTCTCTGTCTGAGGAGGTGGTGATGGGGAGTACAATAAAAGAATTTAAGAGGGGACTGGATTTATTCCTGGAGTGTAATAATATTACAGGTTATAGCTACTAGAGAGGGGTCGTTGATCCAGGGGGTTATTCTGATGCCTGATTGGAGTCGGGAAGGAATTTTTTTCCCCTTAAGTGAGGAAAATTGGCTTCTGCCTCACAGGGGTTTTTTTTGCCTTCCTCTGGATCAACTTGTAGGATAACAGGCTGAACTGGATGGACAGATGTCTTTTTTCGGCCTTATATACTATGTTACTATGTTAATCCATTATATATTGGTTTAGTTAGGATTAATAATAGTTTCTTTAGACTTTTGGGTTATGGACCTAGTAGTTAAGTTAATGCCTTTTATGTAGATAAATTACTTTATAGTGTTCATGTTTTAAATTACAGCTGTGTGTTGTACGTTCTTTATTGACTGTTTCATAGTTTTTACAACATTTTTTAGATAAATATTAATATGGTTTTGTGCACTTTATTTTTTAGTCTAAGAAAAATTTTATATATTGGATGCTCGTTACATCTTAATTAAATAGTATGCCTCATTGAGATACTTTACGGAAATCAGTACACCAGTAACATCAGCTAGCTGTAAAAAAAACTTTTTACGTGGATTTAATTAGGGTCCGGGTTTTTGAACTGAGTGCCCAGAAAGATATAGTGGCACAGGTTACTCCCGTACTCCATCAAGCCTTTTTAATAAAGTTTGGATTAAAAATGCTGTTCTTTTCAAGTGTGGAAAGGAGATGTGAAAACTGAACCTGCAGAGAAATGAGGATGGTCTCTGACAGACCCTAACACTGGGTTCAGACCTGAGCGTTTTGAAGCCTAGCGTTTTTGGTGCGTTCAAGACTTGCATATAGGCGCGTTTTTTCAAGCGTTTTGGTAAATAGTGTAGGCGCATTTGACGCGCGTTTATGTGATTGACTGCATAGTTGGCCAATGATCTATGATATAGTTTGGCCAATCTGAGTGCTTTAGAGGTGTGACATTCCATGGTGGCTGATTCAGCATGTTGCAAACTTTGTAAAACGCGCATCCATAGGCGCGTTTTACGCTGCACAAACGCCCGAACAACACGCCTATCGCGTTTCCCATTGAAGTATATTGGCACCAAACGCTCGAAAAAAGCCCGAATTAACGCGAACATACTTGCTTATGCGTCGGACGTTTATAGGCGCCTACGAACGCGCATAAAAACGCGCAAGTGTGAACCACCCTCATTGGAATGCATGGTTCCTTTACTGTTGTGCGTTTTTATGTGCGTTCAAAAGCGGCGTTTTACGCGAAAGTGTGAACTGAGTGTAAAGAGTTCTGATATACTCATCTTTTTGTTACACTGCTTGGAGTGAACACAAAGTGTTGGACTTTAGGTTATGTAATATTTAAAGTCTGAATAACAATTAGAGGTTGAACTTCAACTTGTTTATAATTGCTTTCTTGAATAAAATCTGCCTGTGGTAAAGACTAAACTGACACCTTTGTGTCGTGTTTGGACATTTTTTAAATTAAAACACCAACAGAATATATTTACCCTCCTGGCGGGGGGTGTTCACCACCTCATCTTCTTCCTCCTCATCATCCTCCTGGACCTCATCTGCCTCAGGTGGGCTATGGGCTTGATGCCCTGATGGTCCTGCCTGTTCCTCTTCCTGCTGCTCATCCTCCTCATCCTCCCCCATCTCCTCTTCCAACACGACCTTCTTATTAGAGCGCTTAGCTCTTACTTTAGGAAGAGGCACCCTGTAATGAACAAATTTTCCAAAAAACCAAGATAAACAAGGAAAGCAAAAAAAATAAGGTAACGGTACACAAATTATTCTATGGTGGGATCTTGATGGGATAATCATTACCCCTATGTTTGATTTCACATGATATGGTCTTAGATGAAACTATGAATGAAGTCTTTCAGATGGTTTACAGTTGAGTACGTTAATAGTTAGGAATAGGTAGCAGGGGGATTGGTTACGCAAGGTACTGTTGCAGGGTTATTGAAATGAGGTGGACCAGGTCAACTGTTTTGACATTTGATAAGGGTTTACATCATATATCTGTATCTCGCTGTGAGTGTATGTATATATTTTAAAGGAATAATCAGCTACATGTCCCATCATGTACTAAATCTGTGCTGGAGAACTTTTAGGCAGAAGAGAAAACCAACTAAATTATTCATTGCAAATTTCCAACGTTACCATTGTACCTGAATACCAGTATAGTCTGTCTTCAACACAATTATCATTTTGCTGTAACAGCCTGCCTACATTCAATATGCTGACTGTGCTGTTAGTAGTGTGCCTGCGACACTGTATGGTAGGAAATGTCTAAAGCCGATTAGTACGCCTTAGACCTTTTCTAGGGTAATCGGCCCACAGAGAGGGCCCTGAGTGCCACCTCTGGCACCCGTTCCATCGGTTCAACACCACTGAACTAAGTAATCAGTTGTAAAGGAATAGAAATACTTATTTGCATAAGTGAACACATAAATAACAATAGGTGGGTGATATAAAAATAATGTAAGCATCGTACCTGGACAATTTTTGTCTCTGACCTCTTTGACGAGATCCATCCTATGCCGTTTTAGGTCAGACCATTTTTTAGATAGGCATTCTTGGAATGCCTCTTGCCATTCTTCTGCCACAGAGTGTGGGCTAATCTACGTACAATATTTTGTTTTTCTGTACGAGAATTTCGATCATCATAATGTTTTTCCAACATAGTCTGCAAGATAACAATTAAAGGATATAATCCCTAAGTTGTAAAATACAATTATTAGTAATTATAGTCATCTCAACCATAAAAAATTAAAATTTATATGAAAATGGTAAAATAATAGATTTATATAGTCTCCTATGGAACTATATGAAAGTAAAGTAAAAATAAAAACATTTTTATTCAAAGCAAATATAAGAATTAAACTCCACAGTGGATGCCACTTAAACAGTGACTTTCACAGATACCCCCACTTTAACAGTGACTTTGACAACGGCCTCCCCTTTAACAGTGACTAGAACAGTGGCCGCCCCTTTAACAGTGACTTGAACAGTGGCCGCCCCTTTAACAGTGACTTTGACAACTGCCTCCCCTTTAACAGTGACTAGAACAGTGGCTGCCCCTTTAAGAGTAAGTTGAACAGTGCCCTCCCCTTTAGACAGTGACTAGAACAGTGGCCGCCCCTTTAACAGTGACTTGAACAGTGGCCGCCCCTTTAACAGTGACTTTGACAACTGCCTCCCCTTTAACAGTGACTAGAACAGTGGCTGCCCCTTTAAGAGTAAGTTGAACAGTGCCCTCCCCTTTAACAGTGACTTTGACAATGACCTCCCCTTTAAGAGTGACTTGAACAGTGCCCTCCCCTTTAACAGTGACTTTGACAATGACCTCCCCTTTAACAGTGACTAGAACAGTGGCCGCCCCTTTAACAGTGACTTTGACAATGAACTCCCCTTTAACAGTGACTAGAACAGTGCCCTCCCCTTTAACAGTGACTTTGACAATGACCTCCCCTTTAACAGTGACTAGAACAGTGGCCGCCCCTTTAACAGTGACTTTGACAATGAACTCCCCTTTAACAGTGACTAGAACAGTGCCCTCCCCTTTAACAGTGACTTTGACAACGACCTCCCCTAAGACAGTGACTAGAACAGTGGCCGCCCCTTTAACAGTGACTTTGACAATGAACTCCCCTTTAACAGTGACTAGAACAGTGGCCGCCCCTTTAACAGTGACTTTGACAACTGCCTCCCCTTTAACAGTGACTTGAACAGTGGCTGCCCCTTTAAGAGTGACTTGAACAGTGCCCTCCCCTTTAACAGTGACTTTGACAATGACCTCCCCTTTAACAGTGACTAGAACAGTGGCCGCCCCTTTAACAGTGACTTTGACAACGACCTCCCCTAAGACAGTGACTAGAACAGTGGCCGCCCCTTTAACAGTGACTTTGACAATGAACTCCCCTTTAACAGTGACTAGAACAGTGGCTGCCCCTTTAAGAGTAAGTTGAACAGTGCCCTCCCCTTTAACAGTGACTTTGACAATGACCTCCCCTTTAACAGTGACTAGAACAGTGCCCTCCCCTTTAACAGTGACTTTGACAATGACCTCCCCTTTAACAGTGACTAGAACAGTGGCCGCCCCTTTAACAGTGACTTTGACAACTGCCTCCCCTTTAACAGTGACTAGAACAGTGGCCGCCCCTTTAACAGTGACTTTGACAACTGCCTCCCCTTTAACAGTGACTAGAACAGTGGCCGCCCTTTAACAGTGACTTTGACAACTGCCTCCCTTTAACAGTGACTTGAACAGTGGCTGCCCCTTTAAGAGTGACTTGAACAGTGCCCTCCCCTTTAACAGTGACTTTGACAATGACCTCCCCTTTAACAGTGACTAGAACAGTGGCCGCCCCTTTAACAGTGACTTTGACAACGACCTCCCCTAAGACAGTGACTAGAACAGTGGCCGCCCCTTTAACAGTGACTTTGACAATGAACTCCCCTTTAACAGTGACTAGAACAGTGCCCTCTCCTTTAAGAGTGACTTGAACAGTGGCCTCCCCTTTAACAGTGACTTTGACAACTGCCTCCCTTTAACAGTGACTTGAACAGTGGCTGCCCCTTTAAGAGTGACATACTTGTTAGGTAGAATTACTTACAGTGATCAAATATTCTAGCTCTTCTGGATCGAAATTGCTTTTTGCCATTTTCTTCTAATCGCGATTCGTCTGTAGAATCTGTCTCTCTCCACTCTCCTTGCGATCCAAAGACAGGCACGCACGTACAGACGCACGTACAGACGCACGCTCACGTTTATTTAAATTACGTATTATCGAGATAACGAACCAAACATAGTAGACTGCATAGGCAGGCAAATTTCATATTGGTTCCTTGCTCTAAGTTGTATTCGCATACGAATGAAACCTAATTCGATTGAGCCAACCAATGGGGTAACTCAGACTAATAGCTCTAAGTTGTATTCGCGTACGAATGAAACTTAAAGTTGTATTCGCGTACGAATGAAACGTAATTCTATTGAGCCAACCATTAACCAATAGTAAATCAGACTAATAGCTAATGTTCCATTCAAACGCGATTACAACTTATAGTGGGGGACTAATTGGAAAGTTGACTAATGTGAACAATTGACTAACCACTACCAGGTGTAAGTAGAAATCGCAATGCGATTTATTTAAGTTATATTAATCGCATTGCGATTTCAACGTAATTCTCAAATCCGACAGTACATTTTAGTATGGAGACGTTCTTGGCTTGGTAGAATTAGCGAATATGACGAATGTATTCGTCATATTCTTCAAAACGAAGATAACGAAGTATTCTCCATCTTCGTTTTAGCTACCTATTCGTCAACTTCGCTAATTCTAGCAATCAAATAGAGAAGGTGGACTATAGAGACATCTGTGTTTAATTCGCTATGCGATTATATATCTATATATTTTTTTTTAATAAATAGAATAATTAATTATAATAATTATCAAGTAATATAATCTATTAAGAAAAGCAAAGTAATATAATCACATAGCGAATTAAACACAGCTGTCTTTATAGTCAACCCTCCTATTTGATTGCTAGAATTAGCGAAGTTGACGAATAGGTAGCTAAAACGAAGATGGAGAATACTTCGTTTTGAGGAATATGACGAATACATTCGTCATCTTCGCTAATTCTAGATATTAAACCAATAGAAAAGTAGTCTTAAGTTAAAATCGCAATACGCGATTATTTAAATCGCATATTAATCGCGATAACGAGAATAATGACGAATATTCGACTTCGACGAATATGAAACGAATATTCTTTCGAATATTCGCGAATTTCGTCTAAATCGAATATGGCACCTGCCGCTCATCACTAGTTTGGTCTTCGCCTTCTACCTTTTTCAACCACTATCGCTTACTTCTAAATTCACCTGATGATTTTTCTTTTGGAACTTCGGTTCTTTCTGCTGTTATCCCACCCTAAGCCTCCTTGGCTCTCTCTCTCGTGGTTCTGTCGTGGGTGAGGGGTAAAATGAAAATTACTTACGGGTAATGTGATTTTCCTGAACCCACGACAGCACCCCTGGTTTTTTCCCTCCCTTTTCTTCTTCGGTTCTGTTGTGGTTGTGTGTTCACGGGTGTTGCAAAAAAAATAAAAAATAAATATATATATATAAGGACTGTTTCATAAAACTAAACTATGCGGCGGAGTTCCTCAAATCCGTGGAAATGTCATACTGAGGGCAGAGAGGAGTCTCCGCCTTTTTGTGCTGCAGGTTTCCTGTCTGTGGGGGCGGATCCATCCTCTCTCGTGGTGCTGTCGTGGGTTCAGGAAAATCACATTACCCGTAAGTAATTTTCATTTTCTCGAGTCTGCAAAAAGGTTCAATCTCCGGCAAGCTGGTGGGCACTGTTTTTTACCAGTTTTGATTTCTCCATTACATTCAGGCCGGGAAGTAAAAATGTGAAGGCAGACGCATTATCTCGGGGCTTCCATGCTTTTCAACCCACTGAGGCACCGCCTGAATCCATCCTACCAGCAAACATCTTCTAAGCAGCTCTAACCCAGGATATCTCAGCTCGCCTTAAGGCTGAACAACATCTGGCACCGGCATCCACCCCAACAGATAAGTTGTTTGTTCTAGTACAATTTCATCTCCAGCTGTTGAGGGAGTGTCACAATTCTGCCTTCTGTGGACATCCGGGTTTTGAAGGCACTAAGGATCTGGTTTCTAGATCTTATTGGTGGCCCACTCTGACCAGGGATGTCAAGTCCTACATGTCAGCCTGTGAGGTTTGTGCCTGGTATAAAACACCTAGGATTCGCCCTGCTGGTAACCTACGACCCCTACCCATTCCCAGTAGACCTTGGTCCCATATCTCGATGGACTTTATAACTGACCTACCGCTGGCGGAGGGTAAGACTGTGGTTTGGGTAGTGGTCGATAGGTTTAGCAAGGTGGTTCATTTCATTCCCCTGTCTAAACTTCCGAATGGAAAAACCTTGGTGTCTATTTTTGTGAGAGATTGTTCGTTTACATGGCATCCCGGAAAATATTGTTTCTGACAGGGGTGTGCAGTTTGTGTCCAAATTCTGGAGGGCCTTCTGTCAAAGATGTAAAATTTCATTGTCCTTTTCTTCCGCCTACCATCCTGGGAGTAATGGGCAGACTGAACGCCTTAATCAGTCTGTGGAACAATTCTTGAGGTTGTATGTTGCTGAAGACTAGCAATTATGGGTCAAATTCCTTCCGTTGGCTGAATTTGCTTTAAATAACCATGTCAACTCTTCTGTTGGGGTCTCCCTTTTCTTTTGTAACCATGGTTTTCATCCCTGTTTTCATTCTGGGTCGTCCGTCTCCTCCTCTAACCCTAAAGCGGATAAACTCTCCTCCAAACTGTGCACAGTTTGGGCCCAGGTTCAATTGAACCTAGAACAGGCTCAAAGCTCTCAAAAACTCAAGGCCGATAAGAGACGTTCCAGGGGGGTGAACTTTCAGGTTGGGGATAAAGTATGGTTGTCCTCCAAGAATCTAGCTCTCAAGGTAGCTTCTAGAAAATTTGCTCCTCGTCTTATTGGACCGTATAAGATTACGGAGGTCATTAATCCGGTATCGTTTAGGTTGGAGCTGCCCGAGTCGTTCCACATTACATAGTAACATAGTAACATAGTATATAAGACCGAAAAAAGACACTTGTCCATCCAGTTCGGCCTGTTTCCTACAAGTTGATCCAGAGGAAGGCAAAAAAAAATATGTGAGGCAGAAGCCAATTTTCCCCATTTAAGGGGAAAAAAATTCCTTCCCGACTCCAATCAGGCAATCAGAATAACTCCCTGGATCAACGACCCCTCTCTAGTAGCTGTAGCTTGTAATATTATTACACTCCAGAAATAAATCCAGTCCCCTCTTGAATTCCATTATTGTACTCACCATAACCACCTCCTCAGGCAGAGAGTTCCATAGTCTCACTGCTCTTACAGTGAAGAATCCTCTTCTATGTTTGTGTACAAACCTTTTTTCCTCCAGATGCAGAGGATGTCCCCTCGTCACAGTCACAGTCCTGGGGATAAATTGATGATGGGACAGATCTCTGTACTGACCCCTGATATATTTATACATAGTTATTAGATCTCCCCTCAGTCGTCTTTTTTCCAAAGTGAATAACCCAAATTTTGATAACCTTTCAGGGTACTGTAGATCCCTCATTCTAGTTATTACTTTAGTTGCCCTCCTCTGAACCCTCTCCAGCTCTGCTATGTCTGTCTTGTTCACAGGAGCCCAGAACTGTACACTGTACTCCATGTGTGGTCTGACTAGTGATTTGTAAAGTGGTAGGACTATGTTCTCATCACGGGCATCTATGCCACTTTGGATGCAACCCATTATCTTATTGGTCTTGGCAGTAGCTGCCTGACACTGGTTTTTGCAGCTTAATTTGCTGTTTATTAAAATTCCTAGATCCTTTTCCATGTCAGTGTTACCGAGTGTTTTACCATTTAATATATACGGGTGACTTGCATTATTCCTTCCCATGAGCATAACTTTACATTTGTCAGTGTTAAACCTCATCTGCCATTTTTCTGCCCAAGCCTCCAATCTATCCAGATCCCTCTGTAGCAGAAAACTGTCCTCTTCAGTGTTAATTACTTTAGACAGTTTAGTGTCATCTGCAAAAATAGATATTTTACTGTGCAGGCCTTCTACAAGATCATTAATAAATATATTGAAGAGAATAGGGCCCAATACTGACCCCTGAGGTACCCCACAAGTGACAGTGACCCAATCTGATTATCTACCGTTAATAACCACCCTCTGTTTTCTGTCACTTAGCCAGTTACTTACCCACATACAGACATTTTCTCCCAGTTCGAGCATCCTCATTTTATATACTAACCTTTTATGAGGTATGGTGTCAAATGCTTTGGAGAAGTCCAGATATATGACATCCATTGATTCGCCGCTGTCAAGTCTAGAACTTACCTCCTCATAGAAACTGATTAAATTCGTTTGGCATGACCGATCCCTCAAGAAGCCATGCTGATATGGCGTTATTTGCTTATTTTCATTGAGATACTCCAAAATAGCATCTCTTAGAAACCCTTCAAACAGTTTACCAACAATAGATGTTAAACTTACCGGCCTATAATTTCCAGGATCTGTTTTTGGACCCTTTTGAATATTGGCACCACATTTGCTATGCGCCAATCCTGTGGAACATTCCCTGTCAGTATAGAGTCCGTAAATATCAGAAATAAAGGTCTGGCTATGACATCACTTAATTCCCTTAGGATACGGGGTTGTATGCCATCCGGGCCTGGCGATTTGTCTATTTTAATCTTTTTAAGTCGCTGTTGTACTTCTTCCTTGGTCAGACAGGGCACTTTTAATGGGGAATTTACTTTTACATTCTGCATTTCATCTGACAGTTTATTTTCCTCAGTGAAGAAAAAAATATTTAATAGTATTGCTTTATCCTCGTCGCTCTCTGCAACACCACCCTCATTGCTATGTAGAGGGCCGACTCCTTCAGATTTATATTTTTTACTATTTATATAATTGAAGAACATTTTAGGGTTAGTTTTACTCTCTTTGGCAATTAATCTCTTGGTCTCTAGTTTGGCAAATTTACCTCTCACAATTAGATGTTAAAATTAGTGTTGAGCGAACAGTTCGAGCATAGTTCGGGTTCGTACCAAATTTTGGGGTGTCCGCGACACGGACCCGAACCCGGACATTTTCAAAAAAGTTCGGGTTCGTTGTTCGTCGAGTACTTCCCGCTTTCTGAAGGGCTGCACAGCAGCCAATCAGCTAGCGTTTTACTTCTTGCCCTAAGAGCCCATCACAGCCATGCCTACTAATGGCATGGATGTGATTGGCCAAGTGCAGCATGTGACCCAGCGTCTATTTAAGCTGGAGTCACGTAGCGCCGCACGTCACACTGCTCTGATTAGTGTAGGGAGAGAACGCAGCTTCTGTGAGGGTGAGACTAGGCCGGGAAAAGTCAGCAACAGCACCTAATGAACGGATCGATCTACAGCTGTGAACTTCTGCTAGTTACTTGCTCACTGGTTTTTAGGCTGCGCAGAGCGTTTTTCTGTCACTTATTTTCTGGGGTGATCGGCAGCCATTTTGTGACTTGTGGTGCACCAGAACAAGCTGCCACCAAGTCCATCAATCCATCAATACTAGTTTTTTTTTTTTTTTGCTATATCCTACATCAGGGGCTTGGCTGTGCTAATTGTCACCCCTAGAAACTCAGGATAGCAATTTCTATATTTTATTAAGGGGTTACATACAATTGCCCAAATACCAATCCCCTAAATCTTGTGTTCCAGCTTTGGCTAGCCAAGTATAACACTGTCTGCTGTCTGGCAAAGGATATATTTTGTTCTGGGGAGAAATTCAATAGCCAACATAGCAATACCATAAATCAGTGGTTTCAGCTGTGGTTGGCAAAGTATAATAGTGTCCGCCAAAACATATATTTTGTTCTGGGGTGAAATTCAATTGCTAAAATAGCAATACCCTGAATCTGGTGTCCCAGCTGTTGCAGGCCAAGATTCATAGTGTCCGCAAAAACATATATTTTGTTCTGGGGTTAAATTCAATTGCCAAAATAGCAATACAATGAATCTGGTGTTCGAGCTGTTGCAGGCCAATTGTAAATCTGTCCATAAAAGGATGCCTTTCATCCAAGGCCTAAATACTAGCCCTAAAAGAGATATTCCCCTAAATCAGTGGTTACTGCTGTGCCTGGATTAGTGTAATACGCTACATAAATAAATAGGCAGATAGTGTTAAGTGCCTGTGAAAAAAGGCCTGAATTTAAAATCAATACATTGGGCCAAATATTTTTTTTCTTATTGTGGTGCTTGGTGAACGGTAACAATGAGGAAAACATCTAGTAAGGGACGCGGACGCAGTCGTGGTGGTGTTAGTGTACCCTCTTGTGCTGGGAGAGGACGTGGCCATTCTGCCACACGTTCTAGTGAACCAACTACCTCAGGTTCCAGTACCCACCAGAATTTACAGCGATATTTGGTGGGGCCCAATGCCGTTCTAAGGATGGTAAGGCCTGAGCAGGTACAGGCGCTAGTCAATTGGGAGGCCGACATTGGATCCAGCATGTTCACAACATTATCTCCCACCCAGTCTTCTGCTGAAAGCGCACAGATGGCACCTGAAAACCAAGCCCATCAGTCTGTCACATGACCCCCATGCATATCAGGGAAACTGTCAGAGCCTCAAGTTATGCAGCAGTCTCTTATGCTGTTTGAAGACTCTGCTGGCAGGGTTTCTCAAGGGAATCCACTTAGACCTTCCCCAGTGGTGGAAGACATAGAATGCACTGATGCACAACCACTGATGTTTCCTGATGATGAGGACATGGGAATACCACCTCATCGGAGTCCACACGTCTCTGATGATGACGAAACACAGGTGCCAACTGCTGCGTCTTTCTGCAGTGTGCAGACCGAACAGGAGGTCAGGGAGGAAGACTGTGTGGAAGACGATGCAGGGGACGATGAGGTCCTAGACCCCACATGGAATGAAGGTCGTGCCACTGACTTTTATAGTTCAGAGGAAGAGGCAGTGGTAAGACCGAGCCAACAGCGTAGCAAAAGAGAGAGCAGGGGGCTAAAGCAGAACAGCCGTCTCCAAGAGAGTTCGCCTGCTACTGGCCACCGCCACCAGGGACCGAGCACCCCAAAGGCAGCTTCAAGGAGTTCCCTGGCATGGCACTTCTTTAAACAATGTGCTGACGACAAGACCCGACTGGTTTGCACGCTGTGCCCTCAAAGCATGAAGTGAGGCATTAACGTTCTGAACCTTAGCACAACCTGCATGACCAGGCATCTACATGCAAAGCATGAACTGCAGTGGAGTAAACACCTTAAAAGCAAGGAACTCACTCTGGCTCCCCCTGCTCCCTCTTCTGCTGCTGCCTCGGCCTCTTCCTCCGCCTCGGGAGGAATGTTGGCACCTGCCACCCACCAAACAGAGGATGTGCCACCGACAACACCACCTGCGTCACCAAGCATCTCCACAATGTCAAACGGCAGCGTTCAGCTCTCCATCTCACAAACCTTGGAGGGAAAGCATAAATTCCCTCCTAGCCACCCTCGAGCCCTGGGCCTGAATGCAAGCATTTCTAAACTACTGGCCTTTGAAATGCTGTCATTCAGGCTGGTGGACACAGACAGCTTCAAACAGCTGATGTCCATGGCTGTCCCACAGTATGTTGTTCCCAGCCGCTACTACTTCTCCAAGACAGCCCTGCCTTCCCTGCACAACCAAGTATCCGATAAAATCAAGTGTGCACTGTGCAACGCCATCTGTGGCAAGGTCCACCTAACCACAGATACGTGGACCAGTAAGCACGGCCAGGGACGCTATATCTCCCTAACTGCACACTGGGCAAATGTAGTGGCGGCTGGGCCGCAGGCGGAGAGTTCCTTGGCGCACGTCCTTCCGCCGCCAAGGATCGCAGGGCATCATTCTTTGCCTCCTGTAGCCTCCTCCTCCTACTCGGCTTCCTCCTCCTCTGCTTCCACCAGCTCATCCAGTCAGCCACACACCTTCACCACCAACTTCAGCACAGCCCGGGTAAACGTCAGCAGGCCATTCTGAAACTCATATGTTTGGGGGACAGGCCCCACACCGCGCAGGAGTTGTGGCGGGGTATTGAACAACAGACCGACGAGTGGTTTCTGCCGGTGGGCCTCAAGCCCGGCCTGGTGGTGTGCGATAATGGGCGAAATCTCGTCGCAGCTCTGGGACTAGCCGGTTTGACGCACATCCCTTGCCTGGCGCATGTGCTGAATTTGGTGGTGCAGAAGTTCATTCACAACTACCCAGACATGTCAGAGCTGCTGCATAAAGTAAGGGGCCGTCTGTGCGTGCTTCCGGCGTTCACATCCTGCCGCTGCTCGCCTGTCTGCGCTACAGCGGAACTTCGGCCTTCCCGCTCACCGCCTCATATGCGACGTGCCCACCTGGTGGAACTCCACCTTGCACATGCTGGATAGACTGTGCGAGCAGCAGCAGGCCATAGTGGAGTTTCAGCTGCAGCACGCACACGTCAGTCGCACTGCGGAACAGCACCACTTCACCACCAATGATTGGGCCTCCATGCGAGACCTGTGTGCCCTGTTGCGCTGTTTCGAGTACTCCACCAACATGGCCAGTGGCGATGACACCGTTATCAGCGTTACAATGCCACTTCTATGTCTCCTTGAGAAAATGCTTAGGGCGATGATGGAAGAGGAGGTGGCCCAGGAGGAGGAGGAGGAGGATGAGGGGTCATTTTTAGCACTTTCAGGCCAGTCTGTTAGAAGTGGCTCAGAGGGAGGTTTCTTGCAACAGCAGAGGCCAGGTACAAATGTGGCCAGCCAGGGCCCACTACTGGAGGACGAGGAGGATGAAGAGGAGGTGGAGGAGGATGAGGATGAAGTAGGTTCACAGCGGGGTGGCACCCGACAAAGCTCAGGCCCATCACTGGTGTGTGGCTGGGGGGATACGGAGGACGATGACGATACGCCTCCCACAGAGGACAGCTTGCCCTTACCTCTGGGGAGCCTGGCACACATGAGCGACTACATGCTGCAGTGCCTGCGCAACGACAGCAGAGTTGCCCACATTTTAACGTGTGCGGACTACTGGGTTGCCACCCTGCTGGATCCCCGGTACAAAGGTGTGCCCACCTTTCTTCCTGCACTGGAGCGTGTTAGGAAGATGCGCGAGTACAAGCGCACGCTGGTAGACGCGCTCCTGAGAGCATTCCCAAATGTCACAGGGGAACAGGTGGAAGCCCAAGGCGAAGGCAGAGGAGGAGCAAGAGGTCGCCAACGCAGCTGTGTCACGGCCAGCTCCTCTGAGGGCAGGGTTAGCATGGCAGAAATGTGGAAAAGTTTTGTCTCCACGCCACAGCTAACTGCACCACCACCTGATACGGAACGTGTTAGCAGGAGGCAGCATTTCACTAACAAGGTTGAACAGTACATCTGCACACCCCTCCACTTACTTACTGATGGTTCGGCCCCATTCAACTTCTGGGTCTCCAAATTGTCCACGTGGCCAGAGTTAGCATTTTATGCCTTGGAGGTGCTGGCCTGCCTCGCGGCCAGTGTTTTGTCTGAACGTGTATTCAGCACGGCAGGGGGCGTCATTACTGACAAACGCAGCCGCCTGTCCACAGCCGGGGCGCTTCTTTATTGAATCCTCATTTTTTTTAACTTTACCATGATCTTGCGGTGCAACCCAAAGTTGAATGAGCCTCTCCTCTGTCTGGGTGGTGGGGCGAAATAACTGAAAGTGGCCTTCTCCGGTGGTGGGTGATATGACGCATGATTCCTTGCTGTGAGTCCTGTATCCTCAGTCTGGGTGCTGGGCCGAAATAACTGAAAGTGGCCTTCTCCAGTGGTGGGTGAAATGACGCATGATTCCTTGCTGTGGGACCGCTCTCCTCTGTCTGGGTGGTGGGGCATAAATAACTGAAAGTGGCCTTCTCCAGTGGTGGGTGATATGACGCATAATTCCTTGCTGTGGGACCTCTCTCCTCTGTCTGGGTGCTGGGGCCGAAATAACTGAAAGTGGCCTTCACCAGTGGTGGGTGATATGACGCATGATTCCTTGCTGTGGGACTTGTATCATCGGTCTGGGTGCTGGGCCGAAATTACTGAAAGTGACTTTCTCCAGTGGTGGGTGAAATGACGCATGATTCCTTGCTGTGGGACCTCTCTCCTCTGTCTGGGTGGTGGGGCATAAATAACTGAAAGTGGCCTTCTCCAGTGGTGGGTGATATGACGCATGATTCCTTGCTGTGGGACCTCTCTCCTCTGTCTGGGTGCTGGGGCCGAAATAACTGAAAGTGGCCTTCTCCGGTGGTGGTTTATATGACGCATGATTCCTTGCTGTGGGACCTATCTCCTCTGTCTGGGTGCCGGGCTGAAATAACTGAAAGTGGCCTTCTCCAGTGGTGGGTGATATGACGCATGATTCCTTACTGTGGGACCTCTCTCCTCTGTCTGGGTGGTGGGGCGAAATAACTGAATGTGGCATTCTCCAGTGGTGGGTGATATGACGCATGATTCCTTGCTGTGAGACCTGTATCTTCAGTCTGGGTGCCTGGCCTAAATAACTGAAAGTGGCCTTCTCCAGTGGTGGGTGATATGACGCATGATTCCTTGCTGTGGGACCTCTCTTCAATTGATATTGGTTAAATTTTATTTATTTTAATTAATTTCCCTATCCACATTTGTTTGCAGGGGATTTACCTACATTTTGCTGCCTTTGGCAGCCCTCTAGCCCGTTCCTGGACTATTTTACAGCCTTTTTAGTGCCTAAAAGTTCGGGTCCCCATTGACTTCAATGGGGTTCGGGTTCGGGATAAAGTTCGGGTAGAGTTCGTATCCTGAACCCGAACATTTTCGGGAAGTTCGGCAGAACTTCCCGAACCCGAACTTCCAGGTGTTCGCTCATCTCTAGTTACAATGCTTTTAAAAATCTCCCATTTTATGGTTGTATTTTTATTTTTGAGGACTTTGTCCCAGTTAGTTAGGCCTATGGCCTCGCTTAGTTGGCTAAATTTAGCTTTTTTGAAGTTTGGTATTTTTGTTCCTCCCTTTAGAAACTCTCGTTTGAAGGATAATTGGAAGGTTATAACTTTATGGTCACTATTTCCCAGGTGTCCCCCAACCTTCACATCTGTTGTTCTATCAGGTCTATTGGTTAATACTAAGTCCAGTATGGCCGTCCCTCTAGTGGGGTCCTGAACCAGTTGGGAAAGGAAATTGTCTTTGGCTTTTGCCAAGAACCTGTTTCCTTTTTGGGATGTACAGCTTTCAGTTTCCCAGTCTATATCTGGGTAGTTGAAGTCCCCCATAATAACGACTTCATTATGATTTGCCACCTCGTGCTCGTTTAGCAATAGATTTTCTGTGGACTCTGGTATATTTGGTGATTTATAATACACTCCTATTAGTAATTTATTATTGTTTTTTGCTCCATGTATTTCTACCCACAGTAACTCCACATGTTCATGTCCCTCAGAGATGTATTCTCGAATTACGGGATTTAGACACGACTTCACATAGTGGCAGACCCGTCCACCTCTCCGGTTTTGACGATCCTTTCTAAACAGATTGTAACCTTTTATATTAACTGCCCAGTCATAGCTATCATCCATCCATGTCTCAGTTATTCCCACTATGTCATAGTCCTCCTCACACATCACTAATTCCAGTTCACCAGTCTTGTTAGTCAGGCTTCTGGCATTAGTATACATACATTTGACAGGTTTATGTGTATTTTTTACCCTACATCTTTCATTCTGAGCTGTTCTAGTCCCCCCTTCCATTCCTCCCCCAGTCACACTACCTCGACCCTGGTCTCTCTGCACTATCTTCCCCTCCTATAATGTAATTACACTTCCCCCCCAGTCCCTAGTTTAAACACTCCTCCAACCTTCTAGCCATCTTTCTCCCCAACACAGCTGCCCCTGCCACATTGAGGTGCAGCCCGTCCCTACGATAGAGCCTGTAGCCGACAGAGAAGTCGGCCCAGTTCAAGTCCAGGAACCCGAACCCCTCCTTCCTACACCAGTTTTTGAGTCACTTGTTAACCTCCCTAATCTCCCGCTGCCTTTCTTGTGTGGCTTGTGGTACAGGCAGTATTTCAGAAAATACTACTTTTGAGGTCCTTGCCCTAAGCTTTTGACCTAAAACCCTGAAATCATTTTTAAGGACTCTCCACCTTTCTCTAACTTTGTCATTGGTTCCGATATGGACCATGACCGCTGGATCTTCTCCAGCCCCTCCCAGTAATCTGTCGACCCGATCCGCGATGTGTCGAACTCTAACGCCAGGAAGACAACACACTGTTCAACGATCCCAGTCTTTGTGACAGATTGCCCTATCTGTTCCACTAATAATGGAGTCTCCCACTACCAGCACCTGTCTGGCTTGCCCTGCTCTCCTGGTCCCCTGCTTACTGGAGCTGACATTCCCCTGACTGGCAGAGGAAGTGTCCGGCTGCAGCGGTGCCGTCCCTGAACTGTCATCCCCCTCATCTGCCAACCGTGCAAACTTGTTGGGGTGTGTCAGATCAGGGCTAGCCTCAATGGCACTCTTCCCTCTACCCCGCTTTCTTACTGTTACCCAGCTAACTACCTCACTCTACTCAGCCTCCTCGCTACCACCCTCCCCCACATCTACCCCATAGAGTGCTTGCTCAGTGAGCAGCAAACTCTTTTCCAAATTGTCAGTGGCTTTCGGTGTTGCAACTCACCTGTTTAGAGACTCGATGTGCGATTCCAAACGGGTAATTTGCTCACATTTTGAACAAACATATACACCCTTGAACGGCTGTTCCGGGACTGCATACATCATACAAGATGTGCACTGGACGGCGCTGTCAATAATGGAAGTCATACTAAATGGGGATTACGCAGGAAAAGAGAGGGGAAAAAAATACAATATAGAGCAGTGATATCAAGATTCTTACTTACTGTGGTCCCTTACAGCAGTAGTAAAACTAGCTAGAATTAAACCAACTGTATACAAGGATGATCTAATGAATCTCTGTTTCTTGCTCCTTTTCCCGAACTCCGGTTTCTTTAACTCCATTTATGAAAGCAGCCACTTAATAATGCAGGCCTCAGGTAAAGCAGGCTCTGGAAGAGTTACGTGGTCTAATTTATAGCACCTGTTAGGCCAAGCCACTCCCCCTCACCAAGCAGAGAAAAAAAAAACAGCTTTAAATGACACTACACAACAGAGAGAAAAAAAGCGGTTTTAAATGGCAGAACTAAACTGCAAGTACTTAACTCTCTAGGTTAGCAGCTTCACGCCACACTCAGACACTTGCAATCCCAACAAAAAGACACTCAGCAGTAGAACTCCGGTTTCTTTAACTCCACTTATGAAAGCAGCCACTTAATGATGCAGGCCTCAGGTAGAGCAGGCTCTGGAAGAGTTGAGTGGTCTAATTTATAGCACCGGTTAGGCCAAGCCACTCCCCCTCACCAAGCAGAGAAAAATACATTCATAATGTATTTCATAAATCTCTTCTTAAAAAGTATTTTGAACCTGTTGTACCGTTGGAGGCCTCGCCTCCGCCGGTTCTTGTTGGTGATGCTGTCAAGTATGTGGTTTCTAAGATTGTGGATGTCAGGAGGGTGCGTAATTCCTTACAGTACCTGATTAACTGGAAGGGGTATGGACCCGAAGAGAGATCTTGGGTACCCGCCAGGGAGGTTCATGCTCCTAGACTTGTTCGAAAATTTCATTTAGAACACCCTGAAGTTTTGGGTCCGGTGGCCCCTCGTAAAAGGGTGTAAAAGGAGTGCGCTTCTTCTTGACAGTAATATCTACCTGTAAGGCTGAGTTGATACTTGAGTTAGTTGGTCAGTTTTGGCCCTGTGACCGCCAAAATAAGTGAAATATGCAGTGATTCTAAGAGTGACGCCTGTCATCTGCATGTCATACGGACTTACAGTATTTCACTAACAATGCAGACTCCCTTTGCGTATTACTGCAAGGCACAGTGTTCTACACCACTATAAATGCAGCCAGAAAATAGCAGTTTTTGATGTAATTCGCCGCAAATATATTCGGATCGATTTCTCCATTACGTTCAGGCTGGGAAGTAAAAATGTGAAGGCAGACACATTATCTCGGAGCTTCTATGCTTTTCAACCAACTAATGCACCGCCTGAATCCATCCTACCAGCAAACATCTTCTTAGCGGCTTTTGAAAAATTTGGCAAATATGAACCTAGTATCACTACAGAAAAAATACTACGTGGTGAGAAGGTATATGCCCTCTCTATTAATTAAAGTAAAGCACATATAAGGTAGGATTTTAAAATTAAAACAACAAAAGTTTATTACTCGTCAGTATTAAAAATACACAGAAGGGTGTATGACTACAAACAAAGAAACAACACAGTGTGATTGGTGAACACTATAGTCACATGTGGTTCAGAATGACTGCAAAGGTTGAACACAGGATTTTAAGTTCAAACCCTCATCCATATCTGTCAGTCAGGGGAACACACAGTAGGACCTATCATACAGAAGGTGAGGCAGGCATGATAAGGCACATGGAACAATAAGTAGTAGGGATGATATGTCCCATACACTGTGCCAGCACTAAACAAACCTCTGGACAGAAATACAGTATCCAATGCCGGGCTCAGTAGAAGCAACAAAATCCAAAATTTGCCATCCACAGTGGACAGTACAAAGGATGGTACCACACATAGCCAGTGAGAAGTACTGCTGATATGGCTCATAAACAGCCAAACATCAGCGCAAGCTGGCAGAGATTTGGAGATAGAAAGGCTCGACTCGTTTCTGTGTAATAAGTTAATAAACTTCCTCAAGAGCCAGGATGTAAAAAGCACTAAGACCTGCCTAAGCCACACTTCTCAGCGTACTGGTAAGGCTCTAGTGTGAGCCCTGGCAATGAGATGGCCACGAAGCGGCTGCCAGTATGCAGCGATCTAAAGGGAAAACACCCCTCCCTGCAGGCGTGCCTCCGCTCCCTCAGCAAACCCGGCAAGAGACTTAGCTATGATATTACCGGTCAGCCGGAGAGCAAGGAGTACCTCCCCGGGGAAAGCGCAGCCGCGCTAAGAGTACTGTAGGGGAATATTGATGGCGGTCCTTCACAGCTGGACAGACATACAAGTAAATAAAAGAGGAGCCGGGAGATCGCAGATGATCCCTGGTAGAAACTAGTGATCCCAGATGATCCCTGGTAAAAACAGAAAACCCTATAGAAAAGACTATAGGGGTAAGAATGCACATTGTGTAATGTGGTAAATTAACCACTTCAGCCCCCCTAGCTTAAACACCCTTAATGACCAGGCCACTTTTTACAATTCTGCACTACACTACTTTAACCGTTTATTGTTCCGTCATACAACTTACCACCCAAATGAATTTTACCTCCTTTTTTTCAAAATAATAGAGCTTTCATTGGGTGGCATTTCATTTCTGCTGACATTTTTACTTTTTTTGCTATTAATCAAAAATGACCGAAATTTTTGCAAAAAAATGAAATTTTTCACTTTCTGTTGTAATTTTTTTTTTTTTTTAAAAACTACATTTCTATATAAATTTTTAGCAAAATTTATTGTTCTATATGTCTTTGATAAAAATAAAATCCAATAAGTGTATATTTATTGGTTTGGGTAAAAGTTATAGCGTTTACAAACTATGGTGCAAAAAAGTGAATTTCCGCATTTTGAGGCAGCTCTGACTTTCTGAGCACCTGCCATGTTTCTTCAGGTGCTAGAATGCCAGGATAGTATAAATACCCCCCAAATGACACCATTTTAGAAAGAAGACACCCCAAAGTATTCGCAGAGGGGCATGGTGAGTTCATGTATCATTTCATTTTTTTTCACAAGTTAGCGGAAAATGACACTTTCTGAGGAAAAAATAATAATAATAAAGTTTCCATTTTTGCTAACTTCTGGCAAAAAAAAAATCTCCCACGGACTTACTATGCCCATCAGTGAATACCTTGGGGTGTCTACTTTCCGAAATGGGGTCATTTGTGGGGTGTGTTTACTGTTCTGGCATTTTGGGCGGGGCTAAATTGTGAGCAGCCATGAAAAAGCTAAAGGTACTCGTTGGAATTTGGGCCCCTTTGCGCACCCAGGCTGCAAAAAAGTGTCACAAATGTGGTATCGCCATACTCAGGAGAAGTAGGGCAATGTGTTTTGGCATGTATTTTTACATATACCCATGTTGGGTGAGAGAAATATCTCTGTAAACTGACAACTTTGTATAAAAATTTTTAAAAAGTTGTCATTTACAGATATATTTCTCACACCCAGCATGGGTATATGTAAAAATACACCCCAAAACAAATTGCCCTACTTCTCCTGAGTACGGCGATACCACATGTGTGACACTTTTTTGCAGCCAAGATCCGCAAAGGGGCCCAATTTCCAATGAGTACCTTTAGGATTTCACAGGGCATTTTTACACATTTGGATTTCAGACTTCTTCTCACGCTTTAGGGGCCCCTAAAATGCCAGGGCAGTATAAATACCCCACAAGTGACCCCATTTTAGAAAGAAGACACCCCAAGGTATTCCGTGAGGGGTATGGTGAGTTCATGTAAAATTTTATTTTTTGTCACAAGTTAGTGAAATATGAGACTTTGTAAAAAAAAATATATATATATATCAATTTCCGCTAACTTGTGCCAAAAAAAAAAAAAATTCTGTGAACTCAATATGCCCCTTCCGGAATACCTTGGGGTGTCTTCTTAGCAAAATGGGGTCACTTGTGGGGTATTTATACTGCCCTGGCATTTTAGGGGCCCTAAAGCGTGAGAATCCAAATGCACTGTGAAATCCTAAAGGTACTCATTGGTTTTAGGGCCCCTTTGCGCATCTTAGCTGCAAAAAAGTGTCACACATGTGGTATTGCCGTACTCAGGAGAAGTAGGGAAATGTGTTTTGGGGTGTATTTTTATATATACCCATGCTGGGTGTGAGAAATATCTCTGTAAATTACAACTTTTTAAAAAATTTTATACAAAGTTGTCAATTTACAGAGATATTTCTCTCACCCAGCATGGGTATATGTAAAAATACACCCCAAAACACATTGCCCTACTTCTCCTGAGTACGGCGATACCACATGTGTGACACTTTTTTGCAGCCAAGATGTGCAAAGGGGCCCTAAAACCAATGAGTACCTTTTAGGAGGGCATTTTTACGCATTTTCCTTCTCACGCTTTAGGGCCCCTAAAATGCCAGGGCAGTATAAATACCCCACATGCGACCCCATTTTGGAAAGAAGACGCCCCAAGGTATTCCGTGAGGGGCATGGCAAGTTCATAGAATTTTTTTTTGGCACAAGTTAGCAGAAATAGATTTTTTTTTATGTTTTTTTCTCACAAAGTCTCACTTTCTGCTAACTTTTGACAAAAAGTTCAATTTTTCATGGACTCACTATGCCCCTAAGCGAATACCTTGGGGTGTCTTCTTTCCAAAATGGAGTCATTTGTGGGGTGTTTGTACTGTTCTGGCATTTTCGGCGGGGCTAAATTGTTAGCAGCCATGTAAAACCTAAAGGTACTCGTTGGAATATGGGCCCCTTTGCGCACCTAGGCTGCAAAAAAGTGTCACTCATGTGGTATAGCCGCACTCAGGAGAAGTAGGGCAATGTGTTTTGTGGTGTATTTTTACATATACCCATGTTGGGTGAGAGAAATATCTCTGTAAACTGACAACTTTGTATAAAAAAATTTAAAAAGTTGACGTTTACAGCGATATTTCTCACACAAAGTATGGGTATATATAAAAATACACCCCAAAACACATTGCCCTACTTCTCCTGAGTACGGCAAAACCACAAGTGTGACACTTTTTTGCAACCAAGATGCGCAAAGGGGCCCAAATTCCAACGAGTACCTTTAGGATTTAACAGGGCATTTTTACGCATTTGGCTTCTCACGCTTTAGGACCCCTAAAATGCCAGGACAGTATAAATACCCCACATGTGACCCTATTTTGGAAAGAAGACACCCCAAGGTATTCCGTGGGGGGCATGGCGAGTTCACAGAAAAAAAAAAAAATTTGGCACAAGTTAGCGGAAATTTAGGGGCCCTAAAACCAATGAGTACCTTTAGGATTTCACAGTGCATTTGGATTCTCACGCTTTAGGGCCCCTAAAATGCCAGGGCAGTATAAATACCCCACAAGTGACCCCATTTTGCTAAGAAGACACCCCAAGGTATTCCGGAAGGGGCATATTGAGTTCACAGAATTTTTTTTTTTTTTGGCACAAGTTAGCGGAAATTGATATATATATATATTTTTTTTTACAAAGTCTCATATTCCACTAACTTGTGACAAAAAATAAAATTTTGCATGAACTCACCATATCTCTCACGGAATACCTTGTGGTGTCTTCTTTCTAAAATGGGGTCACATGTGAGGTGTTTGCACTGCCCTGGCATTTGAGGGTCTCCGCAATCATTACACGTATGGCCAGCATTAGGAGTTTCTGCGATTCTCCCTATATTGAGCATACGGGTAATTACGGAGATTTTTTTTTTGTCCGTTCAGCCTCTGGGCTGAAAAAAGAAAAAAAATGAACGGCAGAGATTTTTTCATTCGCATCGATCAATGTGGATGAAAAAATCTCTGCCAAAATCAGTGACTGCGGTGCGGTGGGCTGGGCGCTAACTACCTAACAAGTAGGTAACTAACTGGCGATGATAAGGGACCCTTATGCCCCATTCACACGTCCGCAATTCTGTTTGTGGAACGGAATTGCGGACCCATTCATTTCTATGGGGACAGACTTTGTCCCGCTCGGATCCGGAATTGCGGATCCACACTTCTGGGTCTGCACTTCCGTTCCGCAAAAATATAGAACATGTCCTATTCTTGTCCGCAATTGCGGACAAGAAAAGGCATTTTCTATATAGTTCTGGCAATGTGCGGATCTGCAAAATGCAGAAAGCACATTGGCGGTGTCCGTGTTTTGTGGATCCGCGGATCCGTGGCGTGGATCCGCAAAACACATATGGACATGTGAATGGAGCCTTACAGGGGGGTGATCAGTGACAGGGGGGTGATCAGGGAGTCTATATGGGGTGATCAGGGGTTAACAAGAGGTTAATAAGTGACAGGGGGGGAGGGGGGGTAGTTTGGTGCTTGGTGCTACTTTACAGTTACCTGGTCCTCTGGTGGTCGATCCCAACAAATGGGACCACAAGAGGACCAGGTAGCAGGTATATCAGACGCTGTTAACAAAACAGCGTCCGATATACTGCTGTGATGCGATTTTAATTCGCATCTACAGCATGCCAGCGATTGATCATCGCTGGCAGGCTGTAGTATCACTGCCGAGCTGTGCACGCGTTCACAGCAAATCTCGCCTCTCGCGAGATGACGCGCTGATGCGTCCAGGAGGAATAAACCTGCCGCCGCCTGGACGCATCCGTGCGTATAGCGGTCGGCAGGCGATTAAGCATGATGATGGCAGAGGGTAACAGGTGAAGTTTGAACCAAGCCTCAAATTGTTTACTTATCTCTGCTTTTGTCAATAAAGCATTAAGGAGAAATGCAATATACTGAGTTGGATTTGAATATAGTATTAATGAACACTGTATCTTAGCGATATGCCATCAATGTCACAGATGGGAATACCCTTTAATAAAAGTTAATGTTCTATCTAGCCCAAAAATTGGGCGATTATAAAAAATACAACCCATGCTACTAAAATCAAGCCCTTATTTGGCCATGTTGGCAGAAAAATAAATCATAACTCTTAAAATGCAACAATGAAAAAAATGAAAAAAAAAATGTGTGGACGTTAGAGATGTTGCGAACATAAAACACGAGTTTCCGCTAATGTTAGCGAACCGGGCGAACCGCCATAGACTTCAATAGGCAGGCGAATTTTAAAACCCACAGGGACTCTTTCTGGCCACAATAGTGATGGAAAAGTTGTTTCAAGGGGACTAACACCTGGACTGTGGCATGCCGGAGGGGGATCCATGGCAAAACTCCCATGGAAAATTACCTAGTTGACGCAGAGTCGGGTTTTAATCCATAAAGGGCATAAATCACCTAACATTCCTAAATAGTTTGGAATAACGTGCTTTAAAACATCCAGTGTGTGTATACGATCAGGTATGATGTTGTATTGATCAGGTAGTGTAAGTGTTACGCCCACTTCACAGTGACAGACCAAACTCTGACAGACCAAACTTCCCGTTTAACGCACTGCAAACAACCGCAAACAGTCCATTTGCACAACCGCAAACTCCCAATTTTCACAAGGTTGGATACCAAGCTAGCCATGTCCCGTTCCTTGTCCTCACTGACGTCATTGAAGGTCTCTTCCTCCACCCAGCCACATACAACACCAAGGGTCCCCAAAAGATGACAACATGCCCCCTGGGACACCTGCTGTGGTTGGTCTTCCACCTCCTCAAAGCCACTTTCCTCCTCTGACTCCTCTTCTTCAGACTCCTCTCTCTGTGTTGCTGCAGGTCCAGCAATTGACGACGACAAGGCTGCTACTGGTGGTGATAGTGACCACAACTCTTCCTCTTCATGCTCATCTACAGCCTGATCCAGCAATCTTCGCAGGGCACGCTCCAGACAAAAACACATCAAGGTCGATGATGTTTCCTGACCAGGTTTGTCACCTCCACAAAAGGACGCATGAGCCTACAGCCATTGTGCATGAGCGTTCAGTAACGCGGCCAAAAAATACCCAGCTACGCAGAGGCTGTCTTTTTTTTTTTTTTCTATTATAAAAAAAATCTATTCTTACCAGTTTAATCTCTGTTTTGTCCCCTACCAGGGGCCGGTGTATGGAATTGATTTTAGGAACCGGGAGATGGAAAAAGATGGTTGGTCTGTCCTCTTACTTCCAATTTGGGGCACTGTGCGTGCGCCGCCCAATGTACTGTGCTACCAATACAAATAGTGTGAACTACTGTTCTTACCATTTTAATCTTTAAGTCCCCTATCAAGGGACGTGTATTGAATTGAATCCTTGCATGGGGAGATAGGAAAAAAAGCTTGCTCTGTTCGCTTCCTTCTAGTTTTGGGCACTTGCAATGGAATTTGCCACCAATGCAACTAGTATTAACTTAGTACTATTCCTATCAGTTTAATCTCTGTTTTGTCCCTTATCAGGGCCAGGGCTGGTGTAGTGAATAGATTTTTGGAACCAGGAGATGTAAAAGGACCCATGCCCATGCTCCGCTTTGTTTGAATTTTAGGTCACTGAGCGTGCAATGTACTGTGACACCCTATATGAGTGGTAGGCACAGTACAGTCTGTGGGCCTGACACACACTGGCAGGCAACTGCAATTATATTAAAGGGTAAAAATTAAATTACTTTTTTTTATCTGCAAGGTACTGTGCCACCCTATATGAGTGGTGTGCACACAGTACAGTCTGTGGGCCTGCGGCCTCCTACACACGGGCAGGCAACTGCAATGTGTATATATATATATATATATATATATATATATATATATAAAAAATAGAAAATAGTAATTCAGGCAGCACTCCAGATGATAAAAAAATGGATCCCTTTATTCACCTTCTTGCAACGTTTCAATCGCTCATTGCGATCTTTCTCAAGCAGTGATTACAAGTGCACAGGAAGTTTAAATAGCAAATTCACAAGTGAAATTCATACAATAATCAGTGATGCAATCAATTCAAAATAGCAATAAAACAGTGATCATTTCATCAAAAAACATGTGTACACACTATATGTCCATAATCATGTGGTGATCAAGTCATAGTATATGTATATATTAAAAAATCAACAACTCTTCCTATGATTCACAGTGTACTTAGTGTAATATAA
Organism: Bufotes viridis; assembly: GCA_033119425.1. Taxonomy (NCBI): domain Eukaryota; kingdom Metazoa; phylum Chordata; class Amphibia; order Anura; family Bufonidae; genus Bufotes; species Bufotes viridis. Next base: position 260,426,692 of record CM065593.1, read on the forward strand.
ATTAATGTGACGTCACTCTCACCCAGCTGTGAATGATAATAGTTGGCTGTCAACATTGGATATCGCAACACTCACCAAATGGATATCGCTACGGCGTCCGGAACCTATGCTTGGCGCATGCGCCAATACCATAATGCTACTCACTCCATCACATGATCTAGAGCGGGCCGCGTCAGTGATGACGTGGCTCACCTGCCAGACACCTGGTAAGGGCGGAAGTGATACGGGATAAGCATCTGCGCATATCAGCAAACGATCCACCAATAAACTCAGCAGGGTCGTAGTTGCCATGGCGCCAGTTAAACAAAAAACGGTGAGTTTAATAGAGGGAATCCCTTAGACATCGCGGCAACAAAAAAGAATTTATTATATAAAAGGCTACTAGGGTACAGAAGGAGAACCCATCCCGAACGTGGCACTCGAGGATATCAGCCCCGGGGCCGCAATTCTTGTTCAAGTAGGAATCACCGATCACATTCCTGTGTCAGTACCTACTGTCAAGGGTCCCCCTATTTTTTGTCCCTATCGTAGCCATATTCAATATACTGCACACATAGTAGCCGCATATCCCCAAAGTCCCTCCATATTGTTTCACCATAATGAAACAAGCGATATATACCCCAATCAATATGTTTGGCAGTCCAGGATCATGGATGATTATTAGAAAATATATTATATACAATCCGTAGCGAATCACAGGTAGAGTGACTATCCTCTGTTCAGAAGCCAACAATTTCCAGCTTGAATTAATCTAAATAAAACAAAAATAAAATATTAATACATATGACAAGCACTTGTATCCCCCACAACACAAAAACGAGAGGATGCATTAAACACTGATCTGGATCACACCACTCTGAACTCCATATTCAACCCATTAGGCTTCAGCGATTGTAGTGCATAGATCCAATATAATTCCTTGCGTTTCAGGAGAGTGACTCTGTCACCTCCCCGTCTCAAAATTGGAATATGGTCTAAAATCCTAAACCTTAAATCCCACTCCGAATGTCTTGCCTCCGTGAAGTGGCGAGATACTGGCAAATCCATCCGTTTCTCTCGAATAGAGAAGCGATGTTGGTTGAGTCTGGTCTTAATTTCCCATGTTGTTTCTCCTACATATAGTAGGTGACAAGGGCACTCCAAAACATAAATGACATATGTTGTATCACAAGTCAAGTACTTGTTAATTTTGAATATCTTTCCTGTTCTAGGATGTACAAATTGGGGTCCCTTCAGCATTAGACGGCAGTTAACACAATTATGGCAGGGATAGCTGCCCACCCTGCTTGAGCCCACATATGTACTAAAGGGGATTCTTTTGGTACCAATGTCCGCCCTAACCAGGCTATCTTTTAGATTCCTGGTTCGGCGGTATGACAGTAACGGGGGATTCTGAAATTCTGGAATCTGTCGGAAAACACTGCCCAACACAGGCCAGTGTTTTTTAATGATTGTCCCTATTTGTGTACTTCTTAAATTATAATTAGATACAAATGGGATGCGATCTTTATGTCGTTCCTTTGTTTTTGTTATTAACCGCTACAGGACCGCCTAACGCAGGGATGCGTCCTGCGGGCGGTCCTGTAGCTCTGAGACGACGCATCGGCGCGTCATCTGGTGAGAGCCGAGACTTCCTGTGAACGCGCGCACGTGCGTGCGCGCGTTTACAGTGAAGCGCGTCTCGACAGTTCGGCTACAGACTGCCAGCGATGATCCATCGCTGGCAGGCTGTAGATGCGAATTAAATCGCATCAAACAGCTATATCAGACGCTGTTTTGTGAACAGTGTCTGATATAGCTGCTACCTGGTCCTCTGGTGGTCCCATTTGCTGGGATCGACCACCAGAGGACCAGGTAACACTGCTAAAGTTGCACCAAACACTACACTAACCCCCCACCCCTCACATATTAACCCCTTGATCGCCCCATCTAGACCCCTGATCACCCCCTGTCATTGATCACACCCCTTGTAAGGCTCCATTCAGACGTCCATATGTGTTTTGGCGGATCCGTTGATTCTGTCCCCATAGAAATGAATGGGTCCACAATTCCGTTCCGCAAACAGAATTTCGGACGTGTGAATGGGGCATAAGGGTCCCTTATCACCGCCAATTAGTTAGCTACTTGTTAGGTAGCTAGCGCCCATCCCACCGCACCGCAGTCACTGATTTTGGCAGAGATTTTTTCATCCACATTGATCGATGCGAATGAAAAAATCTGTGCCGTTCATTTTTATTTTTTTTTCAGCACAGAGGCTAAACGGAAAAAAAAAATCTCATTACCCGTATGCTCAATATAAGGAGAATCGCAGAAACTCCTAATGCTGGCCATACGTGTAATGATTGCGGAGACCCTCAAATGCCAGGACAGTATAAATACCCCACATGTGACCCCATTTTAGAAAGAAGACACCCCAAGGTATTCCGTGAGGGGTATGGCGAGTTCATGCAAAATTTTATTTTTTGTCACAAGTTAGTGGAATATGAGACTGTAAAAAAAAAAAAAAAAAAATCAATTTCCGCTAACTTGTGCCAATTTTTTTTTTTTCTGTGAACTCGCCATGCCCCTCACGGAATACCTTGGGGTGACTTCTTTCCACAATGGGGTCACTTGTGGGGTTTTTATACTGTCCTGGCATTTTAGGGGCCCTAAAGCGTGAGCATCCAAATGCGTAAAAATGGCCTGTGAAATCCTAAAGGTACTCATTGGTTTTAGGGCCCCTTTGCGCAACTTGGCTGCAAAAAGTGTAAACACACCCCACAAATGACCCCATTTCGGAAAGTAGACACCCCGAGGTATTCACTGAGGGGCATAGTGAGTCCGTCTGAGATTTTTATTTTTTTTTTGCCAGAAGTTAGCAGAAATTGAAACTTTTTTTTTTTTCTCAGAAAGTGTCATTTTCCGCTAACTTGTGAAAAAAAATGAAATGATACATGAACTCACCATGCCCCTCCGCGAATACTTTGGGGTGTCTTCTTTCTAAAATGGTGTCATTTGGGGGTATTTATACTATCCTGACATTCTAGCACCTGAAGAAACATGACAGGTGCTCAGAAAGTCAGAGCTGCTTCAAAATGCCGAAATTCACTTTTTTGCACCATAGTTTGTAAACGCTATAACTTTTACCCAAACCAATAAATATACACTTATTGGACTTTTTTTTTTTATCAAAGACATGTAGAACAATAAATTTAGAGAAAAATTTATATAGAAATGTAGTTTTTTAAAAAAAAATTTACAACAGAAAGTGAAAAATGTCAATTTTTTGCAAAAATGTCGTTAAATTTGTATTAATGGCAAAAAAAGTAAAAATGTCAGCAACAATGAAATACCACCAAATGAAAGCTCTATTAGTGAGAAGAAAAGGAGGTAAAATTCATTTGGGTGGTAAGTTGCATGACGGAGCAATAAACGGTGAAAGTAGTGTAGTGCGGAATTGTAAAAAGTGGCCCGGTCATTAAGGGTGTTTAAGCTAGGGGGGCTGAAGCGGTTAAGAGTGAATCCCTAGTAAGGTGGGTGACCCTATCAGTATGATGTTTAACTAAAGATCTAGGGTAACCCCTTTTAATAAATTTATTACCCATCTCCGTTAGTCTTTCCTCTAATTTATCCTCATTATCCACAATTCTCTTCACCCTCAGCAGTTGACTGAAGGGGAGAGAATTGATCATAGGTCTAGGGTGGCCACTACTATATAATAGGAGGGTATTGCGGTCAGTTTTCTTAGTGTAAATATCACTCGTCAAAATACCGGACTCAATGGTGATAGTGGTATCCAAAAATGGGACCTCTTTGTCAGAATATGTCAATGTAAACTGAATGTCAGGGTCCCGGGAGTTCAAGTAATCTCGGAAGTCCTCAAGCTCATTGCTAGAGCCTGTCCATAGTAGAAAGACATCGTCTATGAAGCGACACCACCCCAGGAGATATCTGGAGTGGTGGCTCCCATAGACGAAGTCCTCCTCAAAACGTGACATAAAAATATTAGCATATGTCGGTGCCATATTTGAACCCATCGCGGTTCCCCTTAATTGGACAAAATAGTCATCTCCATATAAAAAATAATTACAATGTAGAACACATTCCAACAGGTCCAAAATAAATTTTTGACATCTCTCAGAATATTCAGATGAGATCATACATTCACTTACTGCCCTCACACCTTTTAAATGGTTAATCGATGTATACAAACTCACTACATCAAATGAAGCGAGTAGAGATGAGCGAACACCTGGATGTTCGGGTTCGAGAAGTTCGGCCGAACTTCCCGGAAATGTTCGGGTTCGGGATTCGAACTCGATCCGAACTTTATCCCGAACCCGAACCCCATTGAAGTCAATGGGGACCCGAACTTTTAGGCACAAAAAAGGCTGTAAAATAGTCCAGGAAAGGGCTAGAGGGCTGCCAAAGGCAGCAAAGTGTAGAAAAATCCCCTGCAAACAAATGTGGATAGGGAAATGAATTAAAATTAAATAAAATAAATAAAAATTAACCAATATCAATTGAAGAGAGGTCCCACAGCAAGGAATCATGCGTCATATCACCCTGCACCGGAGAATGTCACTCTCATGTATTTTGGACCAGCACCCAGACAGAGGATACAGGTCCCACAGCATGGAATCATGCGTCATATCACCCACCACCGGAGAAGGCCACTCTCATGTATTTTGGACCAGTACCCAGACAGAGGATACAGGTCCCACAGCATGGAATCATGCGTCATATCACCCACCACCGGAGAAGGCCACTCTCATGTATTTTGGACCAGCACCCAGACAGAGGAGAGGTCCCACATCAAGGAATCATGAGTCATATCAACCACCACCGGAGAAGGCCAATCTCATTTATTTTGGACCAGCACCCAGACAGAGGATACAGGTCCCACATCAAGGAATCATGCGTCATATCAACCACCACCGGAGAAGGCCACTCTCATGTATTTTGGACCAGCACCCAGACAGAGGAGAGAGGTCCCACAGCAAGGAATAAGGCGTCATATCAACCCCCACCGGAGAAGGCCACTCTCATTTATTTTGGACCAGCACCCAGACAGAGGATACAGGTCCCACATCAAGGAATCATGCGTCATATCAACCACCACCGGAGAAGGCCACTCTCATTTATTTGGGACCAGCACCCAGACAGAGGAGAGGGGTTTTCACAGCAGAGAATCAGGCATTTAGATCACCCACCACAGGAGTAGGACACCATTTAATGGGACCCCGGCAACCATGTCAGATGGCACAAACATCAGCTTCACATCACCCAGCACAAGAGAAGGCCACTTTGAGAGACTTTGACCCCTGCACCCAGGCGGAGGAGAGGGGTTTTCACAGCAGAGAATCAGGCATTTAGATCACCCACCACAGGAGTAGGACACCATTTAATGGGACCCCGGCAACCATGTCAGATGGCACAAACATCAGCTTCACATCACCCAGCACAAGAGAAGGCCACTTTGAGAGACTTTGACCCCTGCACCCAGACGGAGGAGAGAGGTTTTCACAGCAGAGAATCATGTATTTAGATCACCCACCACAGGAGTAGGACACCATTTAATGGGACCCCGGCAACCATGTCAGATGGCACAAATATCAGCTTCACATCACCCAGCACAAGAGAAGGCCACTTTGAGAGACTTTGACCCCTGCACCCAGGCGGAGGAGAGGGGTTTTCACAGCAGAGAATCAGGCATTTAGATCACCCACCACAGGAGTAGGACACCATTTAATGGGACCCCGGCAACCATGTCAGATGGCACAAACATCAGCTTCACATCACCCACCACAAGAGAAGGCCACTTTGAGAGACTCTGACCCCTGCACCCAGACAGAGGATACAGGTCCCACAGCAAGGAATCATGCGTCATATCACCCTGCACCGGAGAATGTCACTCTCATGTATTTTGGACCAGCACCCAGACAGAGGATACAGGTCCCACAGCATGGAATCATGCGTCATATCACCCACCACCGGAGAAGGCCACTCTCATGTATTTTGGACCAGCACCCAGACAGAGGATACAGGTCCCACAGCATGGAATCATGCGTCATATCACCCACCACCGGAGAAGGCCACTCTCATGTATTTTGGACCAGCACCCAGACAGAGGATACAGGTCCCACAGCATGGAATCATGCGTCATATCACCCACCACCGGAGAATGTCACTCTCATTTATTTAGGCCCAGCACACAGACAGAGGAGAGAGGTCCCACAGCAAGGAATCATGCGTCATATCAACCACCACCGGAGAATGTCACTCTCATGTATTTTGGACCAGCACCCAGACAGAGGAGAGAGGTCCCACAGCAAGGAATCATGCGTCATATCAACCACCAACGGAGAATGTCACTCTCATGTATTTTGGACCAGCACCCAGACAGAGGAGAGGTTCATTCAACTTTGGGTTGCACCGCAAGATCATGGTAAAGTAAAAAAAATGAGGATTCAATAAAGAAGTGCCCCAGAGTACAAGAATACATGGTTGATGGGGAGGGAAATATCTATTCTGCACAAGGGAGGCACAGGTCCTGTGGGATCCATGCCTGGTTCATTTTTATGAACGTCAGCTTGTCCACGTTGGCTGTGGACAGGCGGCTGCGTTTGTCAGTAATGACGCCCCCTGCCGTGCTGAATACACGTTCAGACAAAACGCTGGCCGCCGGGCAGGCCAGCACCTCTAAGGCATAAAATGCTAACTCTGGCCACGTGGACAATTTGGAGACCCAGAAGTTGAATGGGGCCGAACCATCAGTCAGTACGTGGAGGGGTGTGCAGACGTACTGTTCAACCATGTTAGTGAAATGCTGCCTCCTGCTAACACGTTCCGTATCAGGTGGTTGTGCAGTTAGCTGTGGCGTGGAGACAAAACTTTTCCACATTTCTGCCATGCTAACCCTGCCCTCAGAAGAGCTGGCCGTGACACTGCTGCGTTGGCGACCTCTTGCTCCTCTTCTGCCTTCGCCTTGGGCTTCCACCTGTTCCCCTGTGACATTTGGGAATGCTCTCAGGAGCGCCTCTACCAGCGTGCGCTTGAACTCGCGCATCTTCCTATCACGCTCCAGTGCAGGAAGTAAGGTGGGCACATTGTCTTTGTATCGGGGATCCAGCAGGGTGGCAACCCAGTAGTCCGCACACGTTAAAATGTGGGCAACTCTGCTGTCGTTGCGCAGGCACTGCAGCATGTAGTCGCTCATGTGTGCCAGGCTCCCCAGAGGTAAGGACAAGCTGTCCTCTGTGGGAGGCGTATCGTCATCGTCCTCCGTATCCCCCAGCCACGCACCAGTGATGGGCCTGAGCTGTGTCGGGTGCCACCCCGCTGTGAACCTGCTTCATCCTCATCCTCCTCCACCTCCTCCTCATCCTCCTCGTCCTCCAGTAGTGGGCCCTGGCTGGCCACATTTGTACCTGGCCTCTGCTGTTGCAAAAAACCTCCCTCTGAGCCACTTCTAACAGACTGGCCTGAAAGTGCTAAAAATGACCCCTCATCCTCCTCCTCCTCCTCCTCCTCCTCCTGGGCCACCTCCTCTTCCATCATCGCCCTAAGCGTTTTCTCAAGGAGACATAGAAGTGGTATTGTAACGCTGATAACGGTGTCATCGCCACTGGCCATGTTGGTGGAGTACTCGAAACAGCGCAACAGGGCACACAGGTCTCGCATGGAGGCCCAATCATTGGTGGTGAAGTGGTGCTGTTCCGCAGTGCGACTGACGCGTGCGTGCTGCAGCTGAAACTCCACTATGGCCTGCTGCTGCTCGCACAGTCTCTCCAGCATGTGCAAGGTGGAGTTCCACCTGGTGGGCACGTCGCATATGAGGCGGTGAGCGGGAAGGCCGAAGTTCCGCTGTAGCGCAGACAGGCGAGCAGCGGCAGGATGTGAACGCCGGAATCGCGCACAGACGGCCCTCACTTTATGCAGCAGCTCTGACATGTTGGGGTAGTTGTGAATGAACTTCTGCACCACCAAATTCAGCACATGCGCCAGGCAAGGGATGTGCGTCAAACCGGCTAGTCCCAGAGCTGCGACGAGATTTCGCCCATTATCGCACACCACCAGGCCGGGCTTGAGGCCCACCGGCAGCAACCACTGGTCGGTCTGTTGTTCAATACCCCGCCACAACTCCTGCGCGGTGTGGGGCCTGTCCCCAAACATATGAGTTTCAGAATGGCCTGCTGACGTTTACCCGGGCTGTGCTGAAGTTGGTGGTGAAGGTGTGTGGCTGACTGGATGAGCTGGTGGAAGCAGAGGAGGAGGAAGCCGAGTAGGAGGAGGAGGCTACAGGAGGCAAACAATGATGCCCTGTGATCCTTGGCGGCGGAAGGACGTGCGCCAAGGAACTCTCCGCCTGGGGCCCAGCCGCCACTACATTTACCCAGTGTGCAGTTAGGGAGATATAGCGTCCCTGGCCGTGCTTACTGGTCCACGTATCTGTGGTTAGGTGGACCTTGCCACAAATGGCGTTGCGCAGTGCACACTTGATTTTATCGGACACTTGCATGTGCAGGGAAGGCACGGCTGTCTTGGAGAAGTAGTGGCGGCTGGGGACAACATACTGTGGGACAGCCATGGACATCAGCTGTTTGAAGCTGTCTGTGTCCACCAGCCTGAATGACAGCATTTCAAAGGCCAGTAGTTTAGAAATGCTGGCATTCAGTCCCAGGGCTCGAGGGTGGCTAGGTGGGAATTTACGCTTTCTCTCCAAGGTTTGTGAGATGGAGAGCTGAACGCTGCCGTGTGACATGGTGGAGATGCTTGGTGACGCAGGTGGTGGTGTCGCTGGCACATCCTCTGTTTGGTGGGCGGCAGGTGCCAACATTCCTTCCGAGGCGGAGGAAGAGGCCGAGGCAGCAGCAGAAGAGGGAGCAGGGGGAGCCAGAGTGAGTTCCTTGCTTTTAAGGTGTTTACTCCACTGCAGTTCATGCTTTGCATGTAGATGCCTGGTCATGCAGGTTGTGCTAAGGTTCAGAACGTTAATGCCTCGCTTCAGGATCTGATGGCACAGCGTGCAAACCACTCGGGTCTTGTCGTCAGCACATTGTTTAAAGAAGTGCCATGCCAGGGAACTCCTTGAAGCTGCCTTTGGGGTGCTCGGTCCCTGGTGGTGGTGGCCTGTATCAGGCGAACTCTCTTGCCGGCGGCTGTTCTGCTTTTGCCCCCTGCTCCCTCTTTTGCTACGCTGTTGGCTCGGTCTCACCACTGCCTCTTCCTCTGAACTATGAAAGTCAGTGGCACGACCTTCATTCCATGTGGGGTCTAGGACCTCATCGTCCCCTGCATCGTCTTCCACACAGTCTTCCTCCCTGTCCTCCTGTTCGGTCTGCACACTGCAGAAAGACGTAGCAGTTGGCACCTGTGTTTCGTCATCATCAGAGACGTGCGGACTCCGATGAGGTGGTATTCCCATGTCCTCATCATCAGTAAACATCAGAGGTTGTGCATCAGTGCATTCTATGTCTTCCACCACAGGGGAAGGGCTAGGTGGATTCCCTTGGGAAACCCTGCCAGCAGAGTCTTCAAACAGCATAAGAGACTGCTGCATAACTTGAGGCTCAGACAGTTTCCCTGATATGCATGGGGGTGATGTGACAGACTGATGGGCTTGGTTTTCAGGTGCCACCTGTGCGCTTTCTGCAGAAGACTTGGTGGGAGATAATGTTGTGAACATGCTGGATCCACTGTCGGCCACCCAATTGACTAGCGCCTGTACCTGCTCAGGCCTCCTTACCATCCTTAGAACGGCATTGGGCCCCACCAAATATCGCTGTAAATTCTGGCGGGTACTGGAACCTGAGGTAGTTGGTTCACTAGGATGTGTGGCTGTGGCAGAATGGCCACGTCCTCTCCCAGCACCAGAGGGTACACTAACACCACCACGACCGCGTCCGCGTCCCTTACTAGATGTTTTCCTCATTGTTACCGTTCACCAAGCACCACAATAAGGAAAAAAATATTTGGCCCAATGTATTGATTTCAAATTCAGGCCTTTTTTACAGGCACCTACCACTATCTGCCTATTTGTTTATGTAGCTTATTACACTAATCCAGGCACAGCAGTAACCACTGATTTAGGGGAATATCTCTTTTAGGGCAAGTATTTAGGCCCTGGATGAAAGGTATCCTTTTATGGACAGATTTACAATGGGCCTGCAACAGCTGTGACACCAGATTTAGGGTATTGCTATTTTGGCAAGTGAATTTCACCCCAGAACAAAATATATGTTTTTACGGATAATAATATAGTTTGCCAGGCTCAGCTGTGACACCAGATTTAGTGGATTGCTATTTTGGCAAGTGAATTTCACCCCAGAACAAAATATATGTTTTTGCGGATAATAATATAGTTTGCCAGGCTCAGCTGTGACACCAGATTTAGTGGATTGCTATTTTGGCAAGTGAATTTCACCCCAGAACAAAATATATGTTTTTGCGGATACTAATATAGTTTGCCAGGCTCAGCTGTGACACCAGATTTAGGGTGTTGCTATTTTGGCAAGTGAATTTCACCCCAGAACAAAATATATGTTTTTGCGGATAATAATATAGTTTGCCAGGCTCAGCTGTGACACCAGATTTAGTGGATTGCTATTTTGGCAAGTGAATTTCACCCCAGAAGAAAATATATGTTTTTGCGGATACTAATATAGTTTGCCAGGCTCAGCTGTGACACCAGATTTAGGGTGATTGCTATTTTGGCAAGTGAATTTCACCCCAGAACAAAATATATGTTTTTGCGGATAATAATATAGTTTGCCAGGCTCAGCTGTGACACCAGATTTAGTGGATTGCTATTTTGGCAAGTGAATTTCACCCCAGAACAAAATATATGTTTTTGCGGATAATAATATAGTTTGCCAGGCTCAGCTGTGACACCAGATTTAGTGGATTGCTATTTTGGCAAGTGAATTTCACCCCAGAAGAAAATATATGTTTTTGCGGATACTAATATAGTTTGCCAGGCTCAGCTGTGACACCAGATTTAGAGGATTGCTATTTTGGCAAGTGAATTTCACCCCAGAACAAAATATATGTTTTTGCGGATACTAATATAGTTTGCCAGGCTCAGCTGTGACACCAGATTTAGGGTGTTGCTATTTTGGCAAGTGAATTTCACCCCAGAAGAAAATATATGTTTTTGCGGATACTAATATAGTTTGCCAGGCTCAGCTGTGACACCAGATTTAGAGGATTGCTATTTTGGCAAGTGAATTTCACCCCAGAACAAAATATATGTTTTTGCGGATACTAATATAGTTTGCCAGGCTCAGCTGTGACACCAGATTTAGGGTGTTGCTATTTTGGCAAGTGAATTTCACCCCAGAAGAAAATATATGTTTTTGCGGATACTAATATAGTTTGCCAGGCTCAGCTGTGACACCAGATTTAGAGGATTGCTATTTTGGCAAGTGAATTTCACCCCAGAACAAAATATATGTTTTTGCGGATAATAATATAGTTTGCCAGGCTCAGCTGTGACACCAGATTTAGTGGATTGCTATTTTGGCAAGTGAATTTCACCCCAGAACAAAATATATGTTTTTATGGATAATAATATAGTTTGCCAGGCTCAGCTGTGACACCAGATTTAGTGGATTGCTATTTTGGCAAGTAAATTTAACCCCAGAACAAAATATATGTTTTTGCGGATACTAATATAGTTTGCCAGGCACAGCTGTGACACCAGATTTAGGGTGTTGCTATTTTGGCAAGTGAATTTCACCCCAGAAGAAAATATATGTTTTTGCGGATACTAATATAGTTTGCCAGGCACAGCTGTGACACCAGATTTAGGGTGTTGCTATTTTGGCAAGTGAATTTCACCCCAGAACAAAATATATGTTTTGGAGGAAACACTAATATATTTTGCCAGCCACTGCTGAAACCACTGATGTATGGTATTGCTATTTTGGCAATTGAATTTAACCCCAAACCAAAATATCTGTTTTGGCGGACACTATTATATTTTGCCAGCCACTGCTGAAACCACTGATGTATGGTTTTGCTATTTTGCCAATTGAATTTCACCCCAGAAAATAATCTATCCTTTGCCAGACAGCAGACAGTATTATGCTTGTCTAGCCAAAGCTGGAACACCAGATTTAGGGGATTGGTATTTGGGCAATTGTATTTAACCCCTTAATAAAATATAGAAATTGCTATCCTGAGTTTCTAGGGGTGACAATTAGCACAGCCAAGCCCCTGATGGAGGATATAGCAAAAAAAAAAATAGTATTGAAGCATTGATGGATGTGTGGCAGCTTGTTCTGGAGCACCACAAGTCACAAAATGGCCGCCGATCAACCCAGAAAATAAGTGACAGAAAAACGCTCTGTGCAGCCAAAAACCAGCAATCAAGTAAATAGCAGAAGTTCACTGATTCTCAGCTGCAGATCGATCCGTTCATTAGGTGCTGTTGCTGACTTTTCCCTGCCTATCTCGCCCTCACAGAAGCTGCATCCTCTCCCTACACTAGTCAGAGCAGTGTGACGTGCGGCGCTACGTGACTCCAGCTTAAATAGAGGCTGGGTCACATGCTGCACTTGGCCAATCACAGCCATGCCATTAGTAGGCATGGCTGTGATGGCTTCTTAGGGCAAGAAGTAAGACGCTAGCTGATTGGCTGCTGTGCAGCCCTTCAGAAAGCGGTAAGAAATCGACGAACACCGAACCCGAACCCGAACTTTTTTGAAAATGTCCGGGTTCGGGTCCGAGTCCCGGACACCCCAAAATTCGGTACGAACCCGAACGATGCGCGAACTGTTCGCTCAACACTAGAAGCGAGTAATGTATTCACTGGAACAGATAGGGAATGTATTTTATTGAGGAACTCAGTGGTATCCCTAATGTATGACCTTGCGGATTGCCGTAACACCTTATCCAGAAAAATTGACACATTGGAGAGCAAAGAATTACAGCCTGAGACTATGGGCCGCCCAGGCCAGGAGGCCTATTCAATGACTTATGGATCTTTGGTAATATATAAAAGACGGGAGTCTGTGGACGCTCCATATATAAGAAGGTCCACAGATTCTCATCAATAATACCACAAGTCCTTGCTTTATCCAATGTGTTTCTCAAACGTCTCTGGAAACGAAATTTAGGATCACCATTAACCTTGGTATATACCTCTTTATCACTCAACTGTCTCATTACTTCAGCATTATAGTCAGTAGTATCCATAATAACCGTTGCTCCCCCCTTATCCGCGGGTTTAATTGTTATTGCCTTATTATCTATCAATTCCTTGAGAGCTAAATTCTCTTCTCTAGATATATTAAATTTACGTGAGATATTATGATCTTTAAGCCTACTGATATCTTGTTTTACTGCCTCGATATAGGTATTAATTACTGGATGGTTAATAACCGGGTTATGGTGACTTTTCAAATACAAATCAAAATCCCTTAACTTCAATTCCTGTCCCCCATCAATACCATTAATCAAATTCTGTTTATCCCGTAAGGACACTTTTAACTTAATTGATCTAAAAAATCGATGTAGATCTAATTCAAATTGGAACCAATTTGCATCTGCTATTGGACAAAAAGACAAACCCTTGTTCAATAGTCTCTCCTGTACATCAGTCAAAGAAATAGAAGAAATATTTACCACCAAACTGTCCATCAAGTCCTCTTTTTCTGGTTGATGACCCGCTGTGGGCGTTGTTGTCTGTCTCTTCCTCCATTTTTGTTGTCGACGGCCCCCTCGTCTGGTCCCGTTGCTTCTGCCACCCGATCTAAAAAATCAGTCGTAGTATTCACATTTGGTCTATTCAGAGATGAAGTATTCCGATCATCACGGTGTATGTTCTTGGCCCCCCTGGAGCGGGTCGTCGTCCCCTGCGAATCTGTGCTAGTCCGGTTGTTCCTCCTTGTTCTGTGGGACTCTCCTTGCCACGTATAGATATATCCGGAAGAATAATCATCCATATCTCGCTGCCACTTCCTTCTCTTAATTGTCTGTAGTTCTTCCCGTAGTTTATCAAAGTGAGTCCGACTATTAGACATATATTTATCAAAATCTTCCCCCGTTAATTGATTCTTAATGTCAGTTTCAATGGATGCCACATTGTTTTTAAGCTGTACAATCTCTATCTGTAGGAACTCGATATTCAATAAAATAATGTCGAAGGCATATTTATTGGATATTTGTATAAATCGAGTACCAATGTCCACATTCTGTAAGAAAAAATCGTGTCTTAAATGAGACCTCATACCTCGTGGGATGCGATGTTGTTGATGATATTCCTTCAATAGAATCAAATGCAGTTCCAGGTTGATCAGTCTCTTAGAGTCCGTCTCAAATTTACGTTTCAAATCCACAATCGATGGGGTGAAGAGGAAGGGCTTAAAAAAGGGCTTTTTGGGGTATCCTGGACTGGAGTGGACACAGAACACTGGCCTAGCTAAAGCTTTCCCTATTAATTCAGCTGCAGCACTCTCTCTGCTCTAACACTGCAGCTTCAGAATTAATATAAGATGGATACTGTTCTTGCTTTTTGATAGGAGGTGGGAGGATCTGGGAGGGAGGGTATGCTGATTGGCTGCAATGTGTCTGCTGACTGTGAGGTACAGGGTCAAAGTTTGCTCAATGATGACATATAGGGGCGGACCGAACATCGCATATGTTCGCCCGCCGCGGCGAACGTGAATATGCGATGTTCGCCGAGAACTATTCGCCGGCGAATAGTTCGGGACATCTCTAGTGGACATTAAGGTCTAAAATGGCATTGTCACTAAGGGGTTAATAGGGAAGTCTTTTTGTATACTATTTCTGTCAATTGTGAAATTACAGTCTTTTTTTTTTTTTTTTACTCGTTTATAAGTAATGTCAGTTAACATTGTTTCATGGAATGTAAGGGGCCTTGGAGAGAGGTAAAAAAGACAGGCAACTATGGATGCAGTGAGGAGACACCTCCCTGCAGTAATCTGTTTTGTTGAAACCCATCTTACAGATATTACAGTTTTCCGTTTGGGAATGGGATGGTCTTCCCAGAGATACCATTCAACATTTAATGGCTCCTCAAGAGGAGTAGTGGTTTTGATTCATCGTGCAATTGATTTTAGTTTAATTGACTCTGAAATTGATAGCCAGGGAAGATTCATCTTCCTTTATGGTAGACTTTCCGGTCAGCCGTATATACTCGCCTTTTTTTATATACCTCCTCCCTTTTCTATACACCCCCTCAATGCTCTTTTGTCATTTATCGAACAGAGACCAGAGTGTCAGATCATTTTGATGGGAGATTTTAATGCAGTTATGTATTCTAATAAGGATAGACTATCAATGGATGTAGATCCAGGGAGATACGCGAGGGCCTCCCCTCTATTTCAGTTCTGTCTAGAGACGGGTCTGGTGGATATATGGGAGCACTATGGAAGGGGGAAACAGGTATTTTCTTGTGTTAGCAAAGGAGGGAGGGCAATGTCTAGAATTGATCTGGCCATGCCGAATAGTAATAATTTAAAGAATATAAAAGCGATCCGATTTGGGGTCAGAACAGTTTCGGACCATTCCCCTCTCTCAATAGATTTAACCCCTGGGGAACAGAAGGTCAGTTTGAGATCCTTCTTTAAGTTGAACCCATACTGGCTTACTATTATTGAGAATCAGGACTCTATTGGACAACTTGTTTCTATATTTTGGGAAATTAACTATCCCTCTGCTAACATCAACTCGGTTTGGGACGCCCTGAAAGCATATATGAGGGGGGTTCTAATGAGTGATGTTACGGCATTGAGGAGGGGTTTTAGGAAAAGGGAGGAGGAATTGGTGAAGAGGGCGACTCAGGCAATGGAACAATTCACTGCACATCACCTAGAGTGCCACAGGGAGGAGATGCAGAAAGCAAGTCTTGCCCTAAAGGAATTTCGTTTTGAAAAAGCTCAGCATAATTTATTTTTTAAGGGGCAAAAATATTTTGTAGAATCTGGCCGACCAGGCAGATTACTTACGAGAATCATCGCTCAGCAGGATAATAAAAAAAAGGATATTACTTCAATCTTTGGAGCTAATGGAGAGTCTGTTAGCAGTCCGGAGGGAATCAGACCCATTTTTCTGGATTATTTCTCCCAAGTATATAGGTCAACCCAGAACATATCTACTAAAGTTATGGATCAATATTTGGACACTGTTTGTCTTCCGATGCTAACAGACTCCCAGAGGTCTTTTTTGGATAGGGACGTGTCACTACAAGAGATTCAAGGGGCACTTAAAATGATATCAGGAAACTCTGCGCCGGGTCTGGATGGTGTCCCCTACGAATTCTATCGAAAATATGGGGCTACTATTTTACCATACCTCGTAGAGGTTTTTGCTCAGGCAGCGCAGGGAGGTGTTCTCCCCAACTCAATGGTGGAGGCACTGATAGTGTTAATTCCAAAAAAAGACAAAGATCGACGGGAATTGGACTCTTATAGACCAATTTCTTTATTAAATACCGATGTTAAATTACTCTCCAAGGTCCTTGCTAATAGACTCTCTAAAGTAATCACGTCTGTTATTCATCCTGATCAAAATGGATTTATGCCTGGGAGGGGTACACATTATAATCTACATCGTCTCTTTGCTAATATCCAGTCCCCGGCGGATGGGTCCCGCTCCATCCTGTCTTTGGACGCCACTAAGGCCTTTGACAGGGTGGAGTGGGGGTTCCTTTGGAGAGTGATGGTAAGAATGGGATTTGGCCCAAGATTTATTATGATGATACAGTTGTTATACAAATCCCCAGTGGCTAGGCTGAGGATCAATGATGTGCTGACAGGGATGTCCTCTTTCCCCACTCCTCTTCAACATTTACATTGAACCCCTGGTGGCCAAGGTCAGACAAGACCCGAGGATGTTGGGGTTTGGAGTCATGGGAACAGAGGACCGAATTTCCCTATATGCCGATGATGTTTTGTTTTTTATACAACAGACAGAAAACACATTACCTCGGGTGATGGAGATTGTTAATGCTTATAGTGAGGTCTCAGGCTTGGAAGTTAATTGGGCGAAAACCTGCCTTTTACCGTTGGACGATTCATCTATCGAAACTAGAGCCCACGGTTTGAATTTCTCTGAGTCATTGAAGTATTTGGGGATTACGGTGACTGCAAAAGTTCAAGACTATATACAGCTTAATTTGATACCAGTATTGGCGAAAATTAGATCAAAAATTAAGGTATGGCAGAAAATTCCGCTTACTAGAGCAGACAGGATTTCTTTAATTAAAATGGTGGTACTTCCCCAAATGCTTTATGTTCTCCGAAATTCCCCCATTTGGATTGAGGACAAATTCTTCAAATTGATAGAAAAAATGATTAATGATTTATTATGGGGGAGAAAACGTGTGAGACTGAAGGTGGATTATTTTTCCATGTTGTATGAGCAGGGAGGCCTAAATCTTCCACATTTTAAGGGATATTTTGTTGCCTCACAGTTATGTTTTTCCAATGACTGGAAAAATAGTCCCCTATGTGTTAAACTAGTAACAAAAGCAGGCTTCTTAGACTATTATACATTATTGGAGTCTAGTTTTTTATCTAAGAATTTACGAGACTATACCTCCTTTTCCAGTCTGTGTATAAGAGCTTGGAGGATGATTAGGAAATGGTGTAAAGTTACTGCATCACTGATCTGCACTCCAATATGGCATAATAAAAGGTTTTATACTCTTTTGAACTTGGAGGCCAGACACTACTGGAGGACAAAAAATATTTACTATCTCAGTCAGGTGGTAAAAAATGGGCAAATTTTGTCTCTTCTGGAACTTACTCAAAAGGAAAATCTAGGCGAGATAGCATGGTACCCATATTTTCAGTTATGTTTTGCACTCTCTTCTATTTCGGATAAGCTTTATTTTAATATAGAAACTCCACTTTTTCTTCATAAATTATTATTAGAAAGAGGAACACACACAAAAGTTAAAATGTCACATTGCTATAAACACTTAGTTAAATCTTATTTTTTTGAACGTCATTCTCCAGGACAAAAAGCCTGGAGTACTACACTTGAAAACTATGCTTTACCGGTGTGGGAAAACATTTTGAAGAATATGATTTATCTTTCACATAATTTTAATCACACTGTAGTACAATTTAATATTATCCATGAGATTTACATAACACCACTGTGGTTACAAAAGAGAGGTTTCAGGACCTCATCAAATTGCCTGCACTGTGATTGCCCTGGTGCCGATCACCTACACATGTTTTGGGATTGTCCTCCAGTGAAGGAGTACTGGCATTCGGTTCAAACAACCTTGATACAAAAACTCCAAATTCAGATTCCTTTTGTGCCTGGAGTATGGATCTTGGGTGATTTTTCTGAGATAGTCTGTCAGTCCTCCAAACTCCGTCTTTTGGTCAAAGTGTCTTTTCTGGCTAGGCTTATTATCTCTAGATTGTGGTTTGCGTCGCTCCCCCCAGAGCATCGAACATGGCTAAATTTAGTCAATAAAGTTAAAAAGTACGAATGGATGCTGTATAAACAAAGAGGGTCTAATGAAAAATTCATTAAGTTATGGAAATGGTGGAATGAATAAAGAGAGAGAAGATTTTCTCCTTTTTTTCTTTTTTTTCTTTTCCGGGCATGCTTGAGGGGGTGGCTGCGGAGGGGGGGGGGGGAATATTGGTAAATTTCTTCTGTTATTATGATATGGTGTTTTGATATTGAGAAAAGTTAAATAAAGAATTACATTAAAAAATAATAAAATAAAAAAAATTACAGTCACTATGTACTAGAATTAAGCTGTTTCCATATCCTCTATCAAATTAATACACATAGTTACCTCCAATTTTATTGATTGGTAAGATTTCCCACTCTACTTTAGTTGCTATGCCATAAAAGTATATGTTGAGAAATTTCTTTAACTCTAGAAACGCAACATAAAACAATAGAAGTAAATTTGATGCTACAAAATTTGAAAATAATAAAACAATTGAATACTAAATTGCATTTTAAAAACCTGCCTGTTATTTTGCACCAAAGAGGAAATGGCTTCAGAATTTGTATACAGCTATAAGCTTTGTATTCAGCCATATGAGTTTCCAGCATTTTCTTTCATAGCTTCATTTTTACAATAATTTAAGATAGCAGATTATACTGTCAGTTTCAAAGAAGAGAATGTTTATATATAGTTGCAAAGAGCCTATAAGTCACATAGTAAAAATGCTCTGCGCTAACTGCTAATCCTTATGGCACACTATTCACCTTTGATAGGCACTGAGGAATGCTTTTTCATCCTAATATACAACATGCTCTATGAAGTATAGCCTTTGGAAAAAGCCTAAATAGATTGATTGAGGACTTACTGTAGACAAAAGATTTATCGGCATGCTTAAGAAAAAACTTGCTAATACTTAAAATAAGACAAAGCTATTAACAAAAGTTTTGACATTCCAAAGATGCAATTATTCAACTAATAACGCTAATGCCATTCCTCCAAAATATATTGAATTCTATAAAATGCAAATATTAATAGTACTTTTTGGAGTTGTAAGACAATAATGTATTCAACATACTAAATCGTCAACAGAAGTACATTTTATATGCATTTGAATATTGAATTTACACTTCAGAGCCCCTTATGAATTACCAAAATATGTTTTGCTGTGTTTATTGTTTAATATTTGTTCTTACACTAGTCAACCACTTGTGTTTTCGTGATTTATGCAAGTCTTGTTTTAAAGGGAACCCGACATCAACTTTACTCTGCCCTCAGTGATTTCCGCCGTGTGTCATCCATGGTTGTCAAGATTTTTTTTTATATATTTAATATTTATTGTCATATACAGTAAAAAAACTTATATCAGAAGGATTATGCACCTCACAGAGATTCACTTTTACAGACCTCATGGTCATTATACATCTAGACCTTTATGATCTAATGCTCTTTTCCCTTTCAACCCTTTATAAGGTGTTTATGTCACCCCCTTACTGAGTCCCCTACCAAGAAACTGTATGATAAAAATAATATTCCTATTTCTGACAGAAATGTACAAAAATTAAGTGCTTAGATTCATTTTTCTAAGGCATTAATCCCAGCTCCTACTGCACTGGATGAGACGTGGCAACTCAGGTGTTTTGTGGCCTGTATTGTGGATGACGATGGATAAAAGGAGTCAGATGAGTATTTTTTTTTTTTTTTATATACAGTATATATACATGTCAGCATTACTGAGGGCACTATGAGAAGGGTAGCACTAAAGGGAACATTATATTACAGACAGCACTACAGGAGGAAATGTAATATGGGGGCACTTCAGTGGGGGAACTACAGCACTACAGGGGGCATTATGATACAGGCAGCACTATATGGGGCATTATAATACAGGGGCACTATGGGGGGCACTACAGGAGGCATCATAATGCAGACAGCACTATAGGTGGCATTATGATACAGGGAGCACTACAGCACTACAGGGGGGTACAGAGGTCAGTATGATACAGGGGGCAATATAATATAGGAGAAACTACAGGGGGGCACTATTACACTATTCCTGGGCTCTTTTGCATTCACTGCTCTTTTGAGGTCTATCCACAGATTTTCAATGAGGTTCAGATCAGGGGACTGTGAGGGCCATGGAAAAACTTTGTCAAAAGCTGTGGCAAGCTGCTTACACAGTGTTTCCTGGTAATAGCTTAATAGTATGATGGAGGCAACAGCAGCTTTATGGAACATGATGGTAGGCAGGAAGGCAGGCAGACAGCAAGGCCAAATCTATTCATTGACCTGAGCCGGAAGAGTTTGAAAATCCTCCTGAATCATTTTGACAAAAGTATTGTTTTGGACACAAGACAACTTGGTGTGTTTGGGTGTCACCACATCCCTGCAGTGCTGAAATCCCTCTCCAAGATGACACTAGAGGCTGTTCCATAAAGTATACAGAGAGTATACTGTGCCAGTTTGGACCACTGATCTAATCTGCCTGCCCTGAAGTCCATGGTATAGGTAAGCCTATACCTAGATGTTGAGTCGGGAGGTCTTGGCTTGCTGATTTGCCTCAGCCTGGAGCAGCACTTAAAAAAACTGCTCCATCAGACTGAACTGACTGCTGCTGTCGCTTCTGCTGCCTGTGGCGGCGGGAAGTGAGTCAATTTGCGGTGGGCTGAGAGGGGTCTTCCTTCCAGAAATGCTGGCGGCAGGCCTCTTCTCACTTAAAGCTACGGCAAGCTGCATACACAGTGTTTCCTGCTAATGGCGTTATTTAGCCTCCCTTTCTCCATTTTGCTTTGATAGCCATTGTAAACCAGTAATCATCAAACTGCTTGATGTCAATGCTATGCCTGTCAGTGCGTAAGCAAGGGAGCATATAGGTTGCCACTCTGGCCAGTGTTCCCAAGGAGCCAGTTCTTTCTGGTTATGCTACCCCACTAAGACTTTTGGGTGTCTTTGATGATGACAATGGCACCAGCCATCTCCTGTCCCTGCACCTCCAACACCATTTCCTCCAATGGCGGCTCCTCATCCAACTCCTCAATGGGAATTTCTCCTTGTGGGTCCCCAACACCTATAGAGCAGATAGCAAAATGCGTTAGCTGTGCATGAGCATCATGTGTCTGTTCTAAGATAACATTGTAAAAGAAACTAGTGGGCCAAGAAGGACATGTACCGTCCCTGCTTTTAACAGCTGCTTCAGGTGTCCACCATGGCGTGCACCTGGTTACACAGGGAAAATCACAAAGAGCGGCCAACGTTTTCTGCCACTTGAGAGATGGATTTTTGTGGGAAATAATGCCAGCTAGGGAGGTTGAGCGCATGCCAACAGATCCCTAAAGGCAGCAAACTCAGCGAAATGGTACAGCATGGACTGCACTGCCAGAAACTTGGCCAGGTGGGAAGTCGTTTCCCGGACACGCATACCATTATTGATGACTGACAGCAAATCAACGGAGGGGAGTCTGAGTGGGAGAAGTGGAAAGTGGTAATGATGATGTGATTGACACAGTACTGCCCATGGTTGCGGCCTGGCTACCACAAGAGAGAACGGGAGAAGGAGGAAATCTTTTCTTGTGGTAGCT
The DNA here is from genome assembly GCA_033119425.1 of Bufotes viridis. NCBI lineage: Eukaryota > Metazoa > Chordata > Amphibia > Anura > Bufonidae > Bufotes > Bufotes viridis. The sequence continues at coordinate 260,448,694 of CM065593.1, forward strand.
GGCGAAAACCTCTGTTTGCCCATGGGATGTGGTGATGCCACTTCATTTGGATCAGTAGAGCTGTGGTGCCTACATTTGTTTTTGACTGCCCAAAACCTATTTTACTGTTGCATAGTTTAGGCTACTTTCACACTAGCTTTTTAGTTTCCCGGTATTGAGATCTGTCATAGGGTCCCAATACCAGAAAAAAATGCTTCAGTTTTGTACCCATTCATTGTTAATAGGGACAAAACTAAACTGAATGCTCCAAAATCCATTCCGTTTCATTTAGTTGCATTCCCATACCGGAGTGCAAACCACAACCTGTTGTAGTTTGCTTTCCGTCCTGGGAAGCAGAGCAAGACAGATCTAGCATGACCCCCAATGGAAGTCAATGGGGATGGATCTGTTTTCTCTGCCACAATAGAAAACTGATCCGTCCTCCATTGATTTTCAGTGGAGTTCGTGACGGATCTGTCGTGGCAACGTTAAAGATAATACAACCGGATCCAGATACTGCTACTGGCAGTGCTCGGTTCACAGCCTGGGAGAAAAAAAACTCCCAGGATATGAGCTGTGTGCTGCGATTGGCCAGCGCTACAGCCTGGGATATGTCTAGTATAACCAAGTGACACTAGGCTCCGCCTAGTATGACCAAGTCACAGAAGATACCGGAGCCTATACCGGGCGAAGGGAGAGGCGCCCAGGGATAATAGCAAATGAAGGGAGATCCCTGGGTGCCGCTCTACATGTAAGCATACTTAGTTCACATTTTTTGCCCCGATGAAAGGTTCTCTTTAATACTCTTCACATATTTATAGGAGATTGCCGCAATCACTTTCTCCCTCACTGTCTCTCTTTTTGTGTGTGGTGTAATCACTAATAGTGAATTTCTAAATCACCACTCTTCACATATATGTTAGAGACTTCCCCAATGGGATGTGCTGACTGACTCCCTGCAGTTTGTACTGGAGGTGTGGCTGGCTCCATTCAGTCTTGCACCCCTGACTAGAGATGGCCCGAACTATTCGCCGGCGAACAGTTCCCGGCGAACATAGCTTGTTCGCGTTCGCCTCAGCAGGCGAACATATGCGATGTTCGGTCCGCCCCCTATACATCATCATTGAGCAAACTTTGACCCTGTACCTCACAGTCAGCAGACACATTCCAGCCAATCAGCAGCATATCCTCCCTCCCAGACCCTCCCACCTCCTGCACAGCATCCATTTTAGATTCATTCTGAAGCTGCAGTCTTAGTGAGTGGAGGGAGAGTGTAGTTGCTGCTGATTTAATAGGGAAATTGATAGCTAGGCTGGTGTATTCAGTGTCCACTCCAGTCCTGAAAGACTCATCAGATCTCTGCTGTAAGGACAGCGTCCTGATAGTTCCCCAAAAAGCCCTTTTTAGGGCTGCTACATTAGTCTGCTTTTTTTTTTTCTCTCCATATATATATTGCAGTTGCCTGGCCTGCCCGTGTGTGAGGAGCTGCAGGCCCACAGACTGTAGTGTGCCCACTGCCAGTGCCCACCACTCACACCGTGTGGCACAGGACTTTGCATCAAACAAAGGCATTTAATTTTTACCCTTTAATCTAAGGTTAGTTGCCTGCCAGTGTGTGTCAGGCTAACTTCCACTGACTGTAGTGTGCCCACTGCCAGTGCCCACCACTCATACAGTGTGGCACAGGCATTTAATTTTTACACTTTAGTTTAATTTCAGTTGCTTGCCTGCTGCCAGTGTGTGTCAGGCCGACTTCCACAGACTGTAGTGTGCCCACTGCCAGTGCCCACCACCATTCATACCCGGTGGCACAGTAGCTTGCCGATAAATAAGGCATTTCATTTTTACACTTTAGTCTGGATAGGGTACGTAACAGGGATTAAACTGATAGGAATAGTACTAGTTAAGACACCACTCATATAGGGTGTCACAGCACATTGCTCTGTGCATGCGCAGTGCCCCAATTTGGGAGTAAGAGGACCGACCAAACAGCCTTTTCCATCTCCCGGTTCCTAAAATCAATTCAGTTTGGTGTATGAGAGTTTGGTCTGTCACTGTAAAGGCAGTCGAAGGTACCCGGCCTATATTTTTTTTGACAAAAGGCAATCCCTGATATGGGACGTAACAGGGATTAAACTGATAGAAATAGTACTAGTTAAGACACCACTCATATCGGGTGTGACAGTAAATTGCACGGCGCAGACGCAGTGACCGTGGATTAAAACAAAAGGGAGGGCACCAGCGTTTTTTTAACCATCTCCCCGTTCGAAAAATCAATTCAATAAATGGCCCCCAGATTGGGAACATAACAGGGATTAAACTGATGAGAATAGTACTACAGAAAATACCACTCATATCGGGTGTGACAGTAAATTGCACGGCGCAGACGCAGTGACCGTGGATTAAAACAAAGGGGAGGGAGCCAGCGTTTTTTTAACCATCTCCCCGTTCGAAAAATCAATTCAATTGACCTTTCGGGGACCCTTGGTGTTGTACGTGGCTGGGTGGAGGAAGAAACCTTCAATGACATCTCAGGGACATGGCTAGCTTGGTATCCAACCTTGTGCAAATGGGGAGTTTGCGGTTGTGCAAATGGACTGTTTGCGGTTGTTTGCGGTGCATTAAAAGGGGAGTTTGGTCTGTCAATGTCTGTAAAGTGGGCGTAACCCTTACACTACCTGATCGATACAACATCATAACTGATCGTATACACACACTGGATGTTTTAAAGCATGTTATTCCAAACAATTTAGTGAATGTTAGTTGATTTATGCCCTTTATGGATTAAAACCCGACTCTGCGTCCACTACGTAATTTTCCATGGGAGTTTTGCCATGGATCCCCCTCCGGCATGCCACAGTCCAGGTGTTAGTCCCCTTGAAACAACTTTTCCATCACTATTGTGGCTAGAAAGAGTCCCTTTGGTTTTTAAAATTCGCCTGTCTATTGAAGTCTATGGCGGTTCGCCCGGTTCGCCCGTTCGCGAACATTTGCGGAAGTTCGCGTTCGCTGTTCGCGAACTGAAAATTTTATGTTTGCGACATCACTACCCCTGACTAGTCTGTCTGCACTATAGGCTGATTTTAATTGGAGTAAGTATAAAGCTATAGCCTGCTCTCATTTGTACATATTAATAGCCATTTTGGCACCAGGAAGGGCATAGAGTGGGCTCAGCATGCATGCTGGTACCTACATCCCTGGATTCAATGGAGGCTGTTATGTCATCAGAAATGGTAAAAAGCAGAGAGGACCCAGCATGCAGGGTGAACCTGCACTGGATTTTATGTGGCCATCATGTCGCATAACAGGTAGGATTTAGTGTTAGGAACCCGTCTAATCGAGATCGCCTTGACGTTTGGCAGACGGGCTTAAATAATTTTGTACAAAATAATTTACCAAGAATCTCATTTGCAAAACCAGTGTACCATTAGCACCAGAATGTTTTCTATGGCACTGTTGTACATTATTTGTGTTTGTAGAGTGCTGCTGCATAACCCCCCTTTTTCCTGTATGTTTCAAGCCATGGCAGTGTGCACCTGTGTATAGGGATGTGCCGACTGACCACCCTTTTCTTTGCAGTTTGTACTAGAGGTGTGGCTACCTGTCTGCCCTATAGGCTGATTTTAATTAGAGTAAGTATAAAGCTGTAGCCTGCTCTCATTTGTATCTATTAATAGCCATTTTGGCACGAGGAAGAGCATAGAGTGGGCTCAGCATGCATGCTGGTACTTGCATCCCTGGATTCAATGGAGGCTGTTATGGCACCAAAAATAGTAAAAAGCAGAGTTGACCCAGCATGCATGTGGAACCTGCACACCCTTAATTTTATGTGGTCGTCATGTCGCATAACAGGTAGGATTTAGTGTTAGGAACCCGTCTAATCGAGATTGCCTTGATGTTTGGCAGACGGGCTCAAATTTTGTACAAAATAATTTGCCAAGAATCTCATTTGCAAAACCAGTGTAGCATTAGCACCAGGATGTTTTCTATGGCATTGTTGTACATTATTTGTGTTTGCAGATTGCTGATGCATAATGCCCCTTTTTTTCCCCTGTATGTTTCAAGCCATGGCAGTGTGCACCTGTGTATAGGGATGTGCTGACTGACCACCTTTTTCTTTGTTTACTCAATGGGATATCACAAACAGGATACAGCACAATCAATTGTCCCTATGTATCAGGCATTAATCATTCACACACACCGCATCCAGATGATAGTTCTCTGGAGCTTATCTCCTGAGGAGCAGTCACAGAGATGCTGGGTCACTAATCACACTCTAACCTTTAAATATGTATGATGCCCTGTACTGTCTCCTGTCTAAAACATACAAGCTGACACTACCCCGCCCAACATGTTTCGCCGCCATGCAGCTTTGTCAGGAGAGTTGGGGTAATAGCGTTGGCGCGCTGTGAAATGCCTTGCTATATAATATATCACTTCCCTCCCATATCATCATATCCACAAATAGGAATCTCTCCTGGGGATTGACAGATTGCAAACCACACGTTGCACACTTGTATTGCTGTATTTTGCACACACAAAAAAAAAAATAAACTTGAACTGTGTGGAGTGCCCTGACACAGATTTTGGGCTAGTACAGTATTTTATGTGTTTGTACTCAGATTTTAAAAACTACCCTAAATATTGTAAAACAAAAACTGCACAGTTGTATTGCTATGTTTCATAAACAGATTTTGGACTGGTATTTCACATGTTTTCACACAGAGATTTGAAATGCTACCCTCTGTATTGTAAAACACACATCGTACACATGCTATTTTCCCCAAATCAATAAATTAATAAATAAATAATAGAACTATCTGGAGTGCCCTGACATAGATTTTGGTTTAGTACTTCAGATGTTTTCACTGAGATTTCAAATATTATCTACCTCTGGATTTTAAAATGTGTGTTGTGCAACACTCCCACGCCCAGCCTCAGCTATTCACATCTCACTCCCTCGCTGAAAGCTTTCCATGCCTTTCCCTGTTCTACACAATCATTATTCTTTATAGCCTTTCCCTTCACTTTTCCTGACAATAGAATATAAGCTTGATTGTGACTGTACACTGTCCCTTAGATTGTTTTCTGTCAGACACTGCATAGACCCATCCACCCTCATCACACAGTGATGTTCTGCTCATTCTGCTAGGGCACCTCCTTGTATGCTGCAGCACTCATTGGCTCATGCAATCAGTGCCAGCCCTCCGCTCCAATTCCTCTTAGTGTTATGCAAACATCCTTCTTTTTCCTCCCTGTTAACATGTTCAGAAAAATAGCACTGCATGTTGTTTTATTGGATTCATCTGAAGAAAACCTGGAAAGCTTTGAGTTGATCTGGTGTTCTGAATTTTTGGAAGTTTGTATGGAACCTAGTTTGTTAAGAACTGATTTAGTCACTTATACTCCCTACTGTACTTTCCACTTATTTCAACCCAAACCATTACATGATCATATAAACCTTTCATATCATATTGCACATTTTATATTTGTGGTCGGATCGGCTATCCGAAAGATGTACCTAACCTATCTACAACAAGCAGTAGAATTATGCTATAACTGCTGCGGTGAATCTGATGGAAGGGCCTAAATGAACTCCAACCATTCGCCAAGGGCCCTGCCCGGAAACCAACTGTTATTGGAAGCAAAATACTTCACCTATACTTATTCCCCAGGCCACAGCTTTTATTATTATTTTTTAAGGACCCAAAAAGTTAGAAGATGGTGTATGCCGTCTAACTCTAGTAGTATATTAAGTGAAATGTGTAAACTCACCAGGCCTGGGGAACCATAAACACGAATACATGGCTGTTCCAATTAACGAGCTAATGTTGCCTGTAATGAGGACAGAAAACTTACCCACCATACTAGCAGTTGTGACAGGAAATAAGCTTAAGGTCATGATAAACTATGTATGCTGCGCCTGTAGTGGTGATAGGACTTGTCGTGTCCATAGACGTGAGAAACTACGTATATTGTGCCTTATTATTGTACCTCCTACTGGAAGATGGACCGGTACCCAGGAACTAGGCGCGAAACCAACACAGCTTGAGTTTGTAGATGAAGTAAGCACACAATGCCTGCCACTATGACAGGAAAAGCTTAAGGTCATGATAGACTACGTATGCTGCGCCTGTAGTCGTGCTAGGACTTATCGTGTCAGTAAACGTGACAGGCTTCGTAAATCGCCTGTAGTGGTGTGACAGGACTTTTTAGTCTGTAGACGTGACAGACTTCGTAAATCACCTGTAGTGGTGAGACAGGATTTATTAGTCTGTCGACGTGACAGACTTCGTAATTGCTCCTGTAGTTGTGACAGGACTCCCTGTGGACGAAACTGACACCATAGTATAGTGTTTATTTTTTTTTTTTAACCAACCCCTGGAGAGGAGGAATTTGAGAAACGTGAAAAATGAGACCACAGGGTCAGCTTGGGAGAATGGGTCTATAATGCAAGGACGGGCAAGAGAAAAGTAACAGCGGGGAGCGAGGGGAAGCAAGAACCTAGAGAGGGTAAGTGGGAGAAAATACGAACCTGGGAGAAGGTGATGTCCGAAAAGGAAGGCTTGGGATGACTGCTTGAAAAGAAAACAATGAAGACCCAATGACCTAGAACAATAATGTGAGTAAGGCTCTAATGGCAAAAGCCACGCATGCGAGCCTCCACAAGAAAAATTGTATTGCGAGCCACAGCTGACCGAGCCATGCGAGCGGGCCTGAAGGCAGAAAAAGACATGGAACCTACTGTGGCGGGACCACGCAACCGACCTCGAATGGCGGAGTTATGTGTGTAAAATTTAAACTGAGAAGCCATGCATGAGAGACTAATGGTGGGGCCAAGCGTGAGAGACTAATGGCGGGGCCAAGCGTGAGAGACTAATGGCGGGGCCAAGCGTGAGAGACTAATGGCGGGGCCAAGCGTGAGAGACTAATGGCGGGGCCAAGCGTGAGAGACTAATGACGGCGCCAAGCTTGAGAGAGAATAATGGCGGAGCCAAGCGTGAGAGAGACTAATGGCGGAGCCATGCATGAGAGAGACTACTGGCAGAGCCATGAATGTAAGACTAATGGCGGATTTTTTTTTAAAATATAAACCACTTATGCAGCACCAGTATAACTTGGGGGCTCGCATAACCCTGACCCCCTCCGACAGTGAACCTAGGACACTAACCAGCCTACAACATATTGTACCCTTACGAATAACGTGAAGAACGGTCATAGACCCTGCAGAGCCATGAGGCTGAAACGGTCATCGGCCCCCGAAGCCAAGACTGAACTGGATGACATTACAGTGACGAAAAGTAATTAAAACGTGAGCCAGACCTGATGGGATATGCATAGACATTAGTGAACCGAACCACGTACATAAATAAAACATTAAACCAATCGTGAAATTGAACAGATGGGAGAAAAATGAGAGCCAGAGGCATTACAGTTCTCTAAGAGAAGAACCTTATCATGACAAACGAATGCACAACTTGTGAAACATAGTAGGAACTTACTCCTATTGGCCCACTGACAGCTGAGGGACTGTATGGTGAACTGGGGCAGGAGACCAATCTGAGTGAATGCGAACCAGAAGTAAAGGAGACCAGTCTGAGTGATTGCGAACCAGGACTAAAGAACGGCACAATTTTTTTTTTTTTCTTTCCACCGAAGTGAAACAGAAAAAGTAGGCCTATGGAATGTGAAACTAGCGAGGAAAGAAACGTAAACCTGAAAGAAAGCAGCTATGTTTATCTGGAGCACGGTATCAGAGCAGTGTGCTGACTGCCCTAGTGAAAATTCTGAATAAACCATGATGCAGCAATGAAAAGGAAAATGCAGCTTTAAGTGGAAGCAGATTATAACATCTGATGTAAGAACAGGTGGGTGAATGCAGCTCTGGATGTGAGTGGTGCCTAAAAACATGGTATGGGCCCAGCTCTGAGCATGAAGAGCAAGGTATAACGCAGCCGTATGAATGCAATCTGAAAGTGAGCAGAGTATTATTGTGATGCAACAGCAAATGCATGAACGCAACTCTAGTAGTGAATAGTGATGAGCGGCAGGGGCAATATTCGAATTCGCGATATTTCACGAATATTTGGGCGAATATTCTCCATATATTCGAAAATTCGCAAATTCGTAATCTCCAGTCATTATTTTCTTGATTGTGAAAATTCGCATAAAAATTTGCATATATTTGCATAAAAATTCACATAAACTGGTATTTAAAAGGTATCTTTTAAAAGGCAGTTTATGCGGATTTTTATGCAAATTTATGCGAATTTTTATGCAATTTTGTTGCGCGAATTTTCGCAAGCAAGAAAATAATGACATTATTTTCTTGCTTGCGAAAATTTGCATAAAAAAATTCGCATAAAAACGAATATTCGCAATTGGAAATATATTTTGCGATATTCTAAATATTCGCGAATTCTCGAAGTGCCGATATTCGCGATTAAAATTCTCAATTCGAAAATTCGTGATCAACACTAGTAGTGAAGGGAGTATAGGACAAAATGAAAATGCAGACACATGGACGTACCTTTTGAAGGTAACAAACCTAAACGTGATCATTCTACCATTAGGGCCCAACCTCCTTCGCCTCAGAGCGATACAAGTCATGGACCGTGTAACCAAGTCCAATCCTACCGTGAATGCCAGCACCCGCCTGGCACCTTCTGCCACTGCCCAGGTGCGAACGAACCTCCACATAATGCTGCAGTTTTTTTTGTTTTTTTTTTAAATGATGGTCACCACAACACCAGCTCGTGTTCCACTAAGAAAAACGTAAACATGGTTGGACATACACCCTGATGCAACACCAAATAATCGACATGATAGTGCACCTATAAACCTAGCACAGAACCGCTGACACATCAGTGCCTATAACATAGTTTTTAGATTAAACACACGTACATACAAGAGCATTAGAACTCAAATACAGGAGCCTTGACCAAACTGCTTGTGTCCCCATATACAGACCACTGATACACATTTACCAACACCTTGCATGTCTGGTGCTAACTGCGGATCTGCGCCCCACATGTAAAACAGGTAAAAGAAAAACATGCACCCTTTTTTTTTTATATATATTAACGACCATTGATACATGACCCTTCCAGAGAGATAACTAAATAATACATCACTTAAACACAACGTGCGTAGCTTGGAGACACGCGTGCCGTATGAAACAGATATCAGAAAACATGCGACCATACCTACTCTAGGCGCATGCTACACCAATAACTATATGCAATAGCCCCCAACAAGTCCCTAAACAGCCGGACAAAAATACTAACAACAGTGACTTGACCATTAGCGCCCAACTCCCAGAGTATTGTGAATCGCATACCACACTGTGGGTCCCGTGCCAACAAGTGCAATTCTACAGTGAATGCCAGCATTCGCTTGGAACTTTCTGCCAATGCCCAGGCGTGAATGAGCCTCCACATGATGCTGCTGCATTTCTTTTTTTTTTTTTTGACCATTGATACAACAAAACCCAGCGTGCATAGCTTGAGCCAACTGCAAACACACATCCCACATGTAAACCAGGTATCAGAAACATACAACCATACCTACTCTAAGCACATGCTACCCTAATAACTGTATACAATGCCCCCCACAGGCCTCTGAATAGTGAGACAAACAATACTAACAACCATCGCTCGACCATTAGCGCCCAAACTCTGCTTCATCCAAGAGCGCTACATGTCGCGGACCTCAGCGTGGGTCCCGTGCAAACCACTCCGATCCTACTATGAATACCAGCTCCCTCCTGAGACATTCTGCCGTCGCCCAGCCGTAAGGAGTCTCTATACCATGCTGCTGTATCCTAGAGCTGACCCAGAGGTAGTGAAATCAGCTGAATCGGCGTCAGCCTGGGCCCCCAGGTGCCTATAAATAGCCTAGCAATCAGCCAGCAGATGCCCACAGGTGCATATAAATTGCCTTGTAATCAGCCTCCCCTCCCACAAATACAGCAATATATTTGCTTAATACATATCTTATATAGATTATTACTAAGTACTAGGTTCTAAATATTTTCTAGAAAGAGTGGCATGTCATTTGTTAAAACAAAAAATATACCTTACTCTTTTTTTCCCACACATCCCTATAGGAATATTCCAACTTGGCGTTATCTATCATTCTCCTTATCTATAATCATTTTAAAATGACGCCTTTAAAAGTCAAATAACAGTCTGTGCTTAGCTGCGGTGGAATACATATTAGGATATTAATACATTTAAATTTATTAATAGTATATAAGGCCGAAAAAAGACATATGTCCATCAAGTTCGGCCTGTTATCCTGCAAGTTGATCCAGAGTAAGGTAAAAAAAAAAAAAAAAAACTGAGGTAGAAGCCAATTTTCCCCACTTAAGTGGGAAAAAAAATTCCTTGCTTACTCCAATCAGGCAATCAGAATAACTCCCTGGATCAAGGACCCATCTCTAGTAGCTATATTTTGTAATATTATTCCACTCCAGAAATACATCCAGGCCCCTCTTGAACTCTTTTAGTGAACTCACCATCACCACCAGAGAGTTCCATAGTCTCACTGCTCTTTCCGTAAAGAATCCTCTTCTATATTCGTGTACAAACCTTCTTTCCTTCAGACGCAGAGAATGTCCCCTCGTCACATTCCTAGGGATAAGTAGATGATGGGAGAGATCTCTATACTGACCCCTAATATATTTATACATAGATATTAGATCTCTCCTCAGTCATCTTTTTTTTTAAAGTGAATAACTCTAATTTTGATAATCTTTCCGGATACTGTAGTCCATCCATTCGTTATTACTTTAGTTGCCCTCCTCTCAGCCCTCTTCAGCTCCACTATGTCTGCACACAGGGGCCCAGAACTGTACACAGTACTCCATGTGTGGTCTGACTAGTGATTTGTAAAGTGGTAGGATTATGTTCTCATCACTGGCATCTATGCCCCTTTTGATGCAACCCATTATCTTATTGGCCTTGGCAGCTGCTGCCTGACACTGGTTTCTACAGCTTAGTTTGCTATTCACTAAAATTCTTAGGTCCATTTCCATGTCAGTGTTACCCAGTGTTTTACCATTTAGTATGTACGGGTGACTTGCATTATTCCTTCCCATGTGAATAACCTTACATTTGTCAGTGTTAAACCTCATCTGCTACTTCTCTGCCCAAACTTCCAATCTATCAAGATCCATCTGTAGCAGTATAGTGCTACACAGTTTAGTGTCATCTGCAAAAATTGATATTTTACTGTGCAAGCCTTCTACAAGATCATTAATAAATATATTGAAGAGGCTAGGGCCCAGTACTGACCCCTGAGGTACTAGTGACAGTGACCCAATCTGAGTATGTACCATTAATAACCACCCTCTGTTTTATATTACTGAGTAAGTTACTTAACACATGCAGACATTTTCTCCCAGTCCGAGCATTCTCATTTTATATACTAACCTTTTATGAGATACAGTGTGAAATGCTTTGGAGAAGTCCAGATATACAACATCCATTGATTCGCCGCTGTCAAGTGTAGAACTTACCTCCTCAGAAACTGATTCAATTAGTTTGACATGACTGATCCCTCATGAAGCCATGATGATATGGTGTTGTTTGCTTATTTTCATTAAGGTGCTCTAATAGCAACTCTTAGAAAACCTTCAAACAGTTTACCCATGATGGATGTTAAACTTACCGGCCTATAGTTTCTGGGCTCTTTTTTGGACCCTTTTTGAATATTGGCACCACATTTGCTAATCACCAATCCTGTGGAACACTCCCTGTCAGTATAGGGTCCTTAAATATCAGATACATAATTGAAAAAAGGAAGTTAAAACAAGGAACTACCAAATTAAAAACAAAAGAAGGAAGGTATATGGAAGAAGATAAAGAACTAGCTGACTGCCTCAATGAATACTTCTGTTCAGTTTTTACAAAGGAGAAGGACCTCAGTTAGGGAGGAAGACTAATGAATCTGTTGATGCATTTGTCTTTACAGAGGAAGAGGTTCCAAGTCGGCTGTCTAAAATTAATACAAATACGTCACAGGGGCCTGATGGGATACACCCAACGCTATTAAAAGAGCTTAGCGGCGTACTAGCAAAACCATTTAATAATCATTTACTAGTGATTATTTAACCAATCACTGGTAACAGGAGTCGTCTCTGAAGATTGAAAATTAGCAAATGTTGTGCCCATTCACAAGAAAGGTAGTACGGAGGAATCGGGCAACTATAAGCCAGTAAGCCTGACATCAATAGTGGGGAAATTAATGGAAACCAAACTTAAGGAGAGGATTGTTGAACATCTAATATCCCATGGATTGATTGATGAAAAACAGCATGGGTTAACTTCAGGGAGATCATGTCAAACTAATCTTATTGACTTTTTTGATTGGGTGACTAAAATAATAGATAGCTGATGTGCAGTAGAAATCGCTTATCTGGACTTTAGTACGGCTTTTTATACTGTCCCACATAGAAGGCTTATCAATAAACTGTAGTCTTTGAGCTTGGACTCCCATATTGTTGAATGAGTTAGGCAGTGGCTGAGGGACAGACAACAGAGGGTTGTAGTCAATGGAGTATATTCAGACCATGTTTTTGTTACCAGTAGTGTACTTCAGGGATCTGTTCTGGGACCCATATTGTTTAATATCTTTATTAGCGAAATTGCAGAAGGCCTCAATGGTAAGATGTGTCTTTTTGTTGATGACACAGGGTTGATGTTCCTGGAGGGATACACCAAATGGAAAAGGATTAGGAAAACTAGTAGAATAGTCAAAAATCTGGCAACTAAAACTTAATGTTTAGTGCAAGATAATGCACCTGGGGCATAAAAACCCAAGAGCAGAATATAAAATCGGTGATACAGTACTAGCCTCAGTATCTGAGGAAAGGGATTTAGGGGTCATTATATCAGACGACCTAAAGGTGGGCAGACAATGTCATAGAGCAGCAGGTAATGCCAGCAGAATGCTTGGGTGTATAGGGAGAGGCATTAACAGTAGAAAGAGGGAGGTCCTCATGCAGCTCTACAGAGCACTAGTGAAACCTCATTTGGAGTATTGTGTGCAGTACTGGAGACCATATCTCCAGAAGGATATTGAAACTTTGAAGAAAGTTCAGAGAAGAGCTACTAAACTAGTACATGGATTGCAGGATAAAACTTACCCGAAAAGTTTAAAGGACCTTAACATGTATAGCTTGGGAGAAAGAAGAGACAGAAGGGATATGATTCAAATACATAAAGGGAATCAACACGGTAAAAGAGGAGAGAATATTTAAAAGAAGAGAAATTGCTACAAGAGGACATAGTTTTAAATTAGAGGGGCAATGGTTTAAAAGCAATATCAGGAAGTATTACTTTAATGAGAGAGTAGTGGATGCATGGAGTAGCCTTCCTGCAGAAATGGTAGCTGCAAATACAGTGAAGGAGTTTAAGCATGCATGGGATAGGCGTAAGGCCTTCCTTCATATAAGATAGGGCCAGGGGCTATTCATAGTATTCAGTATATTGGGCAGACTAGACCGGCCAAATAGTTCTTATCTACCGGCAAATTCTATGTTTCTAAATAAGGGTCTGGCTATTACATTACTTAATTATCTTAGGGTACAGGGGTGTATGCCATCTGGTCCTGGCGATTTGTCTATTTTAATCATTTTAAGACGCCGCTGTACTTCTTCCTGGGTGAGACAGGGCACTAATAATGGGAAATTTACTTTTACATTCTGCATTTAATCTGACAGTTTATTTTCTTCAGAGAATACAGTGGAGAAAAAAATATTTAATAGCTTACACATAATATACAGAAAAAAATATTTAATAGCTTTGCTTTCTCCTCATCGCTCTCTGCAACTCTCCCCTCATCACTTTGTAATGGGCAGACACCTTCAGATTTATAATTTTTGCCATTTACAGTATATAATTAAAGAACATTTTATGGTTAGTTTTACTTTCTTTGGCAATTAATCTCTCGGTCTCTAGTTTTGCCGCTTTTATTTGTTTGTTACATATTCTATTTTTTCCTTATAGTTTTTCAGTGCTTCCTCACTTCCGTCCTGTTTTAGTGATTTTTAAATGTTTTTTTTTTTGTCATTTATTGCTTTCTTTACAGTTCTATTTATCCACATTGGTTTCTTCTTGTTATTTAACCTTTTATTCCCATAAGGTATGTACCTCTCACAATTTGATTTTACGATACTTTTATAAATATCCCATTTTGTGGCTGTATTTTTATTTTTGAGGACTTTGTCCCAGTTAGTTAGGCCTATCGTCTCTCTTAGTTGGCTAAATTTAGCTTTTTTGAAGTTTGGTATTTTTGTTCCTCCCTGAAGAAACACTCTTTTGAATGATAATTAGAAGGTTATTACTTTATGGTCACTATTTCCCAGGTGTCCCCCAACCTACACATCTGTTGTTCTGTCAGGTCCATTGGTTAATACTAAGTCCAGTATGGCTGTCCCTCTAGTTGGGTCCTGAACCAGTTGGGAAAGGTAATTGTCTTTGGTTATTACCAAGAACTTGTTTCCTTTATGAGATGTACACGTTTCAGTTTCCCAGTCTATATCTGGGTAGTGGAAGTCCCCCATAATAATGACCTCATTATGATTTGCCGCCTCTTCTAACTCATTTAGTAGTAGATTTTCTGTGGACTCTGGTATATTAGGTGGTTTATAATAGACTCCTATTAGTAATTTATTATTGTTTTTGCCTCCATGTATTTCTACCCACAGTGACACCACATGTTCCTGTCCCTCACTTATATCTTCTCTGACTGTGGGCTTTAGACAGGACTTTACATAAAAGCAGACCTCTTTAGCCAAGAAATTTGATTTGTTACAAATTAATTTGTCACGAATCGCTTTAAATCCGGTATATCCAGGCGACACTGCCATAGGGTACGACCATACGGAGCAGTCATGCTGTGATAAAGAACCGTGTGGCCAATTAGCTTGCAGCTGCCTTTCATTTAATAATGAAGACTGCACTATACAGTCCTTCTTAATTGTTAATGGCCACACAGCATCATTAAACATGGGCTTTTGCTGGTATGGGGTTTGGCTGGATAGCTGGGGGAAATATTCATATACAGTTCTTGTCTGCAATCGCCTGCAGCAGGTTAGGGCTGGTCCACAGGGGTACAGGTGAATCCCCCGGTGGGCCCTAGTCAGCCACCCCCTGCACAAGTTGCACATAACACAGTAGACTTCCTGCACTACATACATATATTCAATGTTCAGCACCTCAACCAGCCTATGTTCAGGGGTGCACCACCAATAAGGCCAGGTTTGGCGATCACCTCAGGCAGCAGCAAGTAGGGGCATTAGGGGGCAGCAGAAGGGCCATGGGCAATGAGCACTTTCATTGTGGCAAAGGGGTTAGGTTAAGAAATTGGCATTGTGGAGGGGGGTGCCATTGCAGTTTTCGTCTCAGGCAGCAGAAAGGCTAAGTGCACCCCTACCTATGTTCATATAAAAAACTTGGTGGATGAGGAAAGAAACTCCCCAGTTTATTAATATAGACGATCAGAGCAGAGATGACTTCTATAGCGGAAAGCTAGGCAGTGTCCTCTTTCCCCAGGACATATCTTCTCAAAGTTGCTGCAGGGACCCCCATATTCAATCATCTGGTAACATCTTGCTGCTGTGTGACCAGGTAATATTTGAATTTATCTATACGGTGGGCTCCCAAAACACATTTTACTGGTAGGCCCTAGGCACCCCAGTCTGACACTGGCCTGCAGGTTATTTGACCGTAAACACAGAATATTAATAGGCTCTGGCATACCCACTTTGCCAACCCCTCCAATCTCAGCCCTGCAGGTGCCCTTTCTCTGCCATCTGCTTTTCCTCCTTTACCACATCATCTAATATCAATGAGAATATGTCATCAGGAATATTCAGCTCCTCCTCTCTCTGCATCTTGCTGACTTTTCTAGGACATGGAGACTTTGAAAACCAGCAAAAGATGAGAATTGTCATCATAAAGACCTGGCCCCCTTAAGCGGTGCAGACTGGATGGTATTGGTTGGCACGCTAGCACTGGAATAATAAAGGCTTCCATCTTATTGGTATTGGATTACATTTACGGCTGATGTAGGAATATGTAAAGTTAGGAATAAACAAATAAATAAAACTGACGCAGATTGAGTCTCCCTGCACTCTCCTTCTCCAGCTCACAGGTCACTGGCGGAGACTGTATGGGATGAGGGTTTTATAGGGCTGTGACATCACAGGGGATGGCTATCTGGAGATTGGCTGGCTGCATGGCATTATGGGTGATCTCATATTCCTGGGCTTCTAACTTCCGTTTTGTAACACATGAAGCTGCCATTTTAGGAAAAACTGATTCATTACCACGAAGCTCAAGGAAATTTGATTTCATTGCAAATCAAAGTTTTCTTAAACTTAGAACCGAATTCTGCTTCGAATGCTTCGCTTAACTCAACACTAATAAAAAACATAACATTCATTTGTGACAATCACTCCTGTATATATTAGAATAAGCAAGGTTTTTATTTACTAAAATAGAAACCCAACAGTATAAGGATAGAACTGATTAATATTGTTCCCCTATCCACGCATTTCATCTTTATATCTGAGATAAAATGAGTGAGTCTCCTGGACACATATGATACTTGGTTGTTTGTGCTTTATTTTATCCAAGGGTGAAATTCTTTTAATCTTATTAATCAATCCCCTTACGTTCCAGGAGAGTACCTTGCTATCAACTATTTACCTCTTTAAAAGAAAACATAGTGCTTGTATCTCATTATTTTAGACCTTTAGTATCGCTCCAATTAAAAATATGTCCTGTTTTTTCCAAAAATATACTTCTCTCCTTCGATATTATTCTCACCTTTGCCGGGTATATCATTGAGTATTGTACAGAATTCAACTGCAATCTATTTTTATTTATAGTGAATTGTGATCTTTTTTTCTAAGTTTCATGTGAAAAGTCTGGATACACAGACATTTTATTGCCATTGTATTTTAAAGAACCTCCAGTTCCCTTCACAGTAAAAGAGAGGAATTTTACAATAAATGATGTGGGTACATCCCCCACATTTCTAACTTGTAATTCTATGAACACACTCTATATTCAGCATCCCAGAGAGAGAATCCTTTTCAAAAGATTGTTTAATCAAGGTCAAAATAAGGTCCCTTAAATACTGGCCTTCTTCCTTTTCTGAAAAGCCTAGGAAACATAAATCATTTCTCATACCTCTGACTTCCATTTCCTCAACTTTCCAGAGATTTGATCTCTCGGGTCATATTTTTAATAGACTTTCCATGTTTTCCATCTGACTTCTTCAAACCTTTAATTGTCTGGATATTATTGTGGATACTTTCTCTAATTTTTCCAATGTCCATCCTTATTATTGCTACCTAATACTTAAGACCCCCCAAATACAATGACATCACCTTCAACATGGAATTATAGGTGTTTATAGCACCCTTACATACCTTTACAGCCTGGAGTATTTCTGTAAGGGTCCTTTCTCACTTTTGTTCTGAGGATCCGGCAGGCACTTCCGTCCCGCCGGATCCGTCAGAACGCTAGTCGCCTGAAGCATTAGAAGACTGATCAGGATCCTAATCAGTCTTCGAATTGCTTTCAGGTTACTATGGCAGCCAGGATGCTATTAAAGTCCTGGTTGCCATAGTGGGAGCGGGGGAGCAGTATACTTACAGTCCGTGCGGCTCCCGGGGCGCTCCTGAATGACGTCAGAGCGCCCCATGCCCATGGATCACGTGATCTATGCGATCACGTGATCCATGCGTGTGGGGCGCCCTGATGTCACTCTGGAGCGCCCCGGGAACCGCACGGATGGTAAGTATTCTGTTCCCCCGCTCCCCACTACATTTTACCATGGCAACCAGGACTTTAGCGTCCTGGCTGCCATGGTAACAATTGAAAAAAAGCTAAACGTCGGATCCGGCGATGCGCCGAAACAACGTTTAGCTTAAGGCCGGATACAGATTAATGCCTTTCATGCCTTGCGGCAAGTGTTCCGGATTTTTGGACGGAACAAAAAGCGCAGCATGCTGCGGTATTTGCTGCATCCAAAAAACGTTCCGGTCCTGAACTGAAGACATCCTGATGCATCCTGAACGGATTTCTCTCCATTCAGAATGCATGGGGATGATCCTGAACAAAAACGCCAGTGTGAAAGGGCCCTAAGTTTATCATCCTTTTGGAGTCTATCCATTATCTGTCCTTCTCCTGGATCTGCATCTCTTGATGTCCACAACAATATATCACTGCTGCAGATGCTAGCAGCATCAGAATAGTAGCTGAGGCAGGTAGCCAGTAGTGATGGAAGAACAACGGCTGGGACGGTTCGCGATCAAATGTTAACGAACTGCGCGGTTGCGGTGGGCCCCATTGGCTTTAATGGCAGTCGAACCTGAAAAACCTTCAGGTCATATTTGCAGCAACCAAATACTTACTAGAAGTTCACAAATAGTCCCACAACATGGACAGAGGAGGACGATTGGCAAAAATTCTCACAAAAAATATGTATTTTAATCAGGGGCCATTTTTATGCATCTTAAAGGTAAAGTCTCATAAATGTTCCCTTCTGAAGCCTAGAAAAATTTTATTTTAGGCCAGGCCCAAAAATTTGGCATTCACCTGACAGAAAAGAACTTATGATTATGTGGCTGGAGGCAGGATTGGTTCCAGGTTCATGTGGGCCCTTGGGCGATAAATCCCAGTGGGCCCCCTTGAGGCATTTTTTGCACATTTACATGTCCCTCTCTGGCTCCCACACGGTAAAATGACCACCAGTGGCCCCTATACAGTATAATGACCACTAGTGGCCCTTCACACAGTATAATGACCCCACAGTGGCCCAACATTCAGAATAATAACCCCCAGTCACCCCCTATTCAGAATAATGACCCCCAGTGGCCCCAACACTGGGGGTTATACTGTATGCAAGGGCACTGGGGGGTCATTATACTGTATGGTGGTAAGTGGGGGTCATTACATTGAATGGGAGCTCTGGTGGTCATCATACTCACTGGAAAGTCATTGGGGATCATTATAATAAATGGGGGTCATTATACTGTGTAAGGGGTCCTCACAGTGTAATGACCCCCCTCCCCAGTGGCCCTCTTACATACCTGTCATTTAATAACCGCAACTCCCTGCGCTCCTTCTCTCCTCAGGCCCGCTGCAGCAGTGAGACACACAAGATGACGTCACTGCTGGGCTGGGCCTGGAGGATAGAGAGCTGTGCAATAATGTAGCTAGAACTGACTGGGCCCCACAGAAAATTTTAGTACGCCCCCCGCCCCCCGAGTAGGTTCACTTCACGTTTTTCCTATCGGTTTGATTTATACAAATGTGCAGCACTCCACGTTTTTGTATCCTGCAGAGTCTGGGGAAAAAAATTGCATACATTAACGTATGTGTTTTTTTTTTTACAATGGAACTGTATGGTGAACAGACCCCACTGTATCAGTCTGAGGCATCTGGTAACATATACATTTTTAGTATGCATTAAATAGATGGCAAAAATGGGATGTGAACCCAGCCTTAGTGTCAGAATAAGCACCAGTACACAGCGGAGCAGCCGCGCAGAGAGGGGAGGCAACATGTACTGACAGGGTGCTACCTGGTCTTGGTGGTTAGGGGTGAGGACTGTGTTTGCCAAGGATCATTTATCTACTGGGAAATACATGGCACAGTATAATACACTAGAATCTATATACTATTAAGATATTAGCCCTACCCCCCGAATAATAATGCAATTAGGGGGTCATTTATTATATAGAAAAACGTCTATATTAGGCATATTTCTGAAACAGATTGTGGCGCAAAGGGCCTTAGCACCTCAATTTGCATCTTTTTCCCACTCATGCCAGGTCTAAAAAAGGTGGTGTGGGCAGGGAAAGGGATACAGTTATGGCTATACAGTTATTAGATACCACCTCCATACAGTGACCGGATAACACTGCCATACAGTGACAAAAGTGAATAAGAGGGCACAGTACAGGGAATGACTAGGGGCATTGTACAGGGTGTGGTAAGAGGGCACAATGCAGGGTATAAGGGGGCACAGTACGGGGTGAGGGGCACAGTACGGGGTGGGGGGCACAGTCACATGACCCATGTTGAATACGGTTCAGACGCCACCATAATGAGAGGCAAAAGAGAGAGACAGGGGCCCGGGGCCCTGGATGGACAGCAGGGGTGAACACAGCAAGTAGGTGGAAGGGGCTCTGAGGGGGATTCATACAAGAAGTAGTGGCAGGAGGTCTGGGCAGGAACTAGAATTACAGATGAGTGAATTTTAAAAAAATTCTATTTGGCCGGTTCACTGAATTTTCTTTAAAATTTGGTTCGATCTGAATTCATTTGCAGTGAATCACGTAAAAAGATGGCTATTTCCTTGCTGCAGAGAGCCTTTATAATTGTTTAGAACACTGTGCCTTGCAGTAACACACATATGGAGTCTGCTGTGGTAGTGAAATAGTACTGTGAGTCAGTATGACATGCAGATGACAGGCTCTTAGAATCACTGCACACTTCACTTTTTTGGGCAGTCACGGGGCCAAAACTGACCAAATAACTCAAGTAGGAACTCAGCCTTACAGGTTGATGTTGGCGTCAAGAAGAAGCGCACTCCTTTTACACCGTCGTCAGCTGATTCCACATAGATGTCTACAGAACCTTTTCTATTAAACGCTTTTACAAGCGGAGCCTCAGACAGAATGGAGAGGGTGTCAGCAGTAAGTTTGTGTTGCGGCATTCTGCCAGTCCTCTGTGATGCTGGTAACATGTCCGCCATTTTGTGCTTGTACCGGGGGTCTAAGTACGTTGCCACCCAGTACTGGTCCTTGCCCTTTATGCTTTTTATATGGGGGTCCCTCTTCAAACACTTGACCATGAAGGCCCCCATTTGCACTAAATTGGAAGCAGTGGAGCGCACTGGCTCCTGCTTATCGCCCTGGAGAATGTTGACCTCGGTCTCCTCCCCCAGCCACGGACAACACCAGGGATCCCTGAAAAGTTTAAAGTCCCCCTCAAAGCCTGCTCTTATTGTTCTCCTCCTCCTTCCCCCAGCCACCATCCTACTCTGACTCGTCTTCAGACTCCTGCTGACTTGTTTAAGATGGAGTAGCCCACCCGGGAATTTATTCAGCATTGTGACTTCCTCATCTTCCAGCTCCTGCTCCTTGATCAATGAGACAACGCAATGCATGCTCCAGAAAGAAGGCATAAGGTACGATGTCACTGATGGTGCCCTGGCTGTGACTCACCAGTTTGGTGATCTTATCAAGTGGCCGCAGAAGTTCCAAAGCATCAGGCTTTCACAGACGTCTGACGGGCAAGTGGTGTCACTGCTGAACGTCAGCAAGGCGAGCCATGGTAGTGTAAGATCATCTTAAATGTCCAGAGATTTTCGCGGGCTGCCGCAAGAAGTACTGGACGCCGGGGTATTTGGCAATGAATCGCTGCACGACTAAGTTCAGGACGTGTGCCATGCACTGCACTGCACTGCACGTGTGTCATTTTGCACTGTTTCAGCACGATCGCACCGTTGTCGCACACCACTTTACCAACCACAGAGCTGAAAGCAGTGCAGAACCAGTGTGGCTTTTGGTTTCCAGGCACAACAGTAGCAGCACAGCATGGCAACGTCTCACCTGGCATGTAGAATAGGTTCTGGAGAGCTTGGGGGGTGCAGCGGAAGAGGCGGTAGCAGTGGAAAAGGAGGAGTCAGCCCATGAGGAGACGGAGGATGGAGTAGGAGGAGGAGAAGAGGAGGCAGGCCCGCATGCAATCCTTGACGGTAGCACCAAATCCACATGGGAGCCACGGGTTACATGCTTGACGGCCGTTAGAAGGTTGACCCAGTGGGCAGGAAAAGTTATGTACCTTCCCTGCCCGTCTTTGCTAGACCACGTATCTGAGGTCAGATGTATCTTGGCACCGACACTGTGTGCGAGAGATATATTTACTTGCCGCTGAATGTGGCCCTATAGCTCTGGGATGCCCTTCTGGGAGAAATATTTCCTTCTGGGGACCTTCCATTGCGTTGTGGCCGCAAATTTTCTAAAGGCCTCCAAGTCCACCAGTTTATATGGCAGTAGTTGGCGGCCTAGAAGTTCTGACAAGCCAGCAGTCAGCCATTGGGCAAGAGGGTTAACCGGCGTCATCAACTTTTTACGCTCGAACATTTGGGCCACGGAAGCCTGGCTTCTGCTAGATGAACGCGAAGACTGCATAGTGGAAGATGGAGTGGAGGACAAATGGGAGGAGAGAGGAGAAGGAGAAGAGGCAGAACGTGGAGCGCTGGGAGTGTGGCTCTGTGGGTTTTTATGGCGTTGCTCCCAGTGGGCTTGGTGATGGGAGGCCAGGTGCCTTCTTAAGGCAGTCATCCCTAGTTGAGTGTTGGGCTTACTGCGACTTATGCGTTGACGGCACAGGCTGCAGATGGCAACACTATTGTCAGCAGCTGACACGTTAAAAAAAAACCACACTGCGGAGCCATGTGCCAGCGTCCTGGGAGCGCCAGATGTGACCATGCATGGTTGATTGCACCAGATACATTTGCAGTCTGCTTTTTGCCTCCTATACCCGCCTGCTTCTCTTCCTTCTCCGTCTCTCCCTCTGAACTCCCCTCTTCTTCCTTTTTTGTGTGCACCTACGTGACGTCCATCGACACTTCATCATCCTCACCTTCACCACCACTGACATTTGAGATCTCGGAGTAGGCAACAACAGCTGAGACCTCCCTCCTTGGGCTAATCTGGGTACTGTCATCAGACCGCTGGGTGGCGGCCATTGCTACCTCCTCTTCCTCATCTGATGTCAAGAATGGCTGTGCATCAGTAAAGTCTGGGAATGGATGGGAAAATAATTCCTCTGACTCGAGTGGAGGGGCTATGGTGGTGGTGGTTTATTTGGCGGTGCACACAGCAGAGAGGGAGGAGGGCGCAGATACAGAGGATGAGGAGGGTGCAGAAGCGGAAGGCTGAGTGAGCCACTCAACAAACTTTGGTGCACCCTTTGAAGTAATCGCACACGCCTTCTCCAACTTCCCACTTAGGCTCCGATCTGGTGCACCTACCCGACCCCTACCACCCCTGCGGCAGGGCCTGCATGTTCCTCTGCCTGTCATTTTTTAAAATGACCCCATGCCAGAGTCCCTAGAGAAGAGCAGTATTTGTGGAAGCAGGTATATTGCCGGCCTCATTCAATATTTTGGTGGAAACAGGTATATCAAACCCCTTAATCAGTATTTTATGGAAGCAGGTATGTTGCAGGCCTCTGTCAATATTTGATGGAAACAGGTATATCAAACCCTTTAATCACTATTTTCTGGAAGCAGGTATATCACAGCCCTCAACCAGTATTTGGTAGAAGCAGGTATATAAAACCCCTTAATCGGTGTTTTGTGAAAGCAGGCATATCGCAGGCCTCAATCAGTATTTTGTGGAAGCAGGTATATCAAACCACTTA
Organism: Bufotes viridis; assembly: GCA_033119425.1. NCBI lineage: Eukaryota > Metazoa > Chordata > Amphibia > Anura > Bufonidae > Bufotes > Bufotes viridis. Next base: position 260,472,132 of record CM065593.1, read on the forward strand.
ATCAGTATTTTGTGGAAGCAGGTATGTCGCAGGCCTCAATAAATATTTGGTGGAAACAGGTATATGGAACACCTTAATCTGTATTTTGTGGAAGCAGGTATATAGCAAGCCTCAATCAATATTTGGTGTAAACAAGTATATCGAATCCCTTAAGTATTTTGTGAAAGCAGGTATATCAGAGCCCTCAATCAGTATTTTGTGGAAGCAGGTATATCAAACCTCTAATATGTATTTTGTGGAAGCAGGTATATCGCAGGCCTCAATCAATATTTGGTAGAAGTAGGTATATCAAACCCCTTAATTGGTATTTTGTGGAAGCAGGAATATCGCACCCCTCAATCAATATTTGGTGGGAGCAGGTATATTGAACTCCTTAATCAGTATTTTGCGAAAGCAAGTATATCACACCCCTTAATTATTTTTTTGCCACAACAGTAATATCACATCACCCTGTTTATTTGGGGCAACAGGTATATCACACCCATTGCAAATAGCTGATTCAATAGCGCTTGTCCCTTTATATAGCTGCGGTATCGCAGCAGAACCGCACACAACTGCTGCACTATACAAATGCACTATAATATACTTTCTATGTTAGAAAGTATATTATAAGTATATCACACCCCTCAGTATGTCACACCTATCAATAGCACAACTATACAAGTCCTTAAAAGGACTTTTGTGGCCCTATTAACTAGCGTTTGGTGTCCCTAACAGCCTGTCCCAGCTCCACAAAGCAACCTCTCCCTACACTGGCAAAACACAGAATGTAAAATGGCTGCCAGATTGGGTTCTTTTATAGGGTGGGGGTGTGTCCATGTGCTGAAACATCTAAATTAGCTGTCCTGTCCCACGTGATGGATGTGTCATGGGTCAAAGTCCGGCGCAATGCAAAAGAATAAGGCACGGGCAGACATTGCCATATGTTCACATGTTCGGTGAATTGTGAACGCGCAATGTTCGCTGCGAAATGACCGCCGGGCCATCTCTAGTAGCCAAAAGAAACCGGTCTCTTTTGTCAAAGTGTTGATGGGTAGTAAAGAGCCGCAGGGGCATTATCCGAATTTGCGATATTTGGCGAATATTCATTAGAATATTTGTCATATATTCACGAATATTCGTATTCGCGATTATTCTATTAATTGTGAAAAATCGGCAATGTAATATTCGCGTAATGCAAATATTCTAAAACACGAATATATAGCACTATAGAATATAGTGCTATATATTCGTTTTTTAGAATATTCGTCATTTTTTCCAATTTAATGTGAACAGTCATTGGCCCAAAAGCAACTTAAGCAGGGAGAAAGCATGAGTTCAGATGGAAAAAAATGACGAATATTCTAAAAAACGAATATATAGCATTAAATTCTATAGTGCTATATATTCGTGTTTAATAATATTTGCGTTACACGAATATTACATTGCCGATTTTTTGCATAAGAGAAAATAAATTAAATAATGAAGAATATTCTAGTTCACTACAGACTACAATATTGCAGCCTTCTTACATTTACCCACAAGCAAGAAGCAGGTAGGTATACTATATTCGAAAAAATTCGCGAAGTGCCGATATTCGCGATAAAAATTCGCAATTTTAATATTCGTGCTCAACACTATTCGTGTAGCACCATAGATGATCTAGTCTGATGCATCAGGCATTGGTGGGTGGAAATCCTGGCTGATCCACACCTGATTTATCTTGACAAATGTCAGTCTCTCCACATTTTGGGTGGACAGGCAAGTTCTTCTTGGGGTAACTATGGTCCCTGCCGCACTAAACACCCGCTCTGATGATACACTACTGGCCGAGCAGGACAGCTTTTCCAGGGCAAACTCTGCCAGTTACGGCCACAAATCCAGTTTGGCTGCCCAGTAGTTCAGCGGATCTTCAATGTGGGGTGGCAGGGTGCTGTCCAAGTATGCGACCACCTGCTGGTTCAGGTCCTGCTCCAGGTCTATCTGCTGCTGCTGGTGAGTAATTTCTTTACTAGGCTGGTGAAAAAGGCTGATCATCGGAGACTCTAGAATCAAGTTGCTGCTGATGGAGCTGGAACTGCTCCTACCCCCCCCCCCCACACACCTTGCGAGAGGATGGATGATGGCGCAGATAGAAAGCGGCGAACTGACTATATAGGATGTCTCTATAGTAGTTCAGTTTGTCCTCCCTCTCAGCAGGTGTAAAAAAGACCGCCGTTTGGCCAGGTAGTGAGGGTTCAACAAGGTGGAGAGCCAGAAGGCATCCCTCTGCCGAATGCTGACAATTCAACTGTCACTATGCAAGCAAGTGAGCATGCATCGGGCCATTTGTGCAAGTGACTTGGAGGGACTCCCTGCCTCCACTGCATACTGCCACGGTGTGTCTGGGTCCTCTGCCCCGTCTTTCTCATCGCCTTGTAGCTCCTCTGGCTGCTCCTCCTCTCTTGTCACATGTGTAGAAAAACCATCCATTTTGCTACACATTCCTTATGCTCTAATGTCCTCCTCCTCCAGTTCAGCCCCCACAGGGCTCATGTGGCCTTGAGATATAGGCGCCACATCTCCAGTCCCCTGACCAGCCAGATTTACCAGCATCTGTTCCAGGACACAAAGCAGCGGAATGACTTTGTTCATCCCGTAGTCCTGGCAACTGACAAATAACGTGGCCTCCTCAAAGTGCCTGAGCAAACGGCAGGTTTCACACATGAGTTGCCACTGCCTGACATCGAAGTTACACAAGGTAGTACTCCTGTCCGCTTGGATCATCAAGAAATCATTTATGGCCTTTTTTTGATCATATAGTCGGTCCAACATATGGAGCGTGGAATTCCAACGGGTGGAAACATCCCATATCAGCCTATGTTGGGGGATGCCATTCTGCCACTGCAGCTCAAGGAGGGTTTGCTTTGTAGTGTACAAGTGGTTGAAATGCATGTAAAGTTTCCTGGCCATTTTTAGGATGTCTTGCATATGGGTAGAAGGCTTCAAGAACCACTTGACAGCCAGATTGAACATGTGTGCCATGCAGGGCACATGACTCAGCCCTCCTTGATGCAGCGCAGACACCATGTTCTTCCCGTTGTCGGTCACCATAGTTCTGATTTTGAGTTGTTGAGGAGAAAGCGAGGATTTGATTTTTGTATGAAGGGCAGCTCCTCCCCTATGTCGCTCCGTTCGCCCAGGCAAACTAGATGCAGAACAGCATGACACTTCCATGCCCTGCACATGCGGTAAGCTGGTGGGGCACTGTGAATTGTCCCTGCAGTGGAGGCTGAGGACACAGTGGAGGATGAGGAGGTAGAGGCAGACATTGTTGCAGGACCAACTGCGTGAGAACATGGAGGCAGAAGCGACGTCACCTTGCCAAGTTGCTGGTGTGGCTGGGCAGGAACCACATTCACCCAGTGAGCTGTAAAGGACATGTATTGTCCTTGACCATAGTTATAGCTACCGACCAAATTTCCCAAAAAAAGGCTGCATCACAAAAAATTCACCACTGAATGGCTAATTGACATAAATATTCAGTCTATACAGAAAAAGGTCTACAATCACCCATCAATTTTCAAAAAAAAAAAAAGGCTGTTTCACAAAAACAAATCACCAATGGATGGCTAATCGACGCATTTCGGTCCATACAGAAGAAAGTCTACAATCACCCATTAGTTTTACCAAAAAATGATGTATCACAAACAAATTTCACCACTGTATGACAATGTAAATTCACAGCAGAGCAGCTAATAACACTTACTTATTTTTCCCATTAATACACCCCAACAATGGCTGTATAACAATGTCAGTTCACTGCAGACTGTCTAATAAGACGTATTCTTTTTCCTATTAATACACCCCATAAAAATAAATATAACAATCACAATTCACCACAGAATGGCTAATAGGACGTAAGTATCTATCCTATTAATACACCCTTTAAATGGTTGTAGTACAATGCAACTTCATCTTCTATCTTCCTTCTGCAGGACCTGCGATGCCATTACCGCGTGGTGACCGTGGTGAGGTCTTCACAGGTCATTTTGAAGGTCCTCAAGAAAGAAGAGCATACCGGCTGCGCGATCAAGTGGATGAGGTGAGTTTTTTTTTAATTATTATTTTTAAACCCTCAATGGCCATTTTTTAGCATTCTATCCTAAAAATGCTATTATTTTCTGTTATAACCATGTTCTAATGGAAAATATTAAAATCACCCGAACACCGAACCCAAACTTTAGTGAAAAAGTCCAGGTTCGGGTCGGGGTACCTGAACTCGCAAAGTTTGGTACGAACCTGAAATGTATCAAACAGCACTTGCACCCCAATATCAAGAACAGTTTGTTGGAATTAAAGATCTGTATAATGGCAATTTGGATCTGCAATCACTGCAGCAAGGTGTAATAGGATTGTTACTATTACCCAGGCTGTCACCTCCCTGACTGAACCCTGTTCTACATAAATGCTGTGGATTGATTTCTCCCTATCCTTTCCCTTCACCTTGAATAATCTTTCCCTGAACTTGTAAATCATTTTTTCAGCACAATAAACTCTTTCCTAGCACTGTCCCTAGCACCCGTTGATGTCCCTCCCTGCACTAAGTACACTGGAAAATGGCAGAATACAAGATGGTTGAGGCTATTTATAGGGCTGTGACATCACAGGCCTGGCTGGCTGCTGATTGGCTGCATGCATGGCGTTAAGGATGATCCCACGTTCCCAGAGTTCCTTGCTCCATGTCCTCACACATGCAGCAGCCATTTTAGGAAAAATGTGATTCGTTTCCACGAAGAGTGAGGAAATTCAGATTCAGTGCGAATCAAATTTTTCCTGAAATTCGGATCAAATTCTACTTCGTCAACTTTGATTCGCAGATCTCTAGCTAGCGTCCATGACCCTGTCATGTGACTGGGGCAATAGCCTTTTCATCTGTATCCTCCTTTTTTTTAATATCTTTTGATCCTCCTGGAAAAGTGATTTTCTAGCATATTTTCTCAGTATTTTTGCTACTTTCTTAGCTAAAAGCAGGCCCTTTAAGAGCTATAGACAGTTCATGCATATTCCCTACAGGTAGTGAAAGGCATTGCCAGCAAATGCAAGCCTCAGCCTGGTTGAGAGGACAGCTTTACTCTGGGGGCTGGGACCACCAGGCAAGGAGAGAAGGATGCTGACGGGACCAAACTGCTGGAGCCCTGGAGCTATGGAGAGGGAGAGCAAGGAGAAACTATCACAGGAGAAAGAAAAAACTGAGCCATGCCATTAAAAGTATCTTGATAATCTATCAAGAAGATCTGATAGACCATAAAAAATGAATTTATCACACAATGGATGACAGACTAGGAATGAAATACAGCATAGATGAAAGCCTTCCTGACTTTAATTACACTAAATTTGTTCTAAAGGTTGTTTTATTGGAAATTATCCCAAAAATGAATTCTTAGATGGTACTTACTTGACCCTTACACAACTTTCAAAAACTATTCCAAATTATTATGATTTTTGTCGTTGAGGTTGTAGCTCAGAAGTTGCATATTTCCATGTCGGTAGTCCTGTCTGATTTTAAAACCCTTTCAGTGCTCTATGTTTAGGGTCTCATGCACACGAACGTATTTTCTTTACGTCTACGTTCCGTTTTTGCGTTCCGTATACCGAACCATTCATTTCAATAGATCCCCCCCAAAAAAAACTTAAGATACTCTGTTTGCCTTCTGTTTCTGTATTTCTGTTTTTCCGTTCCGTTCAAAGATAGAACATGTCCTATTATTGTCCGCATAAGGGACAAAGATAGTACTGTTCTATCAGGGGCCAGCTGTTCCATTCCACAAAAAATGGAATGCACCTGGACGTCATCTGTCTTTTTTTGCGGACCGCAAAATACTGAGAAAGCCATATGGTCGTGTGCCATATGGCCTAAGTTTGTTAACCAAATCCTTTCTACACAAGTGTTGTATTTTCTGAAGGCATGAGCTGTACCTCCTGTTGGCTCACATATTATTCTAGCAACAAGAAAACATAAAAATGTTATATAAGGGTCCATTCACACGTCCGTAAGTGTTTTGCGGCTCCGCAAACTGAGGATCTGAAAAACACAGAACCCGGCAATGTGCGTTCCGCAATTTTGGGACCGCACATCGCCTACACTATAATAGAAAATTCCTAATCTTGTCCTCAATTGCGGACAAGAGTGGGACATGTTCTATTTTTTGCGGATCCGGAAATGCGGATGCAGACAGCACATAGTGTTCTGTCCACATCTTTTACCCCCCTTATTGGAAATGAATGGGTCTGCACCCGTTCCACAAAATTGCGGAACGGATGCGGACCCATTTTGCAGACGTATGAATGGAGCCTAATCCAATTTGTCTCTGGGGGTAAAATATAAAAAAAAAAAAATTGAAAGTAGACATGACCACATTACCTTCTAATATTGTCAAGATTTTTAACCTACATGATTGGTCCTTAATTATTTTCTCTAATATATTCCAGAATAATAAATCAAACATGCCAGCTAATATTATGTCCATTAATATATTCTCCTTATCTACAGGTTTTATTAGTCACACATACAATACATTCATCTTTGATAGTTATCAGCATTATTATATTTACCTTTTCCATATATCCAGACTACTTACCAATTGTATTTGTTAATTTGCATTGGATGTTATAGTGCCAATTGTATGTACTATGCAATTATATTCAACTTCAGTTAATAATGAACTGATTTATAATGAACTCCAGTGCAGTACCGTTGTCATTTTGTAGTGCTACAATATATAATATTTAAAGTGCAATAAAATAATTCAATAAAAACACACAGAGCAATTTCCAGATGTAAATTGGAATAAATGTCAATGGCTACACCCAATGTATAGGATAGAAGGAGGTGCGCACCCACAATTTCCAGATGTGCCTGCAGTGTGCACCACTAATGTAAAGACCACCACTAGATATTCTGCTATGATTAAGGATGCATTTTGCTTCTGAAATGTGCAGGGGCTCCGTTTCTGTGGAATACAAGTGAATTCTTTAAAATCATGTTATGCAAACCAATAAGGTCAGTATACAAAAGTAAAGTAGATAACGGCAAAAGGAGACATTGACATATAAAACTTAGGGTTTAATTAGTTCTTCAAAATGAATGCTCAAATATAATATAAAAAAATCACTATAGTTTAAAAAATAACGCATGTGCATAAAGGATCATGTAAAGGTGCACGTAAAATAAAGAACGGTCTTACCATGGATCACTTGTTTGTTTGACGAGTTGGGACAACAATCGTCAAAAGATTGGCTCCGGGCAGAGCTGTGTTGCTTTCCCTGAAGTGCCCCTGTTTGGCCTGGACTAGTTTCCCCAGTTAGTCAGAGCATCTGTCCCGAAAGGGGCACTTGTTTCTACTTCTGTTTGTAGCCATGACAATAAAGTCAAAATTAACTTCTACCCAAAGTAGGATCACTTTACTTTTCTGGAGTTTTTGCACCCACAACTGGAATAGGATCTTTTTAAAAGGGTTAAAGAACATCCAAAGATTTTGAGCTGGAACCTATAAGTATATTTGTACAGGAAAGAGAGGTGATAGACCACTTTTCTATTTATATAAGCTGCCTTTTGGTCACCAGCATTTAATTATTAGTTTTATTGTCAATGCAGTCTGCATTGTCTCTCCTGCCTTGTCCTGGCCATATTATAAAAACTGGGTGAGCTTACAATTATATCACTTTGTTGGCATTTCACACCTTTAAGGAGTTTCCAGAATTGACTTGTTTTTTAAATTCCACCTTTATTGAAGCAGGCCTGTCAATGGAAACATACCTACCTGTTTCTTGACACTCAGTTCTGACTCTGTGGGTTCCTGTCTCTCTTCAATGTGCTTTGGTCCCTGCTTGTAAACTTCCAGTATGGGCAGGATCACATGTGCCGCTCCAGCCAATGACTGGCCTGAGCAGTTACATGTCCCCAAAGAGCACACCAATACTAGGTCATGTACTATTGGGGGGCACATCACCACTGATGCCAGTCATAGCATTGCATGTAATTCTGTCCATGCCAGAATTTTACATGTAGGCACCAAAGCACAGTGATGACATCCCAGGACCCATATAGCTGGAACCAAATGGTGGGAGCCAGGTAAGTATGCTTTCCCTCACAGGTCTGAGATTATATTAGTTATTAATAAGTCGATTTGTTGCAGTTTTCTCATTTATCATAGCCATTCTCAAACAATTTTGCAGGATGCGGCTACAAGGACGGATCTGAAGGGCATACCTGTATTAACAAGGGACTAGTGTCGGGATTTGTATATGTGTACGGTTCGGCAATGATAGACTCCACAAGTTAAACGTCCAAAGACTTTATTTTCATCGAACAGTAGCGCAAAGTTATGCACACACTTTGGTAAAACCCTCAGTTAACATAAAAGAAATGCATTAACAAAATGCCTTACCCATCTGGGTGCTAACTAAACACATGAGTTTCCTCACCTATGTATTTACTACGCAGTAGATTAGGCTTTCATAGCAAGCAAGATGCGGTTTCCAGCCTCTGACACTGCACAGGCATTTCGGACCAATATTTATGCTCACCATAATGAGCCCAGCAGCTATACCTGGGTTTGACTCAGGCTAGGGGAAAGTGGTGTACTGGAGTGAAATGAAAAGTCTCACTACCAATACTTATCTGCCATTTCATAAAAAATCATTCCATAAAGCATCAGCTTTCTTGGACTCTTTTACCTCATCCATCTAGGCATTCTGGGTGAGATATTCACCCTTTCCAGTACCTTTCCAGATACAGTGTTAGACTAGCTAATGGGTAAACAAAGGGACCAGTAGCACCACATTATCCCTGACGAAGCTCACAATCCCCTCTGCCACATAAGACTCCAGTATTATAAACGAGATGTTAAATAGGGGGCCCTGTTTTAAGTTTGCACTTCGGCCAAGGAGTTACACCTCTTTCTATTATCAACAAACTAATATCAATGGAATGAAATCTTAATAGCATTCTCTTTTCTTTTTATTGCATTTGCATGTTAGTGATTACTCACCTTCTCTATCTTATAATGTCTTTTGCTGACGAATCGTATGACACATGCACAAATTTCAGTTTTGAATGAGAGAAAAAAAATGGTGAATTATATATATTAATTGAACAATATTTATTCTTTGCAAGATCCTAACAATTCATTTACAGGGTCCAACTTTAACTTTTATTGCAGGGATAGGTAAAACTAACATAACCATAGCAAAGGCACAGGTACTCTGCGGCAATACTAAACCCTCACACTGATGTTAAAATTGAGAGGTTAGTTCGACACATCCTACTAGGAGGACATGTCTTAAGCTCGGACACCATGTCAAGGTCTCTCAAGTAGCCCGAGACCCTACCACTCAACCTACCTGTGCTGTATGGGCGATACCAGGGGCTGTTGGGCATTGCGGGAGCGAAAGGTCTGACTCACAAACAGCTTACCAGTGACCTCCAGCATGTAACCATGCTTGCAATGGGAGGTGGGAGGTGCCTGTGAGCCCCACCCGAGAACGGCTGATATGGCCTAGAGCCTCCCAGGTGCACCTGAATGTAGCCTCTAGATGAAAAGCAGGCACATTTAAATTGGAGTTTATACACCTCCAAACAAATTATCCAAACCATTAGAAAATGGGGTGTGGTGTTTAACAAGCAGGATATGCTCAACCCATATGCAGTTGTGCATGTATATAGGGAAGCACATCCTGCACTTGTAGTCCGTTGCTGGCATCTTCCATTGCATGCATTTTTTGCTGTTGATTGCCCCTAGCAACGGACTACAAGTGCAGGATGCTCCCCTATATACATGCACAACTGCATATGGGTTGAGCATATCCTGCTTGTTAAACACCACACCCCGTTTTCAAATGATAGGTGAAACTAAGACACAGAAAAATAATGTGCCTACTGCTTACTATTGTACACTAGCATGTAGCAACACGGTATAACACAGGTATATCCAGACATGAACTCGTTCATGAAATACAACTCAGAAATAAAAGGGAAGATGAGTATCCATAGATATATACACAAGGAAGTTGCAAAAAAGCATGGGGGGAGATTTACCAAACTGGTGTAGAGTAGAATTGGCTTAGTTGCCCATAGCAACCAATCAGATTCCACCTTTCATTTTTCAGAACTCTTTTGGAAAATGAAAAATGAAATCTGATGGGTTGCTATGGGCAACTAAGCCAGTTCTACTTTACACCAGTTTGATAAATATCCCCTATGGTCTGTGGGTAGTAGTAGTGAGTGATGTACTGTCTTTTTGAAAATGATTTCCTCTGCAGTAAGGAATTATGACATTGGTAACCAGGAATTACTAGCTAATAAATTGGCTTTTGAAGAGTGGTGACATTTTTGGGAAGGGGCTCTTCACCAAATTATTGTACTTACTGATTATAAAAACCTGATGCATCTAGACAGTGCTAAGCTGGGCATTGTTCTTCAACCGATTTAATTTTGTCATCACATATCTTTCTGGGTCTCGTAATGTAAAAGTGGATGCTTTATCACTATGTTTCAGTGCCAGTGATTCTGTTGAAACTAAACCTGTTAACATCCTTCCTCCTGGTTTCGCCATTACTGCTGGTAATCCTGATCTTGCTTCTGAAATATACTGCTCTAAGGATTTGGCTCCCTGTAATCTTTCTTCTGGAAAATTGTCTCTCCAAATCTTTATCTTAAGGTTCTGGAAGAGTCCCATTGCAATGTGCTTGCAGGTTATCCTGAGATTGCTGGTCCTAGACATCTGGTTTTCAGATCCTACTGATGGCTTACTTCATGAGTCATGAGATGTGACTGCCTTTGTCTCTGCCTGTGCGGTCTGCGTGAGGGACCAGGTACCCAGGAGACGTCTTGCAGTCTTACTTTGTCCCTTGCCCATTCCACCGAGACCTTGGACTGACATATCTATGGATTTCATAACAGACCTTCATTCCTCTCAGGAGAGGATGGTCATCTTAGTAGTCACTAACAGGTGTTCTAAAATGTATAATCTAGTTCTGTTAACAAAGCTCCCTGATGCTAAAAATTAGCAATTTTATTTATTGATAATATTCCTAAATTTCATGGGATACCTGAGTCCATTGTCTCTGATAGAGGGTACAGTTTGTCTCAAAATTCTGGAGAGAATTTAGCAAAAAGTTGGGAATTAAACTATCCTTCTCTACTAAGTTCCATCGAGAGACAGATGGACAAACTTAAAAGATCAGCCAGGTTTTGGAACAGTTTCTGAGACGCTTTGTTTCAGACTGTCAAAACAAATGGAAAAGATTTCTGTCTCTTGCAGAGTTTGCTATCAACAACCACTTCAGTTCCTCTAGTGGCATCTCACCTTTTTTGTTTTGTAAATATGGGTTTAATCCACATATCTGGTTTATATTCTGTGAGTCCTGCGATGGATGTCATCATGAATGATCTGTGCACAGTTTGGTCACAGGCTCACAAGAGCCTGGAGAAAGCTCAAAGCATCCAGTTTAAACAAGTCAATCAAAGGTTTTCTCAGGTCCAAACTTTGTATTGGGAGAACTTGTCTGGCTTGCTACAAAAAATGTATGCCTCAGGGTACCATCTGGTAAACTTGATCCTAAGCTTATTGGCCCTTATAAGATCATATTGATAATAAACCCAGTATCTTTCTGCCTTCAATTACCATCCTCGTTCAGGGTACATAATGTTTTTTCATAAATCATTATTTAAGAATTAGATTCCTTTGGTGATTACTTCTTGTAAAACCCCTGATCCAGTTATAATCCAAGGTGAATTAGAGTATGAGGTGGATTAATTCTGGACTCTTGGAGGGGTCAGGGCTTCAGTATGTTATCCTTTGGAAGAGATATGGTACTGAGGAGAGAACATGGGTCGCAGCTTGAATTCTGGACTCTCTGTGGCCCCTCTTAAGAAGAGAGGCAATTTAGGAAGATTTTCTATACAAGGCTCCAGCGACATGATCTTTAGCTTCAGCATGGCCACGCAGGATGACACGCACTGATGAGCCACGCCCCCCAGTGATGTGGCCATCATGCGGTTATTTACTGGGTGCAATGCATTAGGGGAAACACACAGTGGGGTTGACTCAGAGCCGAGCCCCCTATTGTTTTGTCTATTTTATGTTGACCTATGGAAGCTCCAGGCATTGGACCAATCTGGCTCTGATCCAGGGACCTGGCCCCCTATTTAAATTCCCTATTGTCATATTACTATTACCAGTGATAATCTTTTGGTCTTAGTAGCGTTTGTTCTTTGTTCCTGTTCTTGATCATCTTTGATACCTCGTGCTCTGACCTTGGATTGTTTCCAGACGTTCCTTTGTCTCACATTTCAGTAATGCATAGCCCATCTAGTTTTGACACGTTTTGTACGACTCTGTTTTTGTGATTGTCCTTATTGTGTGTTGTTGCTTGTCCTGCAATTATATTACTGTAGGGACTGTCGTACAGTTGCATTTCTGCCATTTAGCGCTTATACTGCAAGTAAGTAGGGAAAGCAGGATGGGTTCTAGTAAAAGGACTTACTGTCCTTTGTCTGTCCTTATCTACAGTCATTACAGTAACTTTTTTAAATATTGTAAATGGGTCAGGAGAGTTTGAATCGAAAACTAATATGCGGAAAATGTACTTTAGTAAGCAACTAAAAAATAATATAATGTTAAATATAATATATGTTAAAAACCATAATAATCCTGGAAAACTCCTTTACAATCCGTGCTTTATACATATACCGTATTTTTGCCATATAAGACACACTTTTTCCCCCCAAAGTGGGGGAAAAATATCAGTGTGCCTTTTGGGGACAATACTATTAAGTACTTCTGTTATCGATGCATTCATTAGTATAGGAGGACCAGGAATTGGTGAATGCAAAACTCCCGAGGCTCTGTACTCACCGCTTCCTGGTCTTCCTCTGCCGCTAGCTGTACTGTGACTGCGCATAGTGTGAGGACGTCGGCACTTTGTGATCTCTTGTTGTGCAGTGTTGTGTCACAGCACAGCATGCGGCATGAAGACCAGGATGCACATGGGAATCAAATGAGGGCTTATTTACAAGGAGGTCTCATCTGAGGTCTGCTTCAAAGGCGGCTTTTTACAAGGACATCTGATCTGAGGTCTGCTTCAAATGGGGGCTTATTTACAAGGATGTCTGGTCTGAGGTCTGCTTTAAATGGAGCTTACTTACAAGGAGGTCTGATCTGAGGTCTGCTTCACATGGTGTCTGATCTGAGGTCTGATTAGGGGTCTTATAACAACTGGGCATCTGATCTACGGTAAGATTGGAGGTCTGATCTGAAGCCTCAATAGGGACCATATTAACACTAGGGTCCTAATATAAGGTCTGATTGGGGCCTTTTTAACATTAGGAGTCTGATCTGAGGTCTGATTGGGGGTCTTATTAATATTGGGGTTCTGAGCTGAAGTCTGATTAACGCTGGAGATCTGACAGGGCAGTGGCAGCGAACCTATGGCACGGGTGCCAGAGGCGGTACCAATATGCCTTATACTTTTCCTGCCATTCATCAGCACAGGGCACGCTATGAATGGCGCAGGCAGCGCACTGAATGTAGGCAGGTATTATAGCTAAATGATAAAGTACATGGAAGATATACTATATTGGACTGTGGTATTCAGATTATATTGTCGTGTTGGCACTTTGTGACAAATAAGTGGGTTTTGGGTTGCAGTTTGGGCACTCGGTCTGTAAAAGGTTTGCCATCACTGTGATAGGGGGTTTGAGCTGAGCTCTGATAAAAAAAAATGTGTTTTTTCTTATGTTTCTCCTCTAAAACCTAGGTGTGTCTTATAGGCAGGTGTGTCTTATAGGGCAAAAAATATGGTAAATGTTCCCATGTCTTTATATATTTGCATTGTGTGAGGTTTGTTTCTAAATATAAAATATATCAAATAAGATTAATTGTTTTAAAAAAAAAAGTCACAATTATGTTTGTAGTTCCACATTCTGTATAATTCCCAATGATAGCTCATTGGAAATTCATGCCTTTCATTATACAATCACTTGCTGGTAATTTTGATATTTTCATAGATATTAAAAGCAACGTGAGAATCACTTGACCCCAGGTGTCATCAGGTTATACTGAATATTTTTTTCAAGTGCCTCTTTAATTAAGATTTGTCATTACTTAACTGATCTGTACAGCAAATAATCCTAGGCAAAATCTCTTTAAGATGTCTTCTATTCATTCTCATGTCAGCCCTTAAAATTTACATAGGCATCTTGCTGTCACAGCCAAGTGAAATCGACAGTGATTAGTTACCTGTGGATTTTCTACTTTCAGTAAATTGAATGCTATAATGAAATTTATTCTCATTGTAAACTGTAAATATATGGTAATGCCATGCAGATTGCAACAAAAGCCCTCTCATTTTTTTATTGTTTGACTCTATTGTGATACATTTTTTGAAACCACTTACAGAAGGGCAAACTTTCATTTGTATGAGGTGTTCAAAGCAAAGTCAGTATGTAAAAGGTTATAGAACTGTCAATGTAAATTACCTATAATGAATGATATCTATAAAAAAAAAATCATTTACAGGCATACAGATGTTAATACACAATCTTTTAGCAGCATTCTGAGGCATAGTTGTCCAATAATCAAGTAGAATCAATGAAAAAGCTAGTTAAAATGCTAAAATACTGTATTGAGAGTATTGTGAGTGGACCTTTGAAGACATAGTCCGATTGCCACTGTGGTGAAAATTCATAGCAGTTAATACTATTGAAGCTCTCTGCTAGATATGGAGTGCCTTCTCCAAGAACACAGATATTTACTAAGTGAATTATTCAACAAGTTTTTGAACCCAGGCCTTCTGCTTGTCAGGCAGCAAGCTTGCCACTATACTATAGAATCACACAACTGTACCCAAAAAGCTAGGTAGTAGGAGATAAAAAGTGGGTTAATGAGCTCAATCTATTCTTCCATAGCTTTGATCACAAACCTGCTCCTCCCACCCTATCATGCCATTCTATCCACTCTCCCACACTAACGTTGACCTTGCCTCCTGCTGTTAGCTCTCGCCTCCAGATCAGTCAATCCAGCAATCAGTCATCTGGCTACAGTCTTTACAAGTGCCTAGGTGAGAAGCGAACTTGGGAGGATCAAAGCTGGGAAGGCCGCAGGGTTAGCGTAAAATGTAAAATCTTCTACCTCAGCGTGCAACACTCATCGTACATCACACAATTGCATATCTTTGAGGAGGTGCTGGATCCCAGCTAAGGCCTTGTATGAAATTGCAGACTTTTGAGAGGAAGAATCAATAAGTGGATTCAGGGTGAGGTTCAAGTCGCCACCCAGTATGATGATACCAGAAGCGAATAAGGAAATAGTCTCCAACATCCCCCGAGCCACTTAACAGTGTTAGTATTTGGCGCGTACATATTACAGATGTACGCTAATCCCCCGATGTAACCCTTTAGTAACAGATACCTCCCCTCAGGATCACTCTGCTTCTCTTTATAAGGCCTCGTGCACACGACCGTTGCTTGTTTCCGCGTCCGTTCCGTTTTTTTTCATGGACAAGATGCTTCCCAATTCATTTCAATGGGTCCGTGAAAAAATGCGGATGGTCAACTGTTTTTGTTGCGCATCCGTGGTCCGTGTTTACATTCTGTCAAAATAATAGAGCTATTTTTTTCACGTTTGCGGACAAGGATAGGCATTATTACAATGGATCTGGCAAAAAAAACGGATCAGTCAAAAAAAACGTTCCGTCGTCCGTTTTTTTCGACAGACACAAAATTTGCGGACGGAGCAGACGCGGAGGCAGGCAACGGTCGTGTGCATGTAGCCTAACTAAAAAGCACATTTTTATGTAGGCCTATGCTCACCCCTCTCGAGGCAGCACTTCCACTGGTGGCATGATACCAATGGGAGAAGCTGAATCTGGAAAGGTCAGGAACATGCCCAGTTTTGAAGTGAGATTCCTGTATCATGACAATATCAGATTTCAGCTGGCGTAATACCTGAAAGATGCGGCTTCTCTTAGTCGGTTAATTAGCCCCTTTCACATTAAATTAAGTAAGGTTGATCTGCAGACCCTTCATACTTTTCAACTAACTCCTAGGAGGTGATAGCGGTTGTCTACCCCCGCCCAACATGCGACAGCACTACTAAAAGACATATTCAACACAACAATGGAACATAACAGGCTCGCGCCCATAACATTAAATGTACGAACATACATTTCTATGAGGCTCCATAAAGAGCTTAGATGGGGGGGTGAAGCAAAAACCCTCGTAACCTGATCGATCAGGCCTCACCATATAAGCCCTTTGCTGAATACATATGAGCAAATAATAAACCAGATCCCCTCTACTACAAAGCTGCAGGGGTAACCAATAGGGCAGGGGACCCCCACATGTGATATGAGAGCAAAGCCTAGATAAGGCTGACAGACCCCCTTGCAACCAAATCCTGAGCGAAGGCCAAAGAGTTAACTAAACACATGATCTAGAACAGTCATCAAACCGGGTTCTCCCTCATAGCGCTTTCTGCTACACGGCGGGCATTGCCGTTTCGCTGTTTCCCATGGTGGATTCTGTGGCAGAGGTGGAATCCCGGGGTCTCCCGGGATAGGGAGCCACGAGGTGACGGAAAGCGGTGGTATGCGCAGGACTTCCCAGATCGTCAGTAAGTCTTCTGGAGACCGAATCGTCAATCTCCTGTTGCCAGTGGTGATTAGCAGCCCAAAGGGGAACAGCCATCTGTATGGTATCCCCTCTTCTCTCAGCTTGTCGGTTAGGGGTTTCAAAGCTCTGCGCTTTTGCAAGGTAGAAGGGGCCAAGTCCTGGAACACCTGCCCCTCGGCACCGTCAAATTGCAAGTCCCCAGATTCCCTTGCTCTTGTCAAGATCGATGCGTTATCCCAGAATGAGAGTAGCCCTCAAATGATGTCTCGGGGGCGCTCGTTAGAAGGAGGTTTGGGCCTCAGAGCCCTATGTGCCCTTTCAATGACAATTGCGTCTGTGGGTGCGTCACCCAAGAGGTCTGCGAACAGTTTGCGGACAATCTACACCGTATCTTCTCTATCTTCACTCTCAGGGACCCCCTGCACTCTCACATTTTTCCTACGGTTTAGATTTTCCTGATCCTCCATCTGCAGGAATGCATCATTAATTTTCGCAGCATGTTCTCGCATATTCATTCTCACATTTTCGTTGAATGCTGTGAGGTCTTGCTGCGCCTTCTCTAGGCCTTCCACTCTCTCCCCAATATGGCGGACATCCGCCCTTAATGCCGTCAGGTCAGAAGCCAAGGGTGCGAGGGCACGCCGTAATGCAGCTTTTAGGAAGCCCCTGGAGATCGATTGGGACACACCCTGGGCCGATGTAACAGTATCACTGTCCATGTCTGAGGCTTCGCTGCCGTTGTCATCCTCCGGCTGCGGCGGCGCCATCCTGGGCACAGGTACTGCAGCTATAGCACTCTCTCTCTGCAGGAATTTTTCCATAGCAGTGGCCGCTTTTTGCTGCTTAGGGGTTCCTCGAGGGTCTCCCGACCCGTCTCGTGTTTGTCTTTCATTTTGGGGCTGGTGGTAGCTAACACAAGGGCTTAGTGAGGCGCTGACCGCTGGAGAGCTCTCGGCAAGCGTCCGCCATGAATCTCGGTCAGGCTCCGCCCCAGTGTGGGCATTTTTTAACGTGTCAGCTGCTGACAATAGTGTTGCCATCTGCAGCCTGTGCATTCAACGCAGAAGTCGCAGTAAGCCCAACACTCACCTAGGGACGACCGCCTTAAGAAGGCACCTGGCCTACCATCACCGAGCCCAGTGGGAGCAATGCCGTCAACCCATAAAGCCACACTCCCGGCAATCCACTACCTGCCACTTCTCCTTCTCCTCCCATTTGTCCTCCACTCCCGCTTCCACCGCGCCTTCGTCGCGTTCATCTGGCAGAAGGCAGGCTTCCGTGGACTAAATGTTCGAGCGTAAAAAGTTGATGACGCTGGATAACACTCTTGCCCAACGGCTGACCACTGGCTTGTCAGAACTGCTAGTCTGCCAACTACTGCCATATAAACTGGTGGCCTTGGAGGCCTTTAGAAAATTTGTGGTTATTGGCACACCACAATAGAAGGTCCCACGGAAGGAAATATTTCTCCCAGAAGGGCATCCCAGAGCTATATGGCCACGTTCAGTGGCAAGTGAATATATTTCTGGCACACCGTGTCAGTTTCAAGATACATCTGACCACAGACACGTGGTCTAGCAAACACGGGCAGGGAAGGTGAACCTTACTGGGTTCCCACTTTACTTCCCACTGGGTGAACCTTCTGACGGCCATCAAGCATGTAACCCGCGGCTCCCGTGTGGATTTGGTTTTACCGCCAAGGATTGTATGCAGGCCTGCCTCTTCTTCTCCTCCTCCTACTCCATCTTCCTTCTCCTCCTTGGCTGACTCCTCCTTTTCCACTGCATTGTACCCCAAGCTCCCCAGAACCTAATCGACATCCCAGGTGAGACGTTGCCATGCTGTGCTGTGGCTGTTGTGCCTGGAAGCCGAGAGCCACACTGGTCCTGCACTGCTTTCAGCTCTGCGGTCACAGGCCGATCAGTGGCTCACCCTGCTCAATTGGCAGTTGGTGAAGTGGTGTGCGACAATGGTGCCAATCTGCTGAGTGCGCTGAAACAGGGCAAAATGACACATGAGCCGTGCATAGCACACTTCCTGAACTCAGTCATGCAGCGATTTGTTGCCAAGTACCACAGGGTCAAAGACGTCCTGCGGCAGGCCAGCAAAATCTATGGCCATTTTAGATGATCTTACACGGTCATGGCTCGCCTTGCTGATGTTCAGCGGCGACACCGCTTGCCCGTCAAATGTCTTATTTTTGACAGCCCGATGTGCCTGGAACTCCACCTTCTATATGCTTGATAGGCTGCTCCAGAAGCAAGGTGCCGTTAACAACTACCCGTACGAACTCTGCAGCAGGACATGTTCTGGGAGTTTGGTTTCTTTTCACCACGCTACTGGCTGCTCATGTGTGATGCATGCAGACTTCTGCGGCCATTTGATGAGATCACCAAACTGGTCAGTTGCAGCCAGGGTGCCATAAGTGACATCGTATCTCTTATGCCTTCTTTATGGAGCATGCACGTGTCATTGATCATGCCGTTGAGGAGCAGGAGCTGGAAGATGAGGGAGTCGCAATGCTACTCTATCTGAGACAAGTCAGCAGGAGTCTGAATAGGAGTCAGAGGAAGATGGTGGCTGGGGGGAGGAGGAGAAGGAGGATCAGGAAGAGTAGGTTTTGAGGGGGACTTTAAACTTTTTGGGGATCCCTGGTGTTGTCCGTGGCTGAGGGGAGGAGACCGAGAACAACATTCTTCTGGGCGATGAGCAGGAGCCAGGAAGCTCCACTGCTTCCAATCTAGTGAAAATGGGGGCCTTCATGCTCCAGTATTTGAAGAGGGACCCCCCGTATAAAAAGCATAAAGGGAAAGGACCAGTAATGGGTGTGCAACGTACTTGGATCCCCGGTACAAACACAAAATGGCGGACATGTTACCAGCTTCACAGAGGGCTGGCAGAATGCAGCATTTCAAGGCCTTGCTCAGTAATGGATTGGATAAGATGTCGTAGGCTACCACCTCTTATCCAATCCAGTACTGAGCCACGCCCCCTGCACTCATCACATGACGGTGACGTCACCCCAGGTCCTTAGTGTTGTCCAAGGTTCGGGTTCATTGAAGAATCCCCTTATGGATTTCAAATGCAGTTATGGTCTGTGGTAGCGGAATCCATAACGGGATGCTTCGATAACCCGAACCCAAACTTCTGACGCCGAACTTAAAACACAAGTACGCTCAACTCTAGAGAGGAACCCCTGGACTACTGGGTGTGCTGGTTTGACCTTTGGCCAGAGCTGGCACAATTTGGCATGGGACTCTTGGCTTGCTTCTCGTCGAGTGTCCTGTCCAAAAGGACGTTCAGCGCAGCAGTGGGGATCATGACTGATAAGCACACTCACCTAGCTCACGACAGTGTGAACTACCTCATGTTTCTAAAAATGGAGGAGGCATGGATCTCGGAGGAATTGAACACCTGTGACGACCACGTTTAATTGAATTTCCTCATGCCAGCCCACACATATCCGCCACCACCCCGAACAAAAAATGGTCCTTGTCTTAAGTATATACAGCTTTATAAAACGCCTTTTCTGTCAGGTGAATGCCTAATATTTGGGGCGTGTACTCCAGTGGCCTACAGTAAAATTGTTATCCACTGACCGCCTAATCTACCTCCAGCCACATGATAACTTGTTCTTTTCTGTCCGGTGGATGCCTAATGTTTTGGGCCTGTACTCCACTCGCCTACAGTAAAATTGTTATTCACTGACGGCCTAATATACCTCCAGCCACATAATCACGTGTTCTTTTCTGTCCAGTAAATGCCTAATGTTTGGGATCTGTACTCCACTGGCCTACAGTAAGATTGTTATCCACTGACCGCCTGATATACCTCCATCCACATAATCACTTGTTCTTTTCCATCCGGTGATTGCCTAATGTTTGGAGCCTGTACTCCACTGGCCTACAGTAAAATTGTTATCCACATTCCACCAAATATACCTCCAGCCACACAATCACTTGTTCTTTTCTGTCGGGTGAATGCCTAAGTTTTGGGGCCTGTACTCCACTGGCCTACAGTAAAATTGTTATCCACTGACCGCCTAATATACCTCCAGCCACATAATCACTTGTTCTTTTCTGTCCGGTGCATGCATAGTTTTTGGGGCTTGTACTCCACTGGCCTACAGTAAAATTGTTATCCACTGGCCGCCTAATATACCTCCAGCCACACAATCACTTGTTCTTTTCTGTCGGGTGAATGCCTAAGTTTTGGGGCCTGTACTCCACTGGCTTACAGTAAAATTGTTATCCAATGACCGCCTAATATACCTCCAGCCACACAATCACTTGTTCTTTTCTTTCAGGTGAATGCTTAATGTTTGGGGCCTGTACTCCACTGGCCTACAATAAAATTGTTATCCACTGACCATCTAATATGCCTCCACCCACATAATCATTCGTTCTTTTCCCGTCAGGTGAATGTCTAATTTTTGGGGCCCATACTCTCGTGGCCTAAAATAAATTTTTTCGAGCCCCCAGTAGTTTCCCTTTAAGATGCATAAAAATTGCCCCTGATTAAAATACATATTTTTTGTGGGAATTTTTGCCATTGATCTGGTATGTCACTGTCCATGTAGTGGGACTATTTGTGCACTTCTAGTAAGTTTTTGGTGACTGCAAATATGACCTGAAGGTTTTTCAGGTTTGCCTGCCATTAAAGTGAATGGGGCCCACCACGAGCGCGCGCTTCGCGAACATTTGATCGCGAACACGCATTCGCGAAACGTCCCAGCCAACGTTCATCCATCACTAGCCATCATCCCCCATATACAATGAGCTTTATCTCACCTGGAGAAACCAGGGAACACTGTGAGAATAGTGTTCTTTGATTTCTCCAGTGCTTTTAACACCATACAGCCAGGGCTACTAAGAGACAAGCTGGAGTGTAACATGGATGCACTATACAGAAAGGGCCACAGCAGGCTTCACCTGCTTATAAGGCTGAGAGCTTTTGGAGTGCTAAGGGCACTTCTTAGAGTCTTTTTAAACTCTGTGGTGGCATCAACAATCTTCTTCGGAGTGGCCTGCTGGGGTTGATGTATCTCAACCAGGGAGAGGAAGAGACCCGACAAACTGATTAGAAGGGCCAACTTCATCCTGGGGCGCACCCTAGAAGTAGTGCAGGTGGTAGGTGAGAGAAGGATACTATCCAAGTTACTACCAATAACTTCCATCCCATGCATGAGAAGGTGATAACATTGAGCAGTACCATCAGGGACCGACTGCTTCACCCCAAGTGTGAGAAGGAGCACTATTGGAAGTCATTCCTCCCTGCTGCTGTTAAGCTGTACTACCAACACCGACCCAAGCGGAAATAGACTGCATTCATTGCCTACAGGTTCCTGTGAGTATCATTCCATCCAGAGACTGAATTCTTCAAGGTGTGATATCTATATACCTTATTTTTTACATTTTTTTTATCTGTACCTGTACTGTAATGCCTTTATTTTAGAGATTTGTATCTTCTATGATGCTGTAACACTGTGAATTTAGCCAATGGTTTAACTATTGGATTATTTCATCTTATCTTAAAGGGGTTGTGTTACTTCAGCAAGTGGCATTTATTATGTAGAGAAAGCTAATACAAGCCATTTACTAATATATTGTTATTATCCATATTGCTTCCTTTGCTAGCTTGATTTGTTTTTCCATCACATTATACACTGCTCATACAAGTGTGCAAGCACGGCCACCACTGAAGGATTTCAGGGTGGTCATAACTAGTGATGATCGAGCACCAAAGTATTCGGGTGGTCGGGTGTTCGGCCCGAACACATTGCTATATTCGTGTGCTCGGCCGATCAACCGAGTATAATGGAAGTCAATGGGAGACAACCAGGCCCCCCCTGCTCTGAAGAGGGGAGGTTGCCTGGTCCATTGGAAAAGGTGAGAAAGTAACAGGAACACCACCGAAATGGATCAGGAACAGCATGGAGACAATGTCTGGATGCATCTTGGACTCTCAGATTGCTGCTGGAAACCATGTTGTCTGAGTTGTACGCCACTTTTAAAGACTGACAAAAATACGCACAAAACCCCCTCAACAAAAATCTATTTCACAGGAAAAATTGTTATATTCAATTGTATATAGGATGCAAGTGCTGACAAAAATTACAAGCAAAAGGCACTCTGAAACAGCCTGTATATCACATAAAGGAGGGCCTCATTCCTATTGTGGTACAATTGTTCAGGTAGTGGGACTCCTACACTCATAAAGCCTATGCACTAACTGAAATGGCTGCCAAAAATTACAAGGAATCGGCACTACAATACACCCTTTATTACACACAAAGGAGGGCATCATACACACCCTTGAAAAATTATGGTGGCCTGCTGGTGACCCTCAAAATCATTTGGAGCAAGGGCCCTCTGGTAAACCCTCTAAAACAGGGTTCCCCAACTCCAGTCCTCAGGGCCCACTTGCCAGTCAGGATTTAGGAGGACCCACAGAATGAATACCTGTGGTAAATCCTAATGGATGGACACTAATTATATCAGCTGCCCAATACTAAGGAAATCCTGATAACATGGCTGGCAAGTGGGCCCTGAGGACTGGAGTGAAAGGGCTGCCAAAAATTTCAAGGAAACGGCACTACAATACACTCTTTATTACAGATAAAGGAGGGCATTATACACACCCTTGACAAATTATGATTGGTGGCCTGCTGGTGACCCTCAAAAACATTAGGAGCAAGGGCCTGCTGGTAAACCCTCTAAAACATTAGGGGCGAGGGCATGCTGCTGAGCTGACCCTCTAAAACATTAGGGGCGAGGGCCTGCTGGTGAGCATACACTCTAAAACATTATATACTAGTGCCTGCAGGTGAGCTGATGCTCTAAAACAGGCATCCTCAAACTTCAGCCATCCAGCTGTTGTAAAACTACAACTCCCACTGTCCCCTGCTATAGGCTGATATCAGTAGGCTGTTCGGGCATGCTGGGAGTTGTCGTTTTGCAACAGCTGGAGGGCCGCAGTTTGAGGATGCCTGCTCTAAAACATTATATGCGAGTGCATGCTGTTCAGCTGAAGCTCTAAAACGTTATATGCGAGTGCATGCTGTTCAACTGACCCTATAAAAAAAAATTTAGTTGAGGGCCTGCAGTTGAGCTGACCCTATAAAAAATTAGAGTTCAGAGAATATATACAATACGGAGGCGGAGAAGGAGTAGGAGAAAAAAGATTTAACCATATACTCTTTTTTTTGTGGTGGAAAAGGTGCATGGGAATACCCTACTGTAGATTGAGTACATGATAAATGATAGATTGAAATTGCCTTCATGTTCATCATCAGCTCACCTCTCTTCTGGTGGAGTTAGGAAGTCAGGGGCAATAAAGGCCTTGTTCATTTTTATCTGAGTCAACCTGTCAGCATTGCCAGTGGACAAGTGGATACGCTTATCTGTTATAATGCCACCAGCAGCACTAATTACACGCTCAGACAAAACGCTGGTGCAGGGCAGGCCAGCACCTCCAAGGCGTAGAGCGCAAGTTCGTGCCACGTGTGCAGCTTGGACACCCAGTAGTTGTAAGGCACTGAGGGATAGGCCGCTGACACGGTCTGCTATGTATTCCTTCAACATCTTTCAAAACTTTTCCTTCCTTGTACCACTAGGGTTAGGTTGCTGGCGGGGTGTCATGAATGTGTCCCATGCTTTGGAGAGTGTTGATCTGCCTTTGTTGGAACTGCTCTGTGTTCCCCTTGTCTCCCTTCCTCGGTTGCCTAAGGAAGTACGGACTGTGCCGGCCGCTTTGTCAGATTGAAAATTTTGTAGCAATCTCTCAACAAGTTCCTTCTGGTATTGCACCATTTTACTTGTCCTCTCCACCACAGGAATGAGAGATGAGAAGTTCTCTTTGTAGCGGTGGTCAAGAAGGGTAAACACCCAGTAATCCATGTTATCTAAAATGCGTATAACGCGAGGGTCTCGGGAAAGGCAGCCTAACATGAAGTTAGCCATGTGTGCCAGAGTAGCAACAGGCAAGACGTCCTTATCGACATCAGGATAACTCTCCATCTCCTCATCCTCCTCTTCTGCCCATCCACCCTGAACAGATGGAATAAAAGTTCCATGGGTACTACCCTCTGTAGCAGAGGCAGCGGTCTCCAGCTCCTCCTCCTCCTCTTCATGGTCCAATTTGCACTGAGAAGACGAACTGTGGGTGGTCTTGCTATCACCCTATGTAAAGTCCTCCAGCATTTCCTCGTCTGCTACATTCAGAGCATCCTCCTTAATTGTGAGCAGCGATCGTTTGAGTAGACACAGTAGTGGGATGGTTACGCTGATAATAGCATTATCGCCACTAATCATCTGTGCGGATTCATGACAGTTTTTTAAAACCTCACAGAGGTCTGACAACAATTCGCACTCCTCACTTGTGAATAGTGGCAGTTGCCTCGAAAAGCGACGACCATGTTGCAGCTGGTATTCCACAACTGCCCTCTACGGCTCGCAAAGCCAGGCCAACATGTAGAACGTAGAATTCAAGCACGTGCTGCTGCAGCTTTGACAGAACGGCTGAAGTTGTGGATGACCTGCGGAAATGGGCACACACGCGGCTTGCCTTCACTAGTAGCTCTTGCAGATTGGGGTAGGTTTTGATAAACCGCCGAACCACAAGTTATTTCCATTGCCAGACACCACCATGTTGTAGGTTGAGTGGCGAGAGCCACAGCTCGATCTGGTCCCTTATACCCTGCCATAGCTCTGCGGCTGTGTGCTGCTTGTCCCCTAAGCAGATCAGCTTCAGCACGGCCTGTTGATGCTTACCCACAGCAGTTCTACATTGCTTCCAGCTGGTGACTGATGGCTGACTGCTGCTGGACGTGGAAGTGGAGGAAGAGGCGGCAGAGGAGTAGAAGTGGGGGTTGGAGCCAGTAGCATAGCTGATGGCGGAGACCCTGATGGACGTAGGGCCTGCAATCCTGGGCGTGGGTAGCACCTATGCCATCCCAGGGTACGACAACATTTACCCAGTGTGCGGTCAGGGAAATGTAGCCTCCCTGTCCATCAGCACTGTCCATCAAGGTACGGGTGATGTTCTGGGACAAATGCTGGTGTAAGCCGGGCACGGCACACCGTGAAAAATAATGGCGGCTGGGGACTGCGTACCGAGGAACGACCGCCTACATCAGGCTGCGGAAGGCCTCAGTGTCTACAAGCCTAAATGGCATCATTTCTAGGGCCAGTAATTTTGAAAGTTGCGCATTTAGTGCTATGGCCTGCGGGTGAGTATTTGTGCTTGTGTTCAAATGCCTGTGTTGTCAACATTTGGACACTTCGCTGGGACAGGGAAGTGGATGTTGTTGCTGACAGTTCATGCGAAGGTCAAGGTGCAGGGCGAGGGGAATCCATGCCTGCGCATTCGACAGGGGATTGGCCAGCAATGCGTAACACGGGGGAAGAGGAGGCAGTGGTGTGACCCACAGACCCAGATTGTGGATCGAGGCATTCGGCCCACTTATTAGGGTGCTTGGATGCCATGTGGCGAATCATGCTGGTGGTGGTGAAACTTGCCTGTGTTAACTCCCCAGCTCATTTTGGTACGGCACAGATTTCAAACTACCTCTCTTTTGTCGTCTGCACTTACTTCAAAAAAGCACCATACTGCGGAACACCTACTCCTTGGCAAGGTAGGTTTACGCATTGGGGGTGTATGGTGTAACGGTTGCAGGCCTGTTTGGTGTGGGCTAACTTCTCCCTTTTGCAACCCCACTGCCTCTTCCAGACTGTTGCGGTGCTGCGGATCCCTCCCCCTTTGTACTGCTGTCCTCGCTCGGCTTTTCACCTTCCCATGTTGGGTCTGTTACCTCATTGACCACCTCCTCTTCCACTTTCTCATTCTGCTCATCCTCCTGACTTGACCTAACCACAACCTCAGTGATTGACAACTGTGTCTCATCATAATCCACCTCATGAACGAATGATTACCATTCACCACTATCATCTTCTTGAGACTGTGAAGGCTCAAGAGGTTGGGAATCAGGGCACAATATCTTAGGTACCTCTTCAAGCGTGCTGGGCATGAGGGCCAAATCTAATAGTGGCGCTGGAAAGAGCTCCTCGGATTATCCGAGTGTCGGATCACTCGTTTGGCAAGCCTCTGCATGGTGGGAGGAAGGATGATCAGAGTGAGGTTTCGGTTCACCAGATTCTTGACTACAGAGACTGGATGAGAGGGTGGTGCTTAACTGACTGGAAGCATTATCTTCAGCAATCCAACCGACCAACTGTTCGCACTAGTCCGAGTTGGACAGTGTTGTTCTGCGCCGCCCAGCTAATTTGGACATGAAGCTGGGTACAGTGGATTTTTTTTTCTTTTTCTGGTGAACTGGCAGCAGGCACAGTTTCATTGCGCCCAGGGCCACGGCCTCTGCGTGCACCATCACATCACGCCCACTTCCCAGTCCCTTAGTGCTCGCCTTCTTCTTGGTTTTGTCACTAGATGTGGTGCAGATTGTTTTACCCTCCGCTAAGAGACACAGATTTTGAATGCAGGACAGTATATGTCACAGAAACCCACAGAATATGGACACTAGATGTGGCCCAGATTATTGGAATTTGTAATACAGACACTGTTTTCAGATGTTCTACACTATTGGTTACAGAACACCACAGATTATGCACACTAGATGTGGCCCAGATTATTGGAATTTTTAATACAGACACTGTTTGCAGATGTCCTGCACTACATTTGACCCTTCCGAAGCACTGTCCCTGAGACTGCAGCAGGTAAATAGATTGCTGCTCTAAAACACACACACACACACAGTAGTCCTTAACTTCTTGCCGACCGCCTAACGCAGGATTGCGTCCTGCAGGCGGTTGGTCTATTCCTCCTTGACGCGCGGGCGCGTCATCTCGCGAGAGGCGAGATTTCTCACAGGATCGCGTCAGGGACAAGGTAAACTACAGCCTGCCAGCACTGATCGTGCGTTGGCAGGCTGTAGAAGTTAAAAAAAATGGCATATCAGACGCTGTTTTGTTAACAGCGTCTGATATGCTTGCTGATCGTTCCTTTGGTGGTCCCATTTGCTTGGGACCACCAAAGGAAACTTTTATAAGTGCACCAATCACCACACAGACCCCCCCCCCCCATCCATCCCCCCCACCCCCGTCACTGATTAACCCCTGATTAACCCCTGATTAACCCCCGATCACCCCATGTCACCCCCCTGACACTAATTACCCCCATGTAAGGCTCATTCAGACGTCCTTATGCGTTTTGCGGATCCATGGATCCGCGGATCCGCAAAACACGGACACCGGCAATGTGCTTTCCGCATTTTGCTGATCCGCACATTGCCAGAACTATATAGAAAATGCCTTTTCTTGTCCGCAATTGCGGACAAGAATAGGATATGCTCTAACTTTTGAGGAGCGGTGGCCGGATGTTTGGGGGCCGAAACCCGGAAGTTTGTGGCCGCAGCTCCGCAAATGCTGATGCGGCGAGCACATAGTGTGTTCTCCGCATCACCTCCAGCCCCATTCACACTGAATGGGTCTGCATCTATTCCGCAGAATTGCTGAATAGATGCGGACATTTTTGCGGACGTGTGAATGGGGCCTTACTACTTTTTTTTTTTGCACATTTTTTGGCAGAGATTTATTCATCCACATTGATTGATGCGAATGAGGAAATCCGTGTGTAATTTCAGTTGCTTGCCTGCTGCTAGTGTGTGTCAGGCCGACTTCCACTGACTGTAGTGTGCCCACTGTCAGTGCCCACCACTGATACCGGGTGGCACAGTACCTAGCACGCGTAGTATCATCTCCCATCTCCCCGTTCGAAAAATCAATTCAATTCACCTTTCGGGGACCCTTAGTGTTGTACGTGGCTGGGTGGAGGAAGAAACCTTCAATGACATCACCGGGACGTGGCTAGCTTGGTATCCAACCTTGTGCAAATGGGGAGTTTGCGGTTGTGCAAATGAACTGTTTGCGGTTGTTTGCGGTGCATTAAAAGGGGAGTTTGGTCTGTCAATGTCTGTAAAGTGGGCATAAGCCTTACACTACCTGATCGATACAACATCATACCTGATCGTATACACACACTGGATGTTTTAAAGCATGTTATTCCAAACAAGTTAGGAATGTTAGTTGATTTATGCCCTTTATGGATTAAAACCCAACTCTGCGTCCACTACGTATTTTTCCATGGGAGTTTTGCCATGGATCCCCCTCCGGCATGCCACAGTCCAGGTGTTAGACCCCTTGAAACAACTTTCCCATCACTATTGTGGCCAGAAGGAGTCCCTGTGGGTTTTAAAATTCGATTGCCAATTGAAGTCTATGGCGGTTCGCCCGTTCGCGAACATTTGCGGAAGTTCGCGTTCGCTGTTCGCGAACGGAAAATTTTATGTTCGCGACATCACTAGTCACCTGTGTAGAAAAACCACCCATTACGCTACACATTGCTTGGGCTCCAATGTCCTCCTCCTCCTCCTCTAGTTCAGCCCCCACAGGGCTCATGTGGCCATGAGATCTAGTGTTGATCGCGAATGTTCGAATCCCCACTTTGAGAATTTGCGAATATTCAGAATATAGTGCTATATATTTGAAATCTCGAATATTCGATTTTTGTTTTTTACCAGTACATAAGATCCCTCCTTTTAGCTTGTGGACCAATGAGAAGGCCGCAATGTCTTTGTCAGAGCTTAGCAACATCCCTAGCGACCAATAGGAAAGTTGCCTACCCCTTATTATATAAGAACCTCCCCAGCAACCATTTCCTGCTGTTTTTTGCAGTTGTGAGAGAGAGGAGTGTCATTTCTGTGCTTTGCTGTGTTATCATACATTACATTAGATACTTAGCTTATATATAATACAGACAGTTAGTTAGTGGGAGATAGTGTAGGTTAGTTAGTGAATAGTGTAGCTGATAGGTTCCACTGTAGGGTATTAGGGAGGGATTACTGTGCTTTGATAGAGTTTGTGTTTAGTGTGCTATTTTAGGAATTACTTTGCTAGTGTCACTGTCTTTCGTCAAAAAACAAAACAAAACAAAAAAAAAAAAAACAGTTTCTGTTCGTTTTTCTGTCACTGTCTTAGGGTTTAATGTGTTAGTTTAGGAATTACTGTGCTAGGGGGATTAGTGTCACCGTCTTTCGTCTTCAAAAAAACAAAACAAAAAAAAAAAAAAAACTGCTGTCTGTTTTAGACTAAGAACCTGCTGCTGTCAGAGGTGTCCTAGGCTATTTTTGTTGTTGTCCCAGTCTGGCGGGGGCCTATTTCTGGGAACACATTCCTGCTGCAAACAAAAAACCGTCTGCTGTCTCTACAGCTTACCATCCATTTCATTGTTGCTGACATTTTAACTTTTTTTTTATATTAATCAAAAATTTGCAAAAAAATGACATTTTTCAATTTCTGTTGTAAAATTTTTCAAATAAAAATACATTTCTATATAAATTTTTCTCTGAATTTATTGTTCTACATGTCTTTGATAAAAAAAAATTGCGTAAAAATAAGTGTATATTTATTGGTTTGGGTAAAAGTTATAGCGTTTACAAACTATGGTGCAAAAAAGTGAATTTCCGCACTTTGACTTTCTGAGCACCAATCATGTTTCCTGAGGCACTACAATGCCCAGACAGTAGAAACACCCCACAAATGACCCCATTTCGGAAAGTAGACACCCTAAGGTATTCGCTGATAGGCATAGTGAGTTCATGGAAGTTTTTATTTTTTGTCACAAGTTAGCGGAAATGGAATTTTTTTTTATTTTTTTTTACAAAGTCTCATATTCCACTAACTGCGGCGGGGCGGGCTTGGGTGAACGCACGTGTAGGCGACCGATCAGGCCTGATCGGGCATACACTGCGTTTTGGGTGGGGGGCGAACTAAGGTGACACTAATACTATTATAGTTCTGACTGTGATCAGTTCTGATCACTTACAGATACTATAAAAGTACAAATACTGATTAGTGCTACGCTAATCAGCGAATCAGTGACTGCGGTGCGGTGGGCTGGGCGCTAACGGAAGCTAACTACCTACCAAAGGGGCCTTAACTAAACTAAACCGAACAGTCAATACTAGTGAAAAACAAAAAGTGACAGTTTACACTGATCACTTTTTTCCCTTTCACTAGTGATTGACAGGTGATTGAAAGGGGGGATCAAGGGGTTATTTGGGGTGATGGGGGGTGATCTGGGGCTAAGTGTATAGTGTTTGGTGTAGTCACTGTTACATGTGCTCTCTGCAGGGTCTAACCGACGAAAAGGACCTAGCAGAGAGCACAGAAGCCATTTAACACCTTAGATTTATAAATATAATGTGTTAGATGGCTTTTGATTAGATTTTTTAAAAGTCATCAGCCTGCCAGCGCTGATCATTGGCTGGCTGATGACGAACTCCTTCTAAAACTTTTACCGCCGCGCAATGCGCATGTGCGGCGGCATCAGCGCGTCATCTCACGAGATGACGCACCGATGCGTCCACCCAGAATAACCCGACCGCCTGCCGAACGCATCCGTGCGTTAGGCGGTCCTGGAGCGGTTAAACCACACCCTTATCATTTATCTGCTGCTGTCTGTCCTGATCTTAGTGAGTTTGGCCCTCGACTAAATAGGCATGACTGCAACCTTATTGCTTAAAATTACACGAAAACATAACAATATAAAAAAACGGAAGCACACTAAAAAAAATGTTATTAACAAACATGGCTCTAAGCAAACTTTTTAAGTAGGTCGTGCAGGTCCGACATCTCATTCATCCGTTTGCGTTGCAGCGCCTCCAACTTCTGCACCTGCTCTCAGATATCCTTTATGGCTGCAGCATGCTCCCGCTGCAGCTGACTAAATTTTCTTTGAAATTTAATGAGTACTGTTAGGATAAAAAATATGAAAATTGCTTGCAATTCAGATTAAGAAGCATGGATACATTATTATATTGTTGTGTGCACATATTTACCCACCTGGTGGGGGCTGGTGACATCCTTCTCCTCTTCTTCCTCATCTGGAGATGGGGGGGGGGGGATCCAGCGGTGGCCACCACCTCCATCTCGTCTGTCAACGACCTGCGGTGGACGAAGTGAACGGGAACACCTGTAATCACACAATGTTCAGAATTTAGACAAACAACTCAGAATTCCTAGCAAATTAAGTGGGGGATGTATCTAATGTAATGATGGACGTGGCCTTTTACTGAAATACAGAATGATTATTGCAGTTTATGTATATATACACACACACATATTTTTATGTGAGTGTGAAACGTACGAAATCAGCCGATTACATCATACATCTGTACCTTGCTGTGTGAAAAGGTTCAATATTCTAGGTTCAAAGTGTCACACTCTAGTCAGCTAATTAATCCATACCCCCTGAGCAAAGGGTACCTGAGATTGTGATTTGGGGATTTTCATAAGCTGTAAACCATACTCATCCAAATTATAACAAATAAAGGCTTGAAATAGCTAGTTTTGCATGTAATGAGTCTATCTCATATATTAGTTTCACTTTTTAAGTTGCATTACTGAAATTAATTAACTTTGCACGATATTCAAATTTTTCAAGTTTCACCTGTATAAACAGTGTGTGTGTGTGTGTGTGTGTATATATTATATATATATATATATATATATATATATATATATACAGTACAGACCAAAAGTTTGGACACACCTTCTCATTCAAAGAGTTTTCTTTATTTTCATGACTATGGAAATTGTAGATTCTCACTGAAGGCATTAAAACTATGAATTGACACATGTGGAATTATATACATAACAAAAAAGTATGAAACAACTGAAAATATGTCATATTCTAGGTTCTTCAAAGTAGCCACCTTTTGCTTTGTTTACTGCTTTGCACAATCTTGGCATTCTCTTGATGAGCTTCAAGAGGTAGTAACCTGAAATGGTTTTCACTTCACAGGTGTGCCCTGTCAGGTTTAATAAGTGGGATTTCTTGCCTTATAAATGGGGTTGAGACCATCAGTTGTGTTGTGGAGAAGTCAGGTGGATACACAGCTGATAGTCCTACTGAATATACTGTTAGAATTTGTATTATGGCAAGAAAAAAGCAGCTAAGTAAAGAAAAACGAGTGGCCATCATTACTTTAAGAAATGAAGATCAGTCAGTCCGAAAAATTGGGAAAACGTTGAAAGTGTCCCCAAGTGCAGTCACAAAAACCATCAGGCGCTACAAAGAAACTGGCTCACATGCGGACCGCCCCAGGAAAGGAAGACCAAGAGTCACCTCTGCTGTGGAGGATAAGTTCATCCGAGTC
This sequence comes from Bufotes viridis, assembly GCA_033119425.1. NCBI lineage: Eukaryota > Metazoa > Chordata > Amphibia > Anura > Bufonidae > Bufotes > Bufotes viridis. The sequence goes on from CM065593.1 coordinate 260,504,999, forward strand.
ACCAGCCTCAGAAATCGCAGGTTAACAGCAGCTCAGGTTAGAGACCAGGTCAATGCCACACAGAGTTCTAGCAGCAGACACATCTCTAGAACAACTGTTAAGAGGAGACTATGTAAATCAGGCCTTCATGGTAGAATATTTGCCAGGAAACCACTGCTAAGGACAGGCAACAAGCAGAAGAGACTTGTTTGGGCTAAAGAACACAAGGAATGGACATTAGACCAGTGGAAATCTGTGCTTTGGTCTGATGAGTCCAAATTTGAGATCTTTGGTTCCAACCACCGTGTCTTTGTGCGACGCAGAAAAGGTGAACGGATGGACTCTACATGCCTGGTTCCCACTGTGAAGCATGGAGAAGGAGGTGTGATGGTGTGGGGGTGCTTTGCTGGTGACACTGTTGGGGATTTATTCAAAATTGAAGGCATACTGAACCAGCATGGCTACCACGGCATCTTGCAGCGGCATGCTATTCCATCCGGTTTGCGTTTAGTTGGACCATCATTTATTTTTCAACAGGACAATGACCCCAAACACACCTCCAGGCTGTGTAAGGGCTACTTGACCATGAAGGAGAGTGATGGGGTGCTGCACCAGATGACCTGGCCTCCACAGTCACCAGATCTGAACCCAATCGAGATGGATTGGGGTGAGCTGGACCGCAGAGTGAAGGCAAAAGGGCCAACAAGTGCTAAGCATCTCTGGGAACTCCTTCAAGACTGTTGGAAGACCATTTCAGGTGACTACCTCTTGAAGCTCATCAAGAGAATGCCAAGAGTGTGCAAAGCAGTAATCAAAGCTAAAGGTGGCTACTTTGAAGAACCTAGAATATGACATATTTTCAGTTGTTTCACACTTTTTTGTTATGTATATAATTCCACATGTGTTAATTCATAGTTTTGATGCCTTCAGTGTGAATCTACAATTTTCATAGTCATGAAAATAAAGAAAACTCTTTGAATGAGAAGGTGTGTCCAAACTTTTGGTCTGTACTGTATAATATATATATATATATATATATATATATATATATATATATAATCATGATTACTTCGTGTTAAACGTATGAAATATATACACTCATGGCGAGGTAGAGATGTATGATGTAACCAGCTGAGTTGTTAAGTGTCACACCAGGTAGTAAGTAATCATTTGTAATGGGATAAAATACTTATTTGCATAACTGTATATATACATTACAGAGTGTTGGCAAAAGATATAAAAGTAATGTACGCATTGTACCTGGCCATTTGCGATCACGTATCTCAGTAATCCATTTGATGTGCCTCCTCTTCAGATCTGATTGATGCTTAATGATGGCCATCGCATTGTGCTTCTCCTTGAACTCCCTCCACAGCTCCTTCCGTATCCCCTGCACAATACTCTGTTTTTCTGCTTGGACCCAGGTCTTATCATATCCCCGCTCCAACATGAGCTGCAGGATAAAGATGCAAGCATATAATCACAAATTTTTTAACTACAAGTATTGAAAATAATGTCCTACAACACAGCAAAAAGTATTTAAGTCTTTGAAGGGGAAATATGAGATGAAATGTTACTGTTATAAAATGGGATTGTATTGCAATTGAGCAGAGATGTACCTGTCTAGTGAAGTGACAGTGTGTGTGTGTGTGGTATAGGAAAAATCCGTACCTGGGATTTTACTTTTCTTGAGTCCGGAGGCAGCACATCATGGGTCAATCCTATTCCCTTCAGTCTCTAGGACCACGCACCTAGATAAATCAGAATAATTAATTAATTAATAAATTGATCAACTCACTATATAGGTCTGCTACCAGAGAGCATCATTGTGTTTTAAAAATAGATCCAGACAATAAAGATTCATAACAGAAAAAAATTATTAGGGAGGGTATTCATGTGCTTCCTCCGGACTCAAGAAAAAAGGACTCAAGTAAAATCCCAGGTAAGAATTTTTCCTTTCTCTTTTCGTCCTCCAGCAGCACATCATGGGAAATATTAATGTCTGAAGAATTGGACTCACAGCGCCACTCTGAGAATTTATTCCAAATCTTGGCATATTTTTATTGGTTGAGTCTTTATGTGAACAGAGCAGTGTATTAATTACATAGCTTGAGAGCCCTTTTTCTTCTAGTGCAGATCTCTCAGCCTCCAGGCTGTGAGGTGTAGTCTGTCTAGATGCTGATGATACAGACTGTCTTGTATTAACAGATCCGGAACTAGAGGGAGTTTCCAGAATTCTCCCTTGGACAGTTGGAGAAGAAGAGGAAACCACGACCTTCTCGGCCAGAATGGTGTTACTAATATCACTTGAGGCTTCTCTGCAAGGACCTTAACAATGAGTGGAACCGGAGGAAAGATGTACACGAAAAGGTGTCTCCAGCTTATTGAGAAAGCATCGACTGCTGTGGAGTTTTCCCAACTGTTCAGGGAGCAGAATCTTGGAAGCTTCTTGTTCCTTCTGGATGCCATCAGATCCCAGGAAGGCAGACCCCATCTGGCCACTATTTGTTGAAAGACGGCTTGATTCTGCTCCCATTCCGCTGGTTTGATCATCCTCCGACTCAGCTGATCCGCTCGAGTATTGTAGCAACCTCTGATATGCAAGGCTTTTAATTCCAAGAGGTGGGGTTCTGCCCAGATGAAAATCTTCTTGCGCAAGCTCAGAAGATCCGTATTCCTTGTACCCCCTGCTTGTTTAGGTAAAAAACTGCAGGGTGATTGTCTGAACGGATGAGCACAGGTTTCTCTATTATTTCCATTGAGAATTGGAGAAGAGCCAGATGGACCGCTTTCAGTTCCTTGAAATTTGAGGAGCATCTTTTCATTTATGGAGACCAGAGGCCTTGAATCCATCTGTCCTGGAGGTGAGCTCCCCAGCCCTGGCCAGAAGCGTCTGTTGTAATTATGATTGGAGACACGTATTGAACATTTTTCCCACAGGCGAGGTTCTTGGTCTGATGCCACCACTTTAGGTTTTGAATTGTTGAAGGTTTCAGTTGGACTCTTGCTTTCAAATTCTGGTGGCTGCGATGCCACATCTGTAGCATGTCCTGCTGTAAGTCCCTGGTATGAATCATAGCCAAGGGGACGTCATCTGCTGTCAATGTCATATGTCCTAATGTCTTCATTACCCTGCGTACTGTAGGCAGACGTAAGTATAGCAGGGGTCTTACTTCCTTCTTCAGAGCTTTTATCTTTGAAGGTGGCAGAAATAAGGTCATGCGGCGAGAGTCTATCACAAACCCTAGGAAGGTCTTGCATGAAGTGGGAACAATATCTAATTTTTCAGAGTTTATTAAAAATCCCAGGGATTGCAGTAGCTTCACTGCCTTCTGGAGATAGATTTGGGCTACCAGTAGCCAGTCGTCCAGGTACGGGAAGACTAGAATATCCTGGAGGCGGAGACTCACTGCTACTATGATGACTGCAATCTTCGTAAAAATTCTCGGAGCAGAGCACAGGCCAAATGGGAGAGCCTTGAATTAGAAGTGGGATATGGTTCCCTTTCTCTGAACAGCTAGTCTCAAGAAACTTCTGGATGATCTTCTTATTGGGATGTGTAGGTATGCGTCTTTGAGGTCTAAGGACACCATGTATTGGTCTTTTCTTAGTACCGCTGTTATTGATCCTATTGTTTCCATCTTGAAATTTAATTTTTTTAGGAACTGATTCAGGTAACGCAGATCTATGATGAGACGATTCTTTCCGTCTGCTTTGGGAATATGGAATATTCTGGAGTATACGCCTTTTCCTCTTAGGTGGTGAGGAACTGGTTCTAATGCCCCTTTTTGTAAAAATTCTTCCAGAAATTGAGCTAGTACAGGATCTTCTCCTTTGTTTAAGAGGAATCTATTTCTTGGAAAATGGTCGAATTCTAGGTTGTAGCCTTCTTTGATGATCTGGAGACCGCAGCTGTCTGAGGTAATCTTCAGCCATTCTGAGTAAAATTTTGAAAGACAGCCTCCCACTTCCTGACTTCTGGCGTCAGAATTGTGACTTTGGCGGTTTCGTATCACCTGACTTCTTTCCTGGCTTCTAAGAATTTGATCTGAATCTGCGATCAGGTCTTCCTCTGGTTGAACGTCCTCTGAAATTTGATCTTCTATAATCTTGACCTTTGTAGGGATGAAAAAATTTCTGCTTGTCTCTGCGTCTAGGTTGAGGGAAGTTTAACACTTTCTCCTCCATATTAGACTCAAGAAGTTTATCCAGATGTGAGCCGAACAATCTTCCAGGTTCAAAAGTTAGGGAGCAGAGATTGCTTTTTGAGGCAGGATCACCAGACCATAGCTTTAACCAGAAAGTTCTTCTTACTGAGTTAGACAGGGCCATATTTTTTGCGGTCAACCTTATAGTATCTACAGGGAAATCACAAAGGAGTTCCACCGCCAGTTTCAACATAGGTAACTGTTGCAGCAATTCTTCTCTGGAGACTCTGTCCTTTATATCTCTACCAAGCTGGCTAAGCCATACTCTGAGTGCCCGAGCTACAGGGACTGACACCATAGCTGCCTTGCTTAGGGAAGCCAGGTAGGTATGTTGTCTCTTAAGGAGACCATCCGCTTTCTTCTCCATTGGGTCTTTAAGCAAGGAGGAGTCATCACTAGGAAAGAGATTTTTTCCGTTTTTTTTGGGGACCGTATGCGGAACCATTCATTTCAATGGGTCCGCAAAAAAAAGGAAAGGTACTCCATGTGTATGTCCGTTTTTCCGTTCCGCAAAAAAATAGAGCATGTCCTATTTTCGTCTAGTTTGCGGACAAGGATAGGCATTATTGCAATGGATCCGCAAAAATAACGGATCCGCAATTTGCAGACCGCAAAACACATACGGTTGTGTGCATGTAGCCAAAGTGCAACACCAAGTGATCAAAAATGAGTAAAAGGTGTATGTCCCACAAAATGGTACCATGACCGTATGTGTTTTGCGGTCTGCAAATTGCGGATCCGCAAAACAAACGGATGATGTTCCGTATAGAATCCTTTTTTTGCGGATCCGTTTTTTTAGCGGATCCATTGTAATAATGCCTATCCTTTTCCGCAAACTAGAAAAAAATAGGATATGCTCTATTTTTTTGCGGAACAGAAAGTGCAACACCAAGCAATCAAAAAGGCGTATGCCCCCCAAAAATAGTACCAATCTAACATTTACCTCATCCAGCAAAAAATGAGCCCCTACCTAAGGCAATCAACCAAAGAATTTAAAAACTATTGCTCTCAGAATATCTAGACACAATAAAATATCATTTTTTATTTGTTTCAAAAATGCTGTTATTGTGTAAAACTTAAGTAAATAAAGTATACATATTAGGTATCACCGCATCCGTAAGAACTTGCTCTATAAAAATATTTTATGACCTAGACTCTTAGTTGAACACCGTAAAAAAAAAAGTGTAAAAAAGCAATTTTTTGCCACCTTACATCACAAAAAGTGTAATAGCAAGCGATCAAAAGTTATATGCACCCCAAAATAGTACCAAACAAACCGTCATCTCATCCCGCAAAAATTATACCCTTCCTAATGCCTCATCCACACTTCAGTGTCAGTTTTGGATCAGTGGTAACACAGAGAGTGTTCAATCCGTGTTTCCTCCCGTGACAGATCCATGTTGGGTCCGTTTTTTGCTGACCGTGTGACATCCGTTTTTCACTGACACTGAGCGGCTGGAAAATAATTTTCAAACAATCTCTTTTTAATGATCCGTGAAACACGGATGCAACACGGATGGCATCCGTGTTGCATCCGTGGTTTTCACGGACTCATTGACTATAATGGGTGTAAGGGATCCAGGAACACGGACAAGATAGGACATGCATCCTTGCTGAAAACATGGACCCATGGACCGTGCTAAAACACTGATGTGAGAATAAACACATTCAAATGAATGGGGACGTTTGCTGTCCGCGGAGAACACGTACAGCACATGTCCGGGAAACACTGATGTGTGCATGAGGCATAAGACAATAGCCCAGAAAAAAAAAAAAAAAAAAAAAACTATGGCTCTCAGACTATGGAGACACTAAAATGATTTTTTTTTTTGTTTCAAAAATATTATTGTGTAAAACTTAAATAACTAAAAAAAAAATTGTAGATATTAGGTATCGCCTCGTCCATAAGAACCTGCTGTATAAAAATATCACATTACCTAACACCTCAGGTGAACACCGCAAAAAAGTAAAAATAAAAAGTGTCACAAAAAGTGTAATACCAAGCGATCAAATAGTCATATGCACGCTAAAATAGTACCAATCAAACCATCATCTCATACCGAAAAAAATGAGCCCCCCCCAAAAAAAAAAAAAAAAAAAACTATGGCTTTCAGAATGTGGAGACTCAATTTCTTATTTTTTTTTTCAAAAATGCTTTATTATGTACTGAAAAACTGAAAAAAAAACAACCAAAAAAGTAGTCATATTTGGTATTGTCGCGTCCGTAACAACCTGCTCTATAAAAATAGCACATAATTTAACCTGTCAGACGAACATTGTAAATAACAAAAAATAAAAGTGGTGAAAACAGCAAATTTTTGTTACCTTGCCTCACAAAAAGTGTAATATAGAGCACCCTAAAATAGTACCAACGAAACTGCCACCTTATCCCGTAGTTTCCAAAATGGGGTCAATTTTTTGAAGTTTCTACTCTAGGGGTGCATGGTGTAAAAAAAAAACAGTCCATTTGGCATTCCTTTCCTTCTGCGCCCTGCCCTGTGCCCGTACAGCAGTTTACGACACCATATGGGGTGTTTATGAAAACTACAGAATCAGGGCAATAAATATTGAGTTTTGTTTGGCTGTCAAACTTTGTTTTGTTATTGGAATTATGGATTAAAATGAAAAATTTGCCAAAAAATAGAAATTCTTTAGTTTAATCTCCATATTCGATTAACTCTTGTGGAACACGTAAAGGGTTACCAAAGTTGGCAAAATCCGTTTTGAATACCTTGAGATGTGTATTTTCTAAAATGATTCAATTTTTGGGAGCTTCTACTCGAGGGGTGCATCAGGGGGGGCTTCAAATGGGACATGGTGTCAAAAAAACTAATCTAGCAAAATCTGCCTTCCAAAAACCATATGGCTTCCATTCCTTCTGCGCCCTGCTGTGTGCCCATACAGCAGTTTATGACCACATATGGGGTGTTTCTATAAACTACAGAATCAGGGCAATAAATATTGAGTTCTGTTTGGCTGTTAATCCTTGCTTTCTTAGCGGAAAAAAATTATTAAAATGGAAAATCTTCCAAAAAAGTGAAATTCTGAAATTTTATCTCCCTTTTCCATTAATTATTGTGGAACACCTAAAGGGTTAACAACATTTGTAAAATCAGTTTTGAATACCTTGAGGGTGTAGTTTCTAAAATGGGGTCATTTTTAGGTGGTTTCTATTATGTAAGCCTCACAAAGTGACTTTAGACCTGAACTGGTCCTTAAAAAGTGGGTTTTGGAAATTTTCTAAAAAATGCTTCTTCTAAGCCTTCTAACATCCCCAAAAAATAAAATGACGTTCACAAAAAATGATCTAAACATGAAGTAGACATATGGGGAAAGTAAATTAATAACTATTTTTGGAGGTATTACTATCTATTATAAAAGTAGATAAATTGAATTTCGAAAATTTTGGGTCAATTTTGTATTTTTTTATAATTAAAAATGAATTTTTTTGACTAAATTTTACCACTGTCATGAAGTACAATATGTGTCGAGAAAACATTCTCAGAATGGCCTGGATAAGTAAAAGTGTTTTAAAGTTATTACCACATAAAGTGACACATGTCAGATTTAAAAAAATGGCTCTGTCAGGAAGGGAGAAATGGCCCAGATGTGAAGTGGTTAAAACAGATAAATGCACCGTTGAGCGGCAAATATATTTTTCCTTTTTCCACTAATACAGGCCACAAAAGGCTTTACAACAGATAACTGCACTGCTGAGCGGCAAAGATATTTTTCCTTTTCCCACTAACTCATGCAAAAAAAGGACTTTAAAACAGATAACTGCACTGCTGAGTGTCAAATATTTTTTTCATTTTCCACTAATACACGGAAAAAGGGGCTTTAAAACAGATAACTGCATCGCTGAGTGGCAAAGATATTTTTTTTACTTTTCTCCCACTAATACAAGCCAAAAAAATGCTTTAGAACAGATAACTGCATGGCACAAGGGCAAATAAAACGTAGAATTACAGAGCTGGCAATTTGGATCCCCAGTCAAGCAGCAAGGTGTAATCGGATTGTTCCTATTAGCAAGGCTGTATATAAAAATGTATATAATCCTGCAATTTTCACACTTTCTATTAGGTCTAAAAATAGGTCATAATTTCCTGTTCTGCCCAAGTAACTTTTCAGTAGCTTATATCATTATCACCAAAGGAGGGATTACAATAATAAGTTGCACCTTTAAATAGAAATCAACTGATCCACCATTCACAATAGGTTATGTCACAATTTATCAGCTTAATCCTGACATCTGCAAAGGTCACAGAGCATGTCCAGAATAGACTCCCTTAGAAGTTAGTGGGATCAGCTCCTGTCCATTGTGTCTTTAGCCCATGTATCTGCTCTCAAAAGACAGGAGGTCTCAACATATTTTAGGCCTAGTGACCAGTGTGGACAGATATAGCTATGGGTAAACATATGTTTGACAATGTTAACAAACAGCATAATTAAAGACACATTGCGCCAATACATATTACATGCTTCTTCATATTAGAAAACTCCCAAAAATTGGCCCTTATCAGAGGCAGATGGTCTTCAAACATACACAATGTTATGAAGAAAAAGAGGGGCTTGTTGGGGTCAAATGTCCAAAAATTATGCCTCAATGCCACATTTAAATGTCATAAGAAACCGTTGCTTGTTCTGTACAAGCATCCAAAAATTATGCATTAATGGGGGCAGACTGATTGCCCTTATGTACACATGCACAAGCCTCCAAAAAATATGCACTTAAAGGAGCAGAGTGCCTGCCTGTATTTATACAAGCGCATGTGCTAATTTCTCAGAAAAAAAGAGTAGCTTGTTTGTAAGAAATACAATTTTTAGGGTAGTTTCAAACTAGAGTTAGAAAAATCCAGCAGGCAGTTCCGTTGATGAACCCTTCAGGAGGGTGGCTGTGGACATCATTGGTCCACTGGCCATCCCCAGCAGTTCGGGTAAACGGTTCATATTAACCCTGGTGGATTACGCGACTCACTACCCGGAAGCAGTGGCGTTATCCTCCATTACGGCGGACAAGGTTGCGGACGCCCTGCTGGGGATCTTCACGAGAGTGGGGTTCCCAGCTGAGCTTCTCAGCGACCAAGGACCTCAGTTCATGTCTGAACTAATGCAGGGGCTCTGTAGGAAAATACAGGTGAACCATATCGTGGCCAACCCTTACAACCCACAAACAAACGGCCTTTGTGAGCGCTTCAACGGGACGTTGAAGCAGATGCTGAAGACGTTCGTGGAGGCACAAGGGAAGGACTGGCAACGATATCTACCTCACCTGCTATTTGCCTACAGAGAGGTTCCCCAGGAGTCAACCGGGTTTTCGCCCTTCGAACTCCTGTATGGTCGACGAGTAAGAGGTCCCCTAGACCTAATCAGAGAGTCTTGGGAAGGCAAGGTTGCCGGAACGAAAATCTCTGTAGTAGACTATGTCCTCAGGTTCTGAGACAAAATGGAGTCGCTTGTAGTTCTGGTACAGCAGAATATGGAGCAGGCCCAAAGCAAACAGAAGCAGTGGTATGACCGCACTACCAGAGAGAGAATCTACCAGGAGGGGCAGAAGGTCTATGTCCTGCTGCCGATGTGGTAAAACAAACTGCAAGCTGCATGGGACGGGCCGTACCCCATTGTCAAACGTCTGAGTAAAGTAAATTATGTGGTGGGCCTTGGAGAGGGAGGTAGGGGACAGAAGATGTTCCACGTCAACATGCTCAAGGAGCATCACGAGAGAACGCCACATGTTATGCCGGTTTGCAGCCTGCCCGAAAGGGAGGAGGCCGACCCCCTACTAGATTTGCTAGCTGACACTCGAGAGTTGGAGGTGGACTTAACCATCAACCCTCAACTCTCGTCCCAGCAGAGATCTCAGCTCTTAGAAGTATTGATGGCTCACCGTGACACTTTTTCAGGGAAACCCGGGAGAACACACCTTGCAGTCCATCATGTGGACACAGGTACACATGCTCCCACAAAGCAGTTCGCCTACTGTGTCTCAATGGAGGTCCAGGCAGACCTCAGGAGGGAGATCGAGGAGATGAAGCAGCTCGGGGTCATTCAGAAATCCCACAGCGCTTGGGCCTCACTGGCGGTTCTGGTCCCGAAGAAGGATCAGACAACCAGGTTCTGTGTGGATTATCGGAAACTGTATGCCATCACAACCTCGGATGCTTACCCCATGCCCAGGATTGATGAATTGTTAGATAAGTTGGCAGGCGCTGGGTACCTAACAATCATGGACCTGAGCAGGGGGTATTGGCAGATTCTCCTGACCTCGGAGGCTCAGGAGAAGTCGGCCTTCATCACCCCTTTCGGCTTATACAAATTTACTGTAATGCCGTTTGGGATGAAGAATGCGCCAGCCACCTTTCAGAGGCTTGTGAATGACTTGCTGGAAGGACTAGAAGAATGTGCTGTCGCCTACTTAGACAACATCACAGTGTTCAGCCCCACGTGGGAGGAGCACCTAGTGCACGTGTCACAAGTGCTGCACTGATGGTTAAGCCTAGCAAGTGCCAGCTGGGTATGAATGAAGTCCACTACTTAGGACACAGAGTAGGAGGAGGCACGCTGAGGCCTGAGACTGGGAAGGTGGAAGCCATCATGAAATGGCCCACCCCTCTCACCAAGAAGCAGGTTATGTCTTTCTTGGGGACAGCCGGGTACTATAGAAAGTTTATCCAGAACTATAGTGCCCTGGCAAAGCCTCTGACAGACTTGACCAGGAAGAAGCTGTCCAGGATGGTGTCATGGACGCCTGAATGTGAGCAAGGTTTCCAGGCCTTGAAGGATGCACTAGACAGTGCTCCTGTGCTACAGGTCCCAGACTTCACCCGGAAGTTTGTGGTCCAGACAGACGCTTCCACCTTTGGCCTGGGTGCAGTTTTGAGTCAGATAAACCAGGTAGGAGAGGAGCATCCTATCCTGTACCTGAGCAGAAAGCTGCTTCCCAGAGAGACGAGTTATTCCACCATAGAGAAGGAGTGTTTAGCAATTGTGTAGTCACTACAGAAGCTACGACACTATCTGTATGGCCGCAGCTTCACTGTGATCACAGATCATAAACCCCTCAGTTGGTTGAATCGTCTTGCAGGTGACAATCCAAAACTACTGAGGTGGAGCTTAATTTTGCAGCAGTACAACTTCATCGTGCAACACAAGAAAGGAAGGGAGCACGGCAATGCTGATGGGTTGTCCCGACTGGGGGAGTCTGCAGAAGAGATGGGTTAGGTAGCAGTGGAAAACACGTGTGACCTTTTTCCCCATGTGACCGCTTAAAGGGGGGAGGTGTGACGAGGGTACCCCAAGCAGAGTCCCTTTTTAAATACACACACACTCACAGGCCTAGAGGTCCCCTTTATTATGCTTTAAAAAGAAGAAATATTTCCCTGACTGGTCCTGGAATTGAAAATGACACGTCCCTGTCATAAAGATAAGGATGGGAGCTTCAAAAGCACCCCTGCCGAGGCTCATCGTAAAATACTGGGTCCTGAGCTAGCATTAGCCAGACATTCTGACTATAGTCCCAGCAGGTGACCAGAGAGAGATGGGAAAACCACCTATTGAACTTCTGAGGTACTCAAAGATAGTCATTTTTCATATCTCTGGTCGTAGGCATATTCTGCAGTGGCTAAGGCCGGAGTCAACCTCCGCGGACTTGTGCGATCACGGAGATATCAAATAGTATGTTCTTGTGCCCTTGGAAGGCTGAAAAGCCAGCTTTAAGCCGTCCTGGAGAACCACAAGCCCCAGCAGAGTCAAGTTTGATCTTGTTGGACTTGAAAAATTATAAGGGTCATTAATACTGGAAGGTCATAGCTGTATCCAGTGGGTCCACAGAACTGTGGGCTCAGCCAGAATAAGAACATTCTGGGCTGACCTTAGCTGGGTCATAAACCTTGTTACCACCTCCTCAACCTGGCCCACACATTCATACCATTGGTGGGCAGAATTGCTGGTACCTCCTGTTTTAGAACCATTATAAGATGCTGTCAGGGCATTGTATGGCAACCCTGCCTTACCACCTGGATTTGTTCGCATTCCGAAAGTCAGTGTTCAGGGTCCACTGATATTATACCAAGCGGATTGCACAACGGCTTCAAGGACTGAAACAGAGGAACTTAAGTATACTTTTCATCAATTATCCCTTTTATTTTAACTGTCGTGAATTACTATTATCTTGAATTATTATTATCTAGAATAGTCATTTTTCTGTAAATGTATATATGCACTGTTTTTTTCCTTTTCCCTTTTATTAAAAGATTGAAAATTCTTATTTGCTAAGTGTTCCATGTTCTAAGCAAAGGAATTAATGAATCCTGCCTCTGAAGAGAGTAACGTTACCATTTTGTGTGAGAAAGGTAATTTATATCCAAAATGGGTTAACCGGAAGTTAACCACCCCTTGACACGTGCAGTATCTGTCTGCGTACAGGTACGTTCGTGACAGAGCATACTGAGCAAGTGCAGGCCATTGTTCCAGTCTGTCTGCCCTGAAGACCATGGGGTTAGTGAAAATGGTATGCACCAGAGAAAGGCCAGTGCCTAGGTAGGACTCAGCCTGGGTGTTCAGGTGGTAAGTTTCCATTTGCTGATTTGCTTCAGCCTGAAGTGGCACATAAAAAATGACTCTATCATTTTAATGAAACCGAACTGGCTGCTGCTGTGGCATCTGCTGCTTGTGGTAGTGGAGATGACAAAATGTGGCTGACTCTGCCAAGGGGGTAAAATGGAGACCTCAGACACACATGCGGCAGGCGTCTTTTCCAACAGCTGCGATAAGCTGCACACACAGTTTTTCCTGGTGATAAAGAAATTTGTCTTCCCTTTTGGCGACAGGAAAACATTCCCCCATTTTTCTTTTGATAGTGAGAGTCTAAAAGCATATCTATCCAGTAATTATCAGATTGCTTTATGTGAATGATATGCCCGTTATTACATAAACAAGCAAGAATAGAGCTTGCCATTCTGGCCAGTGAGCCAGAGGACGCAGTTCTTTCTAGCTATGCCCCCACTGAGATCATTGGTCATTGTGACCATTGTCATAATTATTATCATCACACTCTTTATTCTCCTGCAATGCAATTTTGCGACGCAATCTGAGAGAGATATACGCAAAAAGTGGTGTATATCTGTTCGTAAATTACCCCATAGTGTCTTTCTTATACACTTCAATGCTATTATGATGATTGCTTGTTATAGTTCCACAAAAAAATGTAAAAATTAAAATAAATGTTTTTAAAAATAAAACTTTTTTTTAAAATATGAAAATTCAAATTACCACCCCTTCCCCAAAATGTAAATAAAAATATATAATCAATAAAAAAATAATATACATATCATGGGCATCACTGCATGCACAAACGCTAATACTAATAAAATATAAAAATATTCATCCCATGCTGTAACAAAAAGCGAAAAATGGCAAAATGGTCGATTTGCTGTTTTTTTGTCACCTCACCTCCCACAAAAAATGAATAAAAAGTCAACAAAAAGTCATACACACCCTAAAATAGCAATGAAAAGTAAAGATTGCCCCGCAAAAAATGAGCCCTCACACAGCTCCATACTAGTGTTGAGCAAACAGTTCGAGCATTGGGGTGTTCGTGACACGGACCCGAACCCGAACATTTTCGTAAAAGTTCGGGTTCGTTGTTTGGAGATTTCTATGGTGCATTTTGAAAGCCTGCAAAGCAGCCAATCAACATGCGTCATACTACTTGTCCTAAGAGGCCGTCACAGCCATGCCTACTATTGGCATGGCTGTGATTGGCCAAGTGCAGCATGTGACCCAGGCTCTATTTAAGCTGGAGTCACGGAGCGCCGCACGTCACTCTGCTCTGATTAGTGTAGGGATAGGATGCAGCTGCTGCATTAGGGCGAGATAGGCAGGGATTAACTCATCAAAAGCACTTAATGAAGTGAAAGATCTACAGCTGTGAATCATTCAACTACTGCTAGTGAATTGCTCACTGTTTTTAGGCTGGGCAGACCGTTTTTCTGTCACTTTTTTCTGGGGTGATCAGCGGCCATTTTGTGTCTTGTGGTGCGGCAGCACAAGCTGCCACAAAGTCCATTAATCCCTCAATAGTAGGGTTTTTTGTTTTCTATATCCTACATCAGGGGCTTGGCTGTGCTTATTTTGTCAACCCTAGTAACTCAGGAAAGATATTTCTATATATTATTGAGTGGTTAAACTGAAATTCACTTAAATAGCAATCCCCTGAATCTGGTGTTCCAGCTAGGCTAGCCAGCCAAGTGTAAAACTGTGAGCCATAATAAAAAAAAAAATTCTGGGATTGAAATTTAATTGCCAAAAAACAATAGCCTGAATCTGGTGTTCCAGCTGTGGCTAGCCAAGTGTAAAACTGTCAGCCAAAATATATATATTTTTTCTGGGGTTGAAATTTAATTGCCAAAAAGCAATCCCCTGAATCTGGTGTTCCAGCTGTGGCTAGCCAAGTGTAAAACTGTCAGCCAAAATGTATATATATTTTTCTTGGGTTGAAATTTAATTGCCAAAAAGCAATCCCCTGAATCTGGTGTTCCAGCTGTGGCTAGCCAAGTGTAATACTGTCAGCCAAAATATATATATTTTTTTTTGGGTTGAAATTTAATTGCCAAAAAGCAATCCCCTGAATCTGATGTTCCAGCTGTGGCTAGCCAAGTGTAATACTGTCAGCCAAAATATATATTTTTTTTCTGGGCTGAAAATTAATTGCCAAAAAGCAATCCCCTGAATCTGGTGTTCCAGCTGTGGCTAGCCAAGTGTAATACTGTCTGCTGTCTGGCAAAAATATATTTTTTTTTCTGGGGTGAAATTTAATTGCACAAATAGCAATTCCCATAATCTGGTGTTCTAATTTCCCTAGTGTCTGTCAAAGGATAGATTTTGTTCTGTGGTGAAATACAGTTCCAAAAATAAAAATACAGTAAATCTGGTGTTCCAGTTGTTGCAAGCCTAGTTTAAATCTGTCCGTAAAAGGGTATATTTCCTTATGTGGTGAAATTTAAATGCTAAAATAGCAATTCCATAAATCTAGTGTTCCAGTTGTTTCAGGCCTAGTTTACATCTGTCCATAAAAAGGGTATATTTCTTTCTGTAGTGAAATTTAATTGCAAAAATACCAGTTCCATAAATCTAGTGTTCCAGTTGTTGCAGGCCTAGTTTAAATCTGTCCATAAAAGGGTATATTTCCTTCTGTGGTGAAATTTAATTGCTAAAATAGCAATTCCATAAATCTAGTGTTCCAGCAGTTGCAGGCCTATTTGAAATCAGTCCGTAAAAGGGGATATTTCTTTCTATGGTGAAATTTAATTGCTAAAAAAGCAATTCCATAAATCTAGTGTTCCAGCAGTTGCAGGCCTATTTTAAATCTGTCCGTAAAAGGGTATATTTCTTTCTGTGGTGAAATTTAATAGCTGAAATAGCAATTCCATAAATATAGTGTTCCAGTTGTTGCAGGCCTAGTTTAAATCTGTCCGTAAAAGGATATGTTTCTGTCTGTGGTGAAATATAATTGCTAAAATAGCAATTTCATAAATCTAGTGTTCCAGCAGTTGCAGTCCTATTTTAAATCTGTCCGTAAAAGGATACCTTTTATCCAGGGCCTAAATACTAGGCCTACAATTGATATTCCCCAAAATCAGTGGTTACCATCAGTCTGTCACATCACCCCCCCCATGCATATCAGGGAAACTGTCTGAGCCTCAAGTTATGCAGCAGTCTCTTATGCTGTTTGAAGAGTCTGCTGGCAGGGTTTCCCAAGGGCATCCACCTATCCCTTCCCCAGCGGTGGAAGACATAGCATGCACTGACACACAACCACTCATGTTTCCTGATGATGAGGACATGGGAATACCACCTAATCAGAGTCAGCAAGTCTCTGATGATGACAAAACACAGGTGCCAACTGCCGCATCTTACTGCAGTGTGCAGACTGAACAGAAGGAGGTCAGGGCGGAAGACTGGGTGGAATACGATGCAGAGGACGATGAGGTCATAGACCCCACATGGAATGAAGGTCGTGCCGCTGACTTAGTTCAGAGGAAGAGGCAGTGGTGAGACCGAGCCAACAGCGAAGCAAAAGAGGGAGCAGGGGGCAAAAGCAGAACAGCCGCCGCCAAGAGAGTTTGTCTGCTACTGGCCAGCGCCACCAGGGACCCAACACCCCAAAGGAAGCTTAAAGGAGTTCCCTGGCATGGCACTTCTTCAAACAATGTGCTGACGACAAGACTCGAGTGGTTTGCACTAGTGTTGAGTGCGAATATTCGAATTGCGAATTTCTATCGCGAATATCGTAACTTCGATAATTCGCGAATATTTATAATATAATGCTATATATTCGCTATTTTGAATATTCGCCATTTTTTCAATATCTGAAAGACGAAAACATGAATTGTCCCTGCTTCTTTCTTGTGGGTCAATGAGTCATTGGCCCACAAGCAACTTAAGCAAGAAGGAATCATGTTTTCATTTTCAATGGGAATCCATCAAACCAACTCTAACGTTAATTCTCAATGCGAGTATATGTTCGCATCGCGAATTAAACTTAGAGCCGGGTTCCTAATGGTTGTTGCTAGAATATAAAGATTGAGAATATAGCGCTATATCCTCAATCTTCGTCAATTATAGCAATGCAACCGTTAGGAGCTCAGCTCAAAGTTGAATTCGCGATGCGAGTATATGCTCGCATCGCAAATTAAACTTTGAGCTGACCTCCTAATGGTTGGTTGAACTTGCTATTGCTACTTGCTGGATATAACGAAGATTTTGAATATAGTGCTATATTCGTGAATTCGTTATAATCGTAATATTCTAGCAAGCCATTGCCAACCTTTAGGAACCCAGCTCTAAGTTTAATTCGCAATGTGAGTATTACAGGCTATATTAATCGCAATGCGAATTCAACTTAGAGGTGAGTTCCTAATGGTTTGCTTGCTTCTTATCTATCTTATGACCGAGTCGACCAAGACAACCCATTGAATGAACCTAATAGTATACTGCCCTTATGTGGTGCGATTCACGCGCATATGTAATTGCCAATTTTTCGCATGACATAAACTATCTTACATACAGAGAATTTTAAATCAGTAATGAGAATTGTTACTGTGATGTATAATTTCCCTCTTTATGTAGGAAACTGTATTTTATGTCATGCGAAAAATCGGCAATTACATATCCACGTGAATCGCACCGTATAAGGGGAGTATGATATATTGTGTTCATTCAATGGGTTATCTTGGTCTACTCGAATAGACAAATATTGCGAATATAGCACTATATTCGCTATTTTCTCTATCTTCGTCTATTCGACCAAGCAAGCCAACCTAATAGTATATTGATAATAAAAATAGGATTGCGCTACAAGAGAAGATTCTTTTCTTTTCTATTTATTTTATTTCTCTAGTGTTCATAAAATTCTTTAGTTAAAACGGACCACATACGCTCAATGGTTTTCAAAAATAGGGCATGCAAACCTGAAATATAGTAATAAGACGCACTTTGGTGTAGTATGTTCTAAACACCTATCGCATCTCAAGGGTGTGATATACTCACAAGATACACATGCACAGTGCGTGGATGAAATCCTCTCATGCGACTTCAACGGGAGAGTTGTATCCTTGGGGAGGATGAAGATCTCTAGCTGGAGGTTCAACTTCAGCGGGTTTGGATCCAAACTGCGATCCCACCAACAGAGCACCACTTGCAGAGGATATCACCCAAGCTCACACTTCCATAAATCTCAAAGGAAGGAGGGCGCAGGAATAGTGAAGTACGTATCAGTTATGACAGATAAAAATGGTTTAATATACTCACAAAAATACAAAGATAAAATGGTGTCATGAACAATCTATGCTGCCCGACCCGGGTTTCGCCATAATGCTTCATCTGGGGCGTTGATTACTAAGTGGAAACCACTGAGTTTAAGTTCCAGGGGAAGACCTCCCCTATTGCATACGTCATCTAGATCATTTAAAACATTTTCATATAGAGCAAGAAAGAACCACAAAAGCGATGTTACAACCACACAAGCAAACACCAGGCACAAATAACTTGAGAAATAACAAAGTAACAAATTAAAAAAATAATAAAAAAGTTAAATGATATATAAATACAAATGGACCTATGTCTCCTCCTACTGCTGAAGGCTCTATCCTAGACTATGAAGGTGTTGATATCACATTCAATGTTTAACCCCTGATGTTGGATTGTGTTCAAATGGTACATCCACTCTACCTCCTTTCTATTCAACACTGCAGGGAAATCTCCTCCACGTGTAGGAGTATGTACTAACTCAATCCCAGTGAATCGCAAACCCCTGGTTTTTTTTTGATGATGAATCTAAAAATATAGAGAGACACTGTGCGTCTCAAGCCCATTTTTGATATTACAAATATGCTCCTGTATTCGGGTCTTGAGGCTCCGTGTGGTTCTTCCAACATATTGGAGACCACACGGGCACTCCAATAGATATATAACACCCACATTATTGCAAGAAAGATTGCCTCTTATTTTGAAAAGTTCTCTTTTCCTTTTATTTGATTGTATACTATCAACAGATCTCACCCGATCTTTTAAAATACGGTTTTTGCATGGTATGCAAAAACCGCACCATGTGAATTTACCCTTAGTCGCCACTGTGCATTTTTTGTTAGTTGCAAAACTAGCACTGTGTACCAGTCTTTTGGTTAGATTACCTGCTCTCTTGAAAACTATAAGGGGTTTGTCTGGAATGTCTTTATTCAAAACAGGGTCATTCTTTAATATGTGCCTGTTTTTATTGATCATATTTTTTATTTGACCCACTTTGGTGTTATACTGGGTTAGGAACATATATCTGAAGTCATTTTTTTGCTGATTTTTCTTCTTGCCTGCCTGCGGATTAATAACATCGCATTTTTCTCCTATCTCTTTTCTGCAAAGGTCCAAAAATTCTTCCTCATAGCCTTTTTCTAAAAATCTTTATTTTATTACCTGACTCTGTTCTTTATAGTCTTCAGTTTTAGTGCAGTTTTTGGAAATACGTTTAAACTGATTTTTCGGGACATTTTTGAGCCAAGATGGATGATGGCAACTTTTTAATTCTATGTATGTATTCACATCTACAATTTTTTAAAAGGTCTTTTTTTTCAATCTACTATCCTCCACAAATATTACTAGAGCAAGAAAATCTACAAAAGTAGCACTGATATGGCTAGTGAACTTTAGGTATATCACCTTGCCTCCTTTTTTGGCAAGGTGAGAAAGAAGGCCTAGAGACCTTCAAAACGGACATTAAAAAAAATCATTTTAACCTAAAGTTCACTAGCCATATCAGTGCTACTTCTGTAGATTTTGTTGATCTAGTAATATTTGTGGAGGATAGTAGATTGAAAACAAAGACCTTTTTCAAAACTGTAGATGTGAATACATACATAGAATTAAAAAGTTGCCATCATCCATTTGCAGCACCTGAGGGGACTAATATCCTTTACAGAGACCATTGCTATTTATTCTAATAGTATACTGCCCTTATGCAGTGCGATTTACGCGCATATCTAATTGCCGATTTTTCGCATGACACAAACTATCTTACAGAGAACAATTATAAATCAGTAATGAGAATTGTTACTGATGTATAGTTTCCATCTTTATGTAGGAAACTGTATTTTATGCCATGCGAAAAATCGGCAATTACATATGCACGTGAATCGCACCGTATAATGGGAGTATAATATTGTGTTCATTCAATGGGTTATCTTGGTCTACTCGAATAGACGAATATTGCGAATATAGCACCATATTCGCTATGTTCTCTATCTTCGTCTATTCGACCAAGCAAGCCAACCTAATAGTATATTGCCCTTATGCAGTGCGATTCACGCTCATATGTAATTGCCGATTTTTCGCTTGACACAAACTATCTTACATACAGAGGACAATTGTAAATCAGTAATGAGAATTGTCACTGTGATGTATAATTTCCCTCTTTATGTAGGAAACTGTATTTTACGTCATGCGCAAAATCGGCAATTACATATGCGTGTGAATCGCACCGCATAAGGGGAGTATGATATTGTGTTCATTCAATGGGTTGTCTTGGTTGGTCTACTCGAATAGACGAATATTGCGAATATAGCACTATATTCGCTACTTTCTCTATCTTCGTCTATTCGACCCAGCAAGCCAACCTAATAGTATACTGCCCTTATGCGATCTGATTCACGCGCATATGTAATTGCCGATTTTTCGCATGACATAAAATACAGTAAAGAGGAAAATTATACATCAGTATTCAGTAATTAGAATCATTTAGAATACAATATTTGCATTTTTGTAATCGTGTAGGGGCATCAAGCTATTTTCATACAGGTTTAGCTTGGTAGAATTTTCGAATAAGTATAAATTAGTGATATATTATCCATGCGAATTATTATTATTTTTTTAAAGTGCATGAGGTGACTCATCATTATCATTTTCCCTCCCTTCTCCTAGCTTGAATAGCCAATGAGAAGGCTTTGTCTCAACTTAGCAACATCCCTAGCAACCAATAGGAAACTAGACTACCCCTTCACTATATAAGTGACGACATCACCCAGCAGCCATTTTGTGGTGTTGGATTTGTTTGAGCTTGGAGCTGTGCTATTTTGTCTGCTGTGCGATTTATATTATCTGGATTTAATTTATAATATTTGTAGTTAGTTAGTTCAGGTAGTGATTAGGGAATAGTGTAGTTTTATAGCTGATAGGGTCGAAATAATCTGAGATAGTTTAGTAGTTTAGTAGAGTTAGCAAAAAAATATAGTTAGTGTTAGGGCCTAGTGTAGCAGATAGGGTTCAGTTCAGGGTTAAGTGTAGGGCATCGAGTTAGGTAGGTAGCTGTAATATATAATATAGATAGATAGATAGTGCTTGATAGTTTAGGTTAGGTATTAGGGCTACAGTTAGGGAATAGTAAAGTTTAGATTTTTCAGGGCAGCATGTAGTTTAGGTTAGTTAGTGGTATAGTGTAGGGTCTATTTGTCTGTTTTGTCTGTCAGTTAGTGTCCGTCCAGTTAGTGTACTAGTTTTATTTTTTTTCCATTATTTGTTAATTTTAAAAAGTCTTTTAGTCTAAGTTAGTGTCTGTGTCTGTTTCAGTATCTTGCATTGTGTATTGGTATGCTCCTCTCTTCTCCTCCCCCCTCTGTTTCTGCTTCTAGTTGGTTCAGTCTAGCCACTTCCTGTTTACCCTGCCTTGCATTGCTGTTTTGTGTGCTCTAATTCTGAGGTGATTCTGAGGAAAATCTGAGGTGAATCTGTGTATCTCATGTTCTTATCAAGGAGAATATTAGTGGCATAATTCTTTTACCATCTGGATTCCCTGCATATCTTGTAATACAATCTCCGGATTAAAAGACTACTTGATTAACTCCTGGGTGTCTGATGTGTAAACTGTAAGTGGAGGATGTCTGATTCAACAAGTCACCTCACAGATGCGTGATTTGTATAAGGCTGACATTTCGAAACGCCACAGTAAAAGAATTGTCTTAGTACTCTCCTTCTCCCGCTAAGAAAAGAATATTCTCCTCCTCCAAGTAATAAACCATCATCATTTGTCTCCGTTATGCTACAGTAATAAGAGTAATATCTTATACTGCTCAGTACTGCATTCACTAGGATCGCAGAAGCTTCTAGCAATTTCAGTTTCATACAGACTAGGAACTGTATTCAGCCTGTTTTCTGAGGTGAATATTGTCTGCCTGCTGTGGGCTATTAAAAGACTGAACCACCACTAGAGGTCGCTGTTGTGTTACAGATGGAAATGCAGGACACAGCTAGAAAGATTTCTAAACCCTCATTAAAAATGAAAGAGGCCCTCTTAACTGACAAAATTGAGATATACAAGAATCTATCTATTTTGTGGGAAAAGACTGAACAATGTATGGATGCAGCACATGGATCAGGCTATAATGAAGATCAATTAAAGGCCATGTGTACCAAATTGAATAAAACCTATGATAGTTTTAAGAAACTATATGAAGAATAGAAGACCGGCACTCGCTGTAGATATGCATATCTACAGCGAGTGCCGGTCTTCTATTCTTCATATTGTTTGTTGGGATGCCCGCCCGCTGACACGTGCACCGCTAACATCCAAACGCAATGCCGACCATCATCTACAAATATAGTTTTAAGAAACTGTCTGAAAATATTCTTCTCTGTTATCAAGTCTCAACTCAGAGGACTTCATCTTAGAATTAAAGAACCACACTGCACTTAATGATGAAAGATATAGCAGATTTATGGCAGTCAAGTCAATGCTAGAGGACAAGATATCACAAAAATTTGAAACTGCTTCCCGCCATTCTAACCTTTCAAGGCACTCCAAGGCTTCATCCTGTTCCTCGAAATCTATTGCTCAGTCCTCATCGCTAAGGCCTCGCTCACAGCACTCTTCGCTGAGTACCTCAAAAGCGGAAGCAGCAAAGGTACAAGCTCACTGCATTAGAAAGGAAGCAGCCATTAAGGCACAAGTCGCAGAGACACAAGCGATATCGAAAGCTAATCAAGCAGCTATACTGGCTCAGGCGCAAGCTATACAATCCCAATCTCAAGCTAATCATGCAGCTATACAGGCTCAGGCGCAAGCGACCAAAGCCAAGGCTGAAGCTAAGTTGGAGGTTCTACAGAAAGAAAGGGAAGAAGCAGCAGCCATGGCTGAACTCAGAGTTCTTGAAGAAGCAGCTGAAGAAGAAGAAGAAGCTTATCATCCTATGTCCAAGATATCTAATGACTCAGAAGGCCATACCCTGCAATTCGTCCTAGACCAAAGCAAAGTCAATGCATTTGCACCAAAAGATTTGGCCTCTGCACGCCAGCCTGCTGAACTTATGCGAGTAGGAAAAGAGGCAGCTGATAACTATACAGTTGAGCCTAGTCCAGTGGACATTTCATTTCCTTTCAAACCTATGGCACCGTACACAGTATTTCAGTTGCCATTAGAGACCAAGCCGCTTCAAAATCATCAAATCACTTTAAAACCTCTTGAGACTAGTTACATAGCAACCAAGACGCTGGCGCCAACATTACCAGATGTGAAGACTTTATTTACCCTCAACCCAGCTGCCACTCCATTCCATCTTCCAACCCCCAAACATAGGGTATCAGATGGTGCCAACAACACCAGCAAGGGAGAAGTTCCCATCGCCATGATGCAGGAAAGAAATAACGCATCAGAAATCGCCAAGTACCTCACTCTCAGGGACCTCATCAGTACTAGCCTTACGAACTTTGATGATCGCCCAGAGAACTATAGAAGTTGGAAGGCCACCTTCAAGACAACAGTTCAAACCCTTGCTGTACCGCCTATGCAAGAACTTGATTTACGAATTAGATGGCTAGGTCCATGGTCGTCAAACTGTGTTAAGAGACTCAAAACCGTTCATATCTACGAACCAGTCAAAGGCCTTCATCTCGCATGGGAAAGATTAGAGCAGACATACGGCGGCTCGGAAGTAGTTGAACGTGCCTTATTTAAACGACTATACGACTTTCCTGGATTATTCAATACAGACCGCCAAGGGTTCCAGGAATTAAGCGATTTTCTTCTTGAGTTTGAAATCGTCAAGGGAGACCCGCAGCTACCAGGTCTCAGCTTTCTAGATACCTCCCATGGTGTGGGCCTGATCGTGGAGAAATTACCCCTCAATATTCAAGACCAATGGGCAACAACAGGTTCAAAATACAAGGAGCAACATTGTGTTCCCTTTCCACCATTTTCATTCTTCTTTAAGTTCATCAAGCGCTTAGCTAGAGCTAAAAACGATCTGAGCTTCAACACCTTGGGAACCAACATCTTTGGCTCTACTAAACAGAGACACGAGACTTTCAGTCCCAGACAGGGGGCTCTAAAGGTCTAATTTCAGTAAAAAAGACAGGGGTTGTGCCCACTACTAACAATAGAAATGAAAGCCCTAAGGAACACGTTCATCATTGCCCTATCCATGATAAACCACATCCTTTAAGGAAATGCCGTGTCTTCATAGCAAAGCCCTTTGAGGAACGTAAGGAGTTCCTAAGGAGTCATAATATCTGATTCAGATGCTGTGCATCCACTGAGAACTTCACCAGAGACTGTAAGGTTCCAGTCAAGTGTTCTGAATGTAATAGTGATCTACACATGACCGCTGTTCATCCGGGACCAATCAGGCGGAACCTAGAACCAGTTAACTGGCACAAGCCCCATTCCGATCAAGGCAGGGAGAGTCATGGCGGGGAGAGTGCCGACCGACCAACCACAACCGTCACGCCCAGATGCACAAAGGTATGTGGAGAAGGACTTGTGTGCGGTAAGTCTTGTTCTAAGATTTGCCTCGTGGATGTGTTTCCTACTGCACAACCAGAGAAGACCATAAGAATGTATGCTATTCTAGATGACCAAAGTAATCATTCCCTAGCTAGCCCTAAGTTCTTTGATCTGTTCAGGATAGAGGGAGAGACTACACCCTACACCCTAGGAACATGCTCTGGTCTTGTGACAACCTCAGGAAGAAGAGCTAATGGTTTCACCTTAAAGTCCATCAAAGGACATAAGAAACTCTCTCTTCCAACCCTTATTGAGTGTGACAAATTGCCGGACACAAGGGATGAGATTCCCACACCTGAAGCTGCACAGCAATACCCTCATCTCAGGAACATAGCCAGAGAGATTCCTCCCTTTGATAACCGTGCTGAGATCTTACTCTTGCTAGGTAGAGACATTCTTGAGGCTCATAAGGTCCTTAAACTTCGCAATGGCCCTTTCAACGCTCCATATGCCCAGAGACTTACAGTGGGTTGGATCATCGTGGGGGATGTATGTCTGGACAGAACCCGCAGACCCTGCCAAGTACACTCCTTCAGAACTGAAGTATTAATAGGGGGGCGAACTTCTTACTTCAGACAGTGTCCTAACCACTACTATGTGCAAAATATGCCTTGCCCAAATATTCTAAAAACATCAGAAAGCAGCTTAAATCCCAAGGAGTCAGCTGCAGAAGAATGTTTCTGGACAGAAGGGCAGCTTGTAGAAAGGCCTTCAGGATTTCAATTGGAGCCCTCTTCCTATATCATCACTGACAACAAGCCTTCTGATTCATGTAGTTCTGATGAGATGCAGCAGAAACTTGAGCCTTCCAGTCTACTGTTTGACAATGAGTTTAATTCTGTAAATGAAGTATCTTCTGAATGTTCTATAAAGGAGGTTTCTTCAACACAGGAAGAGTTCATTTCAGATACTTTGCAAGAACCTTCAGTACCATCTGCAGTTGTTGATTGCACTCAAGAGGATCAGAGTTCTTCCCAGTCTTCAACGGATGACCACCTTCATATTGCTCAGCCTTTTCTGAAAACCACAGGGAAAAGTTCACCGCCAATGTCTATGACAAATACTGCATGTCACCAACCCAAGTCCGTACGTACAAAGACAGATCCCATTTCAGAAGTGAAAGGCAGACATGAGCATTTGCATTCACAATTCATAGACAGAAAGCAAACTACATGTGAATCAGCCTCACAAAATAAGCGCTCTCGCTCTAAATCGGTGACACAGACAGAGAAGTCACATTCTAAATCTTTGGTAAGATCAAGGAGAACAAAGTCTCGCTCAGCTTCTAATGAAAGCAACAGACAACCTCCTGTAGTAAAAAAGAAGAAATCCAGATCTGGGGTGCATAAAAGATCACTGAAGAATAAACCAAAAAAATATAGGAAATATTCCTGTGCCTTCTGGCATTTTCAAAGAGCACAACCTTTATAAGTTTCGGTGGAAGCAGTTAATGGTGGCAAGAACCAAGGTCCAATATAAAGGAAGGAGATTTTGTTCTGTTAAGAGACAAACAAGTTAATGGTCTCCACTGTCTGAACTGAAGATATATCCTTTTTTGGTTTGAATAAATGTTCATTGCATGTTTCCTTTTCAGGTTTATGGACATTATTCATTGTTATTTATACAATTCCATTGTATGCATATACATAGTGGTATCTACCGATACCAGGCGGGGAGTGTTCTGTTTCAGTATCTTGCATTGTGTATTGGTATGCTCCTCTCTTCTCCTCCCCCCTCTGTTTCTGCTTCTAGTTGGTTCAGTCTAGCCACTTCCTGTTTACCCTGTCATGCATTGCTGTTTTGTGTGCTCTAATTCTGAGGTGATTCTGAGGAAAATCTGAGGTGAATCTGTGTATCTCATGTTCTTATCAAGGAGAATATTAGTGGCATAATTCTTTTACCATCTGGATTCCCTGCATATCTTGTAATACAATCTCCGGATTAAAAGACTACTTGATTAACTCCTGGGTGTCTGATGCGTAAACTGTAAGTGGAAGAATGTCTGATTCAACAAGTCACCTCACAGATGCGTGATTTGTATAAGGCTGACATTTCGAAACATCACATGTTTTTTGTTTAGTCTAGTTCTGTCTGTCCTCTGTTAAAAAAAAAAAATAAAATTGTCTGTGTGTCAGTTAGTGTCTGTCTTAGGTTTAAAAACAATAAAAAATACAAAAAAAGTTTTTAGGTTTACGTGTTTAGTGTAGTTTTTTCTGTCCTACGTTAAAAAAAAAACATCTTGTAGTCTCTGTGTGTCCTTTCATTTTTCACCCATCGTCCCCACCCCAATAAAGTTTTCCCCTAATCCCCAGCATGAGCGTACCGGGCCGTGCAGGTAGCCGTGGATGTGGTCGGGGTAACAGGGGAGTTGGTTCCCGCACTGGACTACTCCCAGCACGGGGCCGCTCCTCAAGCCACGGACAGGCAGGCGCAGGTGGCAGGTGTGTCCGCCTGATCCGTGACTTTTTCACAAGTGGCAGCCGGCCCATAACTTCCCAGGATGCAGAGGCTGTCTTTGCTCTTGTGGCCGATTCGAGTGCCACAGAGTCCTCTGCCCCGGCTGTCAGCAACTGCAGCACTCCGCCTCCTGTAGAACCAACCCCAGCTCCCAAGAATTGTCCCCTCTCATGTTCGAAGAGTTTGAGACTGAGAGGGACATCTTGGGGGAGGCAATGCAGTAGGCGGAAATACTGTTCAGCCCTGCGGATGGGCAGGACCTGTTGGAAGGGATTGGGGATGAGGAGGAGGAGGGGCCTATAAATACCCCTGTGAAATCCCTTCCAACTGGTGCGGGTGGTGTTAGCCACACAATCCACGCACCTAATAAGACCCCGGCGCCAGCGAGGGGACAGCGGAGCCCGGTCAGGGGCTCAATGTCAGCTGTTCCTGTCAGTCCACCAAAGGTTGGCCCTGTGTCTGACATATCAGAGGGCGAAGAGGAGGGTGACCAGGAATGGGTGCCACCTCCTTTGTCACGTGACGGCAGCACCGATGAAGGTAGGCACCCGAGGCAAATGGTGCGCCAGGTCACCAGGGAGCCCAGTGTCAGGGGCTCCACTGGTAATGGCAGCAGGAGTAGGCAGCAGCAGCCATCTCCACCTGTGCGCACCGAGCCCGAACAGGCGCAAGCCAGCACCACCCCATCTGACAGGAGGTCGGTGCGGAAGTCGACTGTTTGGGCTTACTTCACCCTGGCAGCAGATGATGTCACAGTTGGCATTTGTAAGCTGTGCCATGCCAGGGTGAGGATAGGGAGATCTATGGCTCGGCTGGGTACCACGGCCCTCAACCAGCACATCCGAGTCAACCACTGGCGGGAGTGGGAACAGATGCGGGGTGGTCAAAGCAGCAGCCCCACCGGCAGTGAGCAGGAGACAGCAGCTCCTGCCACTGTACTGCAGCCACCCCAACCCGTTCCACCAACTCATTCCCACTCCCCCGCTCCCTCTAATAGAGGTACTGGTACCGGCAGCCATACCTCTGCCTCCACTGCACCCTCCTCTGCCATCCGGCACCAACCATCTATTGCAGATGCATTTGAACGCACCGCGCCCTACGCCCATGGGGACCGTTGCGTGCGTTCACTCAATGGGCTCCTGGCAAGGGTTATCGCCCAAAATCTGCTACCTTACAATCTGGTGGATAGCAATCCATTTAGGCAGATGTTGGAGCAGGCCCAACCCAGATGGCGTGTCCCCAGCCGCCATTACTTTGCCAGGACCGGCGTCCCTGCCCTTCACCAGCACATTGTGCAGAATGTATCCCTGTCGCTGGATCATGCTGTCAGCGACAGGGTGCATCTCACAATGGATGCCTGGACCAGCAGGCATGGGCAGGGACGCTATATAAGCTTCACAGCCCATTGGGTGTCCCTCTGAGGCGCCGGGGAGGGATTGGCGGCATCTGATTTTGTGGTGCCTCCCCGGGGTGTCCAGGGGAGAACTGCTGCTCTCCCGCAAGCCACTGTCTCCACAGCTGCTGAGCCCCCCAGCAAGCGTCCCCGTTGCTATGCAAGTGTGGGGCACGTCCTCTGCCAGGCCGTGCTCCAGCTTGTGAGCTTAGTGGACCAGAGACACACTGGACCTGATGTTCTGTCCGCACTACAGGCTCAGGTTCAGAAGTGGCTGACACCCCGAAGGCTCCAGGCAGGTATGGTTGTCTGTGAAAACGGCAGCAACCTACTCGCCGCCCTTCATGCTGGCAGTCTGACCCACGTGCCCTGCATGGCACACGTCCTCAACTTAGTGGTACAGAAGTTCCTTCGTACGTACCCAGGGTTGAGTGACATTGTGCTGAGGGTACGTAGGATTGCCAGCCACTTCAGACGCGCCCAAGCTGCCGCTGCGTCCCTGTCCAAACTACCGAGGGACAACAGCCTGAGCTGAGCGCTCAATATATCCAAACAGCGCTCAGATGCCACAAACACAGTCAAATCACCATGGGGTTTAAGTTTAGCATGGGCTGATGAGAGGGGCCATAATCCTGGGGCAAGAGGCTGGCAACAAGGCTTCTCCAGCACCCATTGGCCAGGTTGGTTTCGCCACACTGCCATTGATGCTGCTGCATGTCATGAAAATTTTGAGTTACATTTGAGCCTTTTAACATAATGTCTGCTGCTGCCTGTGCTGCCGAATTGGGCCAAGCTACATGTTGCCCTGGTAATACTACACCACTCCTTAAATCCTGATGTTGATGCTGCTGCATGTCATGAAGATGTTGAGTTACATTTGGGCTTTTTAACATAACGTCTGCTGCTGCCTGTGCTGCCGAATTGGGCCAAGCTACATGTTGCCCTGATAATAAACCACTCCTTAAATAATGCCGTTGATGCTGCTGCATGTCATGAAAATGTTGAGTTACATTTGATCGCACAGGGAACAATCATAGAGTCCAGACCTTCACACCTTTTTTAAAGTAAAATTTCGATTGGGTTATTTTATTTTTTATTATAAACTGGAAGTGTACTTACCTGCAAGTGCCTGCCGTTATTCTACCTAGTTACAAATGGAAACTTATCAGTCAGCATTCTAGTATTGTGTTAACTCTAGATGCTGTATGTCCTGATCATGTGTAGACAACCATCATGGACCTGATTTTATCTTTTGCACTTTAACAAGTATAGAATTATGAATTCTCTTAACCTGGTTTGCATGTTTCGTATTCTCGCATGTGCTCAGCTTATTTATGTATTGTCAATATTTAGACATGCAAATATTTATTTAAATAATCTTTTTAAAAAGACATTTTATCTAGCGTTGTTCGGCTTCATTCACAAAATGAAATGATTTTACTTTATTTTATTATTTTTTATTTTAAGTTAAGTGTGGTTTGGGGCGGCTATGTTGTGGTTCACGCTGTAGTACGGTGTGGACCACATGTGGCCTTCCCTTGTCAAAAGGTCTTGTGCAGTTGGCATTGTACAGGACTGATTGATGAACCTACGAAAATTTATATATTTTTTTTTTTTTTTTTTTGTCACACGGATTTAGGATCTGGGAGGATGTCTGTCGTTCTGGGAGGGATAGCTGACTTCCGTGTTGACCTCTCTACATGGTTGGGTGTGACTGGCGTTATACTCATGCATGTGGAAATCCGGTTTTGTGAATGGAGCCGTGCAGCAACATGTAAATATGTATAGGTACTTTTCTTGTTTATGTTACTTATTGGCAATTATGTAATGAGGATTTGCACATGCTATTTATATAAAACCACTGCTTTAAGATTTTAAGTATAAACTGTGTACTATATGATGTTCTTGGAGACATGTCACCCGTTAGAGAATTCATATAATCATAGTCATGTAATCAATCATATGTTTCTATCTGTACGGCGGAAGCAATGCTACAACATGCAAAGTATAAAAAAATTGGACGCTATCGAAGATCCATGCTGGTTAGTTCTTACCCCTAAAATTTTATTGTTCCAACATTGTTCCTTTTTTTTGTTTTATATTTCTGATAACAAGATTTAATTGTAAAGAAATTTTAGGAATTTGTAAAAGTTAATAATTTTGCTAATTTGATAAATCAAACAAGTTTTTTTGTAGTTATTATTACTCTGTTCAAGTTTTGTATTTTAATTGTTAATTGTTTGATGAAAAAATACATTTATTATTTACGATAATTTGAAATTTATGTTACTACATAAAATAATTTAGTTACTAGGAAAATTAACCAAAAAGTTTATTTTAAATGTAACTCTGGACTATTAGAATGCTTTGCTTTGTACTTAATATTTAATACACAACCGTTACCAATGACTCCTACTATCGTGATCCATTTGAGTTATGTGTAGGCCTCATACTACCCAATTTCTATATACCTGCGGATGCTGTATGTCAGGATACTGATGAGTTTGGGAACGGACTCTAGGGGCCTTTACTTAAAAAAAATGTTTAACAATTATACTGAAAACTTCAAATTTTTTTAATTAAAAAAAATAAAACTAAACAATATAATTACAAATAAAAAAATAAATAAATAATTGAACAAATCTTAATAGTGCAATGCCCTCATTTTTTTCACAATTTTCTTAAGATGCCCAACGGCCTTGGCATGCCTCTCCTCCATTTCTCGCATGCCGTTCGAGAACTGGAGCTTGATCTCCCGCAGGTTCCGGAGATGCTGCTCCCGGAAGGCTTTCACCGCAGTCCAGTGCTCCCTCTCTAGCTCCTTGATTTTAAGTAGCATTTCTTTCAATACTGTAAAAAAATGAAAACAATAAATAAATAAAATAGACGGTGTCGTTTCAGAAGAAACCACAGGATGTTGGCTTGAAATATGATTGGCTTTTGGTGGCTCCACCCACTTTTTTGAATTTTAATCCCAGTCCTCCAGTGACCAACTTTGCAAAGTTTGAAGACTGTGCCAATAAAAGTCTATGAGCAGCGGCAGTTAGAATTTTTCCCATTTAAACAAATGCCTGAAATTTGATTGGGCGTTGTAGACTCCACCCACTTTTTTATACATTTTTATCCCAGTTACCTAGTAACCCACAGTGCCAAGTTTGGGGACCCTGGCTTAAATACCGTGAGAATGACAGCTTTTTAAAGTTTTCACACTGAAGTCAACAGTGAAAATTTGATTGGTTGTTTGTGGCTCTGCCCACTTTTCAATGTCCCCTAAATTTGACACAAATTTTCAGGGTGACCCCATGACTAAGTGACCCAAGTTTGGTGACTTTAACTTGAAAGCTGAAGGAGTGACAAAACTTAAAAGTTTTCATATGAAAGTCGATGGAACAAAATGGGGTCTCCGGGGGGCCGCTCCAGGGGCCCAGAGGGTGGGATCGGTTAACAAAGCACAAGCAAAGTTTGGTAATTGTACTCCTAAAACTGTGGGAGTTGTAGCGTATAGAAAATTGCTAAATTTTCATTGGCCAATTTGGGGTGACCCCCCCAAATATACCCGTTTATTCGGGTTGACACCAACAATATCTGGTCCGAGTTTGGGGAGTAATCATGGCTGCTCGGTATGTCTCAATGGGAATGTGGGAATGTATACCTCGGTGAATCAGTATGCCTGTAACTATAGGTTTCAGTGAGGTTTTCTTTAGAAATTATTTTGGGCCTGGGTTTTATTAGTCAGAGACATTGGGTGGGACAGGTCACACCCGTACTACATCTTGCGGTTTTCATAACATTGTGGTTAAAAAGGCTGTTAAAATACAGTGTGGATAGGCGATCGGAACGCAGAACAATCATAGAGGGGAACCAGACCTCTGGAAGAGTGTAAAGAGTGTTGAGCTAGTACTTTTTTGATATCCCACTTGTACGGAACTGTAAGTGTGGCACTAAAGGTTCTCCGATAAGTGTGGGCTGAAGAAAGATTATTAGTAAAGCTTTAACAGGCTTATTGTTTGCTCCAAAAAAGCGTGTCTATGGTGAAGACTAAACTGACACGTGTTTGTGTGTGTGTGAACAGTGAGTGAGTGAAAACAGCCACAGCACATACTTACACTCCTTGTGAGGGGTGGTGATCAGCTCCTCTTCCTCCTCCTCCTCCTCCTCGTCCCCGTCATCATCCACTTGAGGGGGTGAGGCAGGTCGGGGTGAAGGTCTGACTCCTCTGGGGGGCTAGGGGCATTTTGTTGCCCTGAGGGTCCGGCCTCCTCCCCCTCCTCTGACGCAGAGACCTCCCACAGCTGCTGTCTGGGAGGCCTGCGCCTGACAGCAGGCAAAGGAACACCTATAATAACATATTTTACTTTTTCAAAATGGCCAGACGTTTGTGTTTCCCGTCATAGTCCCGCCAGAGTTCATATCCGATCCTGCGGACAATGTGGTTTTTCTCGGCATGGGAGTGGGTCTGATCATAGCCCTGATCCAACATGCGCTGCAGTATAAAAAAAAGGCATACAATCAGATTTTATAACGGTAACTTTAAATCTAATATTTCACTTTTAAACACTAATAATTTTTGGTTTGGTGGTTGCGTTGATGAAGAAATGTTGGTGACTATGGCTAAGTGGTTCTTGATTCTTCACAGTACAAAGAAATGTGTACCAGCTTTTTGTCATCAAGAGACTGTTACGAGATCTTAAAGGAGGATCCAACAGTCACATATCAGAGAGAGCTTAAAAGCATCCTTGATGAGACTTTGAATCAAAAACTCATCAATAAGGATGAGTATCATTTCCTGTACCCAGTTCACCCAAAAGTGGCAACTTTCTATTGCCTGCCGAAACTACATAAAGGGTGTACCCCGTTAAAAGGTCGCCCGATAGTTTCGGGGGTTAATAGCTTGATCCAAAATATAGGAGTATACGTTGATAAGATTCTTGCTCCCTTTGTGCAGTCGCTCCCATCTTACGTTAGAGATACCGGTGACCTCATTAAGCAACTTAATGGGATTTATTTGGAGGGGGACTGTATTTTGGGGAGTATTGACGTAGAAGCACTCTACTCCTCAATACCACATGAATTTGGTCTTCTAGCATGCTCACATTTTCTCTCTACAAGGGGGTGTCAATTCTCAGCCCATGGCAATTTGGTCATCCAGCTGCTAGTGTTCTCCCTTAGGAGAAATTATTTTCTCTTTGGGGAGAAGTTCTTCCACCAGCTCAGGGGGACGGCGATGGGGAGTTCTTGTGCCCCGTCGTACGCTAATCTCTTCCTGAGCTGGTGGGAGGACACTATGGTCTTTGGTGATTCCTCCCCGATGGAAACTGATCGCATCCAACTGTGGGCACGCTACATCGACGACGTGTTCGTCATCTGGAGAGGTGATGTAGCGTCGTTCAAAGCTTGGGCGAACCGCCTTAATGACAACAGAATTGGTTTAAGGTTCACCTCAGAGAGTCATTCTACTAATTTACCATTCCTGGATATCAGGATTACTAAGAACGAAAACGGTATATTAGATACATCTATCTTTAGGAAACCAACCTCTACTAACTCCCTGCTGAGATGGGAAAGCCATCACCCTTTCGCCCTGAAGAAGGGGATCCCTCGTGGTCAATATTTGAGACTTCGGCGTAATTGTTGACGACAAAGTGACTTTAAAGATCAAGCCACTGACCTGAGGGATTGTTTCCTTGAACGGGGTTACCCGCTGAATACTCTTAAACCCGCCTATCAGGCAGCTCTAGCCAGGGACCGTCATACCCTCCTAGTACCAGAAAAATGGACAGTGACAGGTACGTGTACCCAGGAACTAAGAGGAGGCATTATTCGGTTGATTAGCACCTTCAATGGGGCGTCCAGTGCAGTGAAAGAAATAATCTCTCGGCACTGGCAAATTCTCAAAATGGATGCTGACATTTCAAGGGTAATTTCAACAAACCCAAATATTACTTACAGAAGGGGAAGGAGTATATGGGACAGGCTTGTAAAGAGTCATTTTGTGGCCCCGACAACTACTGGCACTTGGCTGGATGTAGAGTTTCCGGGTAATCATCGCTGTGGTAATTTCACGTACTGTAAATTTATGGTGCGTAGCAAAACATTTAAAAGCTCTAACACCGAGAAAGTGTACACTATTCGCAATTTTATTAATTGCAAATCTGTAGGAGTTATCTACAAAATCACCTGCCAATGCGGCACTGAGTATGTGGGTAAAACCACTAGAGAACTCAGAAGACGAATTGGCGAGCATATCGGAGATGTGTTTAACTCACGTGACACTCCTATTGCTCGTCATGTCAAAGCGGAACATGCAGGTCGGGTTGAATGCCTCTCTTTTTCGGGTATTGAACTGATCAAACCCATGATCAGGAGGGGTGATTGGGATCAGAAACTATTATAGGCGGAGAGTAGATGGATTTATTATCTGAGGACTTTGTATCCAGGCGGTTTGAATGAACAGCAAAATTTTGGGTGTTTCATTTGACCCTTTTAGGCCTTTTCCAATCAGCCAGGAACTAAATTTTCTTTAATTGTAAAAAAATAAAAAAATAATTTTTTCATCATAGGCGCTGTTGGTTAGGGGTTTAGGCAGAATAACAGAGCAATTCCCTATTGTGCCTTGGGGTCTGGCCACACTCAGCGTTTTAGATTGCGGTCATAATCCGACATAGTCGGTGTAAATGAGACCAGCCCATGCGTATTGACATGAGTTATTATTTTTTATTTTTTGGTGAAAAGAATGACATATCCCCTATGTATCATTGGGGTCCGCCGGTACATTTAAATCTATGACCGGGTTACATTTGGACACCATGTGTATGATCAACCCATTGCCGTAGTGGACATTAATTGTATGACCGACCCATGTGGTGTTAAACAGGCAGGATATGCTTGAACCCACATGCGGTTGTGCATATATATAGGGGAGCATATCCTGCACTTGTAGACCGTTGCTGATGGCAATCAACAGCAAAAAAAATGCATACAATGGAAGATGCCAGCAACGGACTACAAGTACCACAATAACCATCCTACATACGGTAACGATTATGTGAATGTGGAGAACAATCAAAAACATAACCCTAGCAAAGACTGGCTGGCATCTTCCACTGTATGTATTTTTTTGCTGTTGATTGCCATCAGCAACGGATTTCCGGCATCAGGATCCCCTGGGTTCCCGTAGAAGGCAGGTCCCGATGCCATGCAAGGCATTGGGCAGCCTCTGCACGGCATCAGTCTGCCTTCTCACACATCGGGTCCCCGTCACATGCGCTTGTTCACTAACCGCAAACCACTTGTATGTCGCGGTCAGCGCTGACCGCGACATAGAAGGGGTTAATCCGCCAGCGTAGCTGTAAACAGCGATGCCAGCAGATACAGCAGGGGCCTGGCTATCAGGGACTGCCGTACCCCTGCAGTGATTGGTCAGGCGCAGCTCCTGCACCCGCCCAATCGTCTTGCCGTGCATGTACGGCGGAATGCGTTCTGGCACAAGTTCCCCCGGTGTACATGCTCAGCGTTTTGCGTTAAGGGGTTAATGACAGTGAACTCCACAATGCCCGTCCCTTTAATAGTGGCCCCTGCCCCCCATGCATGTAGCAGTGTAGTTTTGTCGTCATACATGATATGAATGAATATTTAAGGGCCTGAAAACTATTGAAACCTGTGATCACTTGTTATGGCAACCTGGGGACATGCGAGCTTCTATTGGCTGATAAGGGACATATGGCCATGTGGATGGCAGTTGGGGGCTTGTTTTGGCTAATGCAGATCATTTTGGGGGGAATATCTCAGGAATAATACATCCTAGAGAGCTGAGCCCCGGTTTAAAACCTTCAAAGACACCTTATGTACCCGTCTGCCAAATTTAGTGAAGATCGGTCCAGTCGTTTGGTCGCCCATAAATAACAAACAGACAGAAATTCATTATTATATATAAGAGATTAGTAGATATTAATGATTTGGGGCAATAAGTATTGTTTTTGAATGCCAACAATACTTGTTTCCACAAATCATTTATATGTAAGCACTGCAGTAAGCAAACTATGTGAAATGATATTTTATATGTATTGCGAAAATTTGAGAATGTTTATCTCCATAAACATACATTTAAATGTTACAAGCGTGTCACATGTACTTATAGCTGTAATGTAATGTTCAATAACTTACTGTGATCAGGATATCTTCCTCCTCTCTAGTGAAATTGTTGCCCACCATCTTTGTTCACATGGATCGCATGCACCACAACAAAACTTGTAACCGCTACCAGGAAGAAGCCACGCCTCTATGTGCGCGTTCTTATGCGCATGCGCACGCGCATAAACATGTGCAGATATGAATAAGTTACTGCCGCCGAACTTGAATAACATCTGTACGCACACAAATATTTCTATGGAAATTATTCGCATTATAGTCGCTTTGTACGGATACAGAACTACAAATACGATTGGTTTGTTCGAATTAGCGAATATGGTGAATGCGAATATATCGCTATATTCGCTAATTAAAAAAATGCATTTGCAATAGGAAAGTTGCCTATTGACAGCTCCAAGTTGGATGCGCAATGCGAAAATATATATATTTTTTTCGCAATGAACAGAATATGAAGTTGAAGACGACTAAGTATTCTGATTATTGAAAAAATAATGGTAATTTTTTTTCGCATTGCGCATCCAATTTACAGCATTCGTTCATGCTTGCAAGCCAGTAGGAGATATGCCTTTATATTAGAAGTTCAATTCGCATAAAGCGAATAAAATATTCACTTATTATTCGCAATTATTTAATAATCAAAAATATTCGATTTTGGCGAATATATTACGAATATTCAATATTCGATATATCGCAAAATCAAATATGGCACCTCCCGCTCATCACTAGTTTGCACGCTGTGCCATCAGAACCCGAAGCGAGGCATTAACGTTCTGAACCTTAGCACAACCTGCATGACCAGGCATCTACATGCAAAGCATGAACTGCAGTGGAGTAAACACCTTAAAAACAAGGAACTCACACAGGCTCCCCCTGCTCCCTCTTCTGCTGCTGCCTCGGCCTCTTCCTCCGCCTCAGGAGGAATGTTGTCACCTGCCGCCCACCAAACAGAGGATGTGCCACCGACACCACCACCTGTGTCACCAAGCATCTCCACCATGTCACACAGCAGCGTTCAGCTCTCCATCTCAAAAACCTTGGAGAGAAAGCGTGAATTCCCATCTAGCCACCCTCGAGCCCTGGGCCTGAATGCCAGCATTTCTAAACTACTGGCCTTTGAAATGCTGTCATTCAGGCTGGGTGACACAGACAGATTCAAACAGCTGATGGCCATGGTTGTCCCACAGTATGTTGTTCCCAGCCACCACTACTTCTCCAAGACAGCCGTGCCTTCCCTGCACAACCAAGTATCCGATAAAATCAATTGTGCACTGCGCAACACCATCTGTGGCAAGGTCCACCTAACCACAGATACGTGGATCAGTAAGCACGGCCAGGGATGCTATATCTCCCTAACTGCACACTGAGTAAATTTAGTGGAGGCTGGGCCGCAGGCGGAGAGTTCCTCGGCACACGTCCTTCCGCCGCCAAGGATCGCAGGGCATCATTCTTTGCCTCCTGTAGCCTCCTCCTCCTACTCGGCTACCTCCTCCTCTGTTTCCACCAGCTCATCCAGTCAGCCACACACCTTCACCACCAACTTCAGCACAGCCCGGGGTAAACGTCAGCAGGCCATTCTGAAACTTATATGTTTGGGGGACAGGCCCCACACCGCGCAGGAGTTGTGGCGGGGTACTGAACAACAGACCGACTAGTGGTTTCTGCCGGTGGGCCTTAAGCCTGGCCTGGTGGTGTGCGATAATGGGTGAAATTTCGTCGCAGCTCTGGGACTAGCCGGTTTGATGCACATCTCTTGCCTGGCGCATGTGCTGAATTTGGTGGTTGCGAAGTTCATTCACAACTACCCCGACATGTTAGAGCTGCTGCATAAAGTGCGGGCCGTCTGTGTGCGCTTCCGGCGTTCACATCCTGCCGCTGCTCGCCTGTCTGCGCTACAGCGTAACTTCGGTCTTCCCGCTCACTGCCTCATATGCAACGTGCCCACCAGGTGGAACTCCACCTTGCACATGCTGGAGAGACTGTGCGAGCAGCGTCAGTCGCACTGCTGAACAGCA
This sequence comes from Bufotes viridis, assembly GCA_033119425.1. Taxonomy (NCBI): domain Eukaryota; kingdom Metazoa; phylum Chordata; class Amphibia; order Anura; family Bufonidae; genus Bufotes; species Bufotes viridis. The sequence goes on from CM065593.1 coordinate 260,543,516, forward strand.
CCACTTCACCACCAATGATTGGGCCTCCATGTGAGACCTGTGTGCCCTGTTGCGCTGTTTCGAGTACTCCACCAACATGGCCAGTCGCGATGACACCGTTATCAGCGTTACAATACCACTTCTATGTCTCCTTGAGAAAACGCTTAGGGCGATGATGGAAGAGGAGGTGGCCCAGGAGGAGGAGGAGGAAGAGGATGAGGGGTCATTTTTAGCACTTTCAGGCCAGTCTGTTAGAAGTGGCTCAGAGGAAGGTTTTTTGCAACAGCAGAGGCCAGGTACAAATGTGGCCAGCCAGGGCCCACTACTGGAGGATGAGGAGGATGAGGAGGAGGTGGTGGAGGATGAGGATGAAGCAGGTTCACAGCGGGGTGGCACTCGACACAGCTCAGGCCCATCACTGGTGCGTGGCTGGGGGGATACGGAGGACGATGACGATACGCCTCCCACAGAGGACAGCTTGTCCTTACCTCTGGGGAGCCTGGCACATATGAGCGACTACATGCTGCAGTGCCTGCACAACGACAGCAGAGTTGCCCACATTTTAACATGTGCGGACTACTGGGTTGCCACCCTGCTGGATCCCCGGTACAAAGACAATGTGCCCACCTTACTTCCTTTACTGAAGCGTGATAGGAAGATGCGCGAGTACAAGCGCACGCTGAAAGATGCGCTCTTGAGAGCATTCCCAAATGTCACAGGGGAACAGGTGGAAGTCCAAGGCGAAGGCAGAGGAGGAGCAAGAGGTTGCCAACGCAGCTGCGTCACAGCCAGCTCCTCTGAGGGTAGGGTTAGCATGGCAGAAATGTGGAAAAGTTTTGTCTCCACGCCAGACCACTAGATGTTTAGAAACTGATTGTGATGGTGCAGGAAAGGCCTTGCATCTGGGACAGCCGATCTCCCGAGTACCAGGACCGGCACAAAAAGGATGCTGCCTGGCAGGAGATTACGCAGGAGCTTTTTTCTAGTTTTTGGGGCAAGACCACCGTAAAGAATCGACAGACTCTGTGTAAGTTCAAATTTGATTCTAATGTCGTATTGTGTAGTATGTGGGTTAGTGCATATCGTATCGTGGAGTATGTGGGTTAGTGCATGTCGTATCGTGGAGTATGTGGGTTAGTGCATGTCGTATCGTGTAGTATGTGGGCTAGTGCATGTCGTATCGTGTAGTATGTGGGTTAGGGCATATCGTATCGTGTAGTATGTGGGTTAGTGCATGTTGTATCGTGTAGTATGTGGGTTAGTGCATGTCGTATCGTGGAGTATGTGGGTTAGTGCATGTCGTATTGTGTAGTATGTGGGTTAGTGGATGTCGTATCGTGTAGTATGTGGGTTAGTGCATGTTGTATCGTGGAGTATGTGGGTTAGTGCATGTCGTATCGTGGAGTATGTTGGTTAGTGCATGTCGTATCGTGGAGTATGTGGGTTAGTGCATGTCGTATCGTGTAGTATGTGGGTTAGTGCATGTCGTATTGTGTAGGATGTGGGTTAGTGTATGTCGTATTGTGTAGTATGTGTGTTAGTGCATGTCGTATCGTGGAGTATGTGGGTTAGTGCATGTCGTATTGTGGAGTATGTGGGTTAGTGCATGTCAAACAGTGCAATTCAGGTTAATATTGTTTTCTATTGTCACATTTTAGTGGAAGAGGTGAAAAACCGGTGGCGGAGCTGCAGAGACCAGTTCCGCAAGGAAATGGTCCATAGCCGCAGTGGATCTGGCCTCCAAAAGAAGCGGCCATATATGTTCAAGGAGCAGTTGATGTTCCTCCGCGACATAATGGATTTGCGTCCGTAAGTTATTTCTTCCAAATCTCCGATGATGATCTAGTAATGTGCCTAATATGATGGAACGTATATCTAAACATACTTTATTTCAGCCTTTCATTCCATTTGGATGTGGCCTTGTTGTAACCAACAGGAGTCATAATATCCCACCATCTGTCTGGTGTATGTGTCACTAGAATATTTGGGTGCTGATTCTCAGCAGTTGGACCAAATGTGTAGTTCAGATAATGGTCGGGTATTTTTCAAATGGTGTCTGTTATAACTGTATGTAGTTGCCTGTAGCAACCGGTCTGATTATTGTACGAATCTACAAGTTGCTGGTGAACCAAGTAATGCAGGAATGTACGCGAAATAAAACATGCACCCATTGGATAACTGTTCCCTAATGTTTTGCGACCTTTTTTTTGTAGAACAGAGGACAACCTGGAGGAGGAAGTGGAGGAGCCAGGGGACCACTACTCTAGTGCAGGGGAAGTGGAAGGGCCATCTTCGCCACCTCCTAGTGATGTGGGCCAAGGGAGAGACTCCAGTGCTTCCCAAGTGACAGCTCCCCCTACTGCTGAAGTTGAGGCATCCTTGGCAGGCCAGCCACGCCACAAAAGACCTGCCCAGCCTGTAGACACTTCGGTCAATGTCCAGGTACTGGAGTACCTTAATCGGGCTAGTCATGAGGACACTTATGACCTCTATGCTCGGAGTCTGGCCACACATTTTCAGAACATGCCTCCCGAACGGTGCTTTCGTACCCAAGCGTTAATCAGTACTGTTTTGGAGGCAGCAACTCCTCCGAATGATCCGTCAGATATTTTTAGGGCAGTTGATAACTGGCGGATTTATGTAAATACTAGTGGCCCAGTTCCCAGGCCCCCTCCGCCTATGTTCACACACCCCCACGAATACCCTCCTCAAGGGTGACCCTATGGACCTCCACCTCACCATTATGGTCCATCATATGTTGGGGAGGCTGCTTACCGGCCACCGGGCCCCCCAGCAGCTCAAAGTATGGCAGCGCAACAGCCCGGGCCCTCCGCACATGCCAGTTATCATGTACCCCATTATGATGCAGGCATCTCCTCGCCCTCTCGTTTGACCGAGCTGTAATGTCAAGCCATTTTTACGTTGTGTTATGTTGGCAAGGACAAGAGGTCCTATAATATTCTTTTTTGCAAAAACAGACAACTTTTGTGGTTAATAAAAAGCTTTATTTTGGTTATATACTTGTAATCTTTTACGCAAAGAACACTTTGCAAGTTAAAATCCTTTATTCCCGACTCCATCCACATTTCTCTGCATAGATTTGAAATTTACCAACATTACACACAGAATGTCCAGAAAGGTTGTGTGGGAATGTGTGCTACAGTGTCACGAGGGTAGAGTAACAGGTATCAAGATAGAGCGGAGGTGCACCCCCTGAGCTGCCACCCGGTCCCCTGTCCCTGCCTACTTGCACCACCCGCCCTAGGTGACGGGGCGCAACTGGGCGACGGTCCCTAACCTACTAAGTGCAAGCAGAGAGAGAGAGACGGCAGGGAAGAGGACAGCTAAAGGGAAACAAAAGAAAGTGGACCAGAGGTAGCCAAAAACATAGGCGAGACGAGTCAACTAGCCGAGGTCAGTCCAGGAGGTCAAGTCAGAACAAGGAAGAGGCAAAGGCAAATCCGTAAACAAACCGAGGTCGAAATGCTAGAGGTAACGTCAAGGTACAGGGAGCAGGCAGAAGAGATGTCAAGAGGCGAATCCAGGTTCAATTCCAAAGGTAGCAAATAACAAAAAGTACACAGCCTATAGGACAAAAATCACAGGCACCTGTGGCCAGCAGGCCGCCTGTATTTATAGTGGGAGTGAGGGTCATGTGACGTGGCCAACGTCACATGACCAACAGACCGACAAGTCGAGCGCCGAGTGATCAGCTCGGCGTTCAAGGCAGACCAAGGAGCAGGGAGCCTCCCAGCTAGTAAGGTCACCCTGGGAATGAAGCCAAACACAGGTCCTCATTCCTGAAGCTAAGCAGCAGGTCTGTGGCTGATGGGAGACCGAGTCTGCCCTCGGCACCCCATTACAGTACCCCCCCTTTTACGAGGGGCCACCGGACCCAAGTCTTGAGGACAATGTTTCTCAGGGTTTTCTCGGTGGAATTTAGTTATTAACCTGGAAGCATGCATCCTAGACATAGGTATCCAGGACCTCTCCTCAGGTCCAAAACCTCTCCAGTGGACCAGGTACTGAAAGGAATTTCTAATCTTTCTAACATCAATTATTTTAGAAATAATGAGGTGGAGGCGGTCCTTTAACCGGAACCACTGGTGACACATACTTCTTAAGTAATGACTTATGGAACTTATCATGTATGCGAAGGGAGTCGGGTAGCTTAAGTCTAAAAGATACTGGGTTGATAATCTCAATAATATTGCATGGCCCAATGAAACGCGGAGAAAATTTCTTAGAACATTGTTTCAAAGCAAGATTTTTAGTCGACAACCACACTTTATCGCCGAGTAAAAAATTTACCCCCTTAGAACGTCTCCTATTGGCATGTTTACACTGGGTCTCCTGGGCCTTTTCCAGGTTCGATTGAACCTGTGCCCAGACTGTGCACAGTCTAGAGGTAAAAGAATCTGCCTGCGGGTTGGGTGAGGATACAGAGGGATTAGAACTAAAGCGAGGATGCAAACCATTGTTACAAAAAAATGGAGACACCCCCGTAGAAGAATTAACCCGATTGTTGATGGCGATTTCTGCCAACGGGAGGTATCTCACCCATAGGAGTTGATTATGCGATACATAGCACCTCAGAAAAAGCTCCACTGCCTGATTTAACCGTTCCGTCTGTCCATTGGTCTGTGGATGGAAAGCAGACGAAAAAGACAAAGAGATGTCACATCTTCTACAAAAGGCCCTCCAAAAGCTAGAAACAAACTGAACGCCTCTATCAGAGACTATATTCTCAGGGACACCATGCAGACGTACCACATGTTCAATGAACAAGGATGCGAAGGTCTTTGCATTAGGGAGCTTACTTAAAGGAACAAAGTGCACCATTTTGCTAAAACGGTCAACCACTACCCACACTACTGACTTCCCTTCAGAGAGGGGCAAATCAGAAATAAAATCCATGGAGATGTGAGACCAAGGCTTACAGGGAATGGGTAGTGGTTGAAATTCACCAGCGGTATGTGTTCTTGGAGTCTTAGACCGGGCACAAACATCGCAAGCTAAAACATAAGACCGTACATCTTTAGACAAAGTGGGCCACCAAAAAGACCTCAGCAGCAATTCCTTAGTGGCAGCAATACCTGTATGACCACAGAGCACAGAGTCATGACATTCACCCAATAATTGAACACGAAAGCATTCAGGAACAAATAACTTATCTGCTGATGTTTGTGGAGGAGCAAGTTGCTGGGCCTGTTGAATCTCAGAGGAAAGATCTGCAGAAACTGCTGCCACAAAGATGTTAGCCGGCAAGATGGGTTCTGGAGGGGTATCAGGAGGTTGGACGGCATTAAAACTCCGGGATAAGGCATCTGCCTTGACATTTTTACTTCCTGGTCTGAAAGTAACAGAAAAGTTAAAACGAGTGAAAAACAAGGCCCATCTGGCTTGTCTAGGATTGAGACGTTTGTCCGCCTCAAGAAACACTAGTTCTTATGATCAGTGAGAACAGTAATACGATGTCTAGCCCCTTCTAAAAAATGTCTCCACTCCTCAAATGCCCATTTAATGGCCAGCAACTCGCGGTATCCAATATCGTAAACAAGAACCGCGACGACGATGACGTAGTTCTCTTCGCGTCATCCCGAGTTGCATGGGCTCATCTGAATGGGTCTCCATCCTGGGTCCAGGGGGAGGAGTCTCAGGTTGAAGAATGGTATGAGGAGAAAGCAAATGCTCCCGCTGTCTCTCTCTGATCCGTCTATCTAGTCTGATGGCTAGCTTCATGGTCTCCTCTAAAGAGTCAGGACAGGGATAACACACCAACATATCTTTTAACCTTTCAGTCAAGCCTGCCCTAAACTGACATTTGAGCGCTGGTTCGTTCCAGCCCGAAGGAACGCACCACTTGCGAAACTGCGTACAAGAGTCCTCCACGGGACGATCTCCTTGAGTGAGGGCCTTAAGATTGGATTCAGCCACAGAGGCTCAGTCAGGTTCATCATAAAGAACCCCTAACGCCTGGAAAAAGAGGTCCACAGAGCTCAGACAAGGGGAATCTGGGGGTAAAGAAAAGGCCCATTCCTGGGGGTCCCCTTGAAGCAAGGAAATGATAATACCAACCCTCTGGGGGTCAGGGCCGGAGGAGTGGGGTCGTAGTCAAAAATAAAGTTTACAGCCTTCCTTGAAAGCTAAAAAACTTCGGCGGTCACCCGAAAACCGATCGGGCAATTTAATGTGAGGTTCCACCTGAAGGGTGGCAGGAGTTAGAATAGGAGGGGTTCGGACGGTCTCCTGAACCTGTAGTCTCTCCCCAAGTTCCTGCACTATTTGAGCAAGACCCTGCACATGTTCGGTGAGGCTCTGTATAGGGTCCATGTTGAAATTAGGCCTGTGATTCTGTCACGAGGGTAGAGTAACAGGTATCAAGATAGAGCGGAGGTGCACCCCCTGAGCTGCCACCAGGTCCCCTGTCCCTGCCTACTTGCACCACCCTCCCTAGGCGACGGGGCGCAACTGGGCGACGGTCCCTAACCTACTAAGTGCAAGCAGAGAGAGAGAGACGGCAGGGAAGAGGACAGCCAAAGGCAAACAAAAGAAAGTGGACCAGAGGTAGCCAAAAACAAAGGCGAGATGAGTCAACTAGCCGAGGTCAGTCCAGGAGGTCAAGTCAGAATAAGGAAGAGGCAAAGGCAAATCCGTAAACAAACCGAGGTCGAAATCCTAGAGGTAACGTCAAGGTACAGGGAGCAGGCAGAAGAGATGTCAAGAGGCGAATCCAGGTTCAATTCCATAGGTAGCCAATAACAAAAAGTACACAGCCTATAGGACAAAAATCACAGGCAACCTGTGGCCAGCAGGCCGCCTGTATTTATAGTGGGAGTGAGGGTCATGTGACGTGGCCAACGTCACATGACCAACAGACCGACAAGTCGAGCGCCGAGTGATCAGCTCGGCGTTCAAGGCAGACCAAGGAGCAGGGAGCCTCCCAGCTAGCAAGGTCACCCTGGGATTGAAGCCAAACACAGGTTCTTTTTCCTGAAGCTAAGCAGCAGGTCTGTGGCTGATGGGAGACAGAGTCTGCCCTTGGTGCCCTCGGCACCCCATTACATACTGTATGGCAAGAAGTATACCCTTTATGTAAAGTACGCGTAGCCAAATACAATCTTTATTCCATATCTATCAAAATACATGTCAATCCTACAAAAATCATGAACTACTATCTAGACACTTTTATAGGCACATGACATACATGATTCGGTAGGCAAGTATGCACTATACTTCTACTAGACAAACTCCCCATAATCACCTGGGACATGAGAATATCAGGTAGCCGTTATCCGGGATGGCCGAAGTGTGGCTCTTCGGCTTTTGCCATACTACAAATACCAGCATGCCCAGACAGCCTCCAGCTATCAGCCTACAGTAGAGCATGCTTAGAGTTGTAGTTTGGCAACAGCTGGGGAGCAGTGCTTTGCCCATCACTGGACTTGAGCCACATGAGTGCATATGAGTAGAGATGAGCGAAAATTTTAAAAAAGTCCGTTGTTAGGGGTTCGGGTGGTGGTTAATCGCGCATCCCGTTATGGATTCCACTATAGCGCATATGGAATCCATAAGGGGCGGCTGCCACCTACCCGAACTGTTGCACAGCCGAAGGACCTGGGGTGACGTCACCGTCATGTGATCAGTGCAGGGGGCGTGGCTCAGCACGGGATTTGATCCCGTGCTGAGCCACGCCCCCTGCACTGATCACATGACGGTGACGTCACGCCAGGTCCTTCGGCTGTGCAACAGTTCGGGTAGGTGGCAGCCGCCCCTTATGGATTCCATATGCGCTATAGTGGAATCCATAACGGGATGCGCGATTAACCACCACCCGAACCCCGAACAACGGACTTTTTTTAAATGTTCGCTCATCTCTACATATGAGCAGTGTTTCTGTGTTTATTTTCAGTAGGTTGTGGACCGGATCACAATTCTCCACAGATGCAGCTTGGTGTCTGGAAAAAAAGCACACTTTCCTGTCGCCTCTCAGGGTGTACTAAGCTAGGCCTATTTACCTTTTCGCCAGTCCACTGCTGGTTGGTTGGGTATCCACAGCATCCCGCTCATCCAAAGCTAACTTTTCAGGATTATCCGAGTTGTGTGTTTGGCCTCAGTGTCAGGGAGCTGCTGGGGCTTTCACGGTGAAAGGTAAGGGCTATATCATCCCCTGCTCTCTCCCGCCGCCCTTGTGACAGTATTTGCAGGGCATAGGTTACAGCATATGAGGTCGCATACCTGGCTGACTTGGTCATACTGTCACATGTCACAGCGTGGCTCTGGCCACAATAGGAGGTCACCTTTCACTCCTCACGAGCTGGGAGGCATAATGTGTGTGCTTTGTCCAGTTTGTTTCATAATAGCGTGTCCCCATATCCCCCATTCCCATTAAATAATAATGGGCACATATTAGACACTTACCATTTCTTGGTGCATAATAATGAGGTATTAGTCCATATTTCACAGACATTTTTAAGAAACATATTAGGGAGAGATATCAATATAAGATCACCTACTCGGATCTGTCACATTTTCTGATAAAAACATTGTCTTGCGAGTCCCTAACTAACAAAATAGGAAAAAACTAACTAAAAGACATATCCATCCAGGATCAATCCACCTAATAAAGTCATCAGGAGGGAAAAGGGAACAAAAAATCAGTTCTCCCCACGGGAAGCTTGGCGGCAAGGAAAAGGAAAAGAACCAGCTGGTGAGGCAAAATAATCACAAAATAATTCACTCACCCTCAGTCCTGCTGAACCAGCTCTTCCGAGTTGAGAGGGCTCTCCCTGGTCTTGTGCTGGAAAGGCTAGCGCATCTTCAACCTGAGTAGCCTCATACATACGGATAAAATTATGGAGGACTACACAGGCTTTGATGACCGTGTTGACATTCTCAGGAGCAAGCTGGATGGCCGAAAGAAAGACACGCCATTTTCTGGATAAGATCCCGAAGGCACACTCCACAAATAATCGGGCCCGGCTTAGACGATAATTGAAGGGGCGCCTTTTGTCGTCCAATCCGCGCCTGGGAAAGGGACGCATGAGGTGTGGAGAGAGCGCAAACCCCTCATCGCCAACAATGACAAAGGGGGCAGGTGGTCCCGCGGATCCTGGAAGAGGAGCTGGCTGGGGAATGTCCAGTTGGTTGCGTTCAAGCCACCGACTCATTCTAGAAGCACGGAAGATGCGAGCATCTGCCGAACTTCCATAGGCCCCAATATCTACAACTACAAACCTGTAGTTTGTGTCCACTAAGGCCAACAAAACAACAGAGAAATACTGCTTATAATTGTAGAATCGGGGCCCTGAGTTCGGTGGCTTCTTCGCCCGTATGTGCTTCCCAACAAGGGCACCAATGCAGTTGGGAAATTGGGCCCTATCTAGGAAGCCATGGGCAATCTGGAGCCACTGCTGCCTTGTGGGTTGTGGCAGCATGGAAACTCGCAGCCGCAACCAAATAGTAGCAAAAGTTGCTCTGACTATGCCAGCTATGGTGGAGGTCCCCATGCGAAATTCATAGTGGAGTGATGTGAAGAAATTTCCCGTGGCCAAAAATCTGTGGGGAAAAAGAAATAAGATCTGTTAACAATGATAAAAATCACAACATACTCTTTTTTAGGGCTCAGGCACACAAACTAGGCCTTCCCATTATCGTGCATTTGGGATATCTATTTGCGCCCCGAAATGCATGCCTGCATCTGTGCGCATGCCACAGCCAGATCCAGACACATTCAACTTGAAAGGGTATGTGATCTGGCCCCAACCACAAAAAGTTGTGCATGCACTAGTTTGTCACAGGGCTGAGGCACGTAATCAAAACATCATATAAAAATCCAAACTAATTTACTTTTACATCTTTATAAATTACAAAAAAATGTGACCTACCGGAGAGTTATGAGGAGGCGTTCCTCGACAGAAACACAATGCCGCATGTTGGTGTCCTGGAATGTCAACCCAGGCCGCAAATCCACCAAAAGCCGGTCGAAGGTGGAAATGGACATGCGGCAGTAAGTCGAAAATTTTGCTGGGTGCGCACGAAGGTCAGAATACAGGCTGGCAAACTGACCTTTGCACGCCCTCTGCGCCATAAGAGGATGAACCCACATTCTCTTCCTCTGCGGTTCCTCCTTAATCATTTGTGGGGGCTCCCCAAAGCAACGGTATACCAACCAGTGCAAAAGCACATGGTCAGTATCCGATAATGAGAAAGCTGACATCCTGCTAAGTAAAAACAGAAACACAGAAAACAACAGCTTCTAATCACCAAAAACGGAGCTTCCCAAAAAAGAAGAGCATGCTGGGGGTATTTAAGGTCTTGCTAATGAACATGTTACTCAACAGCATGGTTGCGTTTTTTTTTTCATGCGCGGAAAAAACGCATTCAATCCGCATGTCACCGGCGCGGAAAAAACGCGATAACGCAACGCACTCGCATTTAAAACGGACTTGTTTTCGGGCCAAAATCGCAGCATTATCCCGGAACGCACCCTGAACGCATCCGGATCAAATCCACAACGCTCGTATGAAAGGAGCCTAAGTGGGTTCACCATAGGGATCTCCCTGCCTTCTACCCCCGATTGGCTGATCTAGGCTATCTGCCTCTGAGCCAAAAGGGCAAGCCTACCTCCACTTCCTACCAGTGTCACATGATCCTTCATCTTCTTCCTCCCTCATGGTTTCCCCCACCAATATTAACAGTAAAATGGTGCTGGGTGTTGTTTTTATGTGATTTATTTGAAGTGAATCCCAAAAGCTTTGGATTGGTTTGGAGAACAAGTTTTTGTGACTTTCATAACAAATTTGGTTTTAAAATTGCATAAGCTCCTGTCCTCTCCTCAAAATAGCAAGCAATTTACCACTTCCACCAAGTATTTTTTATATGTAGGCTTGTGTTATAGATGTTTGCTTATTTGTCTTTATTCTTCATTTTGCTTTCTTCTTTTTGGTTGACACTTTTATAGACTCAAGTTGCATTATTTCAATTTACAATGGTCATCCTGAAAAAAATAAATATTACTGTTTTGCTGCCTAACAACTTCAAGACGCAGGAATTTTCAATTTTTCGTTTTGACTTCCCAGAGCCATGATTTTTTATTTTTTTTATTCTATTCACACAGCCATGTGATAGTTTGTTATTTGTGGGACAAGTTATTCTTTCTAATAGCATTATTTAATATTGCATACAATGTAGTGGGAAGCTGGAAAAAATTGATCCACAGTTCTATGTTGGGGGGGGGGGGAGGGTTTACAGCATAAAAAACATTTGTTTATTAAAATGTCAGAAAAAATGACCATATTTTATGGCCATATTTTTTTATATTTGTGTTTACAGAGCTGTGTAGTGCTCATTTTTTGAAAGGTGACCTTTACTTTTCAGTGATATTATTTTGCTTTGTGTATGACTTTTTGATCACTTTTTATTCAATTATTTTGTGGAGTAAAAGTGGTGAAAAAATTTTGATTTTTTTTTTCCATTATGCAATTTGTCGTATGTGATTAGTAATTGTTAGAAATGGACAACCTTTCTCATAACTTTTGTTATCTAGGTACGTTTCTATATCTATGTCATGTGGTTCTATATATTTTGTAAGATTGTATGATGCCATTCCGCCTGGGCTGGCAGAGAAAACATGTTCACCTTTGATAGAATTCAAATTAGCATTCCAGTGCTAACAAACTAGTGGTAATGAGGTTTCCTGGACACAACTTTAGGAAAGGGTCCCTTTGCAAGTGGTTATGAAGATGTTTCCTGAAACCCCATGGAAATAGCTACACTCAGACAGCATGGTCCATCCCACAGCAGGGGTCCAGAAGCTTTTCGAATGGAGAACCAGAAGATAAAACAAATATATCATAAGCATTAACTGATCTGTGATACAACTCAAATAGTTATTATAATAATTGCATTCTGTATAATGTGGGCATCATAGGGAGTCCAAATATTCCCCCCTGACATCCAACATTTCTGTGTAGAGATAATCTCTCATTCTGGGACCCCTACACTGGTCATACTTGGTATTAGAAAGATCAGCCTGATGAAATATGTGTAATTGCAACATGATGGGGCCCAAATATCCATTATAGTGGATGGGAAGCCATGTTGAATTAATATTTTATGCTTGCCAGCCAAGGGAGAGAGGTGGAGCATGCACCCATAATGAAGGCCTTCCCGGAAGGCTGGGACGAGAATGGGAGTGAGATCCCTCTGCCAAATGGGGATACAAATGTGGGATTTTGAACCTTTCATTGACACAATTTGGGTATCCGATCAACATTGGGTTGTGCTTCACGTGCTCCTGTCCCTGGAACCAGAACGGACTCTTATCACACAATTCGTTATGTAGGAAGAACTAGAGATGACTATTTTTACAACTGTTTTGTAGAAGTATGTCTCTTATTTCTGTTAATTTTTGAAACTAATTATTGCACATTTTTAGAACATTAAAGCACATATTTAATTGTTTTGTCTTGTGCTCTGAACGAGTCCAGTAAACTCCATTTTATGAGTGCATTTTGCGTTACCGAGTATTTGGTAGAAGTGTGGCTAGTGCTACTGTGAGCCTGCTTGTGAGTGGGGTGCTGTGTGATTTTATATGAGCCCCTAATTAATTGGTATATTAACTTAAATGTCATAGATGGTGTGTTGGGGTGCATGAAAGGCTGTGTTGTAGTGATGAGCGAGCACCAAAGTGTTCGAGTACTCGGTCCGAACACATAGCGTTTTTCGTGCGCTCGGCCGAGCATAATGAAAGTCAATAGGAGACAACCAGGCACCTGCTTGGATGAGGGGAGGGTGTCTGGTTCATAGGAAAAGGTCTGAAAGTGATGGCAACACCTTTGAAATCGATCAGGAACAGCAGGGGGAACATGTCTGGATGCATCTTGGACTCCAATTTCGTTGCTGGGAACCATGTTGTCTGAGTTGTACACCACTTTTACAGACTGACAAAAATACGCACAACCCCCCTACCAACACCCCCCAAAAAAAAGAAAATTTAAATAAAATCAATGTTACTAGAAAAATTGTTAGGAAACATTGTTTCCTGTATTTTCAATTGTATATGAAGTGTAAGTGCTGCCAAAAATTACAAGCAAGAGGCACTCTGAAACAGACTGTATATCGCATAAAGGAGGTCCTTGTTCACATTGTGGTACAATTGTTTAGGTAGTGGGACTCCTACACTTATAAAGCCTATGCACAAGTGAAAGGGCTGCCAAAAATTACAAGGAATCAGCACTATAATACACCCTTTATTACACACAAAAGAGGGCATCATACATACCCTTGAAAAATTATGGTGGCCTGCTGGTGACCCTCAAAATCATTTGGAGCAAGGGCCTGCTGGTGACCCTCTAAAACAGGGTTCCCCAACTTCAGTCCTTAGGGCCCACTTGCCGGTCAGGATTTAGGAGTATCACACAGAATGAATACCTGTGGTAAATCCTAATAGATGGACACTAATTATATCAGCTGCCCAATACTAAGGAAATCCTGAAAACATGGCAGGCGGGTCGGCCCTGAGGACTGGAGTTGAGGACCACTGCTCTAAAACATTATGGACAAGGGCCTGCTGCTGAGCTGACCCTCTAAAACATTAGGGGCTAGGGGCTGTTGGTGAGCTGACCCTGTAAAACATTATGGTTAAGGGCCTGCTGGTGAGCTGACCCTGTAAAACATTATGGTTGAGGGCCTGCTGGTGAGATGACCATGTAAACCATTAGGGTTGAGGGCCTGCTTGTGAGCTAACCCTATAAAACATTATGGTTAAGGGCCTGCTGGTGAACTGACCCTGTAAAACATTATGGTTGAGGGCCTGCTGGTGAGCTGACCCTGTAAAACATTATGGTTCAGGGCCTGCTGGTGAGCTGACCCTATAAAACATTATGGTTTAGGGCCTGTTGGTGAGCTGACCCGGTTAAACATTATGGTTGAGGGCCTGCTGGTGAGCTGACTCTATAAAACATTATGATTGAGGGCCTGCTGGTGAGCTGACCCTCTTTAAACATTGTAGTGTTTTTTTGTGGTGGAAAAGGTGCATGGGAATACACTACAGTAGACTGAGTACATTATCAACGATACATTGAAATTGCCTTTATGTTCATCATCATCTCAGCTCTCCTCTGGTGGAGTTGAGAAGTCAGGGGCAATCCAGGCCTTGTTCATTTTTATGTGAGTCAACCTGTCAGCATTGTCAGTGGACAAGTGTATATGCTTATCAGTTATAATGCCACCAGCAGCACCTTCAAGGCATAGAGCACAAGCTCGTGCCACGTGTCCAGCTTGGACACCTAGAAGTTGTAAGGCACTGAGGGATTATTTAGGACGCTGACACGGTCTGCTATGTATTCCTTCACCATCTTCCAAAACTTTTCCCTCCTTGAGCCACTAGGTCCCGCTTCAGGGTGAGGTTGCTCGTGGGGTGTCATGAAAGTGTCCCATGCCTTGGAGAGTGTTTCCCTGCCTTTGTTGGAACTGCGTTGTGTTCCCCTTGTCTCCCTTCCTCTGTTGCCTAAGGAAGTACTGACTCTGGCGGCCGCATTGTCAGATGGAAAATTTTGTAGCAATCTCTCAACAAGTACCTTCTGGTATTGCACCGTTTTACTTGTCCTCTCCACCACAGGAATGAGAGATGAGAAGTGTAGCCACCAATTTTGCCTGTCTTCTACCCAGTAATATGTGATCTAAAATGCGTATAAAGCGAGGGTCACGGGAAAGGCAGCCTAACATGAAGTCAGCCATGTGTGCCAGAGTACCAACAGGCAAAACGTCGATGTCAACATTAGGATGACTCTCCATCCCCCATCCTCATCCTCTTCTGCCCATTCACGCTGAACAGATGGAATTAAAGTTCCATGGGTACTACCCTCTGTAGAAGAGGCAACTGTCTCCAGCTCCTCCTACTCTTCATGGTCCAATTCGCGCTGAAAAGACAAACTGTGGGTGGTCTAGCTATCACCCTGTGTAATGTCCCCCCCCATTTCCTCGACTGCCAAATTCAGAGCATCCTCGTTAATTGTGAGCAGTAGAGTTGAGCGAACCTGAACTGTATGTTTGGGTTCGTACAGAATTTTAGGATGTTCGGGACAAGGACCCGAACATTTTGATGAAATTTCGGGTTCTGGTCCGTTGTTCCGCGATTCTTCATGCTTTTTGAAAGGCTGCAGAGCAGCCAATCAGAAAGCGTTTTACATCTTGGCCCCAAGAAGCCACCATAGCCATGCCTATTAATGGCATGGCTGTGATTGGCTGAGTGCAGCATGTGACCCAGCCTCTTTATAAGCTGAAGTCACGTAGTGCCGAACGACACTCTGCTTCTGTTAGTATAGGGAAAGAATGCTGCCGGTGCTCTCAGGGAGAGAGAAAAGAAATCTGTTGAAAATGGTGGTATGAAATCTCCAAGCTACAGCAATTATTGAGGGAGGTTGCTACTGCAATCCTACATTTTTGTACCCAGCCCTGAGCCCAGTGATACTGTAAAGTGTTTTTTTTTTATCCATCTGTTACTGAGGTGGGGGTTGGCGGCCATTTTAGCCACTGCAGTGTCCTTGGAACTGCATGTGTGCCAGCCTGCCACCGACATCAGTTTAATCATTTTTGGTAGCTCAGTGAAGGAAAAAATCCTTTTTTCTGGTAGGTCAAGTCCCCTACATTACCTTTTGTATAATTTTGGGGTGACATAGTCAATTTCTGGTTAACAAAGCAGTTTAAAATGCACTGCCCAAATATCTTTTTTACATTTCTGCACTGAAATAGTGCATTACTGTGTTTTAGAGAAAAAAAGATATGTTCTTGGTTGACAGAGCAGTTGTACATACAGCGTACAAATACCTACATTTAACTTTCAGCCATTAACTAGTGCATTTGTGAATTTTTAGGAAAAAAGCCGTGTTCTTGGTCCACAAAGCAGTTGTGCATACAGCGTACAAATGCATATTTTAAATTTCAGCACTGAAATAGTGCATTACTGTGTTTTAGGGAGAAAAAGCGGTATTCCTGGTCCACAAACAGATTAAAATGCACTGTCCAAATACCTATTTTAAATTTCAGCACTGAAATAGTGCATCAGTGTATTTTGGGAAAAAAAAGCGGTATTCATTGTCCACAAAGAAGTTGTGCATACAGCGTACAAATACCTATTTTAAATTTCTGCACTGAAATAGTGCATTACTGTGTTTTAGGGAGATAAAGCGGTATTTCTGGTCCACAAAGCAGTTGTGCATCCAGCGTACAAATACCTATTTTAAATTTCAGCACTGAAATAGTGCATTACTGTGTTTTAGGGGAAAAAAGACGTGTTCTTGGTTGACAAAGCAGTTGTGCATCCAGCGTACAAATACCTATTTTAAATTTCAGCGCTGAAATAGTGCATTACTGTGTTTTAGGGAAAAAATGATGTGTTCCTGGTCCACAAAGCAGTTGTGCATACAGCGTACAAATACATATTTTAAATTTCAGCACTGAAATAGTGCATTACTGTGTTTTAAGGGAAAAAAGACGTGTTCTTGTTTGACAAAGCAGTTGTGCATACAGCGTACAAATACCTATATTTAATTTTCAGCCATTAACTAGTGCATTTGTGAATTTTGGGGAAAAAAGCTGTGTTTTTGGTCCACAAAGCAGTTGTGCATACAGCGTACAAATGCATATTTTAAATTTCAACACTGAAATATTGCATTACTGTGTTTTAGGGAGAAAAAGCGGTATTCCTGGTCTACAAAGCAGTTTAAAATACATTGCCCAAATACCTATTTTACATTTCTGCTGTGAAATAGTGCATCGATGTTTTTTTGGGAAAAAAAGCGGTATTCCTGGTCAACAAAGCAGTTGTGCATACAGCGTACAAATATCTATTTTAAATTTCAGCACTGAAATAGTGCATTACTGTGTTTTAGTGAAAAAAAAGCAGTGTTCTTGGTTGACAAAGCAGTTGTGCATACAGCGTACAAATACCTACGTTTATTTTTCAGCTGTTAAATAGCGCATTTGTCAATTTTGGGGGAAAAAGCCGTGTTCTTGGTCCACAAAGCAGTCGTGTATACTGCGTACAAATACCTATTTTAAATTTCAGCACTGAAATAGTGCATTAGTGTGTTTTAGGGGAAAAAAGCCTGTGATCTTGGTTCACAAAGCAATTGTGCATATAGCGTACAAATACCTATATTTTTAATTTTCAGCCGTTAAACAGAGCATTTGTAAATTTCTGGGAAAACAGTGTTATTCCTGCTCCACAAAGCAGTTTAAAATACACCGCCCAAAAACCTATTTACATTTATGCTGTGAGATAGTGCATTAGTGTATTTTTGTGAAAAAAAGCCATATTCTTTCTTCAAAAAGCAGTTGTGCATACAGCGTAAAAATACCACATTTACATTTCTGCTGTGAAATAGTGAATTAGTGCATTTTTGGTAAAAAAAATGGTATTCTTGTCCACAGAGCATTTTTATGACATGGGCACTTCCTAAGTGTTAGTGAACTTAATTGTTGACTATTGGAAGTTAAAATTACACCGGAGCTAAACCATCTGTCAGCTTGGTGGGTGAACGCAAATAATGAAGAGAACATCAAATAAGGGAGGTGGGCATGGTCTTGGTGGTGTTGGTGGAGCTCCTGTTGCTGGGAGAGGACGTTGCCATTCAGCGCCAAATACCTGTCCAAGTGAAACACCTTCCTCTGGTGCAAGTAGGCGACAGAATCTGATGCGTTATTTGGTAGGCCCAAATGCCTCTCTATGGATGGTGAGGCCAGAACATATACAGGCGATAGTAGATTGGGTGGCTGACATTGCCTCCAATTCCTTCACACTGTCTCCCACCCAGTCCTCTGCAGAAAGCTCAGAGTTGGCACCTGCAGCCCATGCCAATGCCCATCAGTCTTTCACATCACCCCCTTGCAAATCAACCAAACAGTCTGTGCTCCAAGTCATGCAGCAAACTCTTATGCTTTTTGATGACTCTGCTGGCATGGTTTCCCCAACCCATCCACCTAGCCCTGCCCCATAAGTGGAAGACATTAAATGCACTGATGCCCAAACACTTATGTTGCAGGATAACGTTTCAGACTGCCGCAGAACGTTTCTGATGATGACAAAACACAGGTGCCTACTGCTGTGGCTTTCTGCAATGTGCAGACCGACAAGGAGGGCTGGGGTCAAGAATGGGTGGAAGATGATGTGGAGGATGATGAGGTCCTAGACCCAGACTGGACTCAAGGTCTTGCTAGTGACCTGTGCAGTTCTAAAGAAGAGGTGGTGGTCTCACAGAGGCAACAGCACAGCAAAAGAGGGAGCAGGGTGCAAAAACGGAGTGGCCATTCCAGAGATAGTACGCGTGCTACTGCCCACCGCACCCAGGCACCGAGCACACCAAGGCCAGCTCCAAGGAGTTTATTGGCATGACAGTTCTTCACACAATGTACTGACGACAAGATAGGACTGGTTTGCACGTTGTGCCATCAGAGCCTGAAGCCTGAAGCGAGGCATAAACGTTCTAAATCTGAGAACAACCTGCATGACCAGCCAGCTACATGCAAAGCACGAACTGCAGTGGAGTAAACACCTTAAAAACCAAAAGAGGTCTCAGGCTCCTCCTGCTTCCTCTTCTGATGCTATCTCTGCCTCTTCCTCCACCTCTAGCATCATCATGGCACCTGCCAACCAACAAACAGAGGATGTGTCACCAACACCACCACCACCTCAGTCACCATCACCAAGCATCTCCACCATGTCACATTCCAGGGTTCAGCTGTCCATCTCTCAAACACTGGAGAGAAGGAGGAAATACCCACCGGATCTTTTAATGGGCATAGAAGAACAGACCGATTAGTGGTTGCTGCCAGTGAGCCTCAAGCCCGGCTTGGTGGTATGCAATAATGGGCGAAATCTTGCTGCAGCTCTGAGACTACCCAGTTTGACGCACATCCCTTGCCTGGCGCATGTGCTGAATCTGGTGGTGCAGAAGTTTCTTAAAAACTACCCAGACATGTCAAAGCTGCTGCCGAAAGTGCAATCCGTCTGTGCACGCTTTCAGCGTTCTCACCCTGCTGCTGCTCGCCTGTCTGCGTTGCAGCATAACTTCGTCCTTCCCACTCACCGCCTCATATGCGACGTGCCCACCAGGTGGAACTCCACCTTGCATATGCTGGAGAAACTGTGCGAGCAGCAGCAGGTGAGAGCAGAGTTTCAGCTGCAGCATGCACGGGTCAGTCACTCTGTGGAACAGCACCACTTCAACACCAATGACTGAGCCTCCATGCGAGACTTGTGTACAGTGTTGTGGTCTTTTGAGTACTCAACCAACATGGCCAGTGCTGATGACGCTGTTGTTAGCATTACAATACCACTTCTATGTCTCCTTGAAAAACAATTACGGCGATGATGGAAGAGGATGTGGCACAGGAGGAGGAGGAAGAGGGGGCATTTCACTGGGTTTTAGGCCGGTCATTAAGAAGTGTCTCAGAGGTTGGGTTCCTGCACCAGCAGAGGCCAGGTACACATGTGGCCAGCCAGGGCACAGTTGAGGAGGAGGAGGATAAGGTAGAGGAGGAGGAGGAACCAGGTTCAGTGCAGGGTGGCACCCAATGCAGCTCATGGCCATCACTGGAGTGTGGCTGGGGGGATACGGAGGACACAGACGATACACCACCTACCTGTGCAATGACAGCAGAGTTGCCCACATTGTAACTTGTGCTGACCACTGGGTTGCCACCCTGCTGGATCCCCGCTACAAAGACAATGTGCCCTCCTTAATTCCCACAGTGGAGCATGGTAGGAAGATGTGCAACTACAAGCGGACACTTGAAGATGCGCTCCTAATTGCATTCCCAACTGACACTGGGGAACAAATGGAAGCACAAGGCGAAGGCAGAGGAGGAAGAGGAAGAGGTCACCAATGCAGCTGTGTCACTGGCAGCACCTCATAAGGCAGGGTTAGCACGGCCGACATGTGGAAAAGCTTTGTCACCGTGCCACAGCAACCTGCACCACCAGCTGATATGGAACGTCTTAGCAGGAGGCAGCATTTGAACAATATGGTGGAACAGTACATGTTCACACGCCTACACTATCTGACTGATGGTTCTGCCCCTTTCAACTTCTGGGTCTCCAAATTGTCCACATGGCCTGAGCTTGCTCTTCTTGGCTTGGAGGTGCTGGCTTGCCCTGCAGCCAGTGTATTGTCTGAACATGTATTTAGCACAGCAGGTGGTGTCATTACAGACAAACGAAGCTGCCTGTCCACAGCCAACGTGGACATACATGGATTCAACAGGACTTGTCCATACCTTGTGCAGAATAGACATTTATAAACGCCTCAAACATACATTCTTGTACTCCAGTCCAGTGCACTTATTCATTGAATCCTTTTTTTTTATTTGTACCATTATTTTGGGGGCTACCCCAATTTTAAAAATAAAAATAAAATAAATAAAATAAAACCTTTTAAGATACCCCCTCCTCCTACTTCATTGCCGCTTCCTCCAACACAACATTCGCCGCCTCCTCAACCTCCGAATCAGCATCCACCTCCTCCTCGGAGTTGCTGGTTAATAATGTTTAATTTTTATTTGTTTTATTTTATTTTAATTTATTTCCCTATCCACATTCATTTGCTGGGCACTTACGCACATTTTGCTGCCTGTTGCACCCCTATAGTACTTACCAGGAATTTATTACAGCCTTATTTGTGCCCAAAAGTTCGGGTACACATTTACTTCATTAGTCGGTGACATGAAGCCTGTGTTGCCATGAATAAACCTCTCCTCTGTCTGAGTGCCCGGGGCCTACATTTCTGAAAATCTCCTGTTGCATTGGTGGAAGACATGAAGCCTGTTTTGCCATGAATGAACCTCTCCTCTTTCTGGGTCCCAGGGGCCTACATTTACGAAAATCGCCTGTTTGATTGGTGGATGACATGAGGCCGGTTTTGACGTGAATGAACCTCTGCTTTGTCTGGGTGCCAGGGGTCTAACTTATTGAAAATAGCCTGTTCCATTGGTGGGTGATATTGACCTCTAATTGCCATGTATAAACCTCTCCTCTGTCTGGGTGCCAGGTGCCTAACTTACTGAAAATAGCCTGTTCCATTGGTGAGTGATATTAACCTCTTTTTGCCATGAATGAACCTCTCCTCTGTCTGGGTGCCAGGGGCCTACATTTCTGAAAATCGTCTGTTGGATTGGTGGATGACATGAAGCCTGTTTTGCCGTGAATGAACCTCTACTCTGTCTGGGTGCCAGGGGCTTACATTTCTGAAAATCGCTTGTTGGATTGGTGGATGACATGAAGCCTGTTTTAACGTGAATGAACCTCTCCTCTGTCTAGTTGCCAGGGGCCTACGTTTCGGAACATTGCCTGTTCCATTGGTGGGTGACATAACCTCTTTTTGCCAGGATTGAACATGTATAAACCTCTCCTCTGTATGGGTGCCAGGTGCCTAACTTACTGAAAATAGCCTGTTCCATTGGTGAGTGATATTAACCTCTTTTTGCCATGAATGAACCTATCCTCTGTCTGGATGCCAGGGGCCTACATTTCTGAAAATCGCCTGTTGCATTGGTGGACGACATGAAACCTGTTTTGCCATGAATCAACCTCTACTCTGTCTGGGTGCCAGGGGCCTAACTTCCTGAAAATCGCCTGTTCCATTGGTGGGTGACAATCTCTTTTTGCCAGGAATGAACCTCTCCTTAGTCTGGATGCCAGGGGCCTAGCTTACTGAAAATCGCCTGTTCCATTTGTGGGTGACATTATCCTCTTTTTGCCATGAATGAACCTCTCCTCTGTCTGGGTGCCAGGGGCCTACATTTCTTAAAATCGCCTGTTCCATTAGTGGGTGACATTAACCTCTTTTTGCTATGAATGAACCTCTCCTCTGTCTGGGTGCCAGGGGCCTACATTTCCAAAAATCGTCTTTTCCATTGGTGGGTGACATTAACCTCTTTTTGCTGTGAATGAACCTCTCAGTCCTGGTGCCAGGGGTCTACATTAGTTAAAATCGCCTGTTCCATTGGTGGGTGACATTAACCTCTTTTTGCTATGAATGAAGCTCTCCTCTGTCTGGTTGCTAGGGGCCTACATTTCTGAAAGTTGCCTATTTGATTGGTGGATGACATGAAGACTGTTTTGACGTGAATGAACCTCTGCTTTGTCTGGGTGCAAGGGGCCTACGTATCTAAAAATTGCCTCTTCCATTGGCGGGTGACATTAAGCTCTTTTTGCCATGAATGAGGCTCTCCTCTGTCTGGGTGCCAGGGGCCTAACTTACTGAAAATCGCCTGTTGCATTGGTGGAAGACATGAAGCCTATTTTGCCATGAATGAACCTCTCCTCTGTCTGTGTGCAAGGGGTCTACATTTCTTAAAATCGCCTGTTGCATTGGTGGATAACATGAAGCTTGTTTTGCAAGTGATAAGCCCCTACTGTTCATTGCTGGCAGGAAACCAAATTTTATAAAAACATAATTTACTGATCAAAGGATGCGTGACTACAAAGGCACGCTGGTAGACTCGCTGCTGATGGCATTTCCACCTGACGCCTCCTCAACCTCCTATTCCACATCTACCTCCTCCTCTGAGTTGCCAATTATTTATTTTATTTATTTTATTTTAAGTCATTTCCCTATCCACATTTGTTTGCAGGGCTTTTACCTATATTTTGCTGACTTTCCAGGGCTATTTTACAGCCATTTTGTTTCCAAAAGTTCGGGTCCCCATTGTCTTCAATGGGGTTCAGTTTTGGGGTCAAGTTCGGGTTAAGTTCGGATCCTGAACCCAAACTTTTTAGTTAAGTTTGGCCGAACTCGTAGAAACTGGACATCCAGGTGTCCGCTCAACTCTAGTGAGCAGTGATCGTTTGAGTAGACACAGCAGTGGGCTGGTTACGCTGATAATAACGTTATCCCCACTAACTATTAGAGATGTCCCGAACTATTCGCCGGCGAACAGTTCCCGGCGAACATCGGTTGTTCGCGTTCGCCGCGGTGGGCGAACATATGCGATGTTCCTTCTGCCACCTATACATTATCATTGAGCAAACTTTGACCCTGTACCTCATAGTCATCAGACACATTCCAGCCAATCAGCATACCCTCCCTCCCAGACCCTCCCGTCTCCTATCAAAAAGCAAGGACAGCATCCATCTTAGATTCATTCTTAAGCTGCAGTGTTAGTTAGAGCAGGGAGAGTTCTGATGCTGCTGAATTAATAAAGGGATTCTAGGGAAAGCGTTAGCTAGTCCAGTGTTCTGTGTCCACTACAGTCCTCAAAGACTCATCTGCTGTAAGGACAGCGTCCTGACAACACCCCAAAAAGACCTTTTTAGGGCTGGTACATCAGTCTGCTTTTATTTATTTTGTCTATATATATATATATATATTGCAGTTGCTTGCCCGTGTGTGAGAGACCGCAGGCCCACAGACTGTACTGTGTACCCACCACTCATATCGGGTGGCACAGTACCTTGCAGATAAAAAAGTCATTTAATTTTTACCCTTTAATATAATTGCATTTGCCTGCCAGTGTGTGTAAGGCCAACAAACGGTACTGTGCCCACAGCCCACCAATCATATCGGGTGCAACAGTACCTTGCAGATAAAAGTCATTGAACTTTAACCCTTTAATATAATTGCATTTGCGTGCCAGTGTGTGTCAGGCCCACTGACAATACTGTGCCCACTGCTAGTGCCCACCAGTCATATCGGGTGGCACAGTACCTTGCAGATAAAAAAGTAATTTCATTTTTACCCTTTAATATAATTTCATTTGCCTACCAGTGTGTCTCAGGCCCACTAGCTGTACTGTGCCCACTGCCAGTGCCCACCACTCATATCGGGTGGCACAGTACCTTGCAGATGAAAAACTAATTTAATTTTTCCCTTTAATATAATTGCATTTGCCTGCCAGTGTGTGTCAGGCCCACAGACTGTACTGTGCCCACTGCCCACCACTCATATAGTGTGGCACAGTACCTTGCAGATAAAAGTCATTTAATTTTTTTCCTTTAATATAATTGCAGTTGCCTGCTAGTGTGTCAGGCCCACAGACTGTACTGTGCCCACTACCAGTGCCCACCACTCATATCGGGTGGCACAGTACCTTGCACGTATAGTACCACTAATAAAAAAAAATGACAGGCAGTGGCAAGCCACCCCACAATGGCCGTCGTGGTCGTGGTGCTGTGATTTCCTTGCGCCCTAGAATAATGCGCAGTTTTCAGAGGCCACGTACCCTGAACTCGAAAAATTCTGAGGACCTAGTTGACTGGCTTACAAAGGACAACCAGTCTTCTACAGCTTCCGCTCAGAACCTTGACGCACCATCCTACGCCAGATCAGCTTCGGGCACCTCTCAAGTTACCACTCGCCCACAATAGCACCACAGCCGCTTCACTTGCTCTGTCAGAGGAGTTATTTAAGCATCAGTTGGAAGAAAGAAGTGACGTGCAACCATTATTGCCAGAGGATGTAGATAATAGGGATATGTCTCAGTCAGGCAGCATTACACACATGGACGTACGGTGTGATGATGATGATGTTGTACCCGCTGCTGCTTCCTTTTCTGAGTTGTCAGACGCAAGTGAAGCGATTGATGATGATGATGTGTCCGTGGATGTCACGTGGGTGCCTGCTCGAAGAGAAGAAGAACAGGGGGAAAGTTCAGATCAGGAGACAGAGAGGAGGAGGAGACAAGTTGAAAGCAGGGGGAGGTCGTCGCAAGGAGCTTGTGGCACAGTCAGACAGCATGTATCGGCACTCGGGTCAGCCAGACAGCACGCCAATCAACGCATGCTGTTGCCACCACCAGAATGCCGTCATTGAAAAGCTCAGCAGTGTGGCATTTTTTTGTGTGTTTGTAGCTGATAACAGCGATGCCATTTGCAACCTGTGCCAAAAGAAACTGAGTTGTGGGAAGTCCAACACCCACCTAGGTACAACTGCTTTGCGAAGGCACATTATCTTACATCACAAACGCCTATGGGATCAACACATGAGTACAAGCAGCACACAAACTCAAAGCCACCATGCTCCTCCTGGTCCAGCATCTTCAGCCACGTCAACCACTGCTGTCCTTCCTGCCTCCTCTCAACCACCCGCCACTCCGCCTCTCACCTTCAGCAGTTCCTGCTCATCTGCCCACAGTCAGGTGTCAGTTAAGGACATGTCTGAGTGTAAGAAGCCAATGTCACAGAGTCACCCACTTGCCCTGCGTCTGACAGCTGGCTTGTCGGAACTCTTAGCGCGCCAGATTTTACCATACAAGCTGGTGGAGTCTGAGGCCTTCAAAAAATTTGTATCTATTGGGACACCGCAGTGGAAGGTATCCGGCCGAAATTTATTTTCACAAAAGGCAATCCCCAACCTGTACTCTATTGTGCAAAAGGAAGTCATGGCATGTCAGGCACACAGTGTTGGGGCAAGGGTCCATCTGACCACTGATACCTTGTCTGCAAAGCACGTTCAGGACAGGTATATCACGTACACTGCTCATTGTGTAGACCTGCTGACGTCTGACAAGCATGGAATGCGTGGCTCTGCAGCGGAGTTGGTGACACCACCATGACTTGCAGGCAGGCCTGCTGCCACCTCCTCTACTCCTCCTACTCCATCCTCTTCGCTAACCTCCTCAACGGAGTCCTCTTCTGCTGCTGCGTCTTGCTCCACATCAACTGCACCCCCCCCCCCAGCTCCCCGAGGGGCTATTCCACATCCGGGATACAACAGTGTCACGCCGTCTTGGCGTTGACTTGCCTGAAAGCAGAGAGTCACACCGGACCAGCACTCCTGACTGCCCTGAACGCACAGGTGGATCAGTGGCTGACTCCGCACCAACTGGAGATCGGCAAAGTGGTGTGTGACAACGAAAGCAATCTATTGGCGGCATTGAATTTGGGCAAGTTGACACATGTGCCGTGCATGGCACATGTGTTGAATCTGATCGTACAACGCTTTCTGTATAAGTACCAAGGCTTACAGGAAGTCCTCAAGCAGGCCAGGAAGGTGTGTGGCCATTTCAGGCGTTCCTACACGGCCATGGCGCACTTTACCGATATTCAGAGGCGAAACAACATGCCAGTGAGGCGCTTGATTTGCGACAGCCCGACACATTGGAATTCAACACTCCTAATGTTCGACCGCCTGCTCCAACAAGAAAAAGCTGTCAACGAGTATTTGTATGACCGGGGTGCTAGGACAGCCTCTGCGGAGCTGGGTATTTTTTTTTCCACGTTACTGGACGCTCATGCACAATGCCTGTAGGCTCATGCGCAATGCCTGTAGGCTCATGCGTCCTTTTGAGGAGGTTACAAACCTAGTCAGCAGCACCGAAGGCACCATCAATGACCTCATCCCATTTGTTTTCTTCCTGGAGCGTGCCCTGTGAAGAGTGCTGGATCAGGCTGTAGATGAGCGTGAAGAGGAAGAGTTGTGGTCACCATCACCACCAGAAACAGCCTTATCATCATCGCTTGCTGGACCTGCGGCAACGCTGGAAGAGGAGTCTGAGGAAGAGGAGTCAGAGGAGGAATGTGGCTTTGAGGGGGAGGAAGACCAACCACAGCAGGCATCCCAGGGTGCTCATTGTCACCTATCTGGGACCCGTGGTGTTGTACATGGCGGGGGGGTTGAAATGCTACCAAATTACTGGAATTCGGAAAGGATGCAGCAGTTCCAAAACAAGTTAAAAGGTATACTTTACACAGCGTATACGGGTGATGTCACAGCACAACGGAAATCTAACAGGGGAAGAGGGGAAAGTAATTCTCCTCCTACCAAGACCAAGCCGGCAAGGACAGGACGCTTTACAGAATTGTTGTTGATGGAGGACATGCAGAGCTTTTTGAGTCCTACGCATCGCCACAGCCCTTCGGGGTCCACACTCAGAGAATGACTCGACCGACAGGCAACCTCGCCTTAACTGCAGATAGCGACTCTGAGGAGCGATGAACCCCTTGACTACTGGGTGTGCAGGCTTGACCTGTGGCCTGAGCTATCCCAATTCGAGATAGAACTTCTGGCCTGCCCCGCTTCAAGTGTCCTGTCAGAAAGGACCTTCAGCACATCAGAAGGTATTGTCACTGACAAGAGAAGTCACCTAGGTTAAAAAAGTCTAGATTACCTCACCTTTATTAAGATGAATGAGGCGTGGATACCGAAGGGGCTGACAATGGGGGATACATTTGACTAAAAAAGGCCTGATGAGATGCCTTGTGCTAAAAATGGTCCCCACGCTGCTGTATTTATTCTCTGCATGTCGGATGACTTGCATGACTTCTCCGCCACCAACTAGGGTTCAAGCCGTAATGTTTTAGTACACTTTCTGCCTGGAAAACATAAATTTTTCCGGCCGCTGCTACACCAGCGGCTGCAACAATACCTAATTTTTCAGGCATGTGTACATGCCTAATTTTTCTGGCCTCTGGCGCTGCACTGTGGCTGCAAAGACAAAACAAAACAAAAGGCACATACATGTGTAAATTCCCTTTCGTGATTGTTACCTTGTTGTGGTGAAGGGGCTTGTGTATCACACTGAAGCGATTACCTCTATGAGTGTGTTGGAAATGTTGGCACACCCCAGATGATAAGGTCGTTGCTTTATTGTGAACAGACCAAAAGCGATCGGCTGGATAATTTTTCATAGAAAAAACACAAATTTTCTTTGTGATCATCTAAGATGATCATTAAAGCCTACTAGGCCAACAATGGGCCCACACTGCAGAATCATTGTTTTCTGGGTCACTTAACTGTCACTGAACTACCTCAGCACGACCATAGGCTTTGTAAAACCACCATCGCCTGCAATCTCCCAAATGTGCGCACGAGCACAGTCATCACTACACCAAGATTGACGCATAGAGGAATAAAATTTGTCATGAGTGTGTCAACTATTGACAACTCTTTGCGGTTGTCTAAAATCTATTCGATACACGTCCCGTGATAAGGGACGAAACAGAGATTAAACTGATAGGAATAGTACTTAGTTAACACTAGTAGTATTGGTGGCAAATTCCATTGCAAGTGCCCAAAATTAGTTCCATACACCGGCCCCTGATAGGGGACAAAACAGAGATGAAACTGGTAAGAACAGATTTTTTCAATTTAAAAAAAAGAGGACAGCCTCAGCGGAGCTGGGTATTTTTTGGCTGAGTTCCTCAACGTTCATGCACAATGGCTGTAGGCTCATGTGTCCTTTTGCGGAGGTGACAAACATGGTCAGTCAAACCCAAGGCAACATCATCGACCTCATCCCATATACGTTTTTTCTGGAGCGTGCCCTGCGAAGAATGCTGGATCAGGCCGTAGATGAGCATGAAGAGGAAGAGTTGTGGTCACCATCACCATCAGAAGCAGCCTTGTCGTCGTCGCAGAGAGAGGAGTCTGAAGAAGAGGAGTCAGAGGAGGAAGGTGGCTTTGAGGAGGTGAAAGACCAACCACAGCAGGCGTCCCAGGGGGCTTGTTGTCACCTTTCGGAGACCATTGGTTTTGTACGTGGCTGGGTGGAGGAAGAGAGCTTCAATGACGTCAGCGAGGACAAGAAACGGCTAGCTTGGTATCCAACCTTCTGCAAATGGGGAGTTTGCGGTTGTGCAAATGGACTGTTTACGGTTGTTTGCAGTGCGTTAAACGGGGAGTTTGATCTGTCACTGTGAAGTGGGTGTAACCCTTACACTACCTGATTGATAAAACATCATACCTGATCGTATACACACACTGCATGTTTTAAAGCACGTTATTCCAAACAATTTAGGAATCTTAGGTGATTTATGCCCTTTATGGATTAAAACCCGACTCTGAGTCAACTACATCATTTTCCATGGGAGTTTTGCCATGGATCCCCCTCCTACATGCCACAGTCCAGGTGTTATTCCCCTTAAAACAACTTTTCCATGACTATTGTGGCCAGGAAGAGTCCCTGTGGGTTTTAAAATTCGCCCGCCAATTAAAGTCTATGGCGGTTCGCCCGGTTCGCGGACATTTGCGGAAGCTCGCGTTCGCAGTAAGTGTGTTGGTCAGTGCACGGATGATGTTCTGGGACATATGCTGGTATAAGGCTGGCACAGCACACCGTGAAAAATAGTGGTGGCTGGGGACTGCGTACTGAGGGACGTCCGTCGACATCAGGCTGCGGAAGGCCTCAGTGTCCACAAGCCAAAATGGCAACATTTCAAGTGCCAGTCATTTGGAAAGTTGCGCATTTAGTTCTATGGCCTGTGGGTGGGTGGGTATTTGCTCTTGCGTTCAAATGCCTGTGTTATCGTTCAAATGCCTGCTGTTGCTGATGGTTCATGTGAAGGTCCAGATGCAGGGCGAGGGGCCTCTGGGCCTGCGCCTTCGACAGGGGATTGACCTGCAGTGCATAAGACAGGGGAAGAGAAGGCAGTGTGGGATCGGCAGACCCAGATTGTGGACCCCTATTAGGGTGCTTGGATGCCATGTGGCGGATCATGCTGGTGGTGGTGAGGATGCTAGTGTTATGCCCCGGCTCATTTTAGTATAGTACAGGCTGCAAACTACCACTCTTTTGGGATGCTCAGTGTAACGGTTGCGGGCCTTTTTGGTGTTGTCCGATTTCTCCCTTTTGCAATCCCACTGCCTCTTCCAGACTGTTGCGGTGCTGCTGATCCTTCCCCTCTATACTGCTGTCCTCACTCTGGCTTTTCACCTTCCCATGTTGGGTCAGTGACCTCATCGTCCACCACCTCCTCTTCCTCTTCTCATCTTCTTGAGACTGTGAAAGCTCAAGAGGTTGGGAATCAGGGCACAATATCTCAGGTACCTCTTCAAGTGTGCATGGTGAGAGAGACAAACCAAGTACTGGCGATGAAAAGAGGTCATGTGAATATCCGAGTGTGGGATCACTTTTTTGGCCAGATGCTACATGGTGGGGGAATGAGGATCAGAGTGAGGATTCGGTTGACCAGACTCTTGGCTACAGAGACTGGACTTAGTGGAAGAGAGGGTGGTGCTTAAACGACTGGAAGCATTATCTTCAGCAATCCAACCGACCACCTGTCCGCACTGGTCCGACTTGGACAGTGTTGTCCTGTTCCCCCAGCTAAGTTGGACATGAAGCTGGGTAAGGTGGATTTTTTTTTTTCTGGGGCACTGGCAGCAGGCACAGTTTCATTCAAGGCCTCTGCGTTCACCATCAGCATCACTCCCACTTCCCTGTCCCTTTGTGTTCGCCTTCTTCATATTAATGGTTTTGTCTGTAGATGTGGCGGAGATTGTTTTACTGTCACATCTACAGACAGGAGTTTTCTGATGCAGGACAGTATTGGTTACAGAACACCACAGATTTAGGACACTACACTAGGCGCAGATTAATGGGAGCTGCAATATACACAGTGTTTTCTGATTTAGTTCAGTATGGGATACAAAAAGCCACAGATTGTGGACACTTTACTAGGCCCAGATTAATGGAAATTGTAATATACACACTTTTTTCAGATTCAGTTCAGTACGGACTACAAAAACCCACAGATTGTGAACACTTTACTAGGTCCAGATTAATGGAAATTGTAATATACACAGTGTTTTTAGATTTAGTTCAGTATGGGATACAAAAACGCAAAGATTGTGGACACTTTACTAGGCCCAGATTAATGAAAATTGTAATATACACACTTTTTTTTAAGATTCAGTTCAGTATGGAATAGAAAAACCCACAGATTGTGGACACTTCATTAGGCCCAGATTAATGGAAGTTGTAATATACACAGTGTGTACAGATTCAGTTCAGTATTGGATACAAACAGCCACAGATTTTGGACACTTTACTAGGCCCAGATTAATGGAAGTTGTAATATACACAGTGTTTTCAGATTCAGTTCAGTATGGGATACAAAAACCCACAGATTATGGACAATTAGTAATGTAAATGTAATATACACAGTGTAATATACACAGTGTTTTCATATTCAGTTCAGTATGGGATAAAAAAAACAACAGATTGTGGACAATTTACTAGGCCCAGATTAATGTAAATTTTAATATACAGTGTTTTCAGATTCAGTTCAGTATGGGATACAAAAACCCACAGATTGTGGAAACTTTACTAGGCCCAGATTAATGAAAGTTATAATATTGACAGAGTTTTAAAATTCTGTTCAGTATGGGATACTAAAACCCACAGGTTTTGTACAGTTTACGAGGCCCAAATTATTGGAAATTGTAATATACACAGTGTTTTCAGATTCAGTTCAGTATGGGATACAAATTTGTCCCAAATAAAATGCTTTCTCTGCTGAAAAACTGTATATACGGTTGCGGCCTAAATGCACACACAGATGTGCCCAAAACTAGTTAAGTTTGCCCAAAATATAAATAATTCTTTGCTGGAGTAATGAATATAACGGTTGCGGATTGAACGCACACACAGATGTGGCACAAATTAGCTTAATTTCCCCCCCCCCAAAAAAAAAAATGGTGCTGCACTGCTGTCAAACACACCCTGTAGTCCTTAAGGAGACTGTTTGGTCTTTCAATAGTTTTTTGGGAGTTAAATCTGTGAATTTCCAGCAAAAAGATATCTGTCCCTGCCTATTTTCTGCTCTCCCTGATGCTGATTGATCTGAGCGCGGGACATCGGCTCCTATATAAACTGGTATTACGTGTTCCGGCCAGTCAGCCAATTAGTGCAAGGCTCAAAGCTAACATGGCTATGGCATTACACTGAAGGGAATTACTTACCTGAAGGTTGATTGGCTGCTTCGGAGGCACCAAAAGTGCAGGGAGGAGACTCTAGCAATGCGAGGAGCACATGTGGTATTCGGCCGAGTACCACCACATGCCGAGCATAGCAATGCTCGAGCCGAACCGGTACTCGGCCGAGCATGCTTGCTCATCACTACTGTGTTGTAGAATGATTTATGTTCAATCTGAGGCTTGTGTGTAGAGATGTGAGAGATTAAGTGTGTGAAATAGAGCAACTCTTGGAAGTCACATCCAGGTCATGTGACAGGGCGGTTCCCTACATGACAGGCATGATTTGAACTTTTATATATGTTTTTTTTTTCAACTTTTTTTTTGTCACCGTAAGTGACTATAGCAAGTAATAATTTTATTGCCAATTATATTCTGTGATGGACAGAACACAGTATCCACTATATTGCAATGCAGTGCTGCCACCTGCAGGCCTTTATTGGATTATAACACTAATAGACATCAGAGCCTTAAGAAGGCTCCAGGCTATCAGTGGAATATAACAGCTTCCCTGATCTCAACCGGGGGGGGGGGGGGGATGGGGGGGAGCGGGGGGCTGTTACTGGCACAGGAACATGTGGCTCCCGCATTATCACCACTTAGATGCTGTGGTCACTTTTGACTTGTTCTGGTCTATGGCACCCAATACGCTTGCTTTAAAGATTGGACATTTACCATACATGTAGGGTAGATGTAGCAAAGGGGTTAAATAACTACTGTGTATATATTTGGATACTAGATTGCTATTCTTTACTATTAGATCGCTTTTATTTCTTTGAAACACTGTTCCAAATTGATAACCATATATCAAATTTAGTAACAGTTACATAATCTGTTTACTCTCTATTATTTAGTAGTGTTTAACAGTATTAAAATAAATCAATGACCTTGCAGACCATAGCCATTTTTGTTTGTTTGATTTGAAAATAAAGTATGTCTTTAGTAACCTTCCTTTTGCTTCAGCAGGCAATGGAGAAATAGGCTATACTCTGCCAAAACATAAGCCTTTGCACTTCGGCCAAATCCTTGTAAAATGATATCTGTAATAAGTAGGCTCCATTAAGTTAGTGTTTTTGGCTGAGCCTCAGTCGTCCTAAGAACACTTCTGTAATCTCCTTTTTCAGACAGCTCACTAGCATTTTTTTTTGAAAGATGGTTGTTATTCTAATTTTCTCTGTGCTGCTGGCATGATTTTCAGAACTTGAATATTTAAAAGGTTTTCTATTTTCCACTGTGAAGAAAAAAATATATTATTGTTCACACAAAAAGATTAATGTCTGTCCAATTAGGAACTGTTCCTATTTACAATAATTGATCATTTCTCATTAGTATTTAATAAATCCAGGACATTTTATTATGTGGATTCGGCATAGGCTCATCAGAATACGTCCAAACAGTAAAGAGCCTTGCCGGAGTTTTAGCCTCAAAGGACATATTTTTAGAATATTCTAAAAGCATAAGGGAAATTTTATCCCTGGCATTTCAGACCCTGGTGTTATTCCAAAATAAACAAGATTTAATAAATGTATTAAGATGTTCAGGTCTCTTAATTTTTTTTTTATCTTTGTCCATTTGCTAGAAAAGCAGATTTACAACAGCTATGAGATTATGTAGATTAGCATTATATTTTATGCTAGTTTCTGAAATCAATTATAAAAGATCCTTTGGGTTGTGGGAGACCACCAAGTTCCCATTAAGAACCACTAATTTTGTAAGCGGTATTTGCAGCCTGAATCCTAAAAAGTAGCAAAATAGTGCATGCTTACACAAAAAAAAATTGACTTTTTGATGCCAGTTTTCTAGCACAAGTTCATGAAAAATGTTCCACATAATATCTAAAAAAAATCAATAAAAAAAATCACATAACTACAGCTAGTTTTAACATGTTCCAGCCAAGATCTATTTGTATTTTTATTGATTGCTATGATTTTATCATCTGATTTTGTTTCCAAATATTTTATTTTCCCCAAGTCATAGTTTGGTTTAAATTTTTATATTCAAAAAATGATATCTATATACAATGCTATAAAAACATTGATCAATATACTGTAAACTATACCCAGAAAGGCTGCTAAGCGGGAGGTGCCATATTTGATTTCACGATATTTCGCGAATATTCGATTGAATATTCGTCATATATTAGTCGAAATCGAATATTCGTCATTATTCTATTTATCACGATGTAATATTTGCTTATTGCGAATGAAACTTTGAACGGGGTATAACTTTCCTAGTGGTTGACTTGCTAGAATTAACGAAGATAGAGAATATAGAGCTATATTCGTAATCTTCGTTAAGAACGAAGATAGCAAAATATTTTCTATCTTCGCTATTAACAAAGATAAAGAACATAGTGCTATATTCGTATTGGTTATCTTTGTTAATTCTAGCAAGCCAAGTAAACTTGCCTATACACGGCTCTAAGTTGGATGCGCAATGCCAGATTCTAAGTAATATTACTTGCATTGCGTATCTAACTTAGAGCGGGGTATATGCAACTTGCTTATTGTTTGGCTGGGTAGAATTAACGAATATGACGAATACAAATATAGCACTATATTCTCTATATTTGCTAATTCTAGTAAGTCAATAGTAAAGTTGCCTATACACAGCTCTAAGCTGGATGCGCAATGCGAGAATATTACTTTACCTATTGTTTGCAATAAATAGAATACTGAGTTATTATTCTATTTATTGCAAAACATAGGCAAGGTAATATTCTCGCATTGCGCATCCAACTAAGAGCTGTGTACACTCAACTTTCCTATTGGCTTGCTAGAATTAACGAATATAGAGAATATAGCGCCATATTTGTATTTGTCATATTTGTTAATTCTACCCAGCCAAACAATAGTAAAGTAAGTTGCATATACCCCGCTCTAAGTTGGATGCGCAATGCGGGTAATGTTACTTAATATTCTCACATTGCGCAGCCAACTAAGAGCTGTGTATAGGCAAGTTTACTTGGCTTGCCTGTATTAACAAAGATAACCAATACGAATATAGCGCTATATTCTTTTTCTTCGTTAATAGTGAAGATAGAGAATATTTTGCTATGTTCGTTCTTAACCTCTTAAGGACATAGGGCGTATGGGTAAGCCCTAATGTCTGAGTCCTTAAGGACACAGGGCGTACCCATACGCCCTAAATTAAATCTGGTGTAAAGGAACCATGTTCATATGCCGAGGGGGGTCCTGTGACCCCCCCCCCCGTATCGGCGATCGCTGCAAACTGTGCAAACTGCAGGTCAACTCAGACGTGCGGTTTGCAGCGCTTTGCGATGTATCTGATCCCCGCGGTCTATGACCGCGGGGATCAAGTACTTTAAAATACAGGCAAATGTATTTATTTTATTTCTGTAACCTCCCCGCCCCGTGTTCAGGATGGCCGAGCTTGGCAAGCAGAGTGTCAGCACATTGCTATGGACGTGCTATGGACCGCTGTATGGAAGTGGTTAAGAGGGAGGGAGTTGCTGTGTATAGATACACCCAATCTATGATAAATCGCTATATAATACAGAAACTGGGCACTCTCAGATAGTTAGAAGCAGATCAGCTATTTATTATTAAAATTAATCAATTAATAACTAGTATAGCACAACAAAAATGACCTCATTAAAATAAGTGCCCATATACTCCATTCATTAAATTCATATAGTACCCTAAAACTCTGCGTTGATTGTATTAGCAGGTGATTAGCAGCAATTGTCTTGTAATAGCAGCAAATGACTGGAGTGTGGTAACAGTGAACAATAAAAAATAATAAATAACAAAAATATATATACAGGGAGTGCAGAATTATTAGGCAAGTTGTATTTTTGAGGATTAATTATATTATTGAACAACAACCATGTTCTCAATGAACCCAAAAAACTCATTAATATCAAAGCTGAATATTTTTGGAAGTAGTTTTTAGTTTGTTTTTAGTTTTAGCTATTTTAGGGGGATATATGTGTGTGCAGGTGACTATTACTGTGCATAATTATTAGGCAACTTAACAAAAAACAAATATATACCCATTTCAATTATTTATTTTTACCAGTGAAACCAATATAACATCTCAACATTCACAAATATACATTTCTGACATTCAAAAACAAAACAAAAACAAATCAGTGACCAATATAGCCACCTTTCTTTGCAAGGACACTCAAAAGCCTGCCATCCATGGATTCTGTCAGTGTTTTGATCTGTTCACCATCAACATTGCGTGCAGCAGCAACCACAGCCTCCCAGACACTGTTCAGAGAGGTGTACTGTTTTCCCTCCTTGTAAATCTCACATTTGATGATGGACCACAGGTTCTCAATGGGGTTCAGATGAGGTGAACAAGGAGGCCATGTCATTAGATTTTCTTCTTTTATACCCTTTCTTGCCAGCCACACTGTGGAGTACTTGGACGCGTGTGATGGAGCATTGTCCTGCATGAAAATCATGTTTTTCTTGAAGGATGCAGACTTCTTCCTGTACCACTGCTTGAAGAAGGTGTCTTCCAGAAACTGGCAGTAGGACTGGGAGTTGAGCTTGACTCCATCCTCAACCTGAAAAGGCCCCACAAGCTCATCTTTGATGATACCAGCCCAAACTGTGTTAAAAGCCATTTTTTGTCACCTTAAATCACAAAACATTAAAATGGGGATTGCAGTCAGCACAACCCAATACGCAGGTGCACGTTGCTATGGTGAAATACACATACAAACGTAAAAACAAAG
Organism: Bufotes viridis; assembly: GCA_033119425.1. Taxonomy (NCBI): domain Eukaryota; kingdom Metazoa; phylum Chordata; class Amphibia; order Anura; family Bufonidae; genus Bufotes; species Bufotes viridis. The sequence continues at coordinate 260,579,900 of CM065593.1, forward strand.
GTGCAATGGCACACTGCAGCTAGAGCTCCGTCCGGCCACTATGCTGGATGTTAGAAGAGGCATTAGTTTATATTTTGGCCAAATTATGTAAGCCACCCACCACGTCAAGGTTGCCTCTATGAGTGGTCCCTAACATTAATTCTTACCTTTTATGGGCCATATCAGCCACACAAAATCCAGGGAGTGCAGGTGCAGCATGCATGCCAGATACACTCTGCTTGTAACCCCGTCTGGTGCCATACAGCGTTCATCAGATCAAGGGATGCAAATACCAACATGTATGCTGAGCCCACTAGTACTTCTCCTGGAACCAAATGGCTTCTGGTAAGTTCTATAAAGCAGACTCAGTTTTATACTGGCTTTAAAACCAGCCTACAGGGCGGATCCACTAGTCAGGTGTGCATGACTGCATGGAGGTCACCACGCCTCCCATATATGCTACAAAGGATTAAAACGGGGATTGCAGTCAGCACAACCCAATACGCAGGTGCACGTTGCTATGGTGAAATACACATACAAACGTAAAAACAAAGGTGCAATGGCACACTGCAGCTAGAGCTCCGTCCGGCCACTATGCTGGATGTTAGAAGAGGCATTAGTTTATATTTTGGCCAAATTATGTAAGCCACCCCTGGATTTTGTGTGGCTGATATGGCCCATAAAAGGTTAGATTTAATGTTAGGGACCACTCATAGAGGCAACTGTGACGTGGTGGGTGGCTTACATAATTTGGCCAAAATATAAACTAATGTCTCTTCTAACATCCAGCATAGTGGCAGGACGGAGCTCTAGCTGCAGTGTACCATTGCACCTTTGTTTTTAAATCACAAAACGTCTAATAGCAAGCGATCAAAAAGTCATATACACTCAAAAATAGTGCGTATAAAACCGTCATCTTATCCTCAAAAAATGATAGCCTACCTAAGAAAATCGACCAGAAAATAAAAAAATGATGGCTCTTAGGCTATGAAGACACTAAAACATGATTTTTTTTGTTTCAAAAATTATATGATTGTGTAAAACCTAACTAAATAAATAAAAAGTAGACATATTAGGTATTGCAGCGTCCATAAGAAACTGAACTATAAAAATAACACATGAACTAACCCCTTGGGTGGACACCGCAAAAAAAATTAAAAATCCTGTAAAAAGTAGTTTTTTGTCACCTAACATCACAAAAAGTGTGATAGCAAGTGATCAAAAAGTCATATACTCCCCAAAATAGTGCCATTTAAACCGTCATCTTATCCCGCAAAAAAGAGCCCCTACCTAAGACAAATGGACAAAAACTAAAAAAATATATAATAATATAAGAAACTACACCCCTCATGGTATTCAAAACTGATTTTACAAACTTTATTAAACCATTAGGTGTTCCTCAAGAGTTTATGGCAAATGGAGAGGAAATTTCAGAATTTCTATTTTTTATTACCTTGTCTCACAAAAATGTATTATAGAGCAACCAAAAATCATATGTACCCTAAAAATAATACCACCAAAACTGCCACCTTATCCAGTAGTTTCCAAAATGGGGTCACTTTTTTGGAGTTTCTACTCTAGGGGTGCATCAGGGGGGCTTGAAATGGGCCATGGTGTAAATAAACCAGTCCATTAAAATTTGGCTTCCAAAAACCATATGACGTTCCCTTCATTCAATGCCCTGCCATTTGGCGATACAGCAGTTTACAACCAGATATGGGGTGTTTCTGAAAACTCCAGAAACAGGGCAATAAATATTGGGTTATGTTTGGCTGTTAACCCTTGCTTTGTTTCTGGAAAAAATGGATTCAAATGGAAAATTTGCCAAAAAATCGAAATTCTGAAATATTATGTCCATTTGCCATGAACTCTTGTGGAACACCTAAAGGGTTAACAACATTTGTAAAATCAGTTTTGAATACCTTGAGGGGTGTAGTTTCTAGAATGGGGTCATTTTTAGGTGGTTTATTTTATGTAAGCCTCACAAAGTGACTTCAGACCTGAACTGGTCCTTAAAAATTGGGTTTTTGAAAATTTTCAAGTGGAGAAATTGAAACTTGAAAATTTGCAAATTTTTCCAAAATTTTGGTAAATTTAGTATTTTTTATACAAAAAAATGAACTTTTTTGACAAAATGTTACCAGTGTCATGAAGTACAATATGTGACGAAAAAACAATCTCAGAATGGCCTGGATAAGTAAAAGCGTTTTAAAGTTATGACCACATAAAGTGACACTGGTCAGATTTGCAAAAAATGGCCTGGTCCTTAAGGTGAAATAGGGCCGTGTCCTTAAGGGGTTAACGAAGATAATGAATATAGCGCTAGATTCTCTATCTTCATTAATTCTAGCAAGCCAACCAATAGGAAAGTTATACCCCGTTCAAAGTTTCATTTGTAATATTCGCGTATTGTGAGTGGAACTTTAAATGGGGTATAACTTTCCTATTTGTTGGCTTGCTACAATTAACGAAGATAGAGAACATAGCGCTATATTCTCTATCTTCGTTAACGGTATCCTGGGATCAGATTGAAAAAAAAACTTAAAAAAATGAATATTTGTTTTTTACGAATATATAGCACTATATTCTAAATATTCGCGAATTAGTGAATGGCCGATATTCCTAAAGAAAAATCGCTACTCGAATATTTTTGCTCAACACTATGAAGGATTTTATAATCTATTATTCATAAGGAGTAAGCAACTAATATGATTTTATTATAGAAAACAAGTGAAATGGGCCGTGTAGACCTCATTAGGAAAACCCTGCCTTGGAAACCAAGAGCACTTGTCCGCCCATAGCAACTAATCTTATGTCTTCTTACACCAAATATTGAATTTTGATTGGTTGATATGAGGTCCAGTGTTTATATCAAAACATTGGCAGGACACTGGATCTGGAATAATTGTGAGAATACAAACCATGAGGTTCTTCTAAAAACATATGGATGACGTCTGTGTGACATCTGTGTTGCATCCGTTTTTTTTTTTTTTTGCAGATCCATTGTAACAATGTCTATGCTTGGCCTCAAAATGGACAAGAATATTCTAGCTTTTTTGTGGGGCTATGGGATGGACATACGGATGCGCACAGTACACGGTGTGCTGACCTCGTTTTTGCGGACCCATGTTGTCCAAGGTTCGAGTTCATCGAAGAATCCCCTTATGGATTCCAAATTCCATTATGATCCGTGGTAGCGGAATCCATAACAGGATTCTTCGATAACCCGAACCCGAACTTTGGATGCCGAAAGTCGCTCAACTCTATTCATTAACAGATTTAACAGTGATCATTGAGATGGGAATACCCCTTTAAGTCCATCTTCTTAGAGCAGTAAGCCTTCATTTGTAGTGTTGAGCGCGAATATTCGAATAGCGAAATTTTTTTGCGAATATCGGCACTTTGCTAATTCGTGAATATTTTGAATATAGCACTATAAATTCACTATTTCAAAAAAAAATTTTTTTTAATTGTTATACTTTTTTTTATTTTCCCCTTCCCAAAAGTAGTTCTTACCTGTCCTGAGGATTCCTGGCTGCTCCAGTCAGTGCCCATTGCTGCTTCTGCCGACTTCCGTGCACCCCCATCACCATAGGAATGCCTCCATACTAGAATGTACTGTCAGATGTGAGAATTAAATTGAAATCGCAATGCTATTAATTTAACTGGAAGTAATCGCATTGCGATTTCAAATTAGAGCTTGGTTTCTAATAGGTAAGCTTGCTAGAATTATCGAAGTTAACGAATATGGAATATAGCAGTGCTAAGTTGAAATCGCAATGCGATTACTTAAAGTTATATTAATCGCATGGCGATTTCAACTTAGCACTGCTATATTCCATATTCGTTAACTTCGTTAATTCTAGCAAGCTGACCCATTAGAAACACAGCTCTATGTTGAAATCGCAATGCGATTACTTCCAGTTAAATTAAATAGCATTGCGATTTCAATTTAATTCTCACATCTGACAGTACATTCTAGTATGGAGGCATTCCTATGGTGATGGGGGTGCATGGTTGGCTTGGTAGAATTAGCGAAGATGACGAATATGATGAATGTATTTATCATATTCCTCAAAACGAAGATAACCAAATATTCTCCATCTTCGTTTTAGCTCCATATTCGTCAACTTCGCTAATTCTAGCAATGAAATAGGAAAGTTGACTATAGAGACAGCTGTGTTTAATTCGCTATGCAATTATATTACTTTGCTTTTTTTTAAATAAATAGAATAATTATAATTATCAAGTATTAGAATAATTCAATTTATTTAAAAAAAAGCAAAGTAATATTATCGCATAGCTAAATAAAAACTTAGTTGTCTCTAGTCAACTTTCCTATTTCATTGCTAGAATTAGCGAAGTTGACAAATATGGAGCTAAAACGAAGATGGAGAATGTTTCGTTATCTTCGTTTTGAAGAATATGACGAATACATTAGTTATATTAGTCATCTTCACTAATTCTAGATATCAAATCAATAGGAAAGTTGCCTTAAATTAAAATCGCCTTACGCAATTATTTAAATCGCATATTAATCGCGATAACTAGAATAATGACGAATATTCGATTTTAACGAATATGAGACGAATATTCTAGCGAATATTCGCGAATTTCATCTAAATCTAATATGACACCTCCCGCTCATCACTATACATGTGTTGTCATGTCAGTTACCAAGTCCAGTTAGTTATCCTGAAGTACTAAACCGCACATGTTTTTAATGTCCAGTTTGACTAATGTAAGATATAACAGTAATAATTTAAGCATTGCTGAATAAGCTAAATAGTCCTTTAAATGAATTTAAAACCCATTATGTGTCAAGCTTTCCTTTCACATTTACATAATTACATTATGTTGCACTAATTACATTTCCTTCTTGCCAATACCAAATATCAACCTAATGTGTTATAATATTTATATAAACAATCCATAATGGCTTAGGATTTTAAGTAATTGATTTTTATACAGTGAAGGATTTCTTTTCTTGCTAAAGACAAATTTAATTATTTGCAAACTGTGTTTATTTTTTTTTTGTTTGTTTTGTTTTTTAATATAAATATATTATCTTTATGGCAATCTTCTACGCAGAAAAATTAAAACAAAATAAAATGTAGATGTAAGCTTTTGATGGATTCTTAGCACACTGGATTTTTTACAGAGAAAAACAATGCCACAAGAAAGAAAAGTTCCAATACTTAAGTTAGCTGTGCCATGAACACAAATGTATCCCGCCCAACAGATATTGGTGTTATATCACTTTCCACAGATAATTTTGCTTAAAGCTTTTAGCCTACCATTGCACCCTGTAGTGAATCTGTTTTGATAGCCAGTTGCTATAGATTACATCCTGCATTTGAGCCTTGTAATGTAGGACATATGAAGCATCATTGACAATAACAAGGGGCATGGTTAGTATCACATGAACTGCTGATGTCAGCACCAGCACATATCTCACTGCCCTAAGGCCTGATAGCAGACACGTGACAAGCCAGAAAGTAAGATTCAAGCATAGGGGATAAGAGAAAACTGCAGATGAAGTAAATTTGGAAAAAAAAAAAAAGTATTATGAATGTGTATATGGTACATATGTTCAAATTTATTTTAACTTAGGGCATTTAACAGACTTCCTAAGAAATGATGTAACCACTGAAGCTCTTGGTGAACTCACATGACACTAGAAATGGCACGATGTATATAAATTAAGTTTTAACCTCAATCAACTGCATCAATTGACGAGTGGCAACCAAAACATTTTAGTATGTAAAGTGCATGAGAGTGGCCATCTTTTCCTGCACAGCTTAATAGTAAAATGATTAACATCCAGGACTGGGAGCCATGTGTTGAATCTATTGTGGGGGCACTGTTGCTGTTGATATTGAGGCAACAGTAAGTGTTCTGGTCAAGTAATGGTATATGAGCTCAGGAGTCAAGACCTATGTAAAAAACTGGTGAAAAAATAACAATTAAAAAGTTTAATCAATAGGAAAAATAGAGAAGATAGAGAGGTAAAGAGTATTACTACATACAGGGAAAATTGACAGGAGATAATATGGAAAAAGCGCAATATATCACATTCAATGAATTGTGCAATATTATTGTGATATATATGTTAGCAATATGTCCCATATCTTATTACTGAGAATTGAAATCTGATTGTCTTTGTTTAGTCTTTGATGACACACTGTGTCCACTGAGAGACTACGTGAGCCATTTTTCTCTCCCACTCTATAAGTACATCACGCTGTACATAATATAAAACTGTGTGATAACGGAAGCATATTTACACGGACTGATTGGGACATGAAGAAAGAGAGGGAAAAGCTCTCATGGAGAATGCTGAAATAATGGGAGACTCACTTTTACTTTTGTAAGAACATGCACTGTACATATAATTAAGACTATTTCTACACCCATGGTAACAGCCTGTCAAAGTTCAACGTATTTGGCAGAGATGGATAGGGCTAAGTACTGCTGGAGCATCAGTTTTTGTCCAGCCTAAACCATTAGAGCACCAGTTTTTGTCTGGCCTAAACCCAGCGTTCATGTTGGAAAACAGACTGTTCCCCTCCGGATCCCATTATAGTCAATGGGGTTTAGTGGGGAATAACAGTATACGACAGTTTACTGCAGGTGTGGAACTAGCTTAAGTCACGTCAATAAATACAGAAAGGGAATATGAGGTAGAATTTCTTTTAAAGGTGTTATGTTAAAGTTTTGTCTTGGTAACAGAATGCCGCAACAATTTTGCTTTTCTGAAGAAATTTTTTTATATATTCTTCAATGTTCCGAACAATTCAAACCTTGCGTACTTACTTCCAAGTAGTGGTATCTTTTTATAGTGACTATTTTGTGTCCATTGTGCATCCGTAAATTCACTGGAGCATCTTAATATAAAGATCATTTTGTTTATAACATATTATAGAATTACTTATTTTAATATTTATGATCCTTATTTATATATTCCATATAGTTCAACAGGATACAAATGATTCCTGCTCATAGGGCATCAAAAGTAATAGGATAGAGCTTGAAAATAATTTGTAGACACAAAACAGTAGGAGACTGGTAATATTATTGGCAAAGTTGCTTTATCTTTTATTTTAAATGCTTTGGAACAATAAAAAAATTGATTGCAAAGCAGACCTTCTCTTTAGCTTATCAATATGGGGAATCTTTTATCATATACCTACTTTCCATGTGAAATCAAATTTAATAACTGTACAATTAAAATATATAACTATAGAATAGTTGAAGACTATAAAGTGCAATAATAAAAAATTCAGTTTGCAAAGTTTGGTATTTTCAGAATATTTTACAACTGTTAGCTAAAAAGTCACCTGTGTTTTAACATCAGACTGTGAAACAGGAATATATAGATAAAAAGTCAAGATGAAAATTGGCTTTTTAAACTGATTCCGTGCACAGCACATACTGTGCCTGTTCACACAATCCATTAGAGCACACATTTTCTTAAAATTGCACATGATTGTATTAAGGCTTATGAAATGGAGTGTCATGGCACAGAGAAGTAACAATTTAAGTATAAAAACTCCATTTGGTGTTATATTATCTCAAGGTTCAGAACTTACATAAAGATTCTAATATTAGCCAACTAGTATGAGATCCACAAGTAATAAATCCACATTTATGTTTTAAAGATGTTTCATTATAAGGGTACTCTGGGACTGTACTAAAAATGGTACAGATAACAGTGGAGATAATACACTTTTAGCAGTATTTAGCCTTCCAACACTCTGCAAATTCCACAATCTTCGCTGGATAGACTTGACTAGGGTTGAGCGAACACGAACTGTAAAGTTTGGGTTCGTAGCGAACATTACGGTTTTTCGCCCCCAGACCCGAACCCGAACTTTTCTGTAAAAGTTCAGGTTCGTTGTTCGGCGATTTCGGCGAGCATGTTTGCATACAATGGTGAAAAAACAGTTTTAAAAGTTTGCGGTGAAAAACTGAATTTCTGTAGTTGGGTTAATAAACCTGTACTGTTATGCCACAGAGCATGTTTGCATACATCGCTGAAAAACCTGTTTTATAATTTTTGGGGTCACATACTGCATTTCTGTAATTGGGTTAATAAAACCGTACTGTTGAGCCACAGAGCACGTTTGCATACAACACAGAAAAATCGGTTTTAAAATTTTACAGTGAGAAACTGCTTTTCTGTAGTTGGGTTAATAAACACGTACTGGTGTGCCACAGAGCACGTTTGTATACAACGCTGACATTTTTTTTTTATAATTTTTGGGGTGACATACTGCATTTAAGTAGTTTGTTGCAAAAAACACTGGTTTTGTGCTACATAGCAGATCTGAGGCCTACCCTTCAGTCATTTTAAGTAAACTGTGGAACTCCAAATTTACATAGTTGGTTGCAAAAACACCGGTTTTGTGGTAGATAGCATATTTGCGGTGTACGCTGCATTTCTGACAGTCAAATTAAACTGTTAACCTCTGTTGTTACATTATTGGTTTGAAAAATCAAATTTTTGTTGATAGTGAATAGAGATGGCCCGAACTATCTGCCGGCGAACAGTTCCCGGCGAACATAGCTTGTTCACGTTCGCCGCGGCGGGCGAACACATGCGATGTCCGGTCCGTCCCCTATACATCATCATTGAGCAAATTTTGACCCTGTACCTCACAGTCAGCAGACACATTCCAGCCAATCAGCAGCATACCCTCCCTCCCAGACCCTCCCATCTCCTAAACAGCATCCATTTTAGATTCATTCGGAATTTCCAGTCTTAGTGAGAGGAGGGACAGTGTAGCTGCTGCTGATTTAATTGGGAAATCGATAGCTAGGCTAGTGTATTCAGTGTCCACTCCAGTCCTGAAATACTCATCTGATCTCTGCTGTAAGGACAGCGTCCTGACAGCACCCCAAAAAGCCCTTTTTAGGGCTGCAACATTAGTCTGCTTTTTTTCTCTCCATATATATATTGCAGTTGCCTGGCCTGCCCGTGTGTGAGGAGCTGCAGGCCCACAGACTGTAGTGTGCCCACTGCCAGTGCCCACCCCTGTCATTCCGTGTGGCACAGGACTTTGCATCAAAAAAAGGCATTTCATTTTTACACTTTAGTGTAATTTCAGTTGCTTGCCTGCTAGTTTGTGTCAGGCCGACTTCCACTTACTGTAGTGTGCCCACTGCCAGTGCCCACCCCTGTCATCCCGTGTGGCACAGGACTTTGCATCAAAAAAAGGCATTTAATTTTTACACTTTAGTCTAATTTCAGTTGCTTGCCTGCTAGTGTGTGTCAGGCCGACTTCCACTGACTGTAGTGTGCCCACTGCCAGTGCCCACCCCTGTCATACCGTGTGGCACAGGACTTTACTTTGCATCAAAAAAAGGCATTTAAAAATTACACTTTAGTGTAATTTTAGTTGCTTGCCTGCTAGTGTGTGTCAGGTCGACTTCCACTGACTGTAGTGTGCCCACTGCCAGTGCCCACCCCTGTCATCCCAGGTGGCACAGGACTTTGCATCAAAAAAAGGCATTTCATTTTTACACTTTAGTGTAATTTTCAGTTGCTTGCCTGCTAGTGTGTGTCAGGCCGACTTCCACTGACTGTAGTGTGCCCACTGCCAGTGCCCACCACTGATACCGGGTGGCACAGTAGCTTGCCGATAAATAAGGCATTTAATTTTTACACATTAGTCTAATTTCAGTTGCTTGCCTGCTGCCAGTGTGTGTCAGGCCCACTTCCACAGACTGTAGTGTTCCCACTGCCAGTGCCAACCACTGATACCGGGTGGCACAGTAGCTTGCCGATAAATAAGGCATTTAATTTTTAGACAGTAGTCTAAATTCAGTTGGTTACCTGCTGCCAGTGTGTGTCAGGCCCACTTCCACTGACTGTAGTGTGCCCCCTGCCAGTGCCAACCACTGATACCAGGTGGCACAGTAGCTTGCCGATAAATAAGGCATTTAATTTTTAGACAGTAGTCTAAATTCAGTTGCTTGCCTGCAGCCAGTGTGTATCAGGCCCACTTCCACTGACTATAGTGTGCCCACTGCCAGTGCCCACCACTGATACCGGGTGGCACAGTAGCTTGCAGATAAATAAGGCATTTAATTTTTAGACAGTAGTATAAATTCAGTTGCTTGCCTGCTGCCAGTGTTTGTCAGGCCCACTTCCACTGACTGTAGTGTGCCCACTGCCAGTGCCAACCACTGATACCGTGTGGCACAGTAGCTTGCAGATAAATAAGGCATTTAATTTTTAGACATTAGTATAATTTCAGTTGCTTGCCTGCCGCCAGTGTGTGTCAGGCCCACTTCCACAGACTGTAGTGTGCCCACTGCCAGTGCCAACCACTCATACCGGGTGGCACAGTACCTAGCACGCGTAGTACCACTTATCTAAAAAAAAATGACAGGCAGAGGCAGGCCACCCCGCAGGGGCCGTCGTGGTCGTGGTGCTGTGATTTCCACTGTCCCTGGAATAATGCCTAGTGTTCAGAGGCCACGTACCCTGAACCCGAAAAATTCTGAGGACATAGTTGACTGGCTTAGACAGGACACCCAATCTTCAACAGCTTCCGCTAAGAACCTTGACGCACCATCCTCCTCCAGCTCAGCTTCAGTCACCTTCTCTCAAGTTACCACGCTCCCGCCCGCCGCCACCACCACCACTACCACCACTGCCACCACAGCCGCTTCAATTGATCTGTCAGTGGAGTTATTTACACATCAGTTGGATGCAATTAGTGATGCGCAACCATTATTGCCAGATTATGTAGATTACAGGGATGTGTCTCAGTCAGGCAGGATTACACACATGGACGTACAGTGTGATGATGATAATGATGATGTTGTACCCGCTGCTGCTTCCTTTGATGAGGTGTCAGATACAAGTAAAGCGGGGAATGATGACGATGTGTCCACGGATGACACGTGGGTGCCTGCTCGAAGAGAAGAAGAGGGGGAAAGTTCAGAAGGGGAGACAGAGAGCTCCTGGTCCAGCATCTTCAGCCACGTCAACTACTGCTGTCCTCCCTGCCCCCTCTCAACCAACCGTCACTCCGCCTCTCACCTTCAGCAGTTCCTGCTCATCTGCCCACAGTCAGGTGTCTGTCAAGGACCTGTTTGAGCGTAAGAAGCCAATGTCACAGAATCAACCCCTTGCCCGGCGAGCTTACCATACCAGCTGGTGGAGTCTGAGGCCTTCAAAAAATTTGTAGCTATTGGGACACCACAGTGGAAGCTACCCGGACAAATTTTTTTTTCAAAAAAGGCAATCCCAAACCTCTACAATGTCATTGGAAAGGAAGTCATGGCATCTCTGGCATACAGTGTTGGGGCAAGGGTCCATCTGACCACTGATACCTGGTCTGCAAAGCACGGTCAGGGCAGGTATATCACATACACTGCGCATTGGGTCAAACTGCTGACAGCTGACAAGCATGGAATGCGTGGCTCCGCAGCGGAGTTGGTGACACCGCCATGACTTGCAGGCAGACCTACTGCCACCTCCTCTACTCCTACTCCATCCTCTTCGATATCCTCCTCGGCTGAGTCCTCTTCTGCTGCGGCGTCTGGCTGCACATCAACTGAATCCCCACAAGCTCCCCAGGGATAATTCCACATCCTGGATAAGACAGTGTCACGCTGTCTTGGGGTTGACTTGCCTGAAAGCAGAGAGCCACACCGGACCAGCACTCCTGTCTGCCCTGAACGCACAAGTGGATCAGTGGCTGACCCTGCACCAACTGGAGATCGACAAAGTGGTGTGTGACAATGGAACAAATTTGTTGTCGGCATTGAATTTGGGCAAGATGTCACATGTGCCGTGCATGGCACAGGTGTTGAATCTCATCGTACAACGCTTTGTGTCTAAGTACCCAGGCTTACAGGACGTCCTCAAGCCGGCCAGGAAGGTGTGTGGCCATTTCAAGCGTTCCTACACGGCCATGGCGCACTTTTCCGATATTCAGAGGCGAAATAACATGCCAGTGATGCGCTTGATTTGCGACAGCCCGACACGTTGGAATTCAACACTCCTAATGTTTGACCACCTGCTCCAACAAGAAAAAGCCGTCAACGAGTATTTGTATGATCAGGGTGCTAGGACAGCCTCTGCGGAGCTGGGTATTTTTTTGCCACGTTACTGGACACTCATGCGCAATGCCTGTAGGCTCATGCGTCCTTTTGAGGAGGTGACAAACCTAGTCAGTCGCACCGAAGGCACCATCAGCGACCTCATCCCATTTGTTTTCTTCCTGGAGCGTGCCCTGCGAAGAGTGCTGGATCAGGCTGTAGATGACCGTGAAGAGGAAGAGGAAGAGTTGTGGTCACCATCACCACCAGAAACAGCCTTGTCATCATCGCTTGCCGGACTTGCGGCAACGCTGGAAGAGGAGTATGAGGAAGAGGAGTCAGAGGAGGAATGTGGCGGCTTTGAGGGGGAGGAAGACCAACTACAGCAGGCACCCCAGGGTGCTCGATGTTGTCACCTATCTGGGACCCATCGTGCTGTACGTGGCTGGGGGGAAGAACAGACCATCAATGACATCAGTGAGGACGAGGAACGGGAAATGAGTAGCTCTGCATCCAACCTTGTTCAAATGGGGTCTTTCATGCTGTCATGTCTGTTGAGGGACCCTCGTATGAAGAGGATGAAGGAGAACGACCTGTACTGGGTGGCCACGCTACTAGACCCCCGGTATAAGCAGAAAGTGGCAGAAATGTTACCAAATTTCCAAAAGTCGGAAAGGATGCAGCAGTTCAAAACCAAACTAAAAAATATGCTTCACACAGCTTATAAGGGGGATGTCACACAACAACGAGAATCTAACAGGGGAAGAGGTGAGTGTAATCCTCCTCCTACCACGGCGGCAAGGACTGGACGATTTACAGATGTGTTGTTGATGGAGGACATGCAGAGCTTTTTCAGTCCTACTCATCGCCACAGCACTTCGGGATCCAGCCTTAGAGAACGACTCGACCGACAGGTAGCAGACTACCTCGCCTTAACAGCAGATATCGACACTCTGAGGAGCAATGAACCCCTTCACTACTGGGTGTGCAGGCTTGACCTGTGGCCTGAGCTATCCCAGTTTGCGATAGAACTTCTGGCCTGCCCTGCTTCAAGTGTCCTGTCAGAAAGGACCTTCAGTGCAGCAGGAGGCATTGTCACTGACAAGAGAAGTCGCCTCGGTCAAAAAGTGTTGATTACCTCACCTTCGTAAAGATGAATGAGGCATGGATCCCGAAGGGACTGACAGTGGGGGATACATTTGACTAACAAAAGGCCTGATTAAATGCCTTGGCCTCAAAATCGTCCCCACGCTGCTGTATTTAATGTCTGCATACCGGATGACTTTCATGAATTCTCCACCACCAACTAGGGTTCAAGCCGCAATGTTTTAGTCACTTTTCTGCCTTGAAAACATCAATTTTTCTGGCCGCTGCTACAATAGCGGCTGCAACAATGCCATTATTTTTCAGGCATGTGTACATGCCTAATTTTTCTGTCCTATGGTGCAGCACTGTGGCGGCAAAAACAAACCAAAAAAAAAGGCACATACAAGTGTCAATTCCCCTTCGTGATCGTTACTTTGTTGTGGTGAAGGGGGTTGCATATCACAATGAAGCAATCATCACCTCTATGAGTGTGTTTGCAATGTTGCCACACCCCAGATGATAAGGCCGTTGCTTCATTATGGTCAGACCAAAAGCGATCGGACGGCTGGATAATATTTCATAGAAAAAACATTAATTTACCTTTTTTTTAATGTTGTATGGGTTTTTAATACATAAAATCAAAAATCATAATAAAGTCTCTTAATAGTTTTTTAGAAATAATGCAGACAATTAAAAAAATCCCCATCAATTCCAATACAAAGCAAGTACAAGGCTCAGAAATAAATTATTTCATGATGTCATAATGATTCGTTAATTCAACAATGTTTAATCAATTCGACACACGTCCCCGGATAGGGTCCGTAACAGGGATTAAACTGATAGGAACAGTACTAGTTAAGACACCACTCATATAGGGTGTCACAGCACATTGCTCTGTGCATGCGCAGTGCCCCAATTTGGGAGTAAGAGGACCGACCAAGCTGCTTTTTCCATCTCCCAGTTCCTGAAATCAATTCAGTTTGGTGTATGAGAGTTTGGTCTGTCACTGTGAAGGCAGTCGAAGGTACCCGGCCTAAATTTTTTTTCACAAAAGGCAATCCCTGATATGGGATGTAATAGGGATTAAACTGATGAGAATAGTACTACAGAAAATACCACTCATATGGGGTGTGACAGTAAATTGCACGGCGCAGACGCAGTGACCATGGATTAAAACAAAGGGGAGGGAGCCAGCGTTTTTTTAACCATCTCCCCGTTCGAAAAATCAATTGAATAAATGGACCCCAGATAGGGGACGTTAGAGGGATTCAACTGATGAGAATAGTACTACAGAAAATACCACTCATATCGGGTGTGACAGTAAATTGCATGGCGCAGACGCAGTGACCGTGAATAAAAACAAAGGGGAGGGAGCCAGCTTTTTTTTAACCATCTCCCCGTTCGAAAAAGCAATTCAATTCACCTTTCGGGGACCCTTGGTGTTGTACATGGCTGGGTGGAGGAAGAAACCTTCAATGACATCACCTGGACATGGCTAGCTTGGTATCCATCCTTGTGCAAATGTGGAGTTTGCGGTTGTGCAAATGAACTGTTTGCGGTTGTTTGCGGTGCATTAAAAGGGGAGTTTGGTCTGTCTATGTCCGTGAAGCGGGCTTAACCCTCATCAATACAACCCCGTAACCCTGATCGATACAACATCATATCTGATCGTATACACACACTAGATGTTTTAAACCACGTTGTTCAAAAAAATTTAGGATTGTTAGGTGATTTATGCCTTTTATGGATTAAAACCCAACTCTGCGTCAACTAAGTAATTTTCCATGGGAGTTTTGCCATGGATCCCCCTCCGGCATGCCACAGTCCAGTTGTTAGTTCCCTTGAAACAACTTTTTCATCACTATTGTGGCCAGAAAGAGTCCTTGTGGGTTTTAAAATTCGCCTGCCTATTGAAGTCTATGGTGGTTCGCCCGGTTCGCCCGTTCGCGAACATTTGCGGAAGTACGCGTTCGCCGTTCACGAACGGAAAATTTTATTTTCGCGACATCACTAATAGTGAAGTAGTTGTATTGAATTTCTCCGTTACACTGTTGTGTGACCTAAAGAAATGTATTCTCCTTATGACACGGCACTTCTTTACTTACTATTAGTGAACCTAACACCTGAGATAGACCATCTGTTAGTTTGGTGGGTGAACGCAAATAATGAGAACATCAAATAAGGGATGTGACATGGTTGAGGTGGTGTTGATGGACCTCCTGTTGATGGGAGAGGACGTGGCCGTTCTGCGCCAGCAACAGGTCCAAGTGAAACACCTTCCTCAGGTGCACGTAGGCGACAGAACCTGCAGCGTTATTTGGTAGGCCCAATGCCGCTCTACGGATGGTGAGGCCAGAACAAGTACAGGCGATAGTAGATTGGGTGGCTGAAAGTGGCGCCAGTTTCTTGACAGTATCTCCCACCCAGTCCTCTGCAGAAAGCTCAGAGTTGGCACCTGCAGCCTATGCCCATCAGTCTTTCACTTCACCTCCTTGCAAAGAAGCCAAGCAGCCTGAGCTCCAAGTCATGCAGCAGACTCTTATGTTTTTTGATGATTCTGCTGGCAGGGTTTCCCCAGGCAATCCACATAGCCCTGCCCCAGAAGTGGAAGACATTGAAGGCACTGATGCCCAATCACTTATGCTGCAGGATGAGGAGATGGGAATACAACCGCAGCACGTCTCTGATGACGAAACACAGGTGACAACTGCTGCGGCTTTCTGCATTGTGCAGACCGACGAGGAGGGCAGGGGTCAAGAATGGGTGGAAGATGATGTGGAGGATGGTGAGGTCCTAGAACCCGACTGGACTCAAGTTCATGCTAGTGACTGGCCTTTAAAATGCTGTCATTCCATCTGGTGGAGACGGACTGTTTTAAACAGCTGATGGCGGTGGCTGTCCCACAGTACGTCGTTCCCAGCCGCCACTACTTTTCCAGGTGAGCCGTCCTTTCCCTGCACAACCAAGTGGAGGATAAAATCAAGTGTGCACTGCGCAACGCCATCTGTGGCAAGGTCCACATAACCACAGATACATGGACCAGTAAGCACGGGGTAACTGCCCACTGGGTAAATGTAGTGGCCCTCATAGTATTTTCTGTATCAGTAATTATTCCTTCTGTATAGGAATACTTACTACTTTAGAAACTACTATGGGGTTTTTCCAGCACAGTTTGTCATTGGGTTGTATAGCCCAGTCGTTAAGGTTCTTGCCTCTAATGCAAAAGGTTGTAAGTTAAAATCCCGGCAGATACATTTCAGAAATAGAGGTTAAATTTATATGTTTTTTAGTAATTGTAAAAAATTTATAGCACAAAATAAATGTGTAATTACTATATATATATATACTCTCACCTAAAGAATTATTAGGAACACCTGTTCTATTTCTCATTAATGCAATTATCTAGTCAACCAATCACATGGCAGTTGCTTTAATGCATTTAGGGGTGTGGTTCTGGTCAAGACAATCTCCTGAACTCCAAACTGAATGTCAGAATGGGAAAGAAAGGTGATTTAAGCAATTTTGAGCGTGGCATAGTTCTTGGTGCAGACGGGCTGGTCTGAGTATTTCACAATCTGCTCAGTTACTGGGATTTTGAAGCACAACCATTATTAGGGTTTACAAAGAATGGTGTGAAAAGGGAAAAACATCCAGTATGCGGCAGTCCTGTGGGCAAAAAGGTCTTGTTGATGCTAGTGGACAGAAGAGAATGGGCCACCTGATTCAAGCTGATAGAAGAGCAACGTTGACTGAAATAGCAGCAGGATAATGCACCATTTCAAAAAGCTCGAATCATTTCAAATTGGTTTCTTGAACATGACAATGAGTTCACTGCACTAAAATGGCCCCCACAGTCACCAGATCTCAACCAAATAGAGCATCTTTGGGATGTGGTGGAACGGGAGCTTCGTGCCCTGGATGTGCATCTCTCAAATCTCCATCAACTGCAAGATGCTATCCTATCAATATGGCCCAACATTTCTAAAGAATGCTATCAGCACCTTGTTGAATCAATGCCACGTAGAATTAAGGCAGTTCTGAAGGCAAAAGGGGGTCCAACACCGTATTAGTATGGTGTTCCTAATAATTCTTTAGGTGAGTGTATATATATATATATATATATATATATATATATACAGGGTGGGCCATTCATATGTATACACCTTAATAAAATGGGAATGGTTGGTGATATTAACTTCCTGTTTGTGGCACATTAGTATATGTGAGGGGGGAAACTTTTCAAGATGGGTGGTGACCATGGTGGCCATTTTGAAGTCGGCCATTTTGAATCCAACTTTTGTTTTTTCAATAGGAAGAGGGTCATATGACACATCACACTTATTGGGAATTTCACAAGAAAAACAATTGTGTGCTTGGTTTTAACGGAACTTCATTCTTTCATGAGTTATTTACAAGTTTCTCTTTGTTTACAGCCATTGACATGTCACCGAGGTTAACACGTGAGGAGCGGATAGAAATTGTGTTGATGTGGTGGAACGAAATACAAAAATTAACAACTAAACAATATGATATACTTTCCAAAAATATGATGCACTGGAGTACCAAACCTAAAAAAGAAGCTACTGACAACACGCTATCCACGCTCTTCTACACAATTAGTCCAACTCGCCATATATTATACAAACTTTATAAGTTACTAAACGAGACAAAATCCCCTCCACTGTACATTAAAAAATGGAATGAAGAATTACACTTCCAGTTAAATAGCAATCAAGCAGAACAAGCGATTAAATCTATATTCAACACTTCCAGTTCATATGCTCATCAGGAAATGCAGTTTAAAATTCTCACCAGGTGGTATAAAACCCCCCTAACCATGCACAGAATCAATAAGGAAATTAGTAACAAGTGTTAGAGATGCCATGCTGAGTTGGGAACCTACTCCCATATCTGGTACACATGCACCAAAATCATTCCTTTTTGGAATGAACTCAGCAGGATCATGAGTACAATATTTGATACTAAAGCTGTATTATTTGAGAAACTAGTCCTTTTCAACATATACGATACAACCCAAGTAGGGTTCAAATCAGATCTTACCACTATTTTCCTAAATGCTGCCAAAGCAATTATACCAAGAAAGTGGCTCCAGGAAGATCCCCCCACCATTTCGGAATGGAATGCGGAGATTAATAAGATCCAGAGTTTTGAGAGACGTAAATGGACTATACAATTGAACATGGATAAATATGAAAACATTTGGTTCAAATGGACGAATGTTATATCTACTTCCAAAGATGACTTTACTGTACCCTGTAATTGATCTCTTTGCTATGTTCTAAGACGTTATAATGTACTATACAGATATGTACACCTAATATATTAATGCCTTATGACCTGACTGGTACCTTCCCCCCCCCCCCATCTCCATCCCCCCTTCCCCATTCTCCCCTTCCTATCCTGCATAACCCCCCTGTATACCTTGTTTATAAACATTTACTGTAAAATATAATGATATATAACCTTGAAAGTGTAATCCAATTTCTATTATTTTATGTAATATTAACGGAGTGAAGTAACTCTAAAGTAGGCTCTGCTATATACACTTTCTTAAATAAATAAAAATTGTAAGAAATTGTGTTGATGTCTGGTGAACGCAGAAACCGGGTCATTACAGCAGATTTCAATGCAAGACACCCTACATGACCACCCATCTCCCATGCTACAGTTAGCAAACTGCTTGCTAAGTGTTGTGAAACTGGTTCAGTGTTGGATTTGCCAAAATGTGGACGCATGAAATCTGTCACTAATGAAGAAACATCAGTGGCTGTCCTAGCTTCATTCAGCAAGAGCCCACAGCGTGGCACTCACGGCATGTCACTGGAGAGTGGCATTAGTCTAACATCCCTTCGGCGGATATTAGCTACTCACAAATGGCACCCTTACAAACTCCAGCTACTGCAGCATCTCAACGAGGATGACCCAGATCGGCTCACTGAATTTGCAGAATGGGCAAAACAAAAATTGGAACAGGATCCTCAGTTTATGCAGAAGATTTTGTTCAGTGATGAGGCAAACTTTTATGTGAATGGTGAAGTTAACAAACAAAACCACTGCTATTGGTCTGACACTAACCCACATTGGATAGATCCCTCCAAGACTGTTGGAACAAAAAATTGATAGTATAGTGTGGTATATGGGGTACAAAGATAGTGGGGCCATTCTTCATCAATGGAAACCTCAAGGCCACTGGATATGTGAAATTGCTACATGATGATGTGTTTCCCTCTTTATGCACTGAAGCTGGCACGTTCCCTGAGTTTTTCCAGCAAGATGGTGCACCACCACATTATGGGTGTCAGGTCCAAGCATTCCTAGATGAACAGTTTTCTGGAAAGTGGTTTGGTCGTTGTGGGCCAATTGAATGGCCCCCAAGGTCTCCCGATCTGACCCCCTTAGACTTTTATCTTTGGTGTCATCTGAAGGCAATTGTCTATGCTGTGAAGATACGAGATGTGCAGCACCTGAAACTACGGATACTGGAAGCCTGTGCTAGCATTTCTCCTGCGGTGTTGCTATCAGTGTGTGAAGAGTGGGAGAAGAGGGTTGCATTGACAATCCAACACAATGGGCAGCACATTGAACACATTTCATAAGTGGTCAGAAATTTGTAAATAACTCATGAAAGAATAAAGTTACATTAAAACCAAGCACCCCATTGTTTTTCTTGTGAAATTCCCAATAAGTTTGATGTGTCACATGACCCTCTTCCTATTGAAAAAACAAAAGTTGGATTTAAAATGGCCGAGTTTAAAATGGCCGCCATGGTCACCACCCATCTTGAAAAGTTTCCCTCCTCACATATACTAATGTGACACAAACAGGAAGTTAATATCACCAACCATTCCCATTTTATTAAGGTGTATCCATATAAATGGCCCACCCTGTGTGTATATATATATATATATATATATATATATAAGCTCTCTGACAGTACCTCTAATGGCTATGAAACATCTCAAGCCATTACTGAATGCAGCAGTTGACATTGCTCTGGAGCTTAGACATGTAAATTTTAGTCCATATCTCTTGTAATCCTTGCGGTTTTGTTTGGTGATTAGAATTGAGCGAACACCTGGATGTTCAGGTTCGAGAAGTTCGGCCGAACTTCACAAAAATGTTCGGGTTCGGGATCCGAACTCGGCCCGAACTTGAACCCGAACCCCATTGAAGTCAATGGTTGAAGTCAATGGGGACCCGAACTTTTGTGCACTAAAAAGGTTGTTAAATAGCCCTGGAAAGGGCTAGAGGGCTGCAAAAGGCATCAAAATGTAGGTAAATCCCCTGCAAACAAATGTGGATAGGAAAATGACTTAAAATAAGATAAAATAAATAAAAATTAACCAATATCAATTGGCAACTTGGAGGAGGAGGTGGAATAGGAGGTTGGGGTGGCGTCAGTTGCAAATGCTATGGGAGTTGAAGTTCTCATCACAGCCAAAAAGGATTCATGTTTGCCTACAGTGCCACAGCCCTCATTCACAGACTTAGGGCCATGGCAACCATACATGGGAGTTGAAGTTCACATCACAGCCAAGAAGGATTCATTTCTGCCAGCAGTGTCACAGGCCTCACTCACAGACTCAGGCCAATGGCAACCATACATGGGAGTTGAAGTTGTCATCACAGCCAAGAAGGAATTATGTCTGCCTGCAGGGCCACAGGCCTCATTCAAACATTCAGGCCCACGGGACCCACAAAGAGGAGAGTTAAAATCACACCAAGACAGTAATGATTTCACCCAGTATTGCCACAGGCCTCATTCACTAATTTAGCACCATGGCACCCTCAAAGAGGAGAGCGGTCCCGTAACAGCAACACAGGCCTCAGGTCAACCTGCAATGGAACAAGCCATTATCATTTATGTAGGCCCCTGACACCCAGACAGAGGAGAGGTCATTTAACAGTAAGAAAAGGTTAATGTCTCCCACCAATGCAGCAAGCAATGAAACAACATATAGGCCCCTGACAATCAGACAATGGGGCGGTCATTTGACAGTAAAAAGAGGTTAATGTCTCCCACCAATACAGTAGGCAATGAAAAAAGAATATAGGCCCCTGACAACCAGACAATGGGGCGGTCATTTGACAGTATAAAGAGTTTAATGTCTCCCACCAATGCAGCAAGCGATGAAACAAAATATAGACCCTGACAACCAGACAATGGGGCGGTCATTTGAAAGTAAAAAGAGTTTAATGTCTCCCACCAATGCAGCAAGTGATGAAACGAGATATAGGACCCTGACAACCAGACAGTGGGGCGGTCATTTGACAGTAAAAAGAGTTTCATGTCTCCCACCAATGCAGCAAGCGATGAAACGAGATATAGGCCCCTAACAACCCGGCAATGGGGCGGTCATTTGACAGTAAAAAGAGGTTAATGTCTCCCACCAATAGAGCAGGCGATGAAACAAAATATAGGCCCCTGACAACCAGACAATGTAGAGGTCATTTGACAGTATAAATAGGATAATGTCACCCACCAAAGCAACAGGTGATTATCTGAAATGTAGGCCCCTGGCACCCAGACAGAGGAGAGAGGTCCCATAGCAGAAAATCAGGCTTCATGTCACCCAGCAATGGAAAAGGCCACTTTCAGTTATTTAGGCCCCATCAGCCAGGCAGAGGAGAGAGGTCCCATAGCAGCAAATCAAGCTTGATGTCCCCCGCCAAAGCAGCAGGTGATTAACAGAATTTTAGGCCTCTGACACCCAGACAGAGGAGAGACTCATTCAACTTGGGGTTGCCCCCAAAATAATGGTACAATTAAAAAAAGAGGATTCAATAAAGAAGTTCCCTGGAATACAAGAATGTATGGTTGAGGGCGGGGCAGTTATAAATGTATTTTCTGCACAAGGACGGACAAGTCCTGTGGGATCTATGCATGGTTCATTTTAATGAACGTGAGCTTGTCAACATTGGCTGTGGACAGGCGGCTGCGTTTGTCTGTAATTACCCCTCCTGCCGTGCTAAATACCCGTTCAGACAATACATTGGCTGCAGGACAGGCCAGCACCTCCAAGGCATAAAGGGCAAGCTCAGGCCATTTGGACAATTTGGAGACCCAGAAGTTGAATGGGGCAGAACCATCAGTCAGTACAAGGAGGTGTGTGCACATCTACTGTTCTACCATGTTGTTAAAATTTTGCCTCCTGCTAAGACGTTCCATATCAACTGGTGGTACAGGTTGCTGTGACAAAACTTTTCAACATGTTGGCCATACTAATCATGCCCTCTGACGAGCTGGCCGTGACACAGCTGCGTTGGCGACCTCTTTCTCTTTCTCCTCCTCTGCCTTCGCCATGTGTTTCCACTTGTCCCCCAGTGTCAGTTGTTAATTCCCTTCAGGAGCGCGTCTACCAGCGTGCGCTTGTACTCGCGCATCTTCCTATCATGTTCCAGTGTGGGAATTAAGGTGGGCATGTTGTCTTTGTACCGGGGATCCAGCAGCGTGGCAACCCAGTAGGCAGCACAAGTTACAATGTGGGCAACTCTGCTGTCATTGCGCAGGCACTGTAGCATGTAGTCGCTCATGTGTGCCAGGCTGCCCAGATGTAGGGATAAGCTGTCCTCTGTAGGTGGTGTAACATCTGTATCCTCTGTATCCCCCCAGCCACGCTCCAGTGATGGCCCTGAGCTGTGCTGGGTGCCACCCTGCAATGAACCCTCCTCCTCCTCTACCTCCTCCTAATCGTCCGCCAGTACTGTGCCCTGGCTGGCTACATGTGTACCTGGCCTCTTCTGGTGCAGGAACCCACCCTCTGAGCCACTTCGGAATGACTGGCCTCAAACCCTGTCCCCCTCTTCCTCCTCCTCCTCTGCCACATCCTCTTCCATCATCAACGTAATTAATTTTTCAAGGAGACATAGAAGTGGTATTGTAATGCTAACAATGGCGTCATCAGAGCTGGCCATGTTGGTTGAGTACTCAAAAAGACGCAACAAGGTATACAGGTCTCACATGCAGGCCCAGTCACTGGTGGTGAAGTGTTGCTGATCGGCAGAGCGACTGACCAATGCTTGCTTCAGCTGAAACTCCACTATCGTCTGCTGATGCTCGCACAGTCTCTACAGCATATGCAAGGTGAAGTTTGCATATGAGTCGGTGAGCTGGAAGGCCGAAGTTATGCTGCAGCGCAGACAGGTGGGCAGCAGCAGGGTGAGAACGCCGAATGCGAGCACAGACGGACCGCACTTTCAGCAGCATCTCTGACAAGTCTGAGTAGTTTTTAAGAAACTTCTGCACCACCAGATTCAGCACATGCGCCAGGCAAGGGATGTGTGTCAAACTGGCTAGTCCCAGAGCGGCAACGAGATTATCGCACACCACCAGACTTACTGGCAGCAACCACTCATCGATCTGTTGTTTTATGCCCCTCCAAAGCTCCTGTGCGGTGTGTGGTTTGTGTGGTTTGTCACCCAAACACATGAGTTTTAAAATCACCTGCTGAAATTTTCCCCTGGCTGTGCTGAAGTTGGGGGTGTGGTTTTTTCGATGACCGGATGTGGGGGTGGTAGAAGAGGAGGAGGATGCGGAGTAGGAGGCGGAGTCAATAGGAGGCATAGAATAATGCCCTGCGATCCTCGGTGGTGGAAGGGCATGCGCCAAACCTTTAGGAACTACGTACTGTGGGACAGCCACCACCATCAGCTGTTTGAAACAGTCCGTCTCCACCAGACGGAATGACAGCATTTCAAAGACCAGCAATTTTGAAATGCTGGCATTCAGGAACAGGGATCGAGGGTGGGTAGGTGGGTATTTTCTCTTTCTCTCCAGTGTTTGGGAGATGGACAGCTGAACGCTTGCCTGTGACACGGTGGAGATGCTTGGTGATGGTGACTGAGGTGGTGGTGGTGTTGGTGGGACATCGTCTGTTTGCTGTTTGCCAGGTGCCAAGTTGATGCCAGAGATGGACGAAGAGGGAGCAGGAGGAGCCTGAGACCTTACTTGGTTTTTAAGGTCTTTACTCCACTGCAGTTCGTGCTTTGCATTTAGATACCTGGTCATGCAAGTTGTGCTCAGGTTTAGAACGTTTATGCCTCGCTTCAGGCTCTGATGGCACAACGTGCAAACCACTCGTGTCTTGTGTCAGGACATTGTGTGAAGAACTGCCATGCCAATGAACTCCTTGGAGCTGGCCTTGGTGTGCTCGGTGCCTGGGTGCGGTGGGCAGTAGCAGGCGTACGGTCTCTGGAACGGCTGCTCCGCTTTTGCACCCTGCTCACTCTTTTGCTGTGCTGTTGCCTCGGTGTGACCACCGCCTCTTCCTCAGAACTGCACACGTCACCAGCACGACCCTGAGTCCAGTCTGGGTCTAGGACCTCATCATCCTCCACATCATCTTCCACCCATTCTTGACCCCTGCCCTCCTCTTCGGTCTGCACATTGCATAAAGCCACAGCAGTTGGAACCTGTGTTTCATCATCATGAGAGACGTGCTGCGGCGGTCTTCCCATGTCCTCATCCTGCAACATAAGTGGTTGGGCATCAGTGCATTCAATGTCTTCCACTTCTGGGGCAGGGCTAGGTGGATGAGCCAGGGAAACCCTGCTAGCAGAGTCATCAAAAAGCATTGAGTTTGCTGCATGACTTGGAGCTCAGACTGTTTGGCTGATTTGCAAGGGGGTGAGGTGAAAGACTGATGGGCATGATGCAGTTGCCAACTCTGAGCTTTCTGCAGAGGACTGGGTGGGAGACACTGTGAAGGAATTGGAGGCAATGTCAGCCACCCAATCTACTATCGCCTGTACATGTTCTGGCCTCACCATCCATTGAGACATTTGGGCCTACCAAATAACGCTGCAGATTCTGTCGCCTACTCGCACCAGAGGAAGGTGTTTAACTTGGACAGGTAGTTGACGCTGAATGGCAACGTCCTCTCCCAGCAACAGAAGCTCCACCAACACCACCAAGACCATGCCCACATCCCTTTTTTGATGTTCTCCTAATTATTTGCGTTCACCCACCAAGCTGAAAGATGTTTTCTCTCCAGTGTCAATTTAACAACCAATAGTCAACAATTAAGTTCACTAAGGCAGTGTCTGTATCATAAAAATGCTCTGTGGACAAATAATTAAGTTTTTTTGGCCTAAAACACACAGATTCTCAATTTAACCGCAGAAATGTAAAATATGTATTTTTATGCTGTATGCACAACTGTTTGGTGAACCCAGAACACGTTATTATTTTTTTTCAGTAAAACACAGTAAACCATTACTTTCCTGCTGCAATTTTAAATTGGTATTTCTACGCTGTATGCACAAGTAGTTTGTGGACCCAGAACAAGGATTTTTTTAATTAAACACAGATATGCAGTATTTTACTTCTGTTAATTTAACGTAGGTATTTCTACGCTGCATGCAAAAGTGGTTTGTGCACCCAGAACAAGGATTTTTTTAATAAAACACAGAAATGCAGTATTTCACTGCTATAAATAAAACTTAGGTATTTCTACGCTGTATGCAAAAGTGGTTTGTGGACCCAAAACAAGGATTTGCTTTAATAAAACTCATAAATGCAGTATTTTACTGCTGTTAATTTAACGTAGGTATTTCTACGCTGTATGCAAAAGTGGGTTGTGGACCCCGAACAAGGATTTTTTTAATAAAACACCAAAATGCCGTATTTTACTGCTGTAACTTTAACGTAGGTATTTTCAACGCTGTATGCAAAAGTGGTTTGTGGAGCCAGATCAAGGATTTAAAAAAAAAAAAAAAACACAAAAATGCAGTATTTTACTACTGTAAATTTAACGTAGTATTTCTACGCTGTTTACAAAAGTGGTTTGTGCACCCAGAACAAGGATTTTTTTAATAATACACAGAAATGCAGTATTTCACTGCAATAAATAAAATGTAGGTGTTTCTATACAGTATGCAAAAGTGGTTTGTGGACCCAGAGCAAGGATTCTTTAATAAAACACAGAAATGCAGTATTTTACTGACGTAAATTTAACGTAGGTATTTTTATGCTGTATGCAAAAGTGGTTTGTGGACCCAGAACACGGCTTTCTAAAAAAAGAAACACAAATGCAATACAATTTCACTGCTATTAATAAATTGTAGGTATTTCTACGCTGTTTGCACAACTGCTTTGTGAAACAAGAATATTGCTTTTTTCCCCACAAAAAAAAGACTAATTCAATATTTAACTGTAGAAATGTCAAATGTGTATTTGGGTGATTTTTTTAAAAATGCTTTGGGGACCCGGATTACCGCTTTTTCACACAAAAATACACTGATGCACTATTTGACTGCTGAAATTGAATATACGGTTCAGAGCACACATGTGCTCTGTTGCACCACAGGTCCCAGACTAGACAAATGGACTATGTCACCCCTTAATTATACAAAAGGTAATGTAGGGGACTTGAGCAGCCAGGCAAAAAATATTTTTTTCCTTCACTGAGCTACCAAACAGGATTAGGCTGATGTCTCTGGCAGGCTGGCACATATGCAGTACACTGCAGTGGCTAAAATGGCCGCTGTCCCCCAGCTTAGCAACAGATGGATTAAATAAAAATTGACTTGGCAGTGGCTGGGTGCATAAATTTAGGATTGCTGAAGCTCCCTCCCTCTCTATTTGCTGTATCTTGTGGATTAAAGTACAACAGGTTCTACAGATTTCTTGCCTATCCTGTTCCTAATAGCACTGGCAGCAACCTTTCACTCGGCTAACATCAGCAGACTAACGTATGGCACTACGTGACTCCAGCTTATAAAGAGGCTGGGTCACATGCTTCACTCAACCAATCACAGCCATGCTATTAGTAGGCATGGCTGTGATGGCTTCTTAGGGCAAAGAAGTAAAACGCTCGCTGATTGGCTGCTGTGAAGCCCTTCAGAAAGTGAGAAGAATCGCCGAACAACGGTCCAGAACACCCCAAAATCCGGTCCGAAGCCGAACTATACAGTTCAGGCTCGCTCAACCCTAGTCACTGACCCAACATAGTTAGGTGAAAAGCCGAGAAAGGACAGCAGTACAGAGGGGGAGGGATCTGTAGCACAGCAACAGTCAGGAAGAGGCAGTGGGATTGCAAAAGGGAGACGTTGGCCCACACCAAACATGCTTGCAACCTTTACACCGAGCACCCCCATGCGTAAATCTACCTTGCCAAGGGGTAGGTGTTCCGCAGTATGGAGCTTTTTTGAGAAAAGCGCAGACGACAAAAGAGTGGTAGTTTGCAACCTGTGCCATACCAAGCACGCTAATATGTGGGCCGAAAGCCTGGGTCCACACTCTGCGTCTGGGGGTCCAACCACTGCCTCCACTTCCCTTGTGTTATGCACTTCTGGCCAATCCCCTGTCGAAGGCGCAGGCCCGGATGCCCCTCACTCTGCATCTGGACCTTTGCATGAACCGTCAGCAACAACATCCACCTCCCTGTCCCAGCGCAGCGTCCAAATGTCGATAACACAGGCATTTGAATGCAAGCACAAATACCCACCCACAAGCCATAGCACTAAATGTACAACATTCAAAATTACTGGCCCTTGAAATGTTGCCATTTAGGCTTGTGGACACTGAGGCCTTCCCCAAGTCTGATGTCGGCGGCCATCCCTCGGTAAGCAGTCCCCAGCCGCCACTGTTTTTCACGGTGTGCCGTGCCCACCTTACACCAGCATGTGTCCCAGAACATCACCCGTGCCCTGACCAATGCACTTACTGGGAAGTTCCACCTCACCACGGACACATGGACAAGTGCTGGTGGCCAGGGACGCCACATTTAAGTGACCACACACTGGGTAAATGTTGTGGAGGCCGGAAGTGAGTCGGACCCTGGGATGGCACAGGTGCTACCCATGCCCAGAATTGTGGGCCCTACGTCCATCAGGGTCTCCGCTAGCAGTTATGTTACTGGCTCCAACCCCCACTTCTCCTCATCCTCCCCCGCCTCCTCCTCCACTTCCACCTCCAACAGCAGTCAGCGATCAGTCGCTAGCTGGAAGCAGTGTAGCACTGCTGTTGGTAAGCATCAACAGTCCATGCTTAAGCTGATCTGCTTAGAGGACAAACAGCACACCGCCACAGAGCAGTGGCAAGGTATAAGGGACCAGAGCTGTGGCTCTCGTCACTCAACCTAGAAACAGGCATGGTTGTGTCTAAAAATGGCCTTAACTTAGTGGTGGCTTTGGAGCTCGGCAACCTGACACACATTCCATGCCCAGCCCACGTCTAGAGATGAGCGAACACCTGGATGTTCGGGTTCGAGAAGTTCGGCCGAACTTCCCGAAAATGTTCGGGTTCAGGATTTGAACTCGACCCGAACTTTATCTCAAACCCGAACCCCATTGAAGTCAATGGGGACCCGAACTTTTAGGCACTAAAAAGGCTGTAAAATAGTCCAGGAAAGGGCTAGAGGGCTGCCAAAGGCAGCAAAATGTAGGTAAATCCCCTGCAAACAAATGTGGATAGGGAAATTAATTAAAATAAAATAAATAAAAATTAACCAATATCAATTGGAGAGAGGTCCCACAGCAAGGAATCATGCGACATATCACCCACCACTGGAGAAGGCCTACTCTCATTTATTTCGGCCCAGCACCCAGACAGAGGAGAGAGGTCCCACAGCAAGGAATCATGCGTCATATCAACAACCAACGGAGAAGGCCACTCTCATTTATTTCGGCCCAGCACCCAGACAGAGGAGAGAGATCCCACAGCAAGGAATCATGCCTCATATCAACCACCAACGGAGAAGGCCACTCTCATTTATTTCGGCCCAGCACCCAGACAGAGGAGAGAGGTCCCACAGCAAGGAATCATGCGTCATATCAACCACCACCGGAGAAGGCCACTCTCATTTATTTCGGCCCAGACAGAGGAGAGAGGTCCCACAGCAAGGAATCATGCGTCATATCAACAACCAACGGAGAAGGCCACTCTCATTTATTTCGGCCCAGCACCCAGATAGAGGAGAGCGATCCCACAGCAAGGAATAATGCCTCATATCAACCACCAACGGAGAAGGCCACTCTCATTTATTTCGGCCCAGCACCCAGACAGAGGAGAGAGGTCGCACAGCAAGGAATCATGCGTCATATCAACCACCAACGGAGAAAGCCACTCTCATTTATTTCGGCCCAGACAGAGGAGAGAGGTCCCACAGCAAGGAATCATGCCTCATATCAACCACCACCGGAGAAGGCCACTCTCATTTATTTTGGACCAGCACCCAGACAGAGGATACAGGTCCCACAGCAAGGAATCATGCCTCATATCAACCACCAACGGAGAAGGCCACTCTCATTTATTTCGGCCCAGCACCCAGACAGAGGAGAGAGGTCCCACAGCAAGGAATCATGCGTCATATCAACCACCAACAGAGAAGGCCACTCATTTATTTCGGCCCAGCAGCCAGACAGAGGAAAGAGATCCCACAGCAAGGAATCATGCGTCATATCAACCACCACCGGAGAAGGCCACTCTCATTTATTTCGGCCCAGCACCTAGACAGAGGAGCGAGGTCCCAGAGCAAGGAATCATGCTTCATATCAACCACCACCGGAGAAGGCCACTCTCATTTATTTTGGACCAGCACCCAGACAGAGGATACAGGTCCCACAGCAAGGAATTATGCCTCATATCAACCACCACCGGAGAAGGCCACTCTCATTTATTTTGGACCAGCAAACAGACAGAGGATACAGGTCCCACATCAAGGAATCATGCGTCATATCAACCACCAACGGAGAAGGCCACTCTCATTTATTTCGGCCCAGCACCCAGACAGAGGAGAGAGGTCCCACAGCAAGGAATCATGCGTCATATCAACCACCACCGGAGAAGGCTACTATCATTTATTTTGGACCAGCACCCAGACAGAGGATACAGGTCCAACAGCAAGGAATCATGCCTCATATCAACCACCACCGGAGAAGGCCACTCTCATTTATTTCGGCCCAGCACCCAGACAGAGGAGAGAGGTCCCACAGCAAGGAATCATGCCTGATATCAACCACCACCGGAGAAGGCCACTCTCATTTATTTTGGACCAGCAAACAGACAGAGGATACAGGTCCCACATCAAGGAATCATGCGTCATATCAACCACCAACGGAGAAGGCCACTCTCATTTATTTCGGCCCAGCACCCAGACAGAGGAGAGAGGTCCCACAGCAAGGAATCATGCGTCATATCAACCACCACCGGAGAAGGCTACTATCATTTATTTTGGACCAGCACCCAGACAGAGGATACAGGTCCAACAGCAAGGAATCATGCGTCATATCAACCACCACCGGAGAAGGCCACTCTCATTTATTTCGGCCCAGCACCCAGACAGAGGAGAGAGGTCCCACAGCAAGGAATCATGCCTCATATCAACCACCAACGGAGAAGGCCACTCTCATTTATTTTGGACCAGCACCCAGACAGAGGATACAGGTCCCACATCAAGGAATCATGCGTCATATCAACCACCAACGGAAAAGGCCACTCTTATTTATTTCGGCCCAGCACCCAGACAGAGGAGAGAGGTCCCACAGCAAGGAATCATGCGTCATATCAACCACCACCGGAGAACTCCACTCTCATTTATTTTGGACCAGCACCCAGACAGAGGATACAGGTCCCACAGCAAGGAATCATGCCTCATATCAACCACCAATGGAGAAGGCCAGTCTCATTTATTTCGGCCCAGCACCCAGACAGAGGAGAGAGGTCCCACAGCAAGGAATCATGCCTCATACCAACCACCACCGGAGAAGGCCACTCTCATTTATTTTGGACCAGCACTTAGACAGAGGATACAGGTCCCAAATCAAGGAATCATGCCTCATATCAACCACCAACGGAGAAGACCACTCTCATTTATTTCGGCCCAGCACCCAGACAGAGGAGAGAGGTCCCACAGCAAGGAATCATGCGTCATATCAACAACCAACGGAGAAGGCCACTCTCATTTATTTCGGCCCAGCACCCAGACAGAGGAGAGAGATCCCACAGCAAGGAATCATGCCTCATATCAACCACCAACGGAGAAGGCCACTCTCATTTATTTCGGCCCAGCACCCAGACAGAGGAGAGAGGTCCCACAGCAAGGAATCATGCGTCATATCAACCACCACCGGAGAAGGCCACTCTAATTTATTTTGGACCAGCACCCAGACAGAGGATACAGGTCCCACAGCAAGGAATCATGCCTCATATCAACCACCAACGGAGAAGGCCACTCTCATTTATTTCGGCCCAGCACCCAGACAGAGGAGAGAGGTCCCACAGCAAGGAATCATGCCTCATATCAACCACCAACGGAGAAGGCCACTCTCATTTATTTCGGCCCAGCACCCAGACAGAGGAGAGAGGTCCCACAGCAAGGAATCATGCGTCATATCACCCACCACCGGAGAAGGCCACTTTCAGTTATTTCGGCCCCACCACCCAGACAGAGGAGAGGTTCATTCAACTTTGGGTTGCACCTCAAGATCATGGTAAAGTAAAAAAAATGAGGATTCAATAAAGAATTGCCCCGGAGTACAAGAATACATGGTTGATGGGGAGGCAGTTATAAATGTCTATTCTGCACAAGGGAGGCTCAGGTCCTGTGGGATCCATGCCTGGTTCATTTTTATGAACGTCAGCTTGTCCACGTTGGCTGCGGACAGGCGGCTGCGTTTGTCAGTAATGACGCCCCCTGCCCTACTGAATACACGTTCAGACAAAGCGCTGGCCGCCGGGCAGGCCAGCACCTCCAAGGCATAAAATGCTAACTCTGGCCACGTGGACAATTTGGAGACCCAGAAGTTGAATGGGGCCGAACCATCAGTCAGTACGTGGAGGGGTGTGCAGACGTACTGTTCAACCATGTTAGTGAAATGCTGCCTTCTGCTAACACGTTTCGTATCAGGTGGTTGTGCAGTTAGCTGTGGCGTGGAGACAAAACTTTTCCACATTTCTGCCATGCTAACCCTGCCCTCAGAAGAGCTGGCCGTGATACTGCTGTGTTGGCGACCTCTTGCTCCTCCTCTGCCTTCGCCTTGGGCTTCCACCTGTTCCCCTGTGACATTTGGGAATGCTCTCAGGAGCGCCTCTACCAGCGTGCGCTTGTACTCGCGCATCTTCCTATCACGCTCCAGTGCAGGAAGTAAGGTGGGCACATTGTCTTTGTACCGGGGATCCAGCAGGGTGGCAACCCTGTAGTCCGCACACGTTAAAATGTGCGCAACTCTTCTGTCGTTGCGCAGGCACTGCAGCATGTAGTCTCTCATGTGTGCCAGGCTCCCCAGAGGTAAGGACAAGCTGTCCTCTGTGGGAGGCATATCGTCATCGTCCTCCGTATCCCCCCAGCCACGCACCAGTGATGGGACTGAGATGTGTCGGGTGCCACCCAGCTGTGAACTTGCTTCATCCTCATCCTCCTCCACCTCCTACTCATCCTCCTCATCCTCCAGTAGTGGGCCCTGGCTGGCCACATTTGTACCTGGCATCTGCTGTTGCAAAAAACCTCGCTCTGAGCCACTTCTAACAGACTGGCCTGAAAGTGCTAAAAATGACACCTCATCCTCCTCCTCCTCCTGGGTCACCTCCTCTTCCATCATCGCCCTAAGAATTTTCTCAAGGAGACATAGAAGTGGTACTGTAACGCTGATAACAGTGTCATCACCACTGGCCATGTTGGTGGAGTACTCGAAACAGCGGAACAGGGCACACAGGTCTCGCATGGAGGCCCAATCATTGGTGGTGAAGTGGTGCTGTTCCGCAGTGCGACTGACACGTGCGTGCTGCAGCTGAAAATCCACTATGGCCTGCTGCTGCTCGCACAGTCTCTCCAGCATGTGCAAGGTGGAGTTCCACCTGGTGGGCACGTCGCATATAAGGCGGTGATCGGGAAGGCCGAAGTTCCGCTGTAGCGCAGACAGGCGAGCAGCGGCAGGATGTGAATGCCGGAATCGTACACAG
Organism: Bufotes viridis; assembly: GCA_033119425.1. NCBI lineage: Eukaryota > Metazoa > Chordata > Amphibia > Anura > Bufonidae > Bufotes > Bufotes viridis. The sequence goes on from CM065593.1 coordinate 260,612,943, forward strand.
ACGGCCCGCACTTTATGCAGCAGCTCTGACATGTTGGGGTAGTTGTGAATGAACTTCTGCACCACCAAATTCAGCATATGCGCCAGGCAAGAGATGTGCGTCAAACCGGCTAGTCCCAGAGCTGCGACGAGATTTCGCCCATTATCGCACACCACCAGGCCGGGCTTGAGGACCACCGGCAGCAACCACTGGTCGGTCTGTTGTTCAATACCCCGCCACAACTCCTGCGCGGTGTGGGGCCTGTCCCCCAAACATATAAGTTTCAGAATGGCCTGCTGATGTTTACCCCGGGCTGTGCTGAAGTTGGTGGTGAAGGTGTGTGGCTGACTGGATGAGCTGGTGGAAGCAGAGGAGGAGGAAGCCGAGTAGGAGGAGGAGGCTGCAGGAGGCAAAGAATGATGCCCTGTGATCCTTGGCGGCGGAAGGACGTGCGCCAAGGAACTCTCCGCCTTGGGCCCAGCCACCACTACATTTACCCAGTGTGCAGTTAGGGAGATATAGCGTCCCTGGCCGTGCTTACTGGTCCACGTATCTGTGGTTAGGTGGACCTTGCCACAGATGGCGTTGCGCAGTGCACACTTGATTTTATCGGATACTTGGTTGTGCAGGGAAGGCACGGCTGTCTTGGAGAAGTAGTGGCGGCTGGGGACAACATACTGTGGGACAGCCATGGACATCAGCTGTTTGAAGCTGTCTGTGTCCACCAGCCTGAATGACAGCATTTCAAATGCCAGTAGTTTAGAAATGCTGGCATTCAGGCCCAGGGCTCGAGGGTGGCTAGGTGGGAATTTACGCTTTCTCTCCAAGGTTTGTGAGATGGAGAGCTGAACGCTGCTGTGTGACATGGTGGAGATGCTTGGTGACGCAGGTGGTGGTGTCGGTGGCACATCCTCTGTTTGGTGGGCGGCAGGTGCCAACGTTCCTCCCGAGGCGGAGGAAGAGGCCGAGGCAGCAACAGAAGAGGGAGCAGGGGGAGCCTGAGTGAGTTCCTTGCTTTTAAGGTGTTTACTCCACTGCAGTTCATGGTTTTCATGTAGATGCCTGGTCATGCAGGTTGTGCTAAGGTTCAGAACGTTAATGCCTCGCTTCAGGATCTGATGGCACAGCGTGCAAACCACTCGGGTCTTGTCGTCAGCACATTGTTTAAAGGAGTGCCATGCCAGGGAACTCCTTGAAGCTGCCTTTGGGGTGCTCAGTCCCTGGTGGCGGTGGCCAGTATCAGGCGAACTCTCTTGGTGGCGGCTGTTCTGCTTTTGCCCCCTGCTCCCTCTTTTGCTACGCTGTTGGCTCGGTCTCACCACTGCCTCTTCCTCTGAACTATGAAAGTCAGTGGCACGACCTTCATTCCATGTGGGGTCTAGGACCTCATCGTCCCCTGCATCGTCTTCCACACAGTCTTCCTCCCTGACCTCCTGTTCGGTCTGCATACTGCAGAAAGACGCAGCAGTTGGCACCTGTGTTTCGTCATCATCAGAGACGTGTGGACTCCGATGAGGTGGTATTCCCATGTCCTCATCATCAGGAAACATCAGTGGTTGTGCATCAGTGCATTCTATGTCTTCCACCACTGGGGAAACTTCCTTGGGAAACCCTGACAGCAGAGTCTTCAAACAGCATAAGAGACTGCTGCATAACTTGAGGCTCTGACTGTTTCCCTGATATGCATGGGGGTGATGTGACAGACTGATGGGCTTGGTTTTCAGGTGCCACCTGTGCGCTTTCTGCAGAAGACTGGGTGGGAGATAATGTTGTGAACATGCTGGATCCACTGTCGGTAACCCAATTGACTAGCGCCTGTACCTGCTCAGGCCTTACCATCCTTAGAACAGCTATGAGCCCCACCAAATATCGCTGTAAATTCTGGCGGGTACTGGAACCTGAGGTAGTTGGTTCACTAGGACGTGTGGCTGTGGCAGAATGGCCATGTCCTCTCCCAGCACCAGAGGGTACACTAACAACACCACGACCGCGTCCGCGTCCCTTACTAGATGTTTTCCTCATTGTTATGGTTCACCAAGCACCACAATAAGGAAAAAAAAATATTTGGCCCAATGTATTGATTTCAAATTTAGGCCTTTTTTTTACAGGCACCTAACACTATCTGCCTATTTGTTTATGTAGCGTATTACACTAATCCAGGCACAGCAGTAACCACTGATTTAGGGGAATATCTCTTTTAGGGCTAGTATTTAGGCCCTGGATGAAAGGTATCAATTTATGGACAGATTTACAATTGGCCTGCAACTGCTGGGACAACACATTAAGGGTATTGCTATTTTGCCAGATTAATTTCACCCCAGAACAAAATATATGTTTTAGCAGACACCATGAAATCTGGCCTGCAACTGCTTGGACACCAGATCGAGGGTATTGCTATATAGGCAGGTTAATTTCACCCCAGAACAAAATATATGTGTAAGCGGATACTAGGAAATCTGGCCTGCTACTGCTTGGACACCAGATTCAGGGTATTGCTATATTGGCAGGTTAATTTCACCCCAGAACAAAATATATGTGAAAGCGGATACTAGGAAATCTGGCCTGCAACTGCTTGGACAACAGATCCAGGGTATTGCAATATTGGCAGGTTAATTTCACCCCAGAACAAAATATATGTGTAAGCGGACACTATGAAATCTGGCCTGCAACTGCTTGGAAAACAGATTCAGGGTATTGCTATATTGGCAGGTTAATTTCACCCCAGAACAAAATATATGTGTAAGCGGACACTATGAAATCTGGCCTGCAACTGCTTGGACACCAGATCCAGGGTAATGCTATATTGGCAGGTTAATTTCACCCCAGAACAAAATATATGTGTAAGCGGATACTATGAAATCTGGCCTGCAACTGCTTGGACACCAGATTCAGGGTATTGCTATATTGGCAGGTTAATTTCACCCCAGAACAAAATATATGTGTAAGCGGACACTATGAAATCTGGCCTGCAACTGCTTGGACACCAGATTCAGGATATTGCAATATTGGCAGGTTAATTTCACCCCAGAACAAAATATATGTATAAGCGGACACTATGAAATCTGGCCTGCAACTGCTGGGACACCAGATTCAGGGTATTGCTATATTGGCAGGTAATTTCACCCCAGAACAAAATATATGTGTAAGCGGACACTATGAAATCTGGCCTGCAACTGCTTGGACACCAGATTCAGGGTATTGCTATATTAGCAGGTTAATTTCACCCCAGAACAAAATATATGTGTAAGCGGACACTATGAAATCTGGCCTGCTACTGCTGGGACACCAGATTCAGGGTATTGCTATATTGGCAGGTTAATTTCACCCCAGAACAAAATATATGAGTAAGCGGACACTATGAAATCTGGCCTGCAACTGCTGGGACACCAGATTCAGGGTATTGCTATTTTGGCAGGTTAATTTAACCCCAGAACAAAATATATGTGTAAGCGGACACTATGAAATCTGGCCTGCAACTGCTTGGACACCAGATTCAGGGTATTGCTATATTGGCAGGTTAATTTCACCCCAGAACATAATATATGTGTAAGCAGATACTAGGAAATCTGGCCTGCAACTGCTTGGACACCAGATCCAGGGTATTGCTATATTGGCAGGTTAATTTCACCCCAGAACAAAATATATGTATAAGCGGACACTATGAAATTTGGCCTGCAACTGCTTGGACACCAGATTCAGGGTATTGCTATATTAGCAGGTTAATATCACCCCAGAACAAAATTTATGTGTAAGCGGACACTATAAAATCTGGCCTGCAACTGCTGGGACACCAGATTCAGGGTATTGCTATATTGGCAGGTTAATTTCACCTCAGAACAAAATATATGTGTAAGCGGACACTATGAAATCTGGCCTGCAACTGCTTGGACACCAGATCCAGGGTATTGCTATATTGGCAGGTTAATTTCACCCCAGAACAAAATATATGTGTAAGCGGATACTATGAAATCTGGCCTGCAACTGCTTGGACACCAGATTCAGGGTATTGCTATATTGGCAGGTTAATTTCACCCCAGAACAAAATATATGTGTAAGCGGACACTATGAAATCTGGCCTGCAACTGCTTGGACACCAGATTCAGGATATTGCAATATTGGCAGGTTAATTTCACCCCAGAACAAAATATATGTATAAGCGGACACTATGAAATCTGGCCTGCAACTGCTGGGACACCAGATTCAGGGTATTGCTATATTGGCAGGTAATTTCACCCCAGAACAAAATATATGTGTAAGCGGACACTATGAAATCTGGCCTGCAACTGCTTGGACACCAGATTCAGGGTATTGCTCTATTAGCAGGTTAATTTCACCCCAGAACAAAATATATGTGTAAGCGGACACTATGAAATCTGGCCTGCTACTGCTGGGACACCAGATTCAGGGTATTGCTATATTGGCAGGTTAATTTCACCCCAGAACAAAATATATGAGTAAGCGGACACTATGAAATCTGGCCTGCAACTGCTGGGACACCAAATTCAGGGTATTGCTATTTTGGCAGGTTAATTTAACCCCAGAACAAAATATATGTGTAAGCGGACACTATGAAATCTGGCCTGCAACTGCTTGGACACCAGATTCAGGGTATTGCTATATTGGCAGGTTAATTTCACCCCAGAACGTAATATATGTGTAAGCAGATACTAGGAAATCTGGCCTGCAACTGCTTGGACACCAGATCCAGGGTATTGCTATATTGGCAGGTTAATTTCACCCCAGAACAAAATATATGTATAAGCGGACACTATGAAATCTGGCCTGCAACTGCTTGGACACCAGATTCAGGGTATTGCTATATTAGCAGGTTAATATCACCCCAGAACAAAATTTATGTGTAAGCGGACACTATGAAATCTGGCCTGCAACTGCTGGGACACCAGATTCAGGGTATTGCTATATTGGCAGGTTAATTTCACCTCAGAACAAAATATATGAGTAAGCGGACACTATGAATTCTGGCCTGCAACTGCTTGGACACCAGATTCAGGGTATTGCTATATTAGCAGGTTAATATCACCCCAGAACAAAATTTATGTGTAAGCGGACACTATGAAATCTGGCCTGCAACTGCTGGGACACCAGATTCAGGGTATTGCTATATTGGCAGGTTAATTTCACCTCAGAACAAAATATATGAGTAAGCGGACACTATGAATTCTGGCCTGCAACTGTTTGGACACCAGATTCAGGGTATTGCTATATTGGCAGGTTAATTTCACCCGAGAACGAAATATATGTGTAAGCAGATACTAGGAAATCTGGCCTGCAACTGCTTGGACACCAGATCCAGGGTATTGCTATATTGGCAGGTTAATTTCACCCCAGAACAAAATATATGTATAAGCGGACACTTTGAAATCTGGCCTGCAACTGCTTGGACAACAGATATAGGGTATTGCTATATTGGCAGGTTAATTTCACCCCAGAACAAAATATATGTGTAAGCGGACACTATGAAATCTGGCCTGCAACTGATTGGATGCCAGATTCAGGGTATTGCTATATTGGCAGGTTAATTTCACCCCAGAACAAAATATATGTGTAAGCGGACACTATGAAATCTGGCCTGCAACTGCTTGGACACCAGATTCAGGATATTGCAATATTGGCAGGTTAATTTCACCCCAGAACAAAATATATGTATAAGCGGACACTATGAAATCTGGCCTGCAACTGCTGGGACACCAGATTCAGGGTATTGCTATATTGGCAGGTAATTTCACCCCAGAACAAAATATATGTGTAAGCAGACACTATGAAATCTGGCCTGCAACTGCTTGGACACCAGATCCAGGGTATTGCTATATTAGCAGGTTAATTTCACCCCAGAACAAAATATATTTGTAAGCGGACACTATGAAATCTGGCCTGCTACTGCTGGGACACCTGATTCAGGGTATTGCTATATTGGCAGGTTAATTTCACCCCAGAACAAAATATATGAGTAAGCGGACACTATGAAATCTGGCCTGCAACTGCTTGGACACCAGATTCAGGGTATTGCTATTTTGGCAGGTTAATTTAACCCCAGAACAAAATATATGTGTAAGCGGATACTAGGAAATCTGGCCTGCAACTGCTTGGACACCAGATTCAGGGTATTGCTATATTGGCAGGTTAATTTCACCCCAGAACGAAATATATGTGTAAGCAGATACTAGGAAATCTGACCTGCAACTGCTTGGACACCAGATCCAGGGTATTGCTATATTGGCAGGTTAATTTCACCCCAGAACAAAATATATGTATAAGCGGACACTATGAAATCTGGCCTGCAACTGCTTGGACAACAGATCCAGGGTATTGCTATATTGGCAAGTTAATTTCACCCCAGAACAAAATATATGTATAAGCCGACACTATGAAATCTGGCCTGCAACTGCTTGGACAACAGATCCAGGGTATTGCTATATTGGCAGGTTAATTTCCCCCCAGAACAAAATATATGTGTAAGCGGACATTATGAAATCTGGCCTGCTACTGCTGGGACACCAGATTCAGGGTATTGCTATATTGGCCGGTGAATTTCACCCCAGAACAAAATATATGAGTAAGCGGACACTATGAAATCTGGCCTGCAACTGCTTGGACACCATATTCAGGGTATTGCTATATTGGCAGGTTAATTTGACCCCAGAACAAAATATATGAGTAAGCGGATACTAGGAAATCTGGCCTGCAACTGCTTGGACAACAGATCCAGGGTATTGCTATATTGGCAGGTTAATTTCACCCCAGAACAAAATATATGTGTAAGCGGACACTATGAAATCTGGCCTGCAACTGATTGGACGCCAGATTCAGGGTATTGCTATATTGGCAGGTTAATTTCACCCCAGAACAAAATATATGTGTAAGCAGACACTATGAAATCTGGCCTGCTACTGCTGGGACACCAGATTCAGGGTATTGCTATATTGGCAGGTTAATTTCACCCCAGAACAAAATATATGAGTAAGCGGACACTATGAAATCTGGCCTGCAACTGTTTGGACACCAGATTCAGGGTATTGCTATATTGGCAGGTTAATTTCACCCCAGAACAAAATATATGTGTAAGCGGACACTATGAAATCTGGCCTGCAACTGCTTGGACACCAGATTCAGGGTATTGCTATATTGGCAGGTTAATTTCACCCCAGAACAAAATATATGTATAAGCGGACACTATGAAATCTGGCCTGCAACTGCTGGGACACCAGATTCAGGGTATTGCTATATTGGCAGGTTAATTTCACCCCAGAACAAAATATATGTGTAAGCGGACACTATGAAATCTGGCCTGCTACTGCTGGGACACCTGATTCAGGGTATTGCTATATTGGCAGGTTAATTTCACCCCAGAACAAAATATATGAGTAAGCGGACACTATGAAATCTGGCCTGCAACTGCTTGGACACCAGATTCATGGTATTGCTATTTTGGCAGGTTAATTTCACCCCAGAACAAAATATATGTGTAAGCGGACACTATGAAATCTGGCCTGCAACTGCTTGGACACCAGATTCAGGGTATTGCTATATTGGCAGGTTAATTTCACCCCAGAACATAATATATGTGTAAGCAGATACTAAGAAATCTGGCCTGCAACTGCTTGGACACCAGATTCAGGGTATTGCTATATTAGCAGGTTAATTTCACCCCAGAACAAAATTTATGTGTAAGCAAACACTATGAAATCTGGCCTTCAACTGCTGGGACACCAGATTCAGGGTATTGCTATATTGGCAGGTTAATTTCACCCCAGAACGAAATATATGTGTAACAGATACTAGGAAATCTGACCTGCAACTGCTTGGACACCAGATCCAGGGTATTGCTATATTGGCAGGTTAATTTCACCCCAGAACAAAATATATGTGTAAGCGGACACTATGAAATCTGGCCTGCAACTGCTTGGACGCCAGATTTAGTGTATTGCTATATTGGCAGGTTAATTTCACCCCAGAACAAAATATATGAGTAAGCGGACACTATGAAATCTGGCCTGCAACTGCTTGGACACCATATCCAGGGTATTGCTATATTGGCAGGTTAATTTCACCCCAGAACAAAATATATGTATAAGCGGACACTATGAAATCTGGCCTGCAACTGCTTGGACAACAGATCCAGGGTATTGCTATATTGGCAGGTTAATTTCACCCCAGAACAAAATATATGTGTAAGCGGATACTATGAAATCTGGCCTGCAACTGCTTGGACACCAGATTCAGGGTATTGCTATATTGGCAGGTTAATTTCACCCCAGAACAAAATATATGAGTAAGCGGATACTAGTAAATCTGGCCTGCAACTGCTTGGACAACAGATCCAGGGTATTGCTATATTGGCAGGTTAATTTAACCCCAGAACAAAATATATGTGTAAGCTGACACTATGAAATCTGGCCTGCAACTGCTTGGACACCAGATTCAGGGTATTGCTATATTGGCAGGTTAATTTCACCCCAGAACAAAATATATGTGAAAGCTGATACTAGGAAATCTGGCCTGCAACTGCTTGGACAACAGATCCAGGGTATTGCTATATTGGCAGGTTAATTTCACCCCACAACAAAATATATGTGTAAGCAGACACTATGAAATCTGGCCTGCAACTGCTTGGACACCAGATTCAGGGTATTGCTATATTGGCAGGTTAATTTCACCCCAGAACAAAATTTATGTGTAAGCGAACACTATGAAATCTGGCCTGCAACTGCTTGGACACCAGATTCAGGGTATTGCTATATTGGCAGGTTAATTTCACCCCACAAAATAATCTATCCTTTGCCAGACAGCAGACAGTATTATACTTGTCTAGCCAAAGCTGGAACACCAGAGTTAGGGGATTGGTATTTGGGCAATTGTATTTAACCCCTTAATAAAATATAGAAATTGCTATCCTGATTTTCTAGGGGTGACAATTAGCACAGCCAAGCCCCTGATGTAGGATAAAGCAAAAAAAAAACTAGTATTGATGGATTGATGGACTTGGTGGCAGCTTCTTCTGGTGCACCACAAGTCACAAAATGCTGGTGCACCACAAGTCACAAAATGGCCGCCGATCAACCCAGAAAATAAGTGACAGAAAAACGCTCTGTGCAGCCTAAAAGCCAGTGAGCAAGTAACTAGCAGAAGTTCAATGATTCTCAGCTGTTGACTGATCACTTCATTAAGTGTTTTGGCTAAGTTAATTCCTTCCTAATCTCGCCCTAACACAGCAGCTGCATCCTCTCCCTACACTAGTCAGAGCAGTGTGACGTGCGGCGCTACGTGACTCCAGCTTAAATAGAGGCTGGGTCACATGCTGCACTTGGCCAATCACAGCCATGCCATTAGTAGACATGGCTGTGATGGGCTCTTAGAGCAAGAAGTAAAACGCTAGCTGATTGGCTGCTGTGCAGCCCTTCAGAAAGCGGGAAGTAATCGACGAACACCGAACCCGAACTTTTTTGAAAATGTCCGGGTTCGGGTCCGTGTCCCGGACACCCCAAAATTCGGTACGAACCCGAACGATGCTCGAACTGTTCGCTCAACACTACCCACGTCTTAAACTTAGTAGTTCAGCGGTTTATCAAAACCTACCCCAATTTGCAGGAGCTATTAGTGAAGGCGCGCCGCTTGTGTGCTTATTTCCGCAAGTCGTCCATAGCTTCAGCTGGTCTGTCAACTGCAGCTTCCAGCTCACCGACTGTTGTGAGATGTGAGTATGATGTAGAACTCTACGTTCTACATGTTGGCCAAGCTTTGTGAGCAGCAGAGAGCAGTTGTGGAATACCAGCTGCAACATGGTCATCGCCTGTCCAGTCAACTGCCCCTATTCACAAGCAAGGAGTGGGCATTGATGTCAGACTTATGTGAGGTTTTAAAAAAACTTTGATGAATCCACACAGATGGTTAGTGGCGATAAAGCTATTATCAGTGTAACATCCCACTGCTGTGTCTACTCAAACGATCGCTGCTCACAATTAAGGAGGATGCTTTGAATGTGGCAGACGAGGTAATGGGGGAGGAGATGACACAGGGTGATAGCCAGACCTCCCCCAGTTCGTCTTCTCAGTGCGAATTGGGCCATAAAGAGGAGTAAGAGCTTGAGACACTTGCCTCTGCTACAGAGGCTAGTAGCCATGGAACTTTAATTCCATCTGTTCAGCGTGGATGGGCAGAAGCGGAGGAGGATGAGGGTATGGAGATTCATCCTGAAGTTGACATCGACGTCTTTCCTGTTGGTATTCTGGCACACATGGCTAACTTCATGATAGGCTGCCTTTCCCATTGACCCTCGCATTATACGCATTTTAGGTAACACAGATTACTGGGTGTTCACTCTTCTCGACCCCCACTTCAAAGAGAACTTCTCATCTCTCATTCCTGTGGTGGAGAGGACGAGTAAAACCGTGCAAAACCAGAAGGTACTTTTTGACAGATTGCTCTAAAATTTTCCAATTGACAATGCGGCTGCCAGAGTCCGTACTTCCTTAGGCAACGGAGAAAAGGGGAACACACAGTAATTCAACCTGAATCGCGGCCTAGTGCTACAAGGAGGGAAAAGTTTTGGAAGATGGTGAAGGAATGCATTGCAGACCGTGTCAGCATCCTAAATGATCCCTTAGTGCCTTACAACTACTCCTTGGAGTTGCTGGCCTGCCCTGCCACCAGAAAATTGTCTGAGCGTGTATTTAGCGCTGCTGATGGCATTATAACAGATAAGCGTATCCGCTTGTCCACTGACAATGCTGACAGGTGGACTCAGATAAAAATGAACAAGGCCTGGATTGCCCCTGACTGCTCAGATCTACCAGAGGAAAGCAGAGTTAATGAGGAACAAAAACGCAATTTAAATGTATGCTTTATAAAGTACTCAATCCACGAGATTCAGATGCACCCTTTTCACCGCAAAACAAAGGGTATACTGTATGTTTGAATCTTGTTTTCTCCTCCGCCTCCTTCTCCTCCTCCTCTTCAATAAAGAATATATATCCCCTCACTACAATGTTTTGTAGGGTTCGCTCGGCTTCAGGCCCTCACCTCCAATGCCTTATACCGTCTGCTCACCTGTGGGCCATCACTGCAAAGTTTTATGGGGTTCGCTTACCTTCAGTCCCTCACTTCCAATGCTTTATAAGGTCTGCTCACCTGTAGGCGATTACTGCAATGTTTTATGGTATTCGCTAGGCTTCAGTCCCTCACCTTCAATGATTTATGCGGTCTGCTCACCTGTAGGCCATCACTGCAATGTTTTATGGGGTTCGCTCGGCTTCAGGGCCTCACCTCAAATGCTTTATACCATCTGCTCACCTGTAGGCCAACACTGCAATGTTATATAAGGTTCGCTCACCTTCAGTCTCTCACCTGCAATGCTTCATACGGTCTCCCCACCTGTAGGCAATTATTGCAATGTTTTATGGGGTTCGCTAGGCTTCAGTCCGTCACCTCCAATGCTTTATACGGTCTGTTCACCTCTAGGCCATTACTGGAATGTTTATAGGGTTCGCTAGGCTTCAGTCCCTCACTAGGCTTCGATTCCTTGTAATTTTTAGCAGCCTTTTCATTTACTGCATAAGCTTTATGAGTGCAGCAGTGTACCTGAACAATTGTAGCACCATGTGAATGAGGCCCTCCTTTATGTGTTATACAGGCTGTATTGGAGTGCTTCTTCTTTGTAATTTTTGGAAGCATTTGCACTGTATATACAATTTAATATACAGGAAAGAATGTTTCCTAACAATTTTTTAAATTTCATTTTTTTGAGGGTGCGGGATTTGGGGTGCTATTTTGTCGCTATGTAAAAGTGGCGGATAACTGGGATAATATGGTTCCCAGCAGCGACATTGAAGTCCACTATGCACACAGACATGCTGTTCCAGATCCATTTTGGTGGTGTTTCTGTCACTTTCTGACCTTTTCCAATGGACCAGGCACCCTCTCCTCATGCGAGCAGGGGGTGCCTGGTTTTCTCCCATTGACTTCCATTATACTCGGGTGCTTGGCCGAGCGCACGAATATCGCTATGTGTTCGGACTGAGTATCCGAACACCCAAACACTGTGGTGCTCGCTGGGGATAAGCGAACCCGAACTGTATAGTTTCAAAAAATTTCGGGTTCGGGTTCGTTGTTCGGAAATTTCTTCCCGCTTTCTGAAGGGCTGCACAGCAGCCAATCAGCTAGCGTTTTACTTCTTGCCCTAAGAAGCCTTCACAGCCATGCCAAATAAGGGCATGGCTGTGATTGGCCAAGTGCAGCATGTTACCCAGCCTCTATTTAAACTAGAGTCACATAGCGCCGCACGTCACACTGCTCTGATTAGTATAGGGAGAGGACGCAGCTTCTGTGAGGGCGAGATTAGGCAAGGAAAAGTCAGCAAAAACATCTAGTGATCGATCTACAGCTGTGAATCATTCAACTTCTGCTAGTTAATTGCTCACCATTTTTTAGGCTGCACAATGCGTTTTTCTGTCACTTTTTTCTGGGGTGATTGGCGGCCCTTTTGTGTCTTATGGTGCACCAGCACAAACTGCCACCAAGTCCATCAATCCATCAATACTAGTTTTTTTTTTTTTGCTTTATCCTACATCAGGGGCTTAGCTGTGCTAATTGTCACCCCTAAAAACTCAGGATTGAAATTTCTAAATTTTATTGAGGGGTTAAATTAAATTGCAAAAATAGCATTCCCCTAAATCTGGTGTTCCAGCTGTGGCTAGCCAAGTGAACAACTGTTTGCTGTCTGGCAAAGGATAGATTTTTTTTCTGTGGTGAAATTCAATTGCCAAAATATAATCCCCTAAATCTGGTGTCCCAGCAGTGGATGGCCAAGTTTAATAGTGTCCGGCAAAGGAAATATTTTGTTCTGGAGTGAAATTCAATTGCCAAAATAGCAATACCATAAATCAGTGGTTTCAGCTGTGGCTGGCCAAGTTTAATAGTGTCCCGCAAAGGATATATTTTTTTATGGGGGGAAATTCAATTGCCAAAATAGCAATACCATAAATCAGTGGTTTCAGCTGTGGCTGGCCAAGTTTTATAGTGTCCGACAAAGGATATATTTTTTTCTGGGGTGAAATTCAATTGCCAAAATAGCAATACCGTAAATCTGGTGTCCCAGCAGAGCCTGGCCAAGTTTAATAGTATCCAGCAAAGGATATATTTTTTACTGGGGTGAAATTCAGTGGAAAAAATAGAAATACCGTAAAGCTGCTGTTCCAGCTGTGGCTGGCCAAGTTTTATAGTGTCCGGCAAAGGATATATTTTGTTCTGGGGTGAAATTCAAAAGCCAAAATAGCAATCCCCTAAATCTGGTGTCCCAGCAGTGGCTGGCCAAGTTTAATAGTGTCCAGTAAAGGATATATTTTTATCTGGGGTGAAATTCAGTTGTCCATTTGGAATACCATAAATCAGTGGTTTCAGCTGTGGCTGGCCAAGTTTAATAGTGTCCGTCAAAAGATATATTATTTTCTGGGGTGAAATTCAGTTGCAAAAATTGAAATACCATAAATCTGGTGTTCCAGCTGTGACTGGACAAGTTTCATAGTGTCCTTCAAAGGATATATTATTTTCTGGGGTGAAATTCAGTTGCAAAAATAGAAATACCGTAAATCTGGTGTTCCAGCTGTGACTGGACAAGTTTCATAGTGTCCGTCAAGGGATATATTATTTTCTGGGCTGAAATTCAGTTGCAAATATAGAAATACCGTAAATCTGGTGTTCCAGCTGTGACTGGACAAGTTTCATAGTGTTCGTCAAAGGATATATTATTTTCTGGGGTGAAATTCAATTGCCAAAATAGCAATACCGTAAATCAGTGGTTTCAGTTGTGGCTGGCCAAGTTTAATAGTGTCTGGCAAAGGATAGATTTTGTTCTTGCGTTAAATTCAATTGCCAAAATAGCAATACCGTTAATCAGTGGTTCCAGCCGTGGCTGGCCAAGTTTAATACTGTCCGGCAAAGGATAGATTTTAAATTGTTGGGTGAAATATTACCATATTTGCCAGGTACAAACCCATGCACTGCATAACTGACAGGGAATTTACAATTGGCGGTTACATTCTTGCATGAAATAAAGCCTTTTTGGGCTGTGAAGCCAAAGGTAGTCGCCAATAACTGTTTTTTTTTATTTATTTATTTTTTTATATAAATAATGTAGACCCCAAAACATTGGGAAAATATAAAAAATAAAACAAAGTGTAAATGCACGGTAGAATAACAGTGGTTGGGTGAGGCCGGTATACATGTCTATTCTGCATAAGGTACAAACAAGTCCTGTGGGATCCATGCCTGGTTCTTTTTAATAATCGAAAGCTTGCCCTCATTGTCTGCAGACAGGCGGCTGCACTTGTATGTGATAATGCCACCAGCCATGCTAAACACACGTTCAGACAATACAGTGGCTGCAGGGCAGGCCAGCACCTCCAAGGTGTAAAGGGCAACCTCAAGACATGTGCCCAATTTGATGACCCAGAAGTTGAATGGGGCAGACCCAGTGGCGTAGCTAGAAATTATTGGGCACCATAGCAAATTTTTAAATGGGGCCCCCTTCCCCCAGTAATTTTTGCGCAAACCCCTTCCTTTCATGCCGCTATGCCTGTGGCTACTAAAGATCGCTCTCTCAGACCAGGCCCAGCATCTGTTCCATTAGCTTTCTACATTCTCTATACTGCCACTGTATATAATTTCATTGTATAATACTGTTAGTCCTCCTCCTCCTCCTGGATGGGCCCTTTCTAGGTCACGTCCCCAAAGCAGTTGCTTCCCCTGTAGCTATTCCCCTAGGCAGACCCATCAATCAGTACGTGTACTCTTCCACCATGTTGCTGAAATGCTGCCTCCTGCTAAGATGTTCCAGATCTGCTGGTGGTGCAGGTTGTTGTGGCGTGATGACAAAGCTTTTCCACATTTAGGCCATGCTAACCCTGTCTTCTGAGGTGTTGCTGGTGACTCAGCTGCATTGGCAAATTATTCCTGCTCCTCCTCTGCCTTCACCATGTGCTTCCACTGATCCTCCCCGGTGTCAGGTGTGAATGCCATCAGCAGCGTGTCTACTAGCGGGCTCATCTGCCTATTACACTCCAGTGAGGGAATTAAGGACGGCACGTTGTCCTTGTAACGGGGATGCAGCATTGTGGCCACCCAATAATCAGCAAAAGTTAGAATGTGGCAGTAACTGGGCGTTCATTGCGCAGGCACTGCAGCATGTAGTCGTTCATGTCAGCCAGGATGCCCAGAGGCAAGGATAAGCTATCCTCTTTGAGGGAGGTATATCGTCTGTGTCCTCTGTATCCCTCAGCGTTCCTCTAACTCCTCTTCCTCATCCTCCAGAATGGTACCCTGGCTGGACAATTGTGTTCCAGGCCAGGGCCTATGTTGGTGCAGATACTCACCCTCCGAGCCACTTGTATTTGGTTGGCCTTAAGTTAAGGATAACGAGTGTATAAGGTTTTGTTTCTTTATATGGTTAGTTTAGCTGCCTTATAGTTATTTCAATATGTTTTTAAGTAAATTTGTAAATAGTTTGTTAATGGTTTGCGTGAAAGAGGGGGGGGGGGTGGTTGAGTGTGTAGGGTGTGAGGCTGTTTGGGTTTATTTTCCATCCGCTTTCTACACTGTCTATACTGCCACTGTATCTAATTTCATTGTATAATACTGTTGAGGGGGTCCTGACAAAGTCTTTTAGTCCTCCTCCTCCACCTGGGTGGGCCCCTTCAAGGTCAGGGACCCAAAACAGTGTGCTTCCCACGGTTCCCTGTAGCTACGCCCCTGGGCAAACCCATCAGTAAGTACGTGTACTCTTCCACCATGTTGCTGAAATGCTGCCTCCTGCTAAGACGTTCCAGATCTGATGGTGGTGCAGGTTGTTGTGGCGTGATGCTGCCCGTGAGCTGGCTTAGGTGCCACCCTGCTGATAACACGGTTCCTCCTCATCCTTCTCATCCTACTTATCCTCCAGAACTGTGCCCTGGCTGGACAATTATGTTCCAGGCCAGGGACTATGTTGGTGCAGGAACCCACCCTTCGAGCCACTTGGATGTCACTGGCCTTAAGTTAAGGATAAGGTGTGTATATAGTTTTGTTTGTTTATATAGTAAGTTTAGCTTCATTATAGTTATTTTAATATGTTTTTAAGAAAATTTGTAAATAGTTTGTTAATGGTTTGAGTGAAAGGGGGTGATGGTGTTGTGTGTGTTCGATTAACTTAACTGGAATTTCTGCACCCCAAATTCAGCACATGTGGCAGGCAGGAGATGTGTGTCAAACCGGCTAGGCCCAGACCTGCTAGTATATTTCGCCCATTAGCGCACAACACCATGCCGGGCTGGAGGCTCAGTGGCACCAACCAATGGTCTGTCTGTTGTTCCATGCCTGTCCACAGCTCCTGCACGGTGCGGGGTTTGTCACACAAACACACAAGTTTTAAAACAACCTGCTGTCGTTTCCCCCTGGATGTGCTGCTGTGGGTGGTGAAGGTGTTACGCTGAGTGGATGAGGAGGAGGTAGAGGAGGAGGAGGAGGTATCAGGATACAAAGAGAAATGCCCATGCTATCCGCCTTTGGGCCAGCCGCTACATTTACCCACTGTGTTGTTGGTTATGTGGACATTGCCACAGATAGCGTTGCGCAGTGCACACTTGATTTTGTCCGCCACTTAGTTGTGCAGGGAAGGGATGGCTCGCCTGCAAAAGTAGCGGCGGCTGGGATACACGTACTGTGGGATAGCCACCGCCATAAGGTCTTTAAAACTGTCCACCAGACAGAATGACAGCATTGCAAAGGACCAGGAAGTTTGAAATAAGGCATTTAGAGCCATGGGTAGGGGGGTACTTCCTCTTTCTATTTCTTTTTCTCTCCAGTGTTTGGAAGATGGACAGCTGATAGCTGAACACTTCCATGGGATTTGGTGGAGATGCTTGGTGACAATGACAGATGTGGTGGCGTTGCTGCCACATCCTCTGTTTGCTGGGTGACAGGTGCCACTGTCACTCACTTGGGCTCAAGTTTAGAATGTTTATTTATTATTTTTCTGTATGTTATTTTAAGTCATTTCCCTATTCACATATGTTTGCAGGGCATTTACCTACATTTTGCTTCCTTTTGAAGCCCTCTAGCCCTTACCAGGGCTATTTTACAGCCATTTAAGTGCCCAAAAGTTCGGGTCCCCATTAATTTCAATGGGGTTCGGGTTCGGGGTGAAGTTCGGGTCAAGTTCGGATCCCGAACCCGGACATTTTCATGAAGTTCGGCCGAACTTCTCGAACCCGAACTCTAGTGCTCGCTCATCACTAGAAACTATGAATTTTCCAGTCTCCCTCCTACCTTCAGTATACCATCCTACAGAACAAGATTAAGCTTGTACAATGGGTGGTTGTTTGGAAGCTTTTTAGGTTCCTGACTAATTCTCCTTAACTCTTCACTGTAGAATTTCTGTTGAATGAGTCTTATGACTGTTTCTTCAGCTTTCATTCTTTCTTCTACAGTCAATGATTCCTTCTTTCTGATTCCCATTGCATAACACTGAATAAGAGCTACTACGTTTATGACTGTATTCTATTTTTAACATCTGGCTAGTCTTTCAAGTATGTCATCTTGAAACTTGGCAGCAGTGCTCAATGTTTGAACAACCTTTACTTCTGAAACACCCATAGACAATTCGGTATGACCTTTACTGGGTATAGAAATTCATATGGAGAGAGAAATGAAAGGACAGAGGTGCAACGAGCCACGGGCCAGACGAAGCGCAAGTAAGCGCGAAACAGCCGTCGCCTGACTGACAGTGATTCCAGAGATTGAGCTGTACCAAGCGCCCCCCCGTGTGCCGTACCATATGGACAGTTACAGTGCCACGTCCCCATTTACTTGGTGATGCCGCTTTACTGGGTATGATTTCGTTTTCCCAAAGGAACTCTAGGCCTGTGAACCAGTTAGAATTTTTCAATTCTGTAACATTCAGGCCTCTTGAAGCATGATCTGCTGGGTTATGCTTTGTGTCAATGTGATGCCAATGTTCCGTATTTGTTATTTCCCGAATTTTCTGAACTCTGTTGGCGACAAAGACATGTAATCTTTGGGCTTCGTTGTTTATGTATCCTTGGACAACTTGTGTGAGTCTGTCCAAAAATATTCTTCATCTATTTTTAACTACAATTCTTCTCTCAGAAACTTGCTTACTGATGCTGAAACAACAGCTGCTGTCAGTTCAAGTCTTGGTATTGTCTGAATACTGGTAGGTGCAACTCTGGCCTTTCCCATAACCAGTTCACAGTGTATCTTTTCTTCTCCTATCACTCTGATGTAGGAGCACTGACCATAACCATAACTACTGGCATTTTAAAAGTAATGAAGTTCTATTTTCTTGTACTTTTAGAAATCATGAGGTACAAAACATCTGGGTATTCGAACTTCTCTAAAATTTTGCAAGTCTCTTATCCAACACTCCCACCTTGGCCTCAAATTTTCCGGTATGGGTTCATCCCATCCCAACTTCTGTTCGCATAATTCTTGCAGTATCTCTCTTGCTTCTAAGATCACTGGGGCCAAGAATCCCAATGGATCATATATATAAGCCACTGCGGAAAGAATGGTACGTCTAGTTGCAACTTTCTCTTCAATAGATACTTCAAAGAAGAATGTGTCATTCTCTACATTCCATTTCAATCTAAGTATATTCTGCACTGGAAGATGATCATAATTGAGATCTACATTCTTCATTGTAGATGCAAGTTTAGTGTTGAGCGAACAGTTCGAGCATAGTTCGGGTTCGTACCGAATTTTGGGGTGTCCGGGACACGGACCCGAAACCGAACATTTTCAAAAAAATTTGGGTTCGGGTTCATTGTTTGGCGATTAATTCCCGCTTTCTGAAGGGCTGCACAGCAGCCAATCAGCTATCGTTTTACTTCTTGCCCTAAGAGCCCATCACAGCCATGCCTACTAATGGCATGGCTGTGATTGGCCAAGTGCAGCATGTGACCCAGCCTCTATTTAAGCTGGAGTCACGTAGCGCCGCACGTCACACTGCTCTAATTAGTGTAGGGAGAGGACGCAGCTTCTGTGAGGGGGAGATAAGGCAGGGAAAAGTCAGCAACAGCACCTAATGAACTGATCGATCTACAGCTGTGAATGATTGAACTTCTGCTAGTTACTTGTTCACTGGTTTTTAGGCTGCACAGAGCGTTTTTCTGTCACTTATTTTCTGGGGTGATCGGCAGCGATTTTGTGACTTGTGGTGCACCAGAACAAGCTGCCACCAAGTCCATCAATCCATCAATACTAGTTTTTTTTTGCTATATCTTAAATCAGGGGCTTGGTTGTGCTAATTGTCACCCCTAGAAACTCAGGATAGCAATTTCTATATTTTATTAAGGGGTTAAAAACAATTGCCCAAATACCAATCCCCTAAATCTGGTGTTCCAGCTTTGGCTAGCCAAGTATAATACTGTCTGCTGTCTGGCAAAGGATAGATTATTTTCTGTGGTGAAATTCAATCACCAAAATAGCAATACCATAAATAAGTGGTTTGAGCTGTGGCTGGCCAAGTTTCATAATGTCCTGCAAAGGATATATTTTGTTCTGGGGTGAAATTCAATTGCCAAAATAGCAATACCCTGAATCTGGTGTGCCAGCTGTTGCAGGCCAAGTTTCATAGTGTCCGCAAAAACATATATTTTGTTCTGGGGTGAAATTCGATTGCCAAAATAGCAATACCATAAATCAGTGGTTTCAGCTATGGCAGGCCAAGTTTCATAGTGTCCGCAAAAACATATATTTTGTTCTGGGGTGAAATTCAATAGCCAAAATAGCAATACCTGAATCTGGTGTCCCAGCTGTTGCAGGCCAAGTTTCATAGTGTCCGCAAAAACATATATTTTGTTCTGGGGTGAAATTCAATTGCCAAAAAAGCAATACCATAAATCAGTGGTTTCAGCTGTGGCTTGCCAAGTTTCATAGTGTCCTGCAAATTATATATTTTGTTCTGGGGTGAAATTCAATTGCCAAAATAGCAATACCATTAATCACTGGTTTCAGCTGTGGCTGGCCAAGTTTCATAGTGTCAGCAAAAACATATATTTTGTTGTGGGGTGAAATTCAATTGCCAAAATAGCAATACTCTGAATCTGGTGTCCGAGCTGTTGCAGGCCAAGTTTCATAGTGTCCGCAAAAACATATATTTTGTTCTGGGATGAAATTCAATTGGCAAAATAGCAATACCCTGAATCTGGTGTCCCAGCTGTTGCAGGCCAAGTTTCATAGTGTCCGCAAAAACATATATTTTGTTCTGGGGTGAAATTCAATTGCCAAAATAGCAATACCATAAATCAGTGGTTTCAGCTATGGCAGGCCACGTTTCATAGTGTCCGCAAAAACATATATTTTGTTCTGGGGTGAAATTCAATAGCCAAAATAGCAATACCTGAATCTGGTGTCCCAGCTGTTGCAGGCCAAGTTTCATAGTGTCCGCAAAAACATATATTTTGTTCTGGGGTGAAATTCAATTGCCAAAAAAGCAATACCATAAATCAGTGGTTTCAGCTGTGGCTTGCCAAGTTTCATAGTGTCCTGCAAATTATATATTTTGTTCTGGGGTGAAATTCAATTGCCAAAATAGCAATACCATTAATCACTGGTTTCAGCTGTGGCTGGCCAAGTTTCATAGTGTCAGCAAAAACATATATTTTGTTGTGGGGTGAAATTCAATTGCCAAAATAGCAATACTCTGAATCTGGTGTCCGAGCTATTGCAGGCCAAGTTTCATAGTGTCCGCAAAAACATATATTTTGTTCTGGGGTGAAATTCAATTGGCAAAATAGCAATACCCTGAATCTGGTGTCCCAGCTGTTGCAGGCCAAGTTTCATAGTGTCAGCAGAAATATATATTTTGTTCTGGGGTGAAATTCAATTGCCAAAATAGCAATACCATAAATCAGTGGTTTCAGCTGTGGCTGGCCAAGATTCATAGTGTCCGCAAAAACATATATTTTGTTGTGGGGTGAAATTCAGTTGCCAAAATAGCAATACCCTGAATCGGGTGTCCCAGCTGTTGCAGGCCAAGTTTCATAGTGTCCGCAAAAACATATATTTTGTTCTGGGGTGAAATTCAATTGCCAAAATAGCAATACCCTGAATCGGGTGTCCCAGCTGTTGCAGGCCAAGTTTCATAGTGTCCGCAAAAACATATATTTTGTTCTGGGGTGAAATTCAATTGCCAAAATAGCAATACCCTGCATCTGGTGTTCCAGCTGTTGCGGGCCTAGTTTAAATCTGTCCGTAACGGTATATTTTGTTCTGGGGTGAAATTCAATTGCCAAAATAGCAATACCATAAATCAGTGGTTTCAGCTGTGGCTGGCCAAGTTTCATAGTGTCCGCAAAAACATATATTTTGTTCTGGGGTGAAATTCAATTGCCAAAATAGCAATACCCTGAATCGGGTGTCCCAGCTGTTGCAGGCCAAGTTTCATAGTGTCCGCAAAAACATATATTTTGTTCTGGGGTGAAATTCAATTGCCAAAATAGCAATACCCTGCATCTGGTGTTCCAGCTGTTGCGGGCCTAGTTTAAATCTGTCCGTAACGGTATATTTTGTTCTGGGGTGAAATTCAATTGCCAAAGTAGCAATACCATAAATCAGTGGTTTCAGCTGTGGCTGGCCAAGATTCATAGTGTCCGCAAAAACATATATTTTGTTCTGGGGTGAAATTCAATTGCCAAAATAGCAATACCATAAATCAGTGGTTTCAGCTGTGGCTGGCCAAGATTCATAGTGTCCGCAAAAACATATATTTTGTTCTGGGGTGAAATTCAATTGCCAAAATAGCAATACCCTGAATCTGGTGTCCCAGCTGTTGCAGGCCAAGTTTCATAGTGTCCGCAAAAACATATATTTTGTTCTGGGGTGAAATTCAATTGCCAAAATAGCAATACCCTGAATCTGATGTCCCAGCTGTTGCAGGCCCAAAGTTCATAGTGTCCGCAAAAACATATATTTTGTTCTGGGGTGAAATTCAATTGCTAAAATAGCAATACCATGAATCTGGTGACCCAGCTGTTGCAGTCCAAGTTTCATAGTGTCCGCAAAAACATATATTTTGTTCTGGGGTGAAATTCAATTGCCAAAATAGCAATACCATAAATCAGTGGTTTCAGCTGTGGCTGGCCAAGATTCATAGTGTCCGCAAAAACATATATTTTGTATTGGGGTGAAATTCAATTGCCAAAATAGCAATACCCTTAATCTGGTGTTCCAGCTGTTGCGGGCCTAGTTTAAATCTGTCCGTAACAGGGTATATTTTGTTCTGGGGTGAAATTCAATTGCCAAAATAGCAATACCATAAATCAGTGGTTTCAGCTGTGGCTGGCCAAGTTTCATAGTGTCCGCAAAAACATATATTTTGTTCTGGGGTGAAATTCAATTGCCAAAATAGCAATACCCTGAATCTGGTGTCCAAGCTGTTGAGGGCCTAGTTTAAATCTGTCCGTAACAGGGTATATTTTGTTCTGGGTTGAAATTCAATTGCCAAAATAACAATACCATAAATCAGTGGTTTCAGCTGTGGCTTGCCAAGTTTCATAGTGTCCTGCAAATTATATATTTTGTTCTGGGGTGAAATTAAATTGCCAAAATAGCAAAACCATTAATCAGTGGTTTCAGCTGTGGCTGGCCAAGTTTCATAGTGTCCGCAAAAACATATATTTTGTTGTGGGGTGAAATTCAATTGCCAAAATAGCAATATCCTGAATCTGGTGTCCCAGCTGTTGCAGGCCAAGTTTCATAGTGTCCGCAAAAACATATATTTTGTTTTGGGGTGAAATTCAATTGGCAAAATAGCAATACCCTGAATCTGGTGTCCCAGCTGTTGCAGGCCAAGTTTCATAGTGTCCGCAAAATCATATATTTTGTTCTGGGGTGAAATTCAATTGCCAAAATAGCAATACCATAAATCAGTGGTTTCAGCTGTGGCTGGCCAAGATTCATAGTGTCCGCAAAAACATATATTTTGTTGTGCGGTGAAATTCAATTGCCAAAATAGCAAGACCCTGAATCTGGTGTCCCAGCTGTTGTAGGCCAATTTTCATAGTGTCTGCAAAAACATATATTTTGTTGTGGGGTGAAATTCAATTGCCAAAATAGCAATACCCTGAATCTGGTGTCCCAGCTGTTGCAGGCCAAGTTTCATAGTGTCCGCAAAAACATATATTTTGTTCTGGGGTGAAATTCAATTGCCAAATCAGCAATACCCTGAATCTGGTGTTCCAGCTGTTGAGGGCCAAGTTTCATAGTGTCCTGCAAATTATATATTTTGTTCTGGGGTGAAATTCAATTGCCAAAATAGCAATACCATTAATCACTGCTTTCAGCTGTGGCTGGCCAAGTTTCATAGTGTCCGCAAAAATATATATTTTGTTCTGTTTTGAAATTCAATTGCCAAAATAGCAATACTATAAATCAGTGGTTTCAGCTGTGGCTGGCCAAGTTTCATAGTGTCCTGCAAATTATATATTTTGTTCTGGGGTGAAATTCAATTGCCAATATAGCAATACCATTAATCACTGGTTTCAGCTGTGGCTGGCCAAGTTTCATAGTGTCCGCAAAAACATATATTTTGTTCTGGGGTGAAATTCAATTGCCAAAATAGCAATACCATAAATCAGTGGTTTCAGCTGTGGCTGGCCAAGTTTCATAGTGTCCTGCAAATTATATATTTTGTTCTGGGGTGAAATTCAATTGCCAAAATAGCAATACCATTAATCACTGGTTTCAGCTGTGGCTGGCCAAGATTCATAGTGTCCACAAAAACATATATTTTGTTGTGGGGTGAAATTCAATTGTCAAAATAGCAATACCCTGAATCTGGTGTCCTAGCTGTTGCAGGCCAAGTTTCATAGTGTCTGCAAAAACATATATTTTGTTGTAGGGTGAAATTCAATTGCCAAAATAGCAATACCCTGAATCTGGTGTCCCAGCTGTTGCAGGCAAAGTTTCATAGTGTCCGCAAAAACATATATTTTGTTCTGGGGTGAAATTCAATTGCCAAAATAGCAATACACTGAATCTGGTGTTCCAGCTGTTGCGGGCCTAGTTTAAATCTGTCCGTAACAGGGTATATTTTGTTCTGGGGTGAAATTTAATTGCCAAAATAGCAATACCATAAATCATTGGTTTCAGCTGTGGCTGGCCAAGTTTCTTAGTGTCCTGCAAATTATATATTTTGTTCTGGGGTGAAATTCAATTGCCAAAATAGCAATACCATTAATCACTGGTTTCAGCTGTGGCTGGCCAAGTTTCATAGTGTCCGCAAAAACATATATTTTGTTCTGGGGTGAAATTCAATTGCCAAAATAACAATACCATAAATCAGTGGTTTCAGCTGTGGCTTGCCAAGTTTCATAGTGTCCTGCAAATTATATATTTTGTTCTGGGGTGAAATTAAATTGCCAAAATAGCAAAACCATTAATCAGTGGTTTCAGCTGTGGCTGGCCAAGTTTCATAGTGTCCGCAAAAACATATATTTTGTTG
Organism: Bufotes viridis; assembly: GCA_033119425.1. Classification (NCBI taxonomy): domain Eukaryota; kingdom Metazoa; phylum Chordata; class Amphibia; order Anura; family Bufonidae; genus Bufotes; species Bufotes viridis. The sequence goes on from CM065593.1 coordinate 260,637,433, forward strand.
TGTGGTGAAATTTAATTGCCAAAATAGCAATACCATAAATCATTGGTTTCAGCTGTGGCTGGCCAAGTTTCTTAGTGTCCTGCAAATTATATATTTTGTTCTGGGGTGAAATTCAATTGCCAAAATAGCAATACCATTAATCACTGGTTTCAGCTGTGGCTGGCCAAGTTTCATAGTGTCCGCAAAAACATATATTTTGTTCTGGGGTGAAATTCAATTGCCAAAATAGCAGTACCATAAATCAGTGGTTTCAGCTGTGGCTGGCCAAGTTTCATAGTGTCCTGCAAATTATATATTTTGTTCTGGGGTGAAATTCAATTGCCAAAATAGCAATACCATTAATCACTGGTTTCAGCTGTGGCTGGCCAAGATTCATAGTGTCCACAAAAACATATATTTTGTTGTGGGGTGAAATTCAATTGCCAAAATAGCAATACCCTGAATCTGGTGTCCCAGCTGTTGCAGGCCAAGTTTCATAGTGTCCGCAAAAACATATATTTTGTTCTGGGGTGAAATTCAATTGCCAAATCAGCAATACCCTGAATCTGGTGTTCCAGCTGTTGAGGGCCAAGTTTCATAGTGTCCTGCAAATTATATATTTTGTTCTGGGTTGAAATTCAATTGCCAAAATAGCAATACCATTAATCACTGCTTTCAGCTGTGGCTGGCCAAGTTTCATAGTGTCCGCAAAAATATATATTTTGTTCTGTGGTGAAATTCAATTGCCAAAATAGCAATACTATAAATCAGTGGTTTCAGCTGTGGCTGGCCAAGTTTCATAGTGTCCTGCAAATTATATATTTTGTTCTGGGGTGAAATTCAATTGCCAATATAGCAATACCATTAATCACTGGTTTCAGCTGTGGCTGGCCAAGTTTCATAGTGTCCGCAAAACATATATTTTGTTCTGGGGTGAAATTCAATTGCCAAAATAGCAATACCATAAATCAGTGGTTTCAGCTGTGGCTGGCCAAGTTTCATAGTGTCCTGCAAATTATATATTTTGTTCTGGGGTGAAATTCAATTGCCAAAATAGCAATACCATTAATCACTGGTTTCAGCTGTGGCTGGCCAAGATTCATAGTGTCCGCAAAAACATATATTTTGTTGTGGGGTGAAATTCAATTGTCAAAATAGCAATACCTCTGAATCTGGTGTCCTAGCTGTTGCAGGCCAAGTTTCATAGTGTCTGCAAAAACATATATTTTGTTGTAGGGTGAAATTCAATTGCCAAAATAGCAATACCCTGAATCTGGTGTCCCAGCTGTTGCAGGCAAAGTTTCATAGTGTCCGTAAAAACATATATTTTGTTCTGGGGTGAAATTCAATTGCCAAAATATCAATACACTGAATCTGGTGTTCCAGCTGTTGCGGGCCTAGTTTAAATCTGTCCGTAACAGGGTATATTTTGTTCTGGGGTGAAATTTAATTGCCAAAATAGCAATACCATAAATCATTGGTTTCAGCTGTGGCTGGCCAAGTTTCTTAGTGTCCTGCAAATTATATATTTTGTTCTGGGGTGAAATTCAATTGCCAAAATAGCAATACCATTAATCACTGCTTTCAGCTGTGGCTGGCCAAGTTTTATAGTGTCCGCAGAAATATATATTTTGTTCTGTGGTGAAATTCAATTGCCAAAATAGCAATACTATAAATCAGTGGTTTCAGCTGTGGCTGGCCAAGTTTCATAGTGTCCTGCAAATTATATATTTTGTTCTGGGGTGAAATTCAATTGCCAAAATAGCAATACCATTAATCACTGGTTTCAGCTGTGGCTGGCCAAGTTTCATAGTGTCCGCAAAAACATATATTTTGTTCTGGGGTGAAATTCAATTGCCAAAATAGCAATACCATAAATCAGTGGTTTCAGCTGTGGCTGGCCAAGTTTCATAGTGTCCTGCAAATTATATATTTTGTTCTGGGGTGAAATTCAATTGCCAAAATAGCAATACCATTAATCACTGGTTTCAGCTGTGGCTGGCCAAGATTCATAGTGTCCACAAAAACATATATTTTGTTGTGGGGTGAAATTCAATTGTCAAAATAGCAATACCCTGAATCTGGTGTCCTAGCTGTTGCAGGCCAAGTTTCATAGTGTCTGCAAAAACATATATTTTGTTGTAGGGTGAAATTCAATTGCCAAAATAGCAATACCCTGAATCTGGTGTCCCAGCTGTTGCAGGCAAAGTTTCATAGTGTCCGCAAAAACATATATTTTGTTCTGGGGTGAAATTCAATTGCCAAAATAGCAATACACTGAATCTGGTGTTCCAGCTGTTGCGGGCCTAGTTTAAATCTGTCCGTAACAGGGTATATTTTGTTCTGGGGTGAAATTTAATTGCCAAAATAGCAATACCATAAATCATTGGTTTCAGCTGTGGCTGGCCAAGTTTCTTAGTGTCCTGCAAATTATATATTTTGTTCTGGGGTGAAATTCAATTAACAAAATAGCAATACCATAAATCAGTGGTTTCAGCTGTGGCTGGCCAAGTTTCATTGTGTCCGCAAAAACATGTATTTTGTTCTGGGGTGAAATTCAATTGCCAAAATAGCAATACCCTGAATCTGGTGTTCGAGCTGTTGCAGGCCAAGTGTAAATCTGTCCATAAAAGGATACCTTTCATCCAGGGCCAAAAAACTAGCCCTAAAAAGATATTCCCCTAAATCAGTGGTTACTGCTGTGCCTGGATTAGTGTAATACGCTACATAAATAAATAGGCAGATAGTGTTAGGTGCCTGTAAAAAAAGGCCTGAATTTGAAATCAATACATTGGGCCAAATATTTTTTTTCTATTGTGGTGCTTGTTGAATGGTAACAATGAGGAAAACATATAGTAAGGGACGCGGACGCTGTTGTGGTGGTGTTAGTGTACCCTCTGGTGCTGGGAGAGGACGTGGCCATTCTGCCACAGCCACACGTCCTAGTGAACCAACTACCTCAGGTTCCAGTACCCGCCAGAATTTACAGTGATATTTGGTGGGACCCAATGCCGTTCTTAGGATGGTAAGGCCTGAGCAGGTACAGGCGCTAGTCAATTGGGTGGCCAACAGTGGATCCAGCACGTTCACAACATTATCTCCCACCCAGTCTTCCGCAGAAAGCGCACAGGTGGCACCTGAAAACCAAGCCCATCAGTCTGTCACATCACCCCCATGCATATCAGGGAAACTGTCTGAGCCTCAAGTTATGCAGCAGTCTATTATGCTGTTGGAAGACTCTGCTGGCAGGGTTTCCCAGGGGAATCCACCTAGCCCTTCCCCAGTGGTGGAAGACATAGAATGCACTGATGCACAACCACTGATGTTTCCTGATGATGAGGACATGGGAATACCACCTCATCGGAGTCCGCACGTCTCTGATGATGACGAAACACAGGTGCCAACTGCTGCGTCTTTCTGCAGTGTGCAGACCGAACAGGAGGTCAGGGAGGAAGACTGTGTGGAAGACGATGCAGGGGACGATGAGGTCCTAGACCCCACATGGAATGAAGGTCGTGCCACTGACTTTCATAGTTCAGAGGAAGAGGCAGTGGTGAGACCGAGCCAACAGCGTAGCAAAAGAGGGAGCAGGGGGCAAATGCAGTCCAGCCGCCGCCAAGAGAGTTCGCCTGCTACTGGCCACCGCCACCAGGAACCGAGCAACACAAAGGCAGCTTCAAGGGGTTCCCTGGCATGGCACTTCTTTAAACAATGTGCTGACGACAAGACCCGAGTGGTTGGCACGCTGTGCCATCAGATCCTGAAGCGAGGCATTAACGTTCTGAACCTTAGCACAACCTGCATGACCAGGCATCTACATGCAAAGCATGAACTGCAGTGGAGTAAACACCTAAATAGCAAGGAACTCACTCAGGCTCCCCCTGCTCCCTCTTCTGCTGCTGCCTCGGCCTCTTCCTCCGCCTCAGGAGGAACATTGGCACCTGCCGCCCATCAAACAGAGGATGTGCCACCGACACCACCACCTGCGTCACCAAGCATCTCCACCATGTCACACAGCAGCGTTCAGCTCTCCATCTCACAAACCTTGGAGAGAAAGCGTAAATTCCCAACTAGCCACCCTCGAGCCCTGGGCCTGAATGCAAGCATTTCTAAACTACTGGCCTTTGAAATGCTGTCATTCAGGCTGGTGGACACAGACAACTTCAAACAGCTGATGTCCATGGCTGTCCCACAGTATGTTGTTCCCAGCCGCCACTACTTCTCCAAGACAGCCGTGCCTTCCCTGCACAACCAAGTATCCGATAAAATCAAGTGTGCACTGCGCAACGCCATCTGTGGCAAGGTCCACCTAACCACAGATACGTGGACCAGTAAGCACGGCCAGGGACGCTATATCTCCCTAACTGCGCACTGGGTAAATGTAGTAGCGGCTGGGCCCCAGGCGGAGAGTTCCATGGCGCACGTCCTTCCGCCGCCAAGGATCACAGGGCATCCTTCTTTGCCTCCTGTAGCCTCCTCCTCCTACTCGGCTTCCTCCTCCTCTGCTTCCACCAGCTCATCCAGTCAGCCACACACCTACACCACCAACTTCAGCACAGCCCGGGGTAAACGTCAGCAGGCCATTCTGAAACTCATATGTTTGGGGGACAGGCCCCACACCGCGCAGGAGTTGTGGCGTGGTATTGAACAACAGACCGATCAGTGGTTTCTGCCAGTGGGCCTCAAGCCTGGCCTTGTGGTGTGCGATAATGGGCGAAATCTCGTCGCAGCTCTGGGACTAGCCGGTTTGATGCACATCCCTTGCCTGGCGCATGTGCTGAATTTGGTGGTGCAGAAGTTCATTTACAACTACCCCGACATGTCAGAGCTGCTGCATAAAGTTTTTCTTCAGAAAATTTGCTGCTAATAGTCAATCCTTTTCATTTTTTGATTCTTTTGATTGGCCAGGTACTTCATACCATAATTGGCGCAACCTGGACACGATTCAGCTCTAAACAATTGTACTTTTATACTGTATTCTGCTGGCTCTGTATCTGTATCTCCGTCCTCCCACCATAGAAACCTCATGAAGTCTTTATCTTCATTCTTCACATAAAACTGTTGGAAAATCTTTCCAACGTCACACATGACTGCTACTGGATACTTTCTGAATCTACAGAATACTCCAGGCAGTGTGTTTGTAAGATCTGGTCCTTTAGTAGATGATCATTCAATGCAACACCATCATACTTTGCTGAGCAATCAAATACTACTCTAATCTTGTCTGGTTTCTTTGAGTTGTAAACAATAGTGTTAAGTGCGAATATTTGAATAGCGAATTTTTTTAATGAATATCGGCACTTCGCTAATTCGCGAATATTTAGAATATAGTGCTATAGAATCGTAAATAAAAAAATATTCGTTTTTCTTTGTTGTTTTTCAATCTGAACCTAAGATACCGTTGATGATAGAGAATATTGCGCTATGTTCTCTATCTTTGATAATTCTAGCAAGCCAACTAATAGGTAAGTAATATCCCATTCAAAGTTTCATTTGCAGTACGCAAATATTACATCAATACTGAGTCATTATTCTATTTATTGCAAAAAACAGACAAAGTAATATTCTCGCATTGCGCATCCAACTTAGAGTTGGGTACAGTCAGGTTTCCTATTGGATGGCTTGCTCAAATTAACGAATATAGAGAATATAGCGCTATATTCGTTATCTTCGTTAATACTAGATAGCCAACCAATAAGAAAGTTGCCTTTATACCTTGTTCAAATTTCAATTTGCAATACGCGAATAATTAAATCGCATATTATTCGCGATAAATAGAATAATGACAAATATTCGATTTGGACGAACATATGACGAATATTTAATTGAATATTCACGAAATATCGCAAAATCGAATATGGCACCTTCCGCTCATCACTAGTAAACAACTTAATGTGGGATGTACTACATTTCTCCTTCTTTAGGTTGGTTATTAACATTCTCTGCATGTCCTTCTTCAAGGAGACCTTCCATAGATTTCAAATAATCCTGCTTGAGTTTGGGATCTCTTCCCAACCTTTTCTTCAAACATTTCAATCTTGCTAGGGCAAGATTTCTGTTATTTGGCAGATGAGGTCGTTCTCTAAAAGGTAAGGGCATTTCAAGATGACCTTGTTGATTCTGCTGAATGCTTTCTTATAAATTGTGTACAAACTTTATATCTTCTTGGGATACACTCTCTTCTTTAGAACTTATGTCTACAAAGTCAAATTCAAGGATCTTGATTACTTTTGCTGGACTTACAGTTGGTAACTCTTGGACAGATATTCAATGACACAATCCTGTCACCGGTCTTGAGTTTGCGATCTGCTGTTTTCCTCTAACAACACCCCATCCTAGATCAGTTTGAACAGTGTAGGGTTCACCCTCTCCTCCTGTGATTACCTATCATGGTACCAAATCTTCGGGACAATCGTAGCCTATCAACAGTCTAACACCAAACTCCTTCAGTGGACACATTTCCTGAGATATGACAGATAGGTGCTTCCATTCATTGGCTGTTTCACAGGTAGGTATGCGATCTCGATCTAGAGGTATATAATCTTTTGTATAAGCTGGAGGTAGATTTAATGTGTAGTTTGAATGAAGTTCTCTAAATCTCAGTCCTTTGAACCTTTGACTGTTCACTAATGTGTCTCTCCCTGTCATTGTGGTGAGTTTGAGCTTTATTGGTTCTGTAGCCACTTGCAATTTCTTGCAGATTTCTTGATCAATAAAGGTGATGTCACTTTGAGCATCCAGTAGTGCATAGGCATATACCTTCTTGTTCCTCTTTTTTGGATATTAAATGCACACTGGTACAACTATTGATATGCCATTGCTTTCTACTTCCCTTACTCTGCAAGAGAATACCGATACTTTCTTTTCTTCCTCAGCATCTTTAGGTATTGAGGATTTATCCTTCTTTGGACGATCTTCATGTAGTGGTGTAGGATGGAGTCCTTTGCAAACGCTGCATATGGCTTTTTCTTACACTCCTTAGTAACATGGCCTTTTCTTAGGCATCCAAAACACAGTTGGTTAACAATTACAAATGTTTTCTTTTCTTATGGGGACTTCTCCTTTAATTGTTGGCACTTGTGTATGGAGTGGTTCTCTCCACAAAACATACATTTAAAGGTAGTCTGAAGATTTGTCGGTTCTGTCTCTCTACTAACCCCAGAAGAGACTTTGAACTTGCTCTCGTAGGTGTCTAGACCTTTGGCTGTTGTGTTGGTTGCAAAGCGAGTTGCTCTTGCGCGTCTTATCTCTCTTGCAAGTCTTTCTTCTAAGGACGTAAGATGATGTTACTGGATTACATGGTATCAGTGCTTGCTCATTGACAAACTCAGAGAACTCTTTAAAACTTGGCAATTTCTTGCTTAGATCTAACTGTTTAGTCACATAGTGATTCCATCTAAAAGCCACTTCTTCAGGTAGCTTAGCTAGCATCCTGTGATTTTCTAGATAGTTGTTCAGTAGAGATGGCCCAAACTATCCGCCGGCGAACAATTCCCGGTGAACATAGCTTGTTCACGTTCGCCGCGGCGGGCGAACACATGCGATGTTCGGTCCGCCCCCTATACATCATCATTGAGCAAACTTTGACCCTGTACCTCACAGTCAGCAGACACATTCCTGCCAATCAGCAGCATACCCTCCCTCCCAGACCCTCCCATCTCCTGAACAGCATCCGTTTTAGATTCATTTGGAATTTAAAGTCTTAGTGAGAGGAGGGACAGTGTAGCTGCTGCTGATTAAATTGGGAAATCGATAGCTAGGCTAGTGTATTCAGTGTCCACTCCAGTACTGAAAGACTCATATGATCTCTGCTGTAAGGACAGCGTCCTGACAGCACCCCAAAAAGCCCTTTTTAGGGCTGCAACATTAGTCTGCTTTTTTTTTTTTCTCCATATATTGCAGTTGCCTGGCCTGCCCGTGTGTGAGGAGCTGCAGGCCCACAGACTGTAGTGTGCCCACTGTCAGTGCCCACCCCTGTCATCCTGTGTGGCACAGGACTTTGCATCAAAAAAAGGCATTTCATTTTTACACTTTAGTGTAATTTCAGTTGCTTGCCTGCTAGTGTGTGTCAGGCTGACCTCCACTGACTGTAGTGTGCCCACTTCCAGTGCCCACCCCTGTCATCCCGTGTGGTACAGGACTTTGCATCAAAAAAGGCATTTAAAAATTACACTTTAGTGTAATTTCAGTTGCTTGCCTGCTAGTGTGTGTCAGGCAGACTTCCACAGACTGTAGTGTGCCCACTGCCAGTGCCAACCACTGATACCGGGTGGCACAGTAGCTTGCCGATAAATAAGGCAATAAGTCTAATTCGACACACATCCCCGGATAGGGTACGTAACAGGGATTAAACTGATAGGAATAGTACTAGTTAAGACACCACTCATATAGGGTGTCACAGCACATTGCTCGCGCAGTGCCCCAATTTGGGAGTAAGAGGACCGACCAAGCTGCTTTTTCCATCTCCCGGTTCCTAAAATCAATTCTGTTTGGTGTGTGAGAATTTGGTCTGTCAATGTGAAGACAATCGAAGGTACCCGGCCTAAATTTTTTTTCACAAAAGGCAATTCCTGATATGGGATGTAACAGGGATTAAACTGATGAGAATAGTACTACAGAAAATACCACTCATATGGGGTGTGACAGTAAATTGCACGGCGCAGACGCAGTGACCGTGGATTAAAACAGAGTGAAGGGAGACAGCGTATTTTTAACCATCTCCCCGTTCGAAAAATCTATTCAATAAATGGACCCCAGATTGGGGACGTTAGAGGGATTAAACTGATGAGAATAGTACTACAGAATATACCACTCATATCGGGTGTGACAGTAAATTTCACGGCGCAGACGCAGTGACCATGGATAAAAACAAAAGGGAGGGAGCCAGTGTTTTTTTAACCATGTCCCCGTTCGAAAAATCAATTCAATTCACCTTTCGGGGACCCTTGGTGTTGTACGTGGCTGGGTGGAGGAAAAAACCTTCAATGACATCACCGGGACATGGCTAGCTTGGTATCCAACCTTGTGCAAATGGGGAGTTTGCCGTTGTGCAAATGGACTGTTTGCGGTGCATTAAAAGGGGAGTTTGGTCTGTCAATGTCTGTGAAGCGGGCGTAACCCTTACACTACCTGATGGATACAACATCATACCTGATCGTATACACACACTGGATGTTTTAAAGCATGTTATTCCAAACAATTTAGGAATGTTAGTTGATTTATGCCCTTTATGGATTAAAACCCGACTCTGCGTCCACTACGTAATTTTCCATGGGAGTTTTGCCATGGATCCACCTACGGCATGCCACAGTCCAGGTGTTAGTCCCCTTGAAACAACTTTTCCATCACTATTGTGGCCAGAAAGAGTCCCTGTGGGTTTTAAAATTCACCTGCCTATTGAAGTCTATGGCGGTTCGCCCGGTTCGCCTGTTCGCGAACATTTGCGGAAGTTCGCGTTCGCCGTTTGCGAACGGAAAAATTTATGTTCGCGACATCACTATTGTTCAGTACTTCTAGTCCTTGAACATTTGGGATGGCATTGCTGCATGCTTGCAGGAAGTCACCATACTCTTGATGTCTGACGTGTTCTTTAGGACCTATTTTAGGCCAGTTATTCAATTTCTCTCTAAAAGCTCTTTGTACTAAGAAAGGATGACCATATCTTACATTTAATTTTTCCCAAGCCTGCTTGTAGGCTTCTTCGTCTTTTTTTTTTTTTATAGAAGTTACCTTCAAGAAATTTCTTTGCTTCTCCATCACCATATCTCTGAAGGTAGAATAACTTGTCGACTGGTCTGAAGCAATGATGCTGTGTCTCCATTTCAGCTTCCATTTGATTGCGCTGTGCCTCCATTTTAGCTTCCATTTGATGGCGCTGTGCTTCCCTTTCAGCTTCCATTTTGGCTATCCATAGACGCTGCGCCTCGATGGCAAATTCCATCTCAATTTCTGCTCTCTGGACTGCAAGTTGCTCAACCAATTCCTTTCTTTTGGCTAAAGCACTTGAGGACTCTGATATGTGGCTGGCACTGCTGCTAGCGAAGGAAGTCCCACTTGACATTCTGGTTCCCCCTAAGAACCTAACATAGTCTCTCATTATAAGTTTGCTCATTCTCTTTCTTGCCTTAACTTCATCATAGTTAGCTGCAGATGATAGTTCTCTCATGAGCTTTACTAAATCTTTAGTGACCCCAGCACATGTGTCCATGTTCCTTACAATATCCTGGAAAGGTGTCGTAGATGATCGCAGGATGACATATGCTGCCATAAGCTCTGATTAAGATTCTTCCACAGCTCAAGTTCCCTTTTATACTTTCTTGCTTTTGCTTTCTACGAATATCTTTAATGTATGATTTCCACCTATCATACATCTGGGAGAACTTTTTCTCTTTTAATGCTGCTTCTTGCTCCAAATTTTCCAGCATCTTTGGGATCGGTTTTCAAGCACATGATGAACATCTTGTTCATTTTACTTGGGCTATATTTGTTTGCGGCAAGACTAATACTGCATCAGACTCTTCTCAGACAGGTTTTCTTGCTTTTCACCTTCTATCCTACGTATCTTTGTATCCTCTAATAGTAGCATGGTAACACTGGGCTCAGACATTTTACTTTAAATGCTATAAAAAATAATAAGATGCCGTTCACTTTAAATGCAATACTGACAAATGCAGAAATAAATCACTTTTACTTTAAATGCAATAGCAATAAATGCAGGCAATAAATGACTTTCACTTTAAATACTTTAGAGTCAGTGTACTACAACTGTCCTTTGTTTTACTTTAAAGTCTTTTATTCCTGTACAAGAAAATGTCTCTTTATGCCAAAGCCTATGTGCAATGATAAGTAATAAAAGGAAAGCTCTGACCTTATTCTGAAGGGCAGGACACTGTGATCTGTAGGTTGCTGGAAGAAGTGTCAGTCTTAAAGGAGACTTGTCTTTTCTTGATGTGATGCGATGCTTGCGCTGACTTGCGATGCTCTATGATGACTTGCGATGATTTGTGATGACTTGCAATGATTGTGAGGTGTTAGCTTAGATACGCTGCTTGCGATGTTCTGTGATGACTTGCAATGCTTTTTGCTGACTTGCGATGAGCTGGCTTGGATACGCTGGTGCAGTCTTTGGGCCTAGTGGCAGGAAACTAGCTGGCTGCAGTACGTGACCTCTTCGTGGATAACGGTGCAGGCTCTCTAGCTCTGGACTCTGGCCTCCCACCATGCGTCTCTCTCTCTAAGGATCGCAGGAGGGTTGGCGCTCTTTCTCTGACTTTTTTGCCTTTGCAGTTCTACTGCTTTAGGGGCCAGCTGCAGTTTGACTTATACACACATTCTATGGCCTCTATGGCAGCTCTGCTGAAGTGTCTTTGCTTGCTAACTCAGGGAACAGTTGCTGCCTGGCGGTATATGCTAGCGCGCTGCTGCTCTAATGTGTTTTTTACTGTGCAAGTTGAAAAGTGCTATCGCTTCGGCCTCTGGGGGTAATAGTTCCACTGTGGCAGGCACAGCACTATGAAGTGCCTTTTGCGCTGTGGCATTAGAAGAATTTTGATATCTCTTACTTTTCTAGTCTAACCAGTCTATTACTCTGTGATTAAACAATACTACCGGTCATAACTAATCATAGGTATATGTGTATCCCTCACTTACTGACTCGAGTACCCCTTGTGGTGCTACTTGGATCTATGTGTATTGTTTCATGCTCGTAGTCGTATCAGGAAAAATACCAATAACTAAGCTGGCCGCTGGGCAGGGAAATTCCCTCAGTTAAAATGGCCACCGGGCCGGAAGTTACAGGAGTTAAGATGGCTGCCAGGCTAAAAATTGGATTAGTTAAGATAGCCACCAGAGCAGAAGTTCTGACGTAGGGAGTGCCATCTTATATGATAACCGGATGCAAGGAGGTGGGCCTTGGGTGTGGTTTTGGAACTGACATACTTAACAGGTCAACCCCTCTGGACTTGAGGGGGCAGGTGATATGGTGGGGGATGAGTATGCTGGAGCACTATATAAACTATATAAACTTGGCTATGTGACTTTCCTCTAGTAGTCAGTTTTCTAGTTGGCAACACACAAAGTCAGATACCTGGTCCTCACAGACTCAAAGAAACATCTCCCATGTATTAATACACAAGTCTTTGAACTTATTAACAAATAACATTTTCTGGAGCTCCATACATGCACACTCAGTACCTCACGCTCATTTTCTTTTGATTATATCCAATGTCTCTTAGTATTGCACACAGTGTTCGCTATCACACATTTAAATGTTGTGAGGTCACTCCCCCGCAGCTGCAAGCAGCCCCCTTTTTCTCCCTCTGTTCTCTATCTCAGCAAACAGAGTTCCTACAGATTCTGCCACAGTAATTATTGCATTTACATTTAACCCAAACACCTTACAGCTCCTGAAGTTAGAGGACACATCCACCAGGCAACAGAGACACAGTACCTCCCATAGTGTGGGTCACACTGACAAGACACAATACTTCCTCAGCGTTGCACTGCATCATCACTCAACTTTTTACAATGCTTCACATGCTTGTAACCCACTTCCTGGGCTACCAGCAGATGGGCTGTATATTTGCCCTCGGGCAGAGAGTGCGAGTGTCCCATGGATTTATTCACTTACAACCAAGACAGAAGTAGGCACCTTCTCCTTCACACTCTCAAGCAGAGCTTACCCCTGTGCAGGATTTTAACTGTTTCTTCCCTGGCTACCACGTCTGGTCCGCCAGTCCAGGACTAACCCTCCGCCACTCCAGGCAGGTAATTTATAGTCCTTCTGGGACTCTCAGGGACCACACTCTCCATCACTAAGACAGATAGATCAGTAGCCCTTAATTTGAGTCCCCCCCCCCCCCCCCGGGGCTAACCAGTGTCACACCCTCTGTCACTAAGACAGATAAATCCGTAACCCCTAAATCAAGCCCCGTCACGGAGCACCCTCGGGCTACTCCCCCTGTCTGGACAAGACAGATAATTTAGTAGCTCCTAATGCAGCTCCACCCCCCTGCCAGGGGAAATCTCTTGCTCTGCTTAACCGTTAACTGTGAAGGTGCCTGACACAAACCACACAGACAAAACACAACCACAGAAGAGCAAACTCAAACTTATCCTTTAAGGATTCTAGGAACTCAGGATTTTACATCAACCGAAGTTGCTACTACGTACGTGTAACAGCAGAACAGATTACCATAACACAGTGGAGCACAGCAAGAGGCCGGTGAGATGACCAGTGTTTTCTCACCTTGTCGGAGGCTGTAGTCCACGTCCTCAAGCGTTGTCCACCGTGCTCTGGGAACCCCAAACTTTGGCTAGTGGCGCTACTTTTCCTGAGCCCCTATATCGGGCGCCAACTGTGAAAGTTACCCTCAATCAGGGCTGATCATGTTTGCTCTTCTGCTCCAAATTAATAGTAACGCATGGGGTTTACATGCATGGAAGAAAATACCAGTGATGTCCAACAATGTGGTCAAAGTAAATTCTCATGTATTACAGGAAGTACAGCAGTTTATATACACATCAGAGAGGCATTCTCCCTGAAGCATGTGGCATTGTTACATTGGCTAGAATATGAAAACATGAAAAGAGATAACACTTGGCATCTGCACATTGTGCATTTGTTTTACTGACTCTGATATGTGAACTATGTAAATATCTAGCTGTAAGAGCCATATTGTAACGGAGTCTTCACTAACAGTAGAAAAGCATATATTTCACAAACACAGAAAAGCATATATGACGTAGCAAGGAGGCATGTTCTCTTCGGTGGGATGGGACCTTCGTGCTATAGATAAGGTGTTGTCTGAGAGCTGGATTATATGGGAGTTTTCTTAGCTGATTCAAAGAATGATAGCCATATCTGTATCACGGGCAAGGCCATGTCTCGCTTCTTTCTCCTGACACTCTGGGAGGGTCTAGGCTGGGACAAGTGGGAAAACTGCAGATCACCTGTAGTATCTTTCCTTCTCAGTTTAATATCTAGGGGACCATATATCAAATGGATTTTTAGGATAGGGAGAGTGAAACAGAGCTTGCTCTGTCCACTCCATGCAATGACATACTCTACTTCGGATTGCCAGTGTATGTATCTGTGTTTGCCAGACTCTGAGGCCTGCAAACAGCTCTGGAGGCAAGGCCATGTCTCGCTTCCTTCTCCTGCCCCTCTGGAAGGGTCTGAGACAAGTGGGACAGATGCAGATAATACAATTGCTGGGATGACCTGTAGTATCTTTTCTTCTCAGTTTAATATCTCCTATATCCCCTATCTGGGGACCATATATTAAAATAATTTTCTCTCCTACAACTGTCAGACAGATAAAGGAGGTGTTCCTAATTTTTTACAAAAAATTTATGGCTTTCACAGACACACTACACAGAAGAATTTCCTCTCCTAGAACAAATAGACGGATGAAGGGGACGTTCCTAATTTTTTATTTTTTTATTCCTGACTTTCACATACACACTCCACAGAAGTATTCTCTCTCCCACATTAGTTGAATGGATGCAAAATGGGTAATTTTATTACAATTCTTCATATTACTATTATTATTATTATTTTTTTTGGGGGGGTGGTAACTGTCAACCACCAAACATTGGAAAATGGCAAAGAGAATGCACAAAGTGTGCTGGAGTATAACAATGGCTGGGTGCGGCCTGTATACTTCTCCACTAATATAAGACATATTTAATCTAGAGCCAGGAGGCGGAGGTCCCAGTGGAGGAGCAGGTGGATGTGGCTATGCAGGCGGAAGAGGTGTAAGTGGCGGTGCAGGCGGAAGAGGCGGAGGAGGTCACCACCTTTTTATTATTATTTTTTTTTTGTTTAAATTTTTTGTTTTGTTTGTGAAGGCCCCAAAACATTGGTAAATAGCAAAGAGAATGCACAAACTGCCTTGGAGTACAATAATGGCTGGGTGCAGCCACTATACCTCTCTACTCTGGCCAAGGTACGGACAAGTCCTATGAGATCCATGCCTGGTTCATTTTAAATGTAATAGGAAAGGAACGTCTGATGTGTCAAATCGGACGCAGGACTGCCAGGGGTGCACTCAGTGGATGATTCATGTAATTCAGTAGATTTTATTAGGTTAGACAACGCGTTTCGGGGTCATGTAACCCCTTTATCAAGTCTAAAACAAATATATATATGTATATAAAAAAGAGAATTTGCAGTAAAAAGTCATAATAATAATAATAATATTAATAGTAGTGATATAACGACAATAATAATAATAATAATAATAATAATAATAATAATAATAATAATAATAATAATAAAAAAATTATAAAAAAATAATAAAACAATAATAATAAAAATCATAAAAGTATTGCTATGAAGATCATAAAAATGCTTCAAGTAAATACATTACGAGGTCAAAAGATTCGGCGCTAATCAGGGGTTCCTGAAAACAAGGACCTACTGATGTATAAGGCAATTGCGGTATATCTATGTGTACAAGTTTATGATCCTTACTATGTGCATTATTGATATATACTCTTATTGGGGTGATGTGTCCATTTAATATGCTATGGTACTGATTTTAGTGGTACCTTATAAATCCAGTGGGGTCCTATATCACGGCTTGAGAATTGCAGAAGTGCGATGAATATATACACTACGCTATACATTCATACACTCATATCTCCATTGTGGCCTTTGATGGTGAATCTGCAACAAAAAACCTAATTATTGTGGGTAAGTTGGTTTAGGTAAAGTGGAAATTAAGTGGAAATTAAGGGTTCCTAGATCGATTATTTGAATCGAAGATTCATACCTGAAACAAAGTCAGCACAAGCGCTGACACGGCCGCAATGTTTCCCAGCACATGGGAGGACGCCGACTTCAGTAAGAAGGCGCGCGCCCTGCTGAAGCAGATAAGAGGAAGGATGGAGCGCGGGACGCGCTGGGACTGGTTGATTGTGTGAAGGGGCGTGGCCGGGGTAGCGCTGTAGCCAAGGCATTGCGATATCGCTGCCGAGATCTGCTATGTACCTGCGGGCTTGTGAATTCTCGGGTGCTGGTTTGATCATAGTAGATTGAGTATTATGAACCTATATTAGTGTCAAACGAAGGGAGGGGGGGGGATGATACTTCTAAAGGTGCAAATGGTGTTTAGTAGGTCCATTGTAGGGGTGACCATGAAATATGTTTTTAGATTTGATAATGCGAAAAATAACTAAGTGAATATAGCTATATACAAATAGTTGTATCAGATTGATTATCTTGAATCATTTAGTATATAATGAGTAATTCGATAATAAATAAATAAATAATGAATCGTAAATCAATAAGTACCGGACTCTGAGGTTTTTTGTGTGTCAGTACAAATGAGGTAATTTTAGGAAAAGGGGGGGGGAGGGGTTAGGACCATAATTGATATGAGATGGTTGAAGTATAATCAACGATCTTGATTAATTAATCAATATATATGTGTGTTTTACAATTTGAATTATTGTAATTGAAATTAAAATTAAAATTCACAATCCAAATCATTAATAGAAACCACAGAGTGGTGGTATGTATACCAGGGTGCATGTATGCGCACGTAGGTATGGGGGACCCCTACTTAAGTGTCATTTTGTTTTATTTTATTTCATAACACTAGGGGTCTGAACAAGGGGGTAGAGATTATCTGAGGGAACGAATGGCGCATAGGATGAGCTAGAGCTGGTTCTGAGTTATAATGTAAATTGAGCAGTGGGTGCAGTTAGTAATGACAGAGGGGGATTGAATAAGAAAGGGTGGGGATAAAGATAATGATAACGAGGATGTATTTCTAAAAGCACTTGTTCTCCAGGCTCTCATTGAGTCCGTACGGTTCCAGGGTTTGAAGTTTATATATCCAGTACATTTCTCGTTTCTGGAGTAGTCGAAATCTGTTCGTAGAATTAATGGATACTGTTTCTATTGGTGTGATGGAAAGTTTTGACGGGTCTTTGTCATGGGCTGATAAGAAGTGGCGAGATACACCATGCATAAGGAATCCTCTGGTTATATTCCACCGATGTTTATTGAGGCGCTCTCTGAGAGTTTGGATTGTTCGTCCCACATATTGTAAGCCGCAGGTGCATTCTATTACATTTGTGGTCGGATCGGCTATCTGAAATGTGTACCTAACCTATCTAACCCTATCTACAACAAGCAGTAGAATTATGCCATAACTGCTGCGGTAGGGCAGCCTAAAGTGGGCCACCCTAATATGAAATGACTGTAAGCTGGTGTGGGTGGGTGGGTGGGTGAAATCAGCTGAATCGGCGTCAGCCTGGGCCCACAGGAGCCTGTAAATAGCCTAGCAATCAGCCAGCCTAGGCCCGCAGGTGCATGTAACTAGCCTTGTGATCCGCCTCCCCTCCCACAAATACAGCAAATATATTTGCTTAAAACAAATAACATAAGATGAAGAGCAATTGACGAAATTTTTTATATGGAATTTTTCTCCTGTGATGTTACTGGAAAACGTATATGTCCGATTTGAGATGCTCTCACAGCATTTGCAGAGAAGGTGACCGCATTTGAAGCTTCCGGTCAAGGTGGGGAACATCCCTGTATTTGCTGTGTGGTTGCTATGTTTCTTCATATTGGTCTTCTTCAGGCGCGAGGTGCAAGCAAATTTTTAATGGTTTTCGCCCTTCTAAAAGTTATCTGTGGTCTGGGAGGTATGATATTTTTCAGATATGGGTCATCAATTAGAAGGTGCCAATGTTTAGAGAAAATTGTGCGGATGACCTCATGATTGGAGTTATAGGTCGTTATAAAAGACGGTTTTCGGTTTGCTGGGACCTCATCTTTCTGTCCGGATGTGTTATTTGTATTTTTTGGTTGTAGGCTCTCTTCTTGGCTAAGTTTGTCGGCTCGAAGGAATGCATTTTCCACTAGATCTTTAGGATACTTTTTTTGAAGAAATCTGGACTTCAAGATCTTACTTTGCGTGTGAAAGTCCT
The DNA here is from genome assembly GCA_033119425.1 of Bufotes viridis. NCBI lineage: Eukaryota > Metazoa > Chordata > Amphibia > Anura > Bufonidae > Bufotes > Bufotes viridis. The sequence goes on from CM065593.1 coordinate 260,655,355, forward strand.
CTGTATGTGTACAATTTCTTCTAATTCTTTTGAACTGGCTAAATGGTACATTCTTCTTCCAGTTCTTATAGTGGGCACTTCAGTAATCGAGGTAACTATTACCGTTTACCTTTTTAAAGAAGGTTTTGGAGCAGATGGTATTGCGTTCTATATAGAGGACTAGATCCAGATATTCTATTGCGGATGTGGATATGGTGGCAGTGAAGGAGAAATTGAATGGGTTTGAGTTTAGAGTGTTGACGAAATCCTGAGCTTCTTCTTTAAACATTGGTGGAATATAACCAGAGGATTGCTTATGCATGGTGTATCTCGCCACTCCTTATCAGCTCATGACAAAGACCCGTCAAAACTTTCCATCACACCAATAGAAACGGTATCCATTAATTCCACGAACAGATTTCGACTACTCCAGAAACGAGAAATGTACTGGATATATAAACTTCAAACCCTGGAACCGTACGGACTCAATGAGAGCCTGGAGAACAAGTGCTTTTAGAAATACATCCTCGTTATCATTATCTTTATCCCTACCCTTTCTTATTCAATCCCCCTCTGTCATTACTAACTGCACCCACTGCTCAATTTACATTATAACTCAGAACCAACTCTAGCTCATCCTATACGCCATTCGTTCCCTCAGATAATCTCTACCCCTAAAATAAAACAAAATGACACTTAGGTTGGGGTCCCCCATACCTACGTGCGCATACATGCACCCTGGTATACATACCACCACTCTGTGGTTTCTATTAATGATTTGGATTGTGAATTTTCATTTTAATTTCAATTACAATAATTCAAATTGTAAAAACACATATATATTGATTAATTAATCAAGATCGTTGATTATACTTCAACCATCTCATATCAATTATGGTCCTAACCCCTCCCCCCCCTTTTCCTAAAATTACCTCATTTGTACTGACACACAAAAAACCTAGAAGTATCATCCCGCCCCCCTACGTTTGACACTAATATAGGTTCATAATACTCAATCTACTATGATCCAACCAGCACCCGAGAATTCACAAGCCCGCGAGTACATCCATCCTTCCTCTTATCTGCTTCAGCAGGGCGCGCGCCTTCTTACTGAAGTCAGCGTCCTCCCACGTGCTGGGAAACATTGCGGCCGTGTCAGCGCTTGTGCTGACTTTGTTTCAGGTATGAATCTTCGATTCAAATAATCGATCTAGGAACCCTTAATTTCCACTTAATTTCCACTTTACCTAAACCAACTTACCCACAATAATTAGGTTTTTTGTTGCAGATTCACCATCAAAGGCCACAATGGAGATATGAGTGTATGAATGTATAGCGTAGTGTATATATTCATCGCACTTCTGCAATTCTCAAGCCGTGATATAGGACCCCACTGGATTTATAAGGTACCACTAAAATCAGTACCATAGCATATTAAATGGACACATCACCCCAATAAGAGTATATATCAATAATGCACATAGTAAGGATCATAAACTTGTACACATAGATATACCGCAATTGCCTTATACATCAGTAGGTCCTTGTTTTCAGGAACCCCTGATTAGCGCCGAATCTTTTGACCTCATAATGTATTTACTTGAAGCATTTTTATGATCTTCATAGCAATACTTTTATGATTTTTATTATTATTTTTTTATTATTATTATTATTATTATTATTATTATTATTATTGTCGTTATTATCACTACTATTAATATTATTATTATTATGACTTTTTACTGCAAATTCTCTTTTTTATATACATATATATATTTGTTTTAGACTTGATAAAGGGGTTACATGACCCCGAAACGCGTTGTCTAACCTAATAAAATCTACTGAATTACATGAATCATCCACTGAGCGCGCCCCTGGCAGTCCTGCGTCCGATTTGACACATCAGACGTTCCTTTCCTATTACATTAAGCCGACCGGCGGACTGGCTACCGCCCAAATCGACCTGGACAAGGCCCCCCCGGCTGCACCTATACCCCTTTGATATCTCTACCTTCTCCTTTCGCCTTCATTGTGGTTGTGCCCAATTTGGTACAACCGAAATAGGTGAGCAAAATATACTCTACCACATGCATTTGATTTTTTCTGACGTTATTACCCTATGATCGCCTTTCTCTCCCTCTAAACGCCACTACTTGCTGGTTCATTTTAAAGAACGTGAGCTTGTCCATGTTGACTGTTGACAGTCGGGTGCGCCTGTCTGTTATTCCCCCCCCCTCCCCCGCTGTGCTAAACACACGTTTGGACACTTGCCAAAGGGCAGGCCGGTACCTCCAAGGTGTAAAGGCCATGTGTCCAATTTGGAGACCCAGAAGTTTAATGGGTCAGACCCATCAGTCAGTATGTGCAGACATGTGGACACATACTGTTCCATCATGTAGCTGAAACTCTGCCTTCTGCTAAGATGGTCCGTATCAGATGGTAGTGCTTGATATTGTGGCGTGCAGATAAAGCTATTTCACATTTCGGCCATGCTAACCCTCCCTTCTGAGGGGCTGAAGGTGCCCTGCTGCGTTGGCTACTTCCTCCTCTTCCGCCTCATGCTTCCACTAAGCCCCCACTGTCAGTTGGGAACACCATCAGTAGCACATATACTAGCGTTCACTTGTACTCGCGCATCTTCCATTCATGTTCCATTGACAGAAGTAAGGACAGCACATTGTCCTTGTAGCGGGGATCCAGCATGGTGGCCACCCAGTAATCAGCACTGGTAAGAATGAGAGCAACTTGGCAGTCGTTTTGTAGGCATTGGAGCATGTATTTGCTCATGTGTGCAATGCTGCCCAGATGCAACTACAAGCTGTCCTTGGTGGGAGGTGTATTGTCTGTGTCCTCTGTATCCCCCCAGCCACTGTACAATGATGCCCGTGAGCTGATGTGGGTGCCACTCTGCTTTGAACAAGGATCTTCCTCCTCCTCACTATCATCCTCCAAAACTGTGCCCTGGCTGGACATTTGGGTACCTAGCCACTGTTGGTGAAGGAACCCACCCTCTGAGCCACCTGTGGACGACTGGCCTGATAACCGTGGGAATGATCCCTGTCCCTTTTCCTCTTCCTCCTGTGCCACATCCTCATCCACCAGCACCTGAAGTGTTTTTTCAAGGGAACATGGAAGTGGGATAGTAAGCCTGATGATGGTGTCATCACCGCTGCCAATGTTTGTGGAGTACTGGAAGCATCTCAACTTGGCACACACATCCTGCATGGAGGATGACTTGAAATGGTGTTGTTCTGCAGAGCGACTCACCCGTGTGTGCTGCAGCTTAAACTTCACTATCATCTGCTGCTGCTCACACAGTCTCTCTAGCATGTGCAAGGTGGAGTTCCACCTTGTGGGTATGCTACATATGAGGCGGTGAGCAGAAAGACTGACGTTACACTGCAACACAGACAGGCAAGCAGCAGCAGTGTTAGAATGCCGAAAGCATGCACAGACGGCCCTCACTTTCTGCACCAACTCTAACATATCAGGCTAATTCTTCAGAAACCTCTGCACCACCTAGTTCAGCACATGTGCCCCGAAACGGAGGCTCAGCGGCACCAACCATTCATCGGTTTGTTCTTCCATGCCCACCCACAGCTCCTGCGTGTTGTGGGGTATTTTCCCCAAACATATGAACTTCAGAACAGCCTGCTGTCATTTCCCCCTGGCTGTACTGAACATAGTGGTGCAGGTTTTGCGCTGACGTGAAGAGGAGGCGGTAGAGGTTGAACTGGAGGAGGGAGAGGAGTAGGAGGCAACAGGAGGCACAGAAACGTCCAGCAATCATCTGTGGCAGTAGGACGTGAGCCAAACTGCTTTAGGCCTTAGGCCAAGGCGCCGCTACATTTACCCAGTGGGCCGTTAGGAAGATATAACGTCCCTGCCCATACTTACAGGTCCACGTGTTGGTGGTTATGTGGACCTTGCCACTGATGGCATTGCACAGTACACACCAGATTTTCTATGCCACTTGTTCGTGCAGGGCAGGGATGGCCCACCTGGAAAAGTAGTGGTGACTGGGCACTGTGTACTGTGGGACAGAGGCCATCATAATGTTTTTAAAACTCTCCATCTTCACCAGATGGAATGGCAGCATTTCAAACGCCAGCAATTTTAAAATGCTAACATTCAGGGCCAGGGCTCGCAGGTGGGTACTTCCTGCCACTGTCACTCCAGAGGGGGAGGAAGAGGCTGATACCACAGCAGAAGAGGGAGCAGGTGGAGCCTCTGGTCTTTCGTGGTTCTTGAGGTCTCTACTCCAGCTCTACTCATGCTTTGCAGTTAGATGCCGGATCATATCGGTAGTGCTCAGGTTTAGAACATTTATGCCTCGCTTCAGGCTCTGACTGCACAGAATGCAAACCACCCATGTCCTGTCGTCAGCACGTTGTGTAAAGAGTTGCCACGGCAGAGAACGCCTTTGAACTGCCATTGTTGTGCTATGTCTCTTTGCGCATTGGGCAGTAGCAGGCGTACTGGCTGGGGGATGGCCACTCTGCTTTTGCACCCTGCTCCCTCTTTTGCTCTGCGCGTAGCACTGCGTGACCCCCACTTCTTCCTCCAAACTGCACATGTCACTGGCATGACCTGGATGCCATGTGTGGTCCAGGACTTTATCATCCTCTTCATCATCTTCCACCCACTCCTCACCCCTGCCCTCCTGGCCTGTCTGAACACTGCAGAAAGCTCCAGCAGTTGACACCTGTGTTTCATTATCGTCATCAGAGACATGTTGCGGTGGTTCTCCCACGTCGTCATCCTCAAACATAAGTGGTTGGGCATCAGTGCACTAAATTTCTTCCACTTCTGGAGCAGGGCTAGGTGGATGGCCCACGAAAACCCCGCAAGCAGAGTCATCAAAAGCATAAGTGACTTCTGCATGACTTGGGGTTCAGACTGCATTCCTGATGTGCAAGGCGTTGAACTGGATAACGGATGCCGTGGGCCACTGGTGCCAACTCTGCTTTCAGCAGTGGACCGGATGGAAGACAATGTGAAGGAACTAGAGGCACTCTCAGCCATCTAATCTTCTACCGCCTCTACTTGTTCTGGCCTCACCATTCTTAGAGCGGAATTCATGCATACAAAATGACGCAGAACGTCCTGTCGCCTGCCTGCACCAGAGGGAGGTGTTTCATTTGGGCACGTAGTCAATTAACCGACTGATTAACTATTACGGTATATTTCCCTGTGACAGTGGCAAGTAGATTTTTTTCACCACAAAAAATAGGTAGGTCTCACTGACCAAATTAACAGGCTGATTAACTATCACATTTCCCTTTGAAAGTGGTAAGTAGAGATGAGCGAACTTTAAAAAAAAGTTCGGCGTTCGGGTTGTGGTAATCGCCGCATCCCGTTATGGATTCCACTACCGCAGACTATCGCGGCATATGGAATCCATAAGGGCGGCTTCCACCAACCCGAACTGTTGAACAGCCGAAGGACCTGGGGTGACGTCACCGTCATGTGATCAGTGCAGGGGGCGTGGCTCAGCACTGGATTTGATTATTTTTCCCTGTGACGGTGGAAAGTAAAAAAATTTCACCACTAAAAATAGGTATGTTTCACCGACCCAATTAACAGGCTGATTAACTATTATATTTCCATGTGAAGGTAGCAAGTGAAGGTTTTTTCATCCCAAAAAATTGGTATGTCTTACCCACACAGTTAACAGACTGATTAACCTGTCAGTGGTGCAAAGGAGTAGCATTACACCGAACCAAAATGCAATCAGGTCACCCTCAGACTGAATAGCACGATTAAGCTTGGTATTTCTGTCTCACTGGTGCAAATGAGCTGTATTGCACCCATCAATAATTCCTACAGGTCACCAGCACACATTTTAAAAATAATAAAGGCCTAACACTCTCTCTGCCTGCAGCAGCGTCCTGTCCCTACACTAGTTAGAGCAGAATGGCAGTGCACCATGTGATCCTGCATTTATGCATGCATGGTCACATGGGGCACAGGCCAATCACAGCCATTTCAATACTAGGCATGACTGTGATGGCTTCAAAGTGCCCACAGCTTAAACACTTTTTGATTGCCTGTAGCCTTTCAACAGGCTTTATTAAAACTACTAACAACGAACCCAGATACAGATTTTGGCACCAAAATCTGTGTTCGAGTTCAGTACCTGAACAGCAAAATTTCCTGTATGATCCCTAACGTGGCGTTCTGGGTTCGCTCATCACTAATCATAGTCATCACAGAAATCAATTTGATGTTTTTTTCTTCACATCATCTCCACAAAAAAAGTTAGTAAAAAGTAATCATATAGTCATACTCATCCTAAAATGGTAGTACTGAAAACTAAAGATTGCTCCACAACCATGCAAATGTGGCATCACTGATCCATAAAATGAAGGGCACAGGCCAGTTTTAACACCCAGGGAATGCCATAAAAATGAAACCCATAAAACTATAGTGGAATAGCATTTTTTTCCAATTTCATCATATTTGAATTTTTTTTTCCAGCTTCCCACTACATCATATGCAATTTTAAATAGTGTCATTAGAAAGAACAACTTGTCCTGCAAGCCCTCATATGGCTTCTGAAAGGCTGGGAGTAAAAATGGAAACACAAAAACTGAAAATCTCACTGGGTCCTTAAAGGGTAACCCCTTCCAGACTACTGCATATACAGTACATCACAAAAGTGAGTACACCCCTCGCATTTTTGTAAATATTTTCTTATACCTTTACATGGAACAACACTAAAGATCTGACACTTTGATAAAATGTAAAGTAGTCAGTGTACAGGCTGTATAACAGTGAAAATTGCTGTGCCCTCAAAATAACTCAACACACAGCCATTAATATCTAAACAGCTGGCAACAAAAGTCAGTACACAAATAGGTAAAAATGGCTAAATTGTGCCCAACTAGCCATTTTCCCTCCCAGGTGTCATGTTGGTGTTACACGGTCTCAGGTGTGAATGGGGAGCAGGTGTGTTAAATGTGTGTTAAATCTCACACTCTCTCATACTGGTCACTGGAAGTTCAACATGGCACCTCATGGCAAAGAACTCTCTGAGGATCTGAAAAAAAGAATTGTTGCTCTACAGACAGATGGCCTAGGCCTATGATGGCTAATCTACGGCACTCCAGCTGTGGTAAAACTACAACTCCCAAGTTGCACTTTTGCTTGGCTGTTCTCAGAACTCCATAGAAATGAATGGAGCATGCTGGGATTTATAGTTTAACCACAGCTGGAGTGGCAGAGGTTAGCCATCACTGGCCTAGGCTATAAGAAGATTGCCAACACCCTGAAACTGAGCTGCAGCATTGTAGCCAAGACCATACAGCGGTTTAACAAGACAGGTTCCACTCAGAACAGGCCTTGCCATGGTCGATCAAAGGAGTGTATGTGCTCAGTGTCATATCCAGAGTTTGCCTTTTCGAAATAGACGTATAAGTGCTGCCAGCATTGCTGCAAAGGTTAAAGGGGTGGTTGGGGGGTCAGCCTGTTAGTACTCAGACCATACTGCATCAAACTGCATGGCTTTCGTCCCAGAAGGAAACCTCTTCTAAAGATAATGCGCAATCATTGCAGTCTATGCGAGAAGAGATCAAATGATCACATATTCAAGTCTCCTAGGGGGACTTTAAAAATGTGTTAAAAAAAGGGTTTAGAAAAACAAACAAAAAAATAATATATATATATATATATATATATATATATATATAAAAATATATATATATATATATATATATATATACACACAAACACACAAATCGCCCTCATATTAAAAATAAAAAACTATAAAAATAAAGATCATTGGTGTTGTTATGTCTCAAAATGCCCGTTCTATTGAAATATAAATGTATTTAGCCAAGCTCCTCCATCGTGTGGGTAGGCTTTGCTGTGTGACAGGTGTATGTAGGGTTAATAAAGGAGAGAAAAAGCTTGGTATAGCTGCAGTGTGCAGACCACAATTTCACCCCAGTATCAAGGATGAATGGATCTACTTATAGATAAAAAAAAAAAAAACACCCCAAAACTTGTATCAGACTGCAATTTAACTCAAAATCAAGGATGAATGGATATACTTATGGTATATATATAAAAATAAAAAAATAATAATCTTGTTGTATCAGAATGCAATTTCACCCCAGAATCAAGGATAAATGGATGTACTTATAGATTTAAAAAAAAAAAAAAAACTTGCAGTATCAGGCCACAATTTCACAACAATTCTACAGTTAGGGATTGATGGATATACTTATGTATAATACAACTTGAGCAACCTAAAATTTGTAGTATTAAGCCACATGGAAGGCCTTTGGAAGGCATCGGGCTTGCCTACTCTGCCATCGGGTCCATGCCACTGCAGCTCTGAGACCCGATGGAGATGCGGAGGGCACCTGTACCCAGAAACCCTCTGCATGCAGCTTTGACCGCGGCATACAAGGGGTTAATATGCTAGCATCGGTGTCTTCACCGATGCCGGCGTATGCAGTAGGGACCCGGCTGTCAGTGACTGTCGGGTCCGTGCCGCTAATCGGGTGGGCACAGCTCCTGCACCCGCCCAATCAGCCTGCTGTACATGTACTTCGCTGGTCCTTAAGTCAAATCCAGCTATGACGTACATGTATGGCAAGGGTCCTTAAGGGGTTAAAACTTAATTTCTCAGTAATGTGGGAACATACAGTATAAACACGAGGCCAACACATATGCTTTCAGCTGCCAAGTGCATATGCAACAGGTCAGCTAGTTTCATAGGTACAGTACATATCTGCTGACAGATGCCCTTTAAGATTAATTAGAAGAAATTAAATGGGCAGGCAACCTGGTTTGATATCTTTACTTCACCCAGTGTCCAGCACAGCACAAATCTGCATATATAAGCATGGACCTAAACAAAGTTTTAAATGGCTACAAACAGATACAAATGAATCAAAATGGACTCTATCTATCTATTCACCAATCCATAAAAAATAATTTTGCCTTCTAGACCCTTTTAGTTTTAATGTAATTCACAATTACATTTTTGGAAACGGTTTGATTTTATGTTTTTCACCTTTTAAAATATATTGTTCTTTGTCGATGACTAAGATGGAAATAAAATGACCTCAATTAACTTTTCATATTTCGCTTTCATTTTGAAAAGTTCACTTTAGGAATATTTTTGTTCTTTGGTAGTCATTTGCATTTCATTTTATGGTATTTAAAGAACAGAGGAGATTCTTAATTCCCTGATTTTTCATTCGGTCGATGACTATATTTTCTAGTCTCCTTTTGACATATCAGTAATCTTTATCTGTGCAGGCTTTGATGACCATATGTGATAGAATTACTAAATGATTTAACTCTATCGTCTTATGTTTTGTCATCTTGTTTTAAATCGCAACAATCATAGCAGACAATATCTCCAAATCTTTGACATACTTCTTATAGGCCACACGGGGCCCCCACGCTGCAGATTTATCATGGAGACATCGTGGAGATTTTACAGCATATAACTAAAGCACCTAACAATCTAAACGCCGCCGAATTTACAGAATATATTTGCCAGTCAGGTATGCAGTGCAGGGGTAGTGTTAAAGAAAAAAGGGGTACAGATCACCCAACAATCTAAACGCCGCCGAATTTACTGAATATATTTCCCTGTCAAGTATGCAGTGCAGCAAAAACACACCCTTCAAGCCATTTATGAATGACTGGCCTTATAAATGCCCACCCACAATCTAAGAGCTGGATTTACTGATTATATTTCAGTCTCAGAAATGGAGTGCAGGCCGCAAATGTACTTTATGACAAAAAAAAAGTGATTATTTTTTTTTCACCCAAAATGTCCCAGTTGTATTTACTGATCATATTTCACTCTCAGAAATGCAGTAAAGGCCGCAAATGTACTTTATGGCCAAAAAAAGTGTTTTTTTTTTTTCACCCACAATGTCCCAGTTGAATTTACTGATTATATTTCACTCTCAGAAATGCAGTGCAGGCCGCAAACGTACTTTTTAGCAAAAATATATGCAGCACAGGGGTCCTTTACAGAAAAAAATGTGAATATGTCACCCTCTAGGTACCTGAACTCATAGAGGGATTACTTATATTTTTTTCCCTTCCCCTGGCACATATGCAGAACAGTTGCACTTAAAAAATGGGTATATGTTACCCACTGAACTGCAAGAACAGGATTAAATTATTGTTCCTGGCAAATTATTGTCCCTGGCAATAGAGATGTCGTGAACATAAAATTTTCCGCAAATATTCGTGAACGGACAAACCGGGCAAACCGCCATAGGCTTCAATTGGCAGGCGAATTTTAAAACCCACAGGGACTCTTGCTGGCCACAATAGTGATGGAAAAGTTGTTTCAAGGGGAGTAACATCTGGACTATGGCCTGCCGGAGGGGGACCCATGGCAAAACTCGCATGGAAAATTACGTAGTTGACGCAGAGTCGGGTTTTAATCCATAAAGGGCATAAATCATCTAACATTCCTAAATTGTTTGAAATAATGTGCTTTAAAACATCCAGTGTGTGTATACGATCAGGTATGATGTTGTATCGATCAGGTAGTGTAAGGGTTACGCCCGCTTTACAGTGACAGACAAAACTCTGACAGATCAAATTCCCCGTTTAACGCACCGCAAACAGTCCATTTGCACAACTGCAAACTCCCCACTTGCACAAGGTTGGATACCAAGCTAGCCATGTCCCGTTCCTTGTCCTCACTGACGTCATTGAAGGTCTCTTCCTCCACCCAGCCACGTACAACACCAAGGGTCCCTGAAAGGTGACAACAAGCCCCCTGGGATGCCTGCTGTGGTTGGTCTTCCACCTCCTCAAACTCCTCTTCTTCAGACTTCTCTCTCTGCGTTGCCGCAGGTCCAGCAATCGACGACGACAAGGCTGCTTATGGTGGTGATGGTGACCACAACTCTTCCTCTTCATGCTCATCTACGGCCTGATCCAGCACTCTTCGCAGGGCATGCTCCAGAAAAAACGCATATGGGATGAGGTCGATGATGCTGCCTTGGGATTGACTGACAAGGTTTGTCACCTCCGCAAAAGGACGCATGAGCCTACAGCCATTGTGCATGAGCGTTCATTAACGTGGCTAAGAAATACCCAGCTCAGCTGAGGCTGTCCTCTTTTTTTTTATTAAAAAAATCTGTTCTTACCAGTTTAATCTCTGTTTTGTCCCCTATCAGGGGCCGTAGTGTGGAATAGATTTTAGGAACCAGGAGATGGAAAAAGATGGTTGGTCGGTCCTCTTCCTTCCAATTTGGGGCACTGCGCGTGCGCCGTGCACTGTACTGTGCCATCCTATATGAGTGATGTGTTAAGTAGTACTATTCCTATCAGTTTAATCCCTGTTACGTCCCCTATCATTGGACGTGTATCGAATAGATTTTAGGAACCGGGAGATGGAAAAAGATCACTGGTTGGTCCTCTTACTTCCAATTTGGGGCACTGCGCGTGCGCCACGCAATGTACTGTGCCACCAATACAAATAGTGTGAACTACTGTTCTTTCCATTTTAATCTTTGTTAAGTCCCCTACTAGGGGACGTGTATTGAATTGAATCCTTGCATGGGGAGATAGAGAAAAAAGCTTGCTCTGTTCGCTTCCATCTAATTTTCGGCACTTGCAATGGAAGTTGCCACCAATGCAACTAGTGTTAACTAAGTACTATTTCTATCAGTTTAATCTCTGTTTTGTCCATTATCAGGGCCAAGGCCGGTGTAGTAAATAGATTTTTGGAAGCGGGAGATGGAAAAAGACCCATGCTCGGTCCGCTTTGTTTGAATTTTAGGTCACTGCGCGTGTGCCGTGCAATGTACTGTGACACCCTATATGAGTGGTGGGCAGTGGGCATAGTACAGTCTGTGGGCCTGACACACACTGGCAGGCTACTGCAGTTATATTAAAGAGTAAAAATTAAATGACTTTTTCATCTGCAAGGTACTGTGCCACCCGATATGAGTGGTGGGCACAGGCAGTGGGCACAGTACAGTCTGTGGGCCTGACACTCACTGGCAGACAACTGCAATTATATTAAAGGATAAAAATGAAATTACTTTTTTATCTGCAAGGTACTGTGCCACCCTATATGAGTGGTGTGCACACAGTACAATCTGTGGGCCTGCAGCCTCTCACACACGGGCAGGCAACTGCAATATATATATATATATATATATATATATATATATATATATATAGAAAAAAAAGAATAAAAGCAGACTAATGTACCAGCCCTAAAAAGGGCTTTTTGGGGTGCTGTCAGGACGCTGTCCTGAAAGCAGATGGCCCCTTACACACAAGCAAGTTTTCCACGCGGGTGCAATGCGTGACGTGAACACATAGCATCCACACTGAATCCTGACCCATTCATTTCAATGGGTCTGTGTACATGACCGTTTTTTTTCACGCATCACTTGTGTGTTGTGTGAAAATCGCAGCATGTTCTATATTCTGCGTTTTTCACGCAGCCCTAGCCCCATAGAAGTGAGTGAGGCTGCGTGAAAAACGCATTGCATCAGCAAGCAAGTGCGAGTGCGTTGGGTTTTTCACTGATGGTTGCTAGGAGATGTTGTTTGTAAACCTTCAGTTTTTTATCACGCGCGTGAAAAACTCATCAAAACGCATTGCACACGCAATGAAAAAACGAAACAACTGAACTCAATCGCAGGCAAAACTGAATGGCTTTGCCTATAAAATCGCACAGTTTTCACTGAACGCATCCACAATGCACACCTCCACACAACGCATCCACACATCCGCATTTTTTGTCCGCATCCATTCCGCAATTCTGCGGAATGGATGCGGACCCATTCATTGTGAACGGGGCCGGACATGATGCGTAGAGCACACTATGTGCTCTCCGCTTACGCATTTGCTCCGCAAAAGATAGAGCATGTCCTATTCTTGTCCGCAGCCTGCGGACAAGAATGGCATCTCTATGGGGAGTGCCGGCATGGTGTGTTGCGGATCCTCAATTTGCACATCTGCAAAATACTACGGGCGTGTGAATGGGGCCTAATCCGGACACGATCGTGTGAAAGAGGCCGATGAGTCTTTGAGGACTGGAGTTTACACAGAACACTGGCCTAGCTAACGCTTTCCCTATTAATTCAGCAGCAGCAGCTTTCTCCCTACTCTAACTAACACTGCAGCTTCAGAATGAACCTAAGATGGATGCTGTCCTTGCTTTTTGATAGGAGGTGGGAGGGTCTGGGAGGGAGGGTATGCTGATTGGCTGGAATGTGCCTGCTGACTGTGAGGTACAGGGTCAATGTTTACTCAATGATGACGTACTGTTCGCCCGCAAATAGTTCGGGACATCTCTACCCGGCAATATTGTCACTTGCACAAAATGGGCGCTGACGCTTACCTAACTAACAGACGGTTTAAAACTTTTTTTTCTGTGTCACTGGGCTCAGGGCAGGGTACAAAAATGTTGCATTGCACCCACAAAAAAAATTTCTGTAGATCGCAGACTTAACACCAAGCTCTGATATCAGATTCTTTCCTAATCTCTCCCTCACAGCAGCAGCATCCTATCCCTACACTAGTAAGAGCTGACGTGACACGCGGCGCTGCGTGACTCCAGCTTTTATAGAGGCTGGGTCACATGCTGCACTGGCCAATCACAGCCATGCCATTAGTAGGCATGGCTGTGATGGCTTCTAAGGACACACATCTTAAACAGTTGTTGATTGGCTGCCCTGCAGCCTTTCAACAAGCTTTAATAAATGGCCGAACAACGAACTCGAACCCAAACTTTTACGGAAATGTTCGGGTTTTGGTCCGGGTACAAAAAACCCTAAAGTCCTGTCCGAAACCGGAAATTTACAGTTTGGGCTCGCTTAACACTATTATCATGTAGATGTTTAGAGAAAGTTAGGGTGGTGAACTCAAACAGCAGCTGCGAGAGAATGTTAAAAGAAATTTAAATGTATTGAGGAGCCTGTTATTTTAGCATTTTAGACATAGTGAGCATTTTTATCCTCAGAAAACCCTAACAGTTTTAGCAAAGGCACACTATCTTTAGTTGATAGGATGCTTGATGTGAATATATGATATACAGCATGTAGAATTTAATTACACACTCACAAATGCCAAGGAATAAACTTTACCTGTTTCTGAATCTGTGTACAAATATTTGTTTAGAGGACACAGCCACAACCAAATATAAAGGCCTGTTGACAGTGGAGGACTGAAGCCTCATAGCTATGACCTTTTGTTCAAATCACTGTGACCACTGAGCCTGCAATTGGTCTCAGTGATTACGGGATTGAGATGCTTCCTGGTCCTGTAGGAAGCAAGAATCATCTTGGAAGCATCTTTTGGCAGGACCATGAACAGGTTAGTGATTTTTTTTTTTCTTATATTGGCATAGGCAGGCCAGGACAGATTCATGGTGGGCCACGCTGCCTGATACAAATGTGGGCCATTGACTTGGCCTCTTTAAACTGTATGCATACATTTATGCATAGGCTTTGCTTTTGCTTGGTCCTGGAACAGCTGCACTACACATAAATAGAATAAAAATCCCCCTCACTTGAAGTCATGAAGCTGATCAATGTCCAGCTTCAGGACGTTTTGTGTGGGAGGAGCTAAGATGGCAGACTCAGCTCTTGCCCCTGTCTCTTTCACTCTCCCGCGGCCTTCTGCCTCCTCCAAGATCTGCTGCAGACAAACCCCTTTCACAGCTCCTGCAGCCCCAGAATCTGACTCTTTTTGCTGACTCTCTCAGCTGCAGTTTTGACATGGGCCTTGTTCTGCCTAGCTGGGTTAGAGAATCATTACAGTTCACTCTGCCAGAGCCTTGTTAATTCTAAAGTGTTTAATGTGGTTATAGCACCATCTAGCAGTGTTAAGTTGTATCACACTTTGTTTTACCTGTTACAAAGACTACTGCATTGTGGCTGGTGCACTGCATTGTGGGAGTGCAAAGCATCCTGGGAAAGAGAAGTCTCCAGGACAGCATATCTCTTTCTCAAACTCTACCATCCTTGTAAAATGATATCTGGTGAGAGATCTACCTTTATTTCAGGGATATTGTGTGTTGTAGAGCTGTTCAGCTAGTTGTAATTGTTACTCAGCGAGTTGTTGACTGTATGACTGTTAGCTAGCCATTCAATCTTATGTATGGGAAGCCATTTTACCATGTGCTTCAATGTTATTGTAAATGTTATAGTACATGCTATCCATGCTTAATTTCTATACTTGCCATTTGTATTCTTGTAGTTTTACCCAAAAATCCTGTTTTGCTAATCACACAATCCTGTTTTACCAATAAACAAGTTAGACTACAAAGAACAGTCCTCTCATTTGGAAGACAGGAATGGTTTTACGCTGAATGCCAGACTACACATCGTGTGAACGTGTATGAAGACAGAACAGGCCTAGTAGGACTTGAAGGCCAGAGATCTTACACTACAACAATAGGGAGTCCTCGGAGATGAAAGGAACTGAACATCCACAATCCTGCTATGAACAGCAGCTGCAAGAGTCTAACTGGAGTAATTGAGAGTTTGATAAATTATGCAGGCCAAAAGAGAAAAAGGAGAAGATATGCTGGCTGACGAGAGAGGAGATTATACAGTATATGTAAAATACTGTATAAGAGGTGGAGATCATAAATTTACGGTAATATACTGGCTGAGGGGTAGGGTTGCCACCGGGCGGTATCTCATCAGCAAGGACGGTATTTTATTGGCCCTGCCAGAGCCGGTAATTTCTTTCTACTGGCAATATTCATTGTTACTGTTACTAACGAGTGCTTCCATTGTGGAGTGCTCATTAGTACAGACTTCACACCCCCCCCCCCCCCACACACACACACACACTTGTGTAAAAAAAAAAAGTTCACCATTTGATTGCGCTGCAGTGAACATTCCCTGATGACTGGATGTGCAGGACAGGACCTGCGAGACATCATCTCGCTGGAGCATAGGTCCTATCCTGAGCGTCCAGTCAGTCATGACTAAGAGGGTTCTCCACTATATACTGCTGTAATCACGCTTAAGAAATATTATACTTGAAAAGAATACGAGCAGCACTTTATAAAAAAAAAAAAGGGGGAAGTATAATACTTCTTAAGCGTGATTACAGCGGTATATAAAGAAGAACCCTCTTAGTCATGATATTTGACAGGATGGAGATCCGTGATGGTGCAGGCATTGACGTGGTGTCACCGTCTAAGGGTCCCTGTATCTGTGAGTGATCTATCACGGAAGGGATTTATGCTCATCTAACCTGTCAATTTTTGGGATTTACCCATGAGTGACTTATTGGCTGTCATGCTATTAGACTATTAGCGGATTGCGAGCATTTGGCGATCAAGCTTCCGATACCGGATTGGCAACCATTCCCTTTTCCAAAATGGTAGCTTTCACTTGAGATGATATGATGCACATGCACCGCCTTGTCCCCTGGATTATATGCAGACATCATCTGTGTTTGATGATGGTGGTCATACGGTGCATGCGCTTGGTGCTTCATTGGTGCAACCTTTCTTTGATGATGTGATGCACTCCTGACATGCACAGTAGTTACTTCTGAACACGCTGATTTGCGCCAAGGTATATGTGGGCGACATCATTCATCTAGGTATGACTCGGTCTTGTTTCCTCTCTTCTCCCCCCCCCCCTTCCCTGTTCACTGATGACGCACATGTATCGATTAATCACTTATTTAATTCAGATGTATGTAATTGTACATTTGGCGAGCTTTTATGCAATGTATTATACATTACACTTGCAGTATGTCATTTTATGCATAAGCACTGGATCTAGTTGTTATATGGAGATAAAATGTTTTTTTATGTAAAACTTTTATATTAAGTACCAATTATGTGATTACACTGACCACTTGGATTGCTGTACCTTTATAAGTTTGCTGTTCACTTTGTACCAATGCTTGAGAAAGGCTCATGTCTGAGCCGAAAAGTCGCTCTGTGCCACTTATGGGTGAATAAAGTTTCTCCACTGATCCTTTGAAAATCTACAGGAGTGCGCTCCTATCTTTCACTTTATATTGGTGGGTAAATACCTATTCCCAAACCTGGGCTTTGCACCCGCTTCTTTTTTCCCTTGGATGGTGCTGCTGACGATTTTTTCTTTTATATATATATATATATATATATATATATATAAAATGAAAAGTGCAAATATAGTGCAAAATCCATATTAAAAAGATCAAGTAGGACAATACGTGCATCCATAAGTGAATTCATATAGTGTAGGTCATATATCCCATTGCAATATTTCCAATGTCCATCATACAGTGTCCATATTTCTTCATAATAGCAAGTAATTAATAAAGTGGAAAACACCAGATATCCCAGGTGGACGCATTATACATTTATATGTTTAAAGTATGTCTCAGACTTAATCATTGCACAAAATTCACCCTCACAAACCGCAGATAGGAAAATGTCTAGATAGAAAAACAAGTTGGCTTGTTCCTAAGTGCAGTGAGCATTAGAGAAAGTCAAGCCAGAGCTTTGCAAGTCATGTGACTAGCTGCACGTCACAGACATATGCATTGCAGAGTTTACATGGCAGTGGCCATCTTATTCTAGCACAAATCTACTAGAAAGTTGTAAAATCAATAACATTCACGCAGAAAGCGCTTTAAGACTTCCAGAAATGTAAAAGAACATAATAGCGTCTGAAGTATAGATGTGAACCTAGCCATCATATAGATAAAGGCCCATCAGGTATCTGACATAAGGGCATCAAACAGGGATCTCCTGCAAAGCCATATGAGTAATCACTGTCAGTATGGCTATATTCCCCATGGGATGGTGACAGAAGACCTTAATAACCATTGGGGGTGTATATTCATCTGAAAATCCACATTCAGACCATTTTGTCTAATGGTATTTCTCTAACAACAGTATTCTATTCCCACTCCTCCTGGGCATTCATGCATTATGTATATATATATCACAAAATTTCACAGGGCTTATTTATTTAATTCCTGTATTTTTTTATTTTTTTGTGATAATTGTTACAGTAAGCTATGACATGTGACTAAGTCCTCTGTTGGCATAGGGGCATAATAGCTTGGTAAGAAAATTTAAATATTTAATCAGTACACCTAAGACAATAAAGTATAAGTCTCATAGACTCCAATGCTAATGCATTGGGGTCTATGCGAAAATCAACCTGGTGATTGCTTGTTCAAGTTCCCTAGAGCAGTGATGGGCAAAGTGCGGCTCTCCAGCTTTTGCAAAACTACAACTCCCACCATGCCCTGCAGTAGGCTGATAGCTGTAGACAGTCTTTGCATGCTGGGAGTTGTAGTTCTGCAACAGCTGGAGAGCCACACTTTGTCCATCACTGCCCTAGAGGAACATAAAAAAGTGTAAAAATAAATAAATAAAGGATTCTTTAAAATATAAAAGAATAAAAATTACAAAAATTCAAATCACCCCCCTTTCCCCACAATCAAAATAAAAAATAAACATCATGATCATTGCCATATGTGAAAACACCTGTACTATTAATGGAAAGAAACGTCAAAATGACCGACAGCTTTTTTTGGTCACTTTACCTCCCACAAAAAATGGAATAAAAGGGGAACAAAAGGTCATACAGACCCCAAAATTGTATCAGTTAAATGTACAGATTACCCCACAAAAAATGAGCCCCAGACAGCTCCGTATACAAACAAAACAGTTATAGAGGGTGAGAATATGGTGATGAAAAGAAAAAAAAAGTCAAAGTTTTTATTTTTTTGTTCAGTAATAAAATGCCATATATTCATACTGACTCAGAGAATGAAAGTAACAGTTCAATTTTATCACATAGCAAACACCATAAAAACATAACCCATAAAACTATGGTGGAATTGCTTTTTTCTTTTCCAACTCAACTCCATTTGTATTTTATTTCCAGCTCCCCACTATATCATATGAAATATTAAATGAAGCCAGTAGAAAGTACAACTTGTCCCGCAAAAAATAATCCCTCAAAAGGCTATGTAAACGGAAAAATAAAAAAGTTATGGCCTCGGAAATGCAAGGACTGAAAAATCAAAATGCAGAAACAAAAAACCCTCCAGTGGTAAATGAGTTAATGGAAAAAAACTCCCTGCCTTAAAGGTTTTCCAGTCCTTTTATATTGATGGCCTACCCTATCAGATTATTGAGCTCTGACATCCTGCACCCCCACCGACTAGCTGTTCTGCAATAGCTCCAGGGATTGAACTACACAGCTCCTTCTATTGTGTAGTTGACATCCTGGTTACTGCAGCGCTTCTCTCACTGAAATGAATGACACTGCAGCTACTCCAGCTGATCAGTGGAGTGCATCTGATGTTGATTGCCTATGCTGATTGTTTTACGGGGTTGAGTGAGTGGTGTTGGTCATGACTGAGTAAAGAAAATTTAGCTGTAACACAAATTTGTGACAATATTTTTCCTCAATGCTCAATAGGGACTGGTGCGGTTTGATTGCCAGGGCTGCTTTTTAGTCCTATTCTGGCCCTGTGGACAGGTAAGGACCCCAAGAATTGTCAGCCTTTATGCCAAGCACCCCTTTTAAGGATACAGCATAAAACATTAAATGATAAGCTTAGCTTTGCTGCATCTGTATGTCGTTTTTGATGAATGTGAACTGTAGATATATAATCAGTTAACATTCATATTAATATTTTATTTACAACACTTCTGCAGAGTATGATTACTAAAGTAATGGTCCACAAAGCAAATAGGACAAAAACACCATTTTTTATTCCATTTCAACTTTGAAATACAGTACTCATTCCAAAGACTTGTTTCCGATAGTTATTTAATTGAGTGCATTTGAAGATTCTGGTATCTACTGAACCTTAGGTTAAAATTAGTACTGTAAAAAAGCTATGATTTATTTCTGTTTATTCAGTCAATCTAGTAATCTACTCTGGGAATTATTAGGCAGACAAATTAAAACAACAGATGGACAAGCAGAAGCATGCTCAAGGACTCCTTTTCGGCTAGCCTCCTGACAATATCAGATATTCACTGGTGTTCCATTTACAGTACCTATTTAAAATGAAGAGTCTTTCTTTTTTCCTGCCTAGCTGTCAATCTCAAAAACCCAGAAGATAAGCATTTGAAAGTGTGATTGCAGCTTCCTTCCATATAATTTGAGTTTCAATAGCAATCAGCCAGTAAGGGGGCTTACACATTTTCACTAACAATGTAAAATAAAGGCAGAACCTTTTTTCAATATTGAAGGTATTCTTAAAATATGTTATGTCACATTGAGCAATTTGCATTTATTTATTTTTTATTTTATTTATTTTTTGCTCACAATTTGCCTTTTAAGAAGTTACGTCTAATTTTCTTTTATACCTACCTTACAAAAAGCGAAGAAATAATGTGTTGAAAGCAGGAGACAATTTCTACCATGAAATCCTCTTTAAATATTGACCAGCTGTGACACATACTATATTGGATTAACTCTGTAATCCTGCATCAGAAAGCATTGTGATACGCAATGCACATTATAGTATGAGGAAAAAAAATATTATGACACATTTAAGTTCATAGGATTATTTGTACAAACAAACATCTGCTCCAGAATTAATTTGCGCCTATTATTATAAGCTAAAAAAATGTCACCACAATATGCTATGGATTTTAGCATTTACATGTTGAAACAGCATCAGACTTTCAATAAAACAATTTTATTCTTAATATTTTGCCTATTGCTACACAACTTTATACATCATCGTGACATATAAGCGTTAGGTTACATTGCGATTTGCCGATGCCCTGTGGCACTGCAGATCGCTGTAACTGCTGTAACCGTCATTAGACAACTACGGTCACAGTAAGTATGCCCCATACTAGCAGAAGCGGTCTCGATACATGGAGCCTTGCTATAACGGTCCATCTGTCGCGATCCAGTCTCCAAGGGTGTTATCCAAGTGAACCCCTCGTTCTTCACAGTACCCCTGATGGTTGGGATAGACTTTCCCAAGAGGAACACCTGGTTGCTGCCTCTTGAAGAGGATTGGCACACGAGGCAGCTGGTCCAGGCGAACCAGGAGGTACCTGAGCAAGGTACCAGAGGTACAGACGTACTCAACAGGCCGAGTCGTAACCCGGTGCAACAGGGCAGGAACGAAAGATGAGGCAGAGGCAAAGTCAAACAAACAATAGGTCAGGGTAGGAGGCACAGGTACAGGTCAGGCAATCCGGGTCAGCAACAGGAGAGTCGAGGCAAGCAGGCAGGGATAAAACAGGTAGAAGAGTCCAGAAACACAAGCATGGGTCAGGTAATTAGGAACACAAGCAGAGATGACAGCAACCTTTTCAGGACACAAGGACCTTGACACTCAGAAACCTGGGAAGGGGACTGAGCCACTCATATATGTCTAGGAGAGCTAGGATTGGTCAGAAAGGTCACATGTGCTAACCCATAAATCACAGGAAGTGAAGCGTGCCGTCTCTTAAGGAAGTGCTACAGGGAAAAAGCTGAAAGCATACTGTGGGATGGAAGGAAACCGTGGAGCGGATTCCAGGACAGATGATGCCTGCAAGGACAGAGCCCAGGACTTCAGCGGTGAATGGGGAAACACCAGCAGGAGATTACTGCTCAACACAGAGCCTGGGATGGCGGTAAGCAGGGGAACATCAGCAGACAGCAACCACTGTTATACCATCGCAGTGTAAAGTGTAAAAGCCAGCACGGGAGTGCTCATCTTGATATGAAAGTTAGAGATGTCCCGAACTATTCGCCAGCGAACATAGCTTGTTCGCATCCGGCACGGCGGGTGAACATATGCGAAGTTCGCGTTCGCCCCTATACTTTGTCATTGAGCAAACTTTGACCCTGTACCTCACAGTCAGCAGACACATTCCAGCCAATCAGCATACCCTCCCTCCCAGACCCTCCCACCTCCTATCAAAAGGCAAGGACGGCATCCATCTTAGATTCATTCTGAAGCTGCAGTGTTAGTAGTTGTAATCGCAATGTGATTAATATAACCTGTATTAATCGCATTGCGAATTTAACTTAGAGCTGGGTTCCTAATGGTTGTATTGCTAGAATATAACAAAGATTGAGAATATAGCGCTATATTCGTTTTATTTGTCAATTCTAGCAATACAACCATTAGGAACTCAGATCTAAGTTGTAATCGCAATGCGATTAATATAACCTGTATTAATCGCATTGCGAATTCAACTTAGATCTGAGTTCCTAATGGCTGTATTGCTAGAATTGACGAATATAACGAATATAGCGCTATATTCTCAATCTTTGTTATATTCTAGCAATACAACCATTAGGAACCCAGCTCTAAGATAAATTCACAATGCAATTAATGCAGGTTATATTAATCGCATTGCGAATTCAACTTAGAGCTGGGTTCCTAATGGTTGTATTGCTAAAATTATATAACGAAGATTGAGAATATAGTGCTATATTCTCAATCTTCATTATATTCTAGCAATACAACCATTAGGAACCCATCTCTAAGTTAAATTCACAATGCGATTAATGCAGGTTATATTAATCGCATTGCGAATTCAACTTAGAGCTGGGTTCCAAATGGCTGTATTGCTAGAATTATATAACGAAGATTGAAAATATAGCGCTATATTCTCAATCTTCGTTATATTCTAGCAATACAACCATTAGGAACCCAGCTCTAAGTTGAATTCGCAAATAAGATGTCCCGAACTATTCGCCGGCGAACATAGTTTGTGCGCGTTCGCTGCGGCGGGTGAACATATGCAATGTTCGGTCCGCCCCCTATTCGTCATCATTGAGTAAACTTTGACCCTGTACCTCACAGTCAGCAGACACATTCCAGCCAATCAGCAGCATACCCTCCCTCCCAGACCCTCCCATCTCCTGGACAGCATCCATTTTAGATTCATTCGGAAGCTGCAGTCTTAGTGAGAGGAGGGACAGTGTAGCTGCTGCTGATTTAATAGGGAGATCGATAGCTAGGCTAGTGTATTCAGTGTCCACTCCAGTCCTGAAAGACTCATCTGATCTCTGCTGTAAGGACAGCGTCCTGACAACACGCCAAAAAGCCCTTTTTAGGGCTAGTACATCAGTCTGCTTTTTTTTTCCCCCCTGTGTAATCTAATTGCAGTGTGTGTCAGGCTCACAGCGTATACTGTGCCCACTTGCCCGCATGTGTCAGGCTCACAGCGTATACTGTGCCCACTTGCCCAGTGCCACCACTCATATCTGGTGTCACAGTAGTTTGCATTTAAAAAAAAAAAAAAACTTTTTTGACTGTAATATAATAGCAGTCAGTTTCCTGCACACGTGTGTGTTTCAGGCCCTGCAAGTGCACAGTGTCACCCGTGCAACTCATATCTGGTGTCACAGTAGATTACATTTAACCCCTTAAGGATTGGGGGTTTTGGGATTTTTGCGTTTTTGTTTTGCGCTCCCTGCCTTCCAAAAGCCATAACATTTTTATATTTCCGCTCACATAGCCATATGACGGCTTATTTTTTGCGGGACAAGTTGTACTTTTAACGCTACCATTTATTTTTGCATGTGATGTAGTGGGAAACGGGAAAAAAATTCCAAATGGTGTGAAATTGCAAAAAAAAAGCAATTTCACCACAGTTTTACGGGTTTTTAAATTACAACGTTCGATTTGCGATAAAACTGACTGGTTAATTTTATTCTTCAGGTCAGTACGAATCCGGCAATACCTAATATGTATAGTTTTTCTTGCGTTTTGATAGTGAAAAAAATTAAAAGTGGGAATTTTTTTATTTTATTTTTTTGTCGCCATGTTTTGACCCCTATAACTTTTTTGTAATTATGCGTACGGAGCAGTGTAGGGGCTCATTTTTTACGGGGCAATCTTAACTTTTAATTGATACCATTATGGGGTGCGTATGATGTTTTGATCACTTTTTATTCATTTTTTTTTAGGAAATGAAGCGTCCAAAAATGGCGAATTAGCCATTTGGACGCTTTCTTTCCGTTTTTATGTTTACCGTATGGTGAATATTTTTTGATATTATTATAGTATGGGCGTTTTCACACATTGCGACACCCATTATGTGTAATTTTTTTATTTTTTTATTTATTTTATTTTCATTTTGGGGAAAGGGGGGTGATTTGAATTTTTATATTTTTTTTATTTTATTTTTATTTTTTAAACTTTTTTTTTTATTTTTTACCACTTTCTTATAGTTCCCATAGGGAACTATAAGATGCAATCATCAGATTGCTATTCTCATATATTCCAATGCAATAGCATTGGAATATATGAGAAAATCGCATATTTCCTATGGAGCCTATTACAGTCATAGGCTCCATAGGAATACTAAGTAGTAACCTAGGTTTCATTCACAGAAACCTAGGCTACTAAATGCATGCTCCGGCTCCCCTTGGGGCCATCAGGGAGCCGGGCAAAAACCAAAGTGAAACTTTCGGTTTTTGCGCGATCAGATGCCGTGGTCAGGATTGACCACGGCATCTGAGGGGTTAAATGTCCGCGATCGGCATCGCTGCCGGTCGCGGACATGAGCTGCGGGTGTCAGCTTGATGAATCAAGCATTTACCCGCAGCTCATGCGCCCGCTCCGTGCGGGAGCGGGCGCCATCTTTAAAGTGCGGACGAAGGGCGTACATGTACGCCCTTCGTCCTTAAGGGGTTAAAAAAAAAACTATTTTGATTGCAATATAATAGCAGTAAGTTGCCTGCAAGCGTGTGTGTTTCAGGCAATGCAAGTGCATAGTGTCACCAGCGCAACTCATATCTGGTGTCACAGTAGATTACATTTAAAAAAACAACAACAATTTTGACTGTAATAGATTGAATAGCAGTTAGTTGTCTGCAAGCGTGTGTGTCAGGCCTACAGCGTCTACTCCGCCAACTTCTGCCAGTGCATAGTGCCACTCATATCTTGTGTCACAGTAGCTTGGATTTAAAAAAAAACAAAAAAACTTTTTTGTCTGTAATATAATAGCAGTCAGTTGCCTGCACGCGTGTGTGTTTCAGGCCCTGCAAGTGCACAGTGTCACCAGTGCAACTCATATCTGGTGTCACAGTAGATTACATTTAAAAAAAATGTAACTCAACTCATATCGTCGTGGTCATGGTGCTGTGATTCCCAGTGTTCAGAGGCCACGTACCCTGAACTCAAAAACTTCTGAGGACACAGTTGACTGGCTAACACAGGACACCCAATCTTCTACAGCTTCCACTCGGAACCTTGATGCACCATCGTCCTCCAGCTCAACTTCGGGCACCTCTCAAGTTACCACTCGCCCGCCGCCACCACCAACACTAGCACCACAGCCGCTTCATTTGATCTGTCAGAGGATTTATTTACACATCAGTTGGAAGAAATGAGTGCTGCGCAAGCATTATTGCCAGAGGATGTAGATAACAGGGATATGTCTCAGTCAGGCAGCATTACACACATGGACATACGGTGTGATGGTGATGATGTTGTACCCGCTGCTGCTTCCTTTACTGAGTTGTCAGATACAAGTGAAGCGGTTGATGATGACGATGTGTCCGTGGATGTCACGTGGGTGCCTGCTCGAAGAGAAGAAGAACAGCGGGAAAGTTCAGATGGGGAGACAGAGAGGAGAAGGAGACAAGATGGAAGCAGGAGGAGGTCGACGCAAGGAGCTAGTGGCACAGACAACATGTATCGGCACCCGGGGTCAGCCAGACAGCACGCCAATCAACGCATTCTTTTGCCACCACCAGAATGCCGTCATTGCAAATCTCAGCAGTGTGGCATTTTTTTTGTGTGTCTGCCTCTGATAACAGCGATGCCATTTGCAACATGTGCCAAAAGAAACTGAGTCGTGAAAAGTCCAACACCCACCTAGGTACAACTGCTTTGAGAAGGCACATGATCTCACATCACAAACGCCTATGGGATCAACACATGAGTACAAGCAGCACACAAACTCAAAGCCACCATGCTCCTCCTGGTCCAGCATCTTCAGCCACGTCAACCACTGCTGTCCTCCCCTTCTACTCTCAACCACCCGCCACTCTGCCTCTCACCTTCAGCAGTTCCTGCTCATCTGCCCACAGTCAGGTGTCAGTTAACGACATGTTTGAGCGTAAGAAGCCAATGTCACAGAGTCACCCCCTTGCCAGGCGTCTGACAGCTGGCTTGTCTGAACTCTTAGCCTGCCAGCTTTTACCATACAAGCTGGTGGAGTCTGAGGCCTTCAAAAAATGTGTAGCTATTGGGACACTGCAGTGGAAGGTACCCGGCCGAAATTTCTTTTCACAAATGGCAACCCCCAACCTGTACTCTATTGTGCAAAAGGAAGTCATGGCATGTCTGGCACACAGTGTTGGGGCAAGGGTCCATCTGACCACTGATACCGGGTCTGCAAAGCAGGGTCAGGACAGGTATATCACGTACACTGCGCATTGGGTAAACCTGCTGACGGCTGCCAAGCATGGAATGCGTGGCTCTGCAGCGGAGTTGGTGACACCACCAAGACTTGCAGGCAGGCCATCTGCCACCTCCTCTACTCCTCCTACTCCATCCTCTTCGCTAACCTCCTCGGCTGAGTCCTCTTCTGCTGCTGCGTCTTGCTCTACATCATCAGCAGCACCCCCCCAGCTCCCCAGGGGCTATTCCACACCCCGGATACGACAGTGTCACGCCGTCTTGGGGTTGACTTGCCTGAAAGCAGAGAGTCACACCGGACCAGCACTCCTGTCGGCCCTGAACGGACAGGTGGATCAGTGGCTGACCCCGCACCAACTGGTGATCGGCAAAGGGGTGTGTGACAACGGAAGCAATTTGTTGGCGGCATTGAATTTGGGCAATTTGACACATGTGTCGTGCATGCCACATGTGTTGAATCTGATTGTAAAATGATTTGTGCATAAGTACCCAGGCTTAAAGGACGTCCTCAAGCAGGCCAGGAAGGTGTGTGGCCATTTCAGGCGTTCCTACACAGCCATGGCGCACTTTTTAGATTTGTGACAGCCCGACACGTTGGATTCCAACACTCCTAATGTTCGACAACCTGCTCCAACAAGAAAAAGCAGTCAACTAGTATTTGCATGACCGTGGTGCTAGGACAGCCTCTGCGGAGCTGGGAATTCTTTTGTCATGTTACTGGACGCTCATGCGAAATGCCTGTAGACTCATGCGTCCTTTTGAGGAGGTGACAAACCTATTCAGTAGCACTGAAGGCACCATCAGCGACATCATCCTATTTGTTTTCTTGTTATATTATTGGTTCACAGGCGCTGTCTTTGCTAATTAATAGCAGCAATATCCCCGTATACCGTGTATATATACGGACAAGTGTAGTTAAACCAACAGTCAAATTACTTTAAGATATCGCGCTTGAATTTCAATAGGGATCTGACCCTGTTCACAATGCAAATTCTATCCTCGTTCCAACATATATGTATCAGTCCAGCCTACCTTGTGCGTCTATGTTGTATCTCTGTGCTGTTTCTTTCCACGCTGTCACTGTTACCTTTTTGCAGCGTTTTCTTGAGGGGAAAAATCCTTAATCGGGCGTTCCTTCTTTGGAATGTGCTCCGGCCGGTAGCACAAATCCACAGTTACCTCTATGCTCGCGCTCCAACTTCGGAGCGAGTGGCGTCACTATGAGCAGTACGGAGTGAGTTTGGAGGCAAAAACCACTCAATATCCAACGCGTTTCGATTGCTAGACGGCAATCTTCGTCAGGGATTCTGTGTATCTTGCATTTCACTCCCATTTATAGATAACCTGCCCTCCCGGATTTAACTCCTAGAACGCCGCTCTGTCCCTATGTTGTTACCCCTCCTCTTATTCAAAGCCGAACAATTCTATGTCTGTATTCAGCCCATTAGGATACAATGAGTCCATGTTAAAAATCCATTTGGTTTCACATTTGGACATCTTTTTATGTAGTTTCCACCTCGTTCATCCTGTTCCACAATCTCTACACCAAAGAATTGCGATCCTTTAAACTGTCCCCGTGTTTATTCCTATAATGACGGGATAAAGGGTGTCCTTTTTCTTTTTCTTTATGTTTAATACATGTTCATTAATCCTTTCTTTCAGCATTCTTTTAGTTCTGCCAATGTAAAATTTACCACATGGACATCTTATCGCATATATCACTCCCCTGCTATTGCATGTCATGTGTTGTTTTATTTTGTGTTTGAATGTTTGTTTTTCATTCTGAATTTCTATTTGTTTCTTGTTATTAGTACTTTTACACGCTTTACATGTTTTACATGGAAAAAAGCCCGCAGGTAGGTTTATTTTTATTTTATATGGTTTGTTTCTAATGATCCCTGCACATTTATTGGTAGATGCTAGAAGGTTCCCTAGATTCACTGCTTTTTATATACAAACCTAGGGGCCTCTGGGATGCTGTCCCCTATAATCTTATCATCTCTCAAGATGTCCCAATATTTGTATATTATCTTTCTAAAACTCCTTGTTTGCTCACTGTATGTCGTTATGATGGGAGGAATGATGCTCTCGTTATATCCTTTTTGTACCGTACTTGTTCCTCCTAGCTCTTTTGTATTTTTTCTAAACAGCTTTCCCGGTCCATCTCTCCTATCCATTTTTTATCTTGTTCAATCTTTTCTACACTATATCCTTTTGTTATAAATTTTTGGACATTTTTCTGCTTCCTCCTGATAGTTCACCACCTGTGTGCAATTCCTTCTAAGCCTCATAAACTGACTACGTGGAATATTATCCAGCCACCTAGGTAGATGGCAGCTGGTTTTGGCAATAAAACTGTTGGAATCAGTGGGTTTTATGAACGTTTTGGTGCAAATTTTATTTTTACAGGATAAATTGTAAGGTCTAGAAAATTAATCTCCTTTTTATTATATATACCTGTAAACTCTAAATAAAATTCATTTTTATTGATTTCATTTAAAAACTCTTTCAAGGATTCCTCTCCTTTGCTCCAGATAAAAACCACATCGTCTATAAATCTTTTCCACAGGACGAGGCCCGCCCGGAGCTCGCCATTATGAAATATGTGGTTCTGTTCCCAGTACCCCACATATAAATTGGCGAACCCGGTGCGAACCTCGTCCCCATGGCCACACCCCATGTTTGTAGGTAAAAGTTGTGTTTATATTTAAAATAGTTTTTTCTAAAATGAATAAAATGCATTCTTCTATAAAGTTTATCTGAACTTCCGATAAAGTCCCTGTTTTTCCATAAAGAATTTTGCCGCCCTACAACCTTTTTCGTTTTCTATAACCGTGTATAGTGATTTCACGTCTAAAGTGCCCAATATGTATTCCTCCTTCCATTCTACCTCCTCTAAAATTTGTAAAATATGGGTGGTGTCTTTTATATAAGCCGGCAGAGACTGAGCACAAGGTTGTAAAAATGGTCCACATATCTGGATAGTGAACTGGTCAAAGATCCTACCCGGATACAATTGGCCTACCCGGGGTTTTTAAACTTTTATGTATTTTAGGATTCTGGTACAGGACAGCCACTTTTGGGTCTCTAATGTTAATAAACTCCACCTCATGTTTCTTTAGGATCCCTTTCTCTTTGCCTTTTGCACTAACTCCCTCAATTGCTTTTTGTATTTGTCTGTTGGATCTCCCTTAAGTTTTTTGTATGTTTTTTGTCACTTAATATATTCTGTATTTCGATGTCATAATCTTTTTCATTTAGAACCACAATTCCCCCTCCCTTATCTGCAGGGCGTATAATGATGTTTTGATTTTCCTGCATACTTGAGATGGCAAATTTTTCAGCTGTGGTAATATTGTTTAAATATTGTTGTTTCTTAGGAGCTTTTATTTTCCTAATTTCCTTAGTCACCATATTGGTGAAGGTATTAAATGCAATCGAGTATTCTTGTATTGGGTTGAAATAGGATTTATTTCTGAGCTGTGTGTGTGTGTATTGTGACTGTCCTTCCTTTATATTGGCTTCATCTGATGCCTCCCTGCTTTTCTTAATAAAATATTTTTTAAAGCTAATTTACGCATAAACTTTTTTATTCCTATGTATGCGTCCAGTTTATTTATATACGTAGTAGGTGCAAATTTTAATCCTTTTCAGTAAAATACTATTTTCTTTTTCTGTTAGTGTATAGTCACTTAGATTATAAATTTTCTGTATTTCATCATCACTCGTTTGGTTTATCTCATTTTGCTTATTTATTTTACCTAATTTTTTCTTTTGGGCGAGTTTCCCCCGTGTCCCTCTTTTACTTGTGTTTTTCTTTTTGGCTGAAAAAATCCTTCTTAATGCCCCTTTTTATAGTTTGAATTTCCTTTTTGGAGTTTTTGTACTTGTATTTTTATTTTTATTTTTATTATAATTTTTATTATCATGATCTTGTGGGGATTGGGTATTTTTCATATTTACATATTCCTCTTTACCATCCTTGTCCAGTATTGCCTCTTCCCTTTTTGTTCTTTCCTCATTTGTATCCTCTAATTCTTCTATTTCCTCCAATTCTGCTAATACCTCATATTTGTTTTTTGTCACGCAGTTGTTCCTACTTCGACTTTGATTGTACCTCATTTCACTATTCTCAATTCTAATTTCTGGAGATATCGGGATCATGGAAGGTCTTTCCTCCTGTATTGTTCGTACTTCTTCCGCTCTTTCGCTTGATTCTTCTGTATATATTGTCCATAATGTTGTATTCGCTTCAGAATCCTGCGATCTATTTATTTTATATTCATCTATTGTCTCTAAAGTTTCTTCCATGCTTCCATGTCTCTCAAATTGTCTTGTTCTCAGCCATGTATCTCTACCATATTTCTTTATCTTTCTTTCTTTTATCTCTTCCTCCTGTCTGTATAGTCTTCCTCTAATGCTTTCTACTAATGGTTTGATGTTCATGTTATCTTTCCATGGTCGTAATTTTTCAAATGTAATTTTTATATCTTCATTCACTCTATATAGTCTCTGTCTTCTCTTTCCTATAATGAACTCAATGGCTTTCCTTGAGAACCCATGCATTAAATGATCCCATTCTCTCCTAATTTCTCTATCCCCCATATCTCCCGATAATTCCTTTTCTATTCTTAAACCCTTCGGGATGATGTTCTCACTCAGATATTTTTCTAATGACATGATTTCCCACAAATCTTTCATTTCTATCACTAATTGATGTTCTAGTTCTTGCAAAAGCATTCTAACGTATGGGTAATTAATGTTCTGATCCTCACATCCATTTTGTGCAGGTTTTTGTGCATGTCTTCCAAACAGAGCTTGTACTCTATGTATTCTATCTCTTCGATCCCACCAAAGTGCCGCCATGATGGGGTAAGAGTAATTTCCTAGTAGCAAATCTGCTGCCTTTGTGAATACACGGAAAACACTGAATGCTGTTATATTATTGGTTCACAGGCGCTGTCTTTGCTAATTAATAGCAGCAATATCCCCGTATACCGTGTATATATACGGACAAGTGTAGTTAAACCAACAGTCAAATTACTTTAAGATATCGCGCTTGAATTTCAATAGGGATCTGACCCTGTTCACAATGCAAATTCTATCCTCGTTCCAACATATATGTATCAGTCCAGCCTACCTTGTGCGTCTATGTTGTATCTCTGTGCTGTTTCTTTCCACGCTGTCACTGTTACCTTTTGCAGCGTTTTCTTGAGGGAAAAATCCTTAATCGGGCGTTCCTTCTTTGGAATGTGCTCCGGCCGGTAGCACAAATCCACAGTTACCTCTATGCTCGCGCTCCAACTTCGGAGCGAGTGACGTCACTATGAGCAGTACGGAGTGAGTTTGGAGGCAAAAACCACTCAATATCCAACGCGTTTCGATTGCTAGACGGCAATCTTCGTCAGGGATTCTGTGTATCTTGCATTTCACTCCCATTTATAGATAACCTGCCCTCCCGGATTTAACTCCTAGAACGCCGCTCTGTCCCTATGTTGTTACCCCTCCTCTTATTCAAAGCCGAACAATTCTATGTCTGTATTCAGCCCATTAGGATACAATGAGTCCATGTTAAAAATCCATTTGGTTTCACATTTGGACATCTTTTTATGTAGTTTCCACCTCGTTCATCCTGTTCCACAATCTCTACACCAAAGAATTGCGATCCTTTAAACTGTCCCCGTGTTTATTCCTATAATGACGGGATAAAGGGTGTCCTTTTTCTTTTTCTTTATGTTTAATACATGTTCATTAATCCTTTCTTTCAGCATTCTTTTAGTTCTGCCAATGTAAAATTTACCACATGGACATCTTATCGCATATATCACTCCCCTGCTATTGCATGTCATGTGTTGTTTTATTTTGTGTTTGAATGTTTGTTTTTCATTCTGAATTTCTATTTGTTTCTTGTTATTAGTACTTTTACACGCTTTACATGTTTTACATGGAAAAAAGCCCGCAGGTAGGTTTATTTTTATTTTATATGGTTTGTTTCTAATGATCCCTGCACATTTATTGGTAGATGCTAGAAGGTTCCCTAGATTCACTGCTTTTTTATATACAAACCTAGGGGCCTCTGGGATGCTGTCCCCTATAATCTTATCATCTCTCAAGATGTCCCAATATTTGTATATTATCTTTCTAAAACTCCTTGTTTGCTCACTGTATGTCGTTATGATGGGAGGAATGATGCTCTCGTTATATCCTTTTTGTACCGTACTTGTTCCTCCTAGCTCTTTTGTATTTTTTCTAAACAGCTTTCCCCGGTCCATCTCTCCTATCCATTTTTTATCTTGTTCAATCTTTTCTACACTATATCCTTTTGTTATAAATTTTTTGGACATTTTTTCTGCTTCCTCCTGATAGTTCACCACCTGTTACATTTGAAAAATTACGACCATGGAAAGATAACATGAACATCAAACCATTAGTAGAAAGCATTAGAGGAAGACTATACAGACAGGAGGAAGAGATAAAAGAAAGAAAGATAAAGAAATATGGTAGAGATACATGGCTGAGAACAAGACAATTTGAGAGACATGGAAGCATGGAAGAAACTTTAGAGACAATAGATGAATATAAAATAAATAGATCGCAGGATTCTGAAGCGAATACAACATTATGGACAATATATACAGAAGAATCAAGCGAAAGAGCGGAAGAAGTACGAACAATACAGGAGGAAAGACCTTCCATGATCCCGATATCTCCAGAAATTAGAATCGAGAATAGTGAAATGAGGTACAATCAAAGTCGAAGTAGGAACAACTGCGTGACAAAAACAAATATGAGGTATTAGCAGAATTGGAGGAAATAGAAGAATTAGAGGATACAAATGAGGAAAGAACAAAAAGGGAAGAGGCAATACTGGACAAGGATGGTAAAGAGGAATATGTAAATATGAAAAATACCCAATCCCCACAAGATCATGATAATAAAAATTATAATAAAAATAAAAATAAAAATACAAGTACAAAAACTCCAAAAAGGAAATTCAAACTATAAAAAGGGGCATTAAGAAGGATTTTTTCAGCCAAAAAGAAAAACACAAGTAAAAGAGGGACACGGGGGAAACTCGCCCAAAAGAAAAAATTAGGTAAAATAAATAAGCAAAATGAGATAAACCAAACGAGTGATGATGAAATACAGAAAATTTATAATCTAAGTGACTATACACTAACAGAAAAAGAAAATAGTATTTTACTGAAAAGGATTAAAATTTGCACCTACTACGTATATAAATAAACTGGACGCATACATAGGAATAAAAAGTTTATGCGTAAATTAGCTTTAAAAAATATTTTATTAAGAAAAGCAGGGAGGCATCAGATGAAGCCAATATAAAGGAAGGACAGTCACAATACACACACACACAGCTCAGAAATAAATCCTATTTCAACCCAATACAAGAATACTCGATTGCATTTAATACCTTCACCAATATGGTGACTAAGGAAATTAGGAAAATAAAAGCTCCTAAGAAACAACAATATTTAAACAATATTACCACAGCTGAAAAATTTGCCATCTCAAGTATGCAGGAAAATCAAAACATCATTATACGCCCTGCAGATAAGGGAGGGGGAATTGTGGTTCTAAATGAAAAGATTATGACATCGAAATACAGAATATATTAAGTGACAAAAAACATACAAAAACTTAAGGGAGATCCAACAGACAAATACAAAAAGCAATTGAGGGAGTTAGTGCAAAAGGCAAAGAGAAAGGGATCCTAAAGAAACATGAGGTGGAGTTTATTAACATTAGAGACCCAAAAGTGGCTGTCCTGTACCAGAATCCTAAAATACATAAAAGTTTAAAAACCCCGGGTAGGCCAATTGTATCCGGGTAGGATCTTTGACCAGTTCACTATCCAGATATGTGGACCATTTTTTACAACCTTGTGCTCAGTCTCTGCCGGCTTATATAAAAGACACCACCCATATTTTACAAATTTTAGAGGAGGTAGAATGGAAGGAGGAATACATATTGGGCACTTTAGACGTGAAATCACTATACACGGTTATAGAAAACGAAAAGGTTGTAGGGCGGCAAAATTCTTTATGGAAAAACAGGGACTTTATCGGAAGTTCAGATAAACTTTATAGAAGAATGCATTTTATTCATTTTAGAAAAAACTATTTTAAATATAAACACAACTTTTACCTACAAACATGGGGTGTGGCCATGGGGACGAGGTTCGCACCGGGTTCGCCAATTTATATGTGGGGTACTGGGAACAGAACCACATATTTCATAATGGCGAGCTCCGGGCGGGCCTCGTCCTGTGGAAAAGATTTATAGACGATGTGGTTTTTATCTGGAGCAAAGGAGAGGAATCCTTGAAAGAGTTTTTAAATGAAATCAATAAAAATGAATTTTATTTAGAGTTTACAGGTATATATAATAAAAAGGAGATTAATTTTCTAGACCTTACAATTTATCCTGTAAAAATAAAATTTGCACCAAAACGTTCATAAAACCCACTGATTCCAACAGTTTTATTGCCAAAACCAGCTGCCATCTACCTAGGTGGCTGGATAATATTCCACGTAGTCAGTTTATGAGGCTTAGAAGGAATTGCACACAGGTGGTGAACTATCAGGAGGAAGCAGAAAAATGTCCAAAAATTTATAACAAAAGGATATAGTGTAGAAAAGATTGAACAAGATAAAAAATGGATAGGAGAGATGGACCGGGAAAGCTGTTTAGAAAAAATACAAAAGAGCTAGGAGGAACAAGTACGGTACAAAAAGGATATAACGAGAGCATCATTCCTCCCATCATAACGACATACAGTGAGCAAACAAGGAGTTTTAGAAAGATAATATACAAATATTGGGACATCTTGAGAGATGATAAGATTATAGGGGACAGCATCCCAGAGGCCCCTAGGTTTGTATATAAAAAGCAGTGAATCTAGGGAACCTTCTAGCATCTACCAATAAATGTGCAGGGATCATTAGAAACAAACCATATAAAATAAAAATAAACCTACCTATGGGCTTTTTCCATGTAAAACATGTAAAGCGTGTAAAAGTACTAATAACAAGAAACAAATAGAAATTCAGAATGAAAAACAAACATTCAAACACAAAATAAAACAACACATGACATGCAATAGCAGGGGAGTGATATATGCGATAAGATGTCCATGTGGTAAATTTTACATTGGCAGAACTAAAAGAATGCTGAAAGAAAGGATTAATGAACATGTATTAAACATAAAGAAAAAGAAAAAGGACACCCTTTATCCCGTCATTATAGGAATAAACACGGGGGACAGTTTAAAGGATCGCAATTCTTTGGTGTAGAGATTGTGGAACAGGATGAACGAGGTGGAAACTACATAAAAAGATGTCCAAATGTGAAACCAAATGGATTTTTAACATGGACTCATTGTATCCTAATGGGCTGAATACAGACATAGAATTGTTCGGCTTTGAATAAGAGGAGGGGTAACAACATAGGGACAGAGCGGCGTTCTAGGAGTTAAATCCGGGAGGGCAGGTTATCTATAAATGGGAGTGAAATGCAAGATACACAGAATCCCTGACGAAGATTGCCGTCTAGCAATCGAAACGCGTTGGATATTGAGTGGTTTTTGCCTCCAAACTCACTCCGTACTGCTCATAGTGACGTCACTCGCTCCGAAGTTGGAGCGCGAGCATAGAGGTAACTGTGGATTTGTGCTACCGGCCGGAGCACATTCCAAAGAAGGAACGCCCGATTAAGGATTTTTCCCCTCAAGAAAACGCTGCAAAAAGGTAACAGTGACAGCGTGGAAAGAAACAGCACAGAGATACAACATAGACGCACAAGGTAGGCTGGACTGATACATATATGTTGGAACGAGGATAGAATTTGCATTGTGAACAGGGTCAGATCCCTATTGAAATTCAAGCGCGATATCTTAAAGTAATTTGACTATTTGTTTTCTTCCTGGAACGTGCCCTGCGAAGAATGCTGGATCAGGCCGTAGATGAGCACAGCCGTATTAGCATCGCTTGCTGGACCTGCGGCAACACTGGAAGAGGAATCTGAGGAGTTAGAGGAGGAATGGGGCTTTGGGGAGGTGGAAGACCAACCACAGCAGGCATCCCAGGGTGCTCGTTGTTGTCACCTATCTGGGTCCCGTGGTGTTGTACGTGGCTGGGGGGAAGAACAGACCTTCAGTGAGATCAGTGAGGACGAGGAACGGGACATGAGTAGCTCGGCATCCAACCTTGTGCAAATGGGGTCTTTCATGTTGTCATGCCTGTTGAGGGACCCTCGTATAAAAAGGCTGAAGGAGAACGACCTGTACTGGGTGGCCACACTACTAGACCCCCGGAATAAGCAGAAAGTGCATGAAATGTTACCGAATTCCCAGAATTTGGAAAGGATGCAGCAGTTCCAAAATAATTTTAAAAGTATGATTTACACAGCGTATAAGGGTGATGTCACAGCACAATGGAAATCTAACAGGGGAAGAGGTGAAAGTAATCCTCCTCCTACCATGACCACACCGGCAAGGACAGGACGCTTTACAGACGTGTTGTTGATGGAGGACATGCAGAGCTTTTTAAGTCCTACGCATCGCCACAGGTCCACCCTCAGAGAACGACTCGACCGACAGGTAGCAGACTACCTCGCCTTAACTGCAGATATCGACACTCTGAGGAGCGATGAACCCCTTGACTACTGGGTGTGCAGGCTTGACCTGTGGCCTGAGCTATCCCAATTTGCGATAGAACTTCTGGCCTGCCCTGCTTCAAGTGTCCTGCCAGAAAGGACCTTTAGTGCAGCAGGAGGTATTTTCACTGAGAAGAGAAGTCGACTAGGTCAAAAAAGTCTAGAGTACCTCACCTTTATTAAGATGAATGATGCATGGATCCTGAAGGGACTGACAGTGGGCGATACATTTGACTAAAAAAGGCCTGATGAGATGAGCTGCCTTGGGCTGAAAATGGTCCACACGTTGCTGTATTGTGTCTCTGCATGCCGCATGACTTGCATGACTTATCCGCCACCAACTAGGGCTCAAGCCGCAATGTTTTAGTGCACTTTCTGCCTGGAAAACATCAATTTTTCTGGCTGCTGCTACAGCAGCGGCTGCAACAATACCTAATTTTTCTGGCATGTGTACATGCCTAATTTTTCTGTTGCACTGTGGCAGCAAAAACAAAACAAAAAAAAAGGCACATACATGTGTCAATTCCCCTTCGTGATCATTAGTTACCTTGTTGTAGTGAAGAGGCTTGCGTATCACAATGAAGTGACCACCTCTATGAGTGTATTGGCAATGGCAATGTTAGCACATCCCAGATGATAAGGTTGTTGCTTCATTGTGAACAGACCAAAAGCGATCGGCTGGATAATTTTGCATAGAAAAAACATTAATTTTCTTTGTGATCATCTAAGGTGATCATTAAAGCCTACTAGGCCAACAATGGGCCCACATTGCAGAATAATTTTTTTCTGGGTCACTTAACTGTCACTGAACTACCTCAGCACGACCACAGGCTTTGAAAAAAAAACATCGCCTGCAATCTCCCAAACGTGCGCACGAGCACAGTCATCACTACACCAAGATTGACGCATAGAGGAATGTCTAAAATCTATTCCATACACGTCCCCTGATATGGGACGTAACAGAGATTAAACTGATAGGAATAGTACTACTTAACATACCACTCATATTGGGATTGCACAGTACATTACACGGCGCACGCGCAGCGCCCCAAGTTGGAAGTAAGAGGACCGACCAAGCATCTTTTTCCATCTCCCGGTTCCTAAAATCTATTCCATACACCGGCCCATGATAGGGAACGTAACAGGGATTAAACTGATAGGAATAGTACTCATTAAACACACCACTCATATCTGGTGGCACAGTACATTGCAAGCCTTACCCGCAGTGCCCCAAATTGGAAGTAAGAGGACCGACCAAGCATCTTTTTCCATCTCCTGGTTCTTAAAATGTATTCCATACACCGGCCCCTGATAGGGGACAAAACAGAGATTAAACGGTTAAGAACAGCTTTTTTTTAATTAAAAAAAAAAGAGGACAGCCTCTGCGGAGCTGGGTATTTTTTGGCCGCGTTACTGAACGCTCATGCACAATGGCTGTAGGCTCATGCGTCCTATTGCGGAGGTGACAAACCTGGTCAGTCAAACCCAAGGCAGCATCATCGACCTCATCCCATATGCCTTTTTTCTGGAGCATGCGAAGAGTGCTGGATCAGGCCGTAGATGAGCATGAAGAGGAAGAGTTGTGGTCACCATCACCACCAGAAGCAGCCTTGTCGTTGTCGATTGCTGGACCTGCAGCAACGCAGAGAGAGGAGTCTGAAGAAGAGGAGTCAGAGGAGGAAGGTGGCTTTGAGTAGGTGGAAGACCAACCACAGCAGGCGTCCCAGGGGGCTTGTTGTCACCTTTCGGGGACCCTTGGTGTTGTATATGGCTGGGTGGAGGAAGAGACCTTCAATGACATCAGTGAGGACAAGGAAAGGGACATGGCTAGCTTGGTATCCAACCTTGTGCAAATGGGAAGTTTGCGGTTGTTCAAATGGACTGTTTGCGGTTGTTTGCGGTGCGTTAAACGGGGAGTTTGGTCTTTCAGAGTTTTGTCTGTCACTAGTGATGTCCCAAACTATTCGCTTGTTCGCGTTCGCCACGGCGGGTGAACATATGCGATGTTTGCGTTCGCCCCCTATACTTTATCATTGAGCAAACTTTGACGATGTACCTCACAGTCAGCAGACACATTCCAGCCAATCAGCATACTCTCCCTCCCAGACCTTCCCACCTCCTATCAAAAAGCAAGGACGGCATCCCTCTTAGATTCATTCTGAAACTGCAGTGTTAGTAGTTGTAATCGCAATGCGATTAATATAACCTGTATTAATCGCATTGCGATTACAACCTTGATCTGAGTTCATAATGGATGTATTGCTAGAATATAACGAAGATTGAGAATATAGCGCTATATTCTCAATCTTCGTTATATTCTAGCAATACAACCATTAGGAACTCAGATCTAAGTTGTAACCACAATGCAATTAATACAGGTTATAATAATCGCATTGCGATTACAACTTAGATCTGAGTTCCTAATGGTTGTATTGCTAGAATATAACGAAGATTGAGAATATAGCGCTTTATTCTCAATCTTCGTTATATTCTAGCAATACAACCATTAGGAACCCAGCTCTAAGTTGAATTTGCAATGCGATTAATGCAGGTTATATTAATCGCTTTGCGAATTCAACTTACCACACTCTGCGTCAACTATGTAATTTTCCATGGGAGTTTTGCCATGGATCCCTCTCCGGCATGCCACAGTCCAGGTGTTAGTTCCCTTGAAACAACTTTTCCATCACTATTGTGGCCAGAAAGAGTCCCTGTGGGTTTTAAAATTTGCCTGCCTATTGAAGTCTATGGCGGTTCGCCCTGTTCGCCCGTACGCGAACATTTACATAAATTTGCGTTCGCCGTTCGCGAACGGAAAATTTTATGTTCGCGACATCTCTAATGAAAGTGGCCCTTGCTGGCTATAAAATTAACTGTCAGCCTACAGACTGTGACTTAACCCCTTCCTGTCCTGACTCTTGCAGGACGGGTTAATTCACTTTTTTAATTAAAAAATAAAGATGTAAAAAATTTAAATACATTTAAAAAAATTAAAAAGTTATAGCTATATAATTATAAGTTTTAGCACAAAGTATATCAGACTACATACATACACATAACC
The DNA here is from genome assembly GCA_033119425.1 of Bufotes viridis. Classification (NCBI taxonomy): domain Eukaryota; kingdom Metazoa; phylum Chordata; class Amphibia; order Anura; family Bufonidae; genus Bufotes; species Bufotes viridis. The sequence continues at coordinate 260,695,400 of CM065593.1, forward strand.
CCCCCCCCCTTTTTTTTCTTTCATAAGACAATATATAAAAATAAAATATTTATTTGTTTTAGCAATAGTATAGCAGAGTTAGGTTGTGTAAAACATACAAATGTTTGCTTTCTCAAAAACTTTTACATTTAGAAATGTTTTGCCTTAAAATCTTCTTTAACAGCTAGAAAAAAATGATAAGGTCTAAGATGTTGCGTGAAAAATTATATCAAATATACATAGGTTGGCTCAGAAATGAATTAGTTATTTGCAGTTATTTGCTAAAAATAAAAAATTGGCCTGGAAAGAAAGTGAGATAAACACTCTGGTAAGAAACAGTTAAAGAAATATTTTGGCAAGATGATGAATGTTAGAGCCATAAGCTTTCAAGAAGGAGGGAGACTCACTTGGCTCTCTTGGCACAGGTTGTCGGCTTAAAACGCTAATAAAATGTAAAGGAAAGAATTGTGCTGGAGCTTGAATATGATCCTCCTATCAGCCCTTTAAAGATAGCTGAGGTCTTCCACTATTTTGACATATCCTAGAGAAGGAGTGGTCAGGCTATTTCTGTAGAAGGTCTTCTTTTTGTAAAGTTTAAGCTAGGTAATCTAATTTATGGGGCCTAATTATTATTTTCAGAAATGCATTTATAAGGATTGTCTCATCCAAAAGAGTTGTGGATAGGTGATATTGTTATTTAAGACTACCCCCTTAACAAAGTGCATAGCTACTAAATTATTAGAAATCCCCAAAACATGTATAACCACTATAAAGAAGTTGATTAAAATGCCTATAGTGTTTAATTTAAAATAGTGGAGCAGGCAAATGTGGTTCACCACATATTTTTCACATGTCTGTCTTTGTGTGGATACACATGTGCCTCTATAACAGTGACAGCAACCAGTATTGTTGGTTGATGATTTTATGGTTTCACTGATCTTATAACCTCATTCTCTAACGGAAGCCATAGCCCTTTGCCAGTTGCTGTACAGTTGTATGATGGATCCAAACTGATCAATGGACATCAATGGCTTATAATGGGGTCTGTTGGCAATCTGTCAAATTTCAGCTATTTTGATGATGATGTATAATCTTATATACACGCAGTCTTACCCATAGGGCCTCGACGCGCTTAGCTGGCAGAAAAAAAAGGCATAACACTTGACCATAGGCCACATGCTACCCTATTTTCTGTCAAAAACAATGGAACTGTTAATTGAGTAATATAAAGATAACAGTTGCCCATATCATCATCGGAGCTTGACCTAAAACCAAATATGACAAATTTTCACACAAGTTGTTCTTCAATTATATAAATGTTAAAAAGTTTAAATCTGAAGGTGTCGGCCCTTTAACCAGTACAGGACCACCTAACGCAGGGATGCGTCCTGCGGGCGGTCCTGTAGCTCTGAGATGACGCGCGTGCGCACGTTCACAGAGAAGCGCGTCTCGGCAGTTAGGCTACAGCCTGCAGCGATGATCCATCGCTGGCAGGCTGTAGATGCGAATAAAATCGCATCAAACAGCTATATCAGACGCTGTTTTGTGAACAGCGTCTGATATAGCTGCTACCTGGTCCTCTGGTGGTCCCATTTGCTGGGATCGACCACCAGAGGACCAGGTAACACTGTAAAGTTGCACCAAACACTACACTAACCCCCCACCCCCTCACCTATTAACCCCTTGATCACCCCATCTAGACCCCCTGATCACCCCCCTGTCATTGATCACACCCCTTGTAAGGCTCCATTCAGACGTCCATATGTGTTTTGCGGATCCGTGGATTCACGGATCCGCAGATCCGATCCGCAGATCCGATCCGCAGATCCGATCCGCAGATCCGATCCGCAGATCCGATCCACAGATCCTCAAAGCACGGACACCGGCAATGTGCTTTCTGCATTTTGCAGATCCGCACATTGCCAGAACTATATAGAAAATGCTTTTTCTTGTCCGCAATTGCGGACAAGAATAGGACATGTTCTATATTTTTGCGGAACGGAAGTGCAGACCCGGAAGCGCGGATCCGTAATTCCGGATCCGAGCGGGACAAAGTCTGTCCCCATAGAAATGAATGGGTCCGCAATTCCGTTCCGCAAACAGAATTTCGGACGTGTGAATGGGGCATAAGGGTCCCTTATCACCGCCAGTTAGTTAGCTACCTGTTAGGTAGCTAGCGCCCAGCCCACCGCACCGCAGTCACTGATTTTGGCACAGATTTTTTCATCCACATTGACCGATGCGAATGAAAAAATCTGTGCCGTTCATTTTTTTTTTTTTCAGCGCAGAGGCTGAACGGAAAAAAAAAATCTCATTACCCGTATGCTCAATATAATGAGAATCACAGATACTCCTAATGCTGGCCATACGTGTAATTATTGCGGAGACCCTCAAATGCCAGGACAGGATAAATACCCCACATGTGACCCCATTTTAGAAAGAAGACACCCCAAGGTATTCCTTGAGGGGTATGGTGAGTTCATGCAAAATTTTATTTTTTGTCACAAGTTAGTGGAATATGAGACTGTAAAAAAAAAAAAAAAAATCAATTTCCGCTAACTTGTGCCAAATTTTTTTTTTTCTGTGAACTCGCCATACCCCTCACAGAATACCTTGGGGTGTCTTCTTTCCACAATGGGGTCACATGTGGGGTATTTATACTGTCCTGGCATTTTAGGGGTCCTAAAGCGTGAGAATCCAAATGCGTAAAAATGGCCTGTGAAATCCTAAAGGTACTCATTGGTTTTAGGGCCCCTTTGCGCATCTTGGCTGCAAAAAAGTGTCACACATGTGGTATTGTCGTACTCAGGAGAAGTAGGGCAATGTGTTTTGGGGTGTATTTTTACATATACCCATACTGTGTGAGAAATATCGCTGTAAACGACAACTTTTAAAAAATTTTTATTCAAAGTTGTCAATTTACAGAGATATTTCTCTCACCCAGCATGGGTATATGTAAAAATACACCCCAAAACACATTGCCCCAATTCTCCTGAGTACGGCGATACCACATGAGTGACACTTTTTTGCAGATAAGATGCGCAAAGGGGCCCAAATTCTAATGAGTACCTTTTAGGAGGGCATTTTTACGCATTTTTCTTCTCGCGCTTTAGGGCCCCTAAAATGCCAGGGCAGTATAAATACCCCACATGTGACCCCATTTTTGGAAAGAAGACATTCCACTAACATTCCACTAACTTGTGACAAAAAATAAAATTTTACATGAACTCACCATACCCCTCACGGAATACCTTGGGGTGTCTTCTTTCCAAAATGGGGTCACATGTGGGGTATTTATACTGTCCTGGCATTTTAGGGGCCCCTAAAGCGTGAGAAGAAGTCTGGAATCCAAATGCGTAAAAATGCTGTGTGAAATCCTAAAGGTACTCATTAGTTTTAGGGCCCCTTTGCGCACCCAGGCTGCAAAAAAGTGGCACACATGTGGTATCGCCGTACTCGGGAGAAGTAGGGCAATATGTTTTGGGGTGTATTTGTATATATACCCATACTTTGTGTGAAAAATATCTCTGTAAACGACAACTTTTAAAAATGTTTATACAAAGTTGACAATTTACAGAGATATTTCTCTCACCCAACATGGGTATATGTAAAAATACACCCCAAAACACATTGCCCTACTTCTCCTGAGTACGGTGATACCACATAAGTGACACTTTTTTGCAGCCTGGGTGCGCAAAGGGGCCCAAATTCCAACGAGTACCTTTAGGTTTTACATGGCGGCTCACAATTTAGCCCAGCCCAAAATGCCAGAACAGTAAACACACCCAACAAATGACCCCATTTCGGAAAGTAGACACCCCAAGGTATTCAATGAGGGGCATAGTGAGTCCGTCTGAGATTTATTAATTTTTTTGCCAGAAGTTATCAGAAATTGAAACTTTTTTTTTTCTCAGAAAGTGTCATTTTCCGCTAACTTGTGAAAAAAATTGAAATGATACATGAACTCACCATGCCCCTCCGCGAATACTTTGGGGTGTCTTCTATCTAAAATGGTGTGATTTGGAGGGTATTTATACTATCCTGACATTCTAGCACCTGAAGAAACATGACAGGCGCTCAGAAAGTCAGAGCTGCTTCAAAATGCCGAAATTCACTTTTTTGCACCATAGTTTGTAAAAGCTATAACTTTTACCCAAACCAATAAATATACACTTATTGGACTTTTTTTTTATCACAGACATGTAGAACAATAAATTTAGAGAAAAATTTATATAGAAATGTAGTTTTTTTTGAAAAATTTTACAACAGAAAGTGAAAAATGTCATTTTTTTGCAAAAATGTCGTTAAATTTGTATTAATGGCAAAAAAAGTAAAAATGTCAGCAACAATGAAATACCACCAAATGAAAGCTCTATTAGTGAGAAGAAAAGGAGGTAGAATTCATTTGGGTGGTAAGTTGCATGACGGAGCAATAAATGGTGAAAATAGTGTAGTGCTGAATTGTAAAAAGTGGCAGGGTGTTTAAGCTAGGGGGGCTGAAGCGGTTAAAGAGTAATGAGGGGGGAGTTGCAGAGAGCGACGAGGAGAAAGCAAAGCTGTTAAATATTTTTTTCTCCAATGTATTCACTGTCAGATAAAATCCTGAATGAAAAAATAAATCCCCCATTAACCACGTCCCGACCGCCATACGCAGGATCGCGTCCTGGCGGCGGTCAGTTTATTCCTCCTGGACGCGCGGGCACGTTCTCTCGCGAAATGCGAGAATTCGAACTCCATGTGTCCGGAGAAACTCAGTGGAACGCACCGCCGGACGCAGGAGAAGTGAGTCACCAGCCTGCCAGACAATGATCAGCGCTGGCAGGCTGGTGATATTTAAAAATTGCCTATGGAAAAAGTCAATATAAATATCATGATATTATAAGGGCTCTGTGCCATGTGCTGGGTCCTTTTGATCGGTTGGACCCAGCACAAAGCACAGATCCTAAGTAAGTGCACCAAACACCACATATTAGGCCCTGATCACCCCCCATCACCCCAATTAACCCCTTGATCACCCCCTGTCAATACATAGTGAAAGGGAAAAAAGTGATCAGTGTCACTTTTGTGAACTGTCTCTTTTTTTTTTCACTAGGATTGACTGTCAGTCTTAGTTTAGTTTAGGCCCCTTCGGTAGGTAGTTAGCGTTAGCGCCCAGCCCACCGCACCGCAGTCACTGATTCGCTGATTAGCGTACTGCTAATCAGCGTTTGTACTTTTATAGTATCTGTAAGTGATCAGAACTGATCACGGTCAGGTCTATAATAGTATTACTGTCACCTTAGTTCGCCTTCCACCCCAAACGCAGTGTTTGCCTGGTCAGGGCTGATCGGTCGCCCACACGTGCGTTCACCCACACCCGCCCCGCCGCTGTTTTGATGTTTTTTATCAATCGCAGCAGCTTCTGTACTTCGCTAGCCTCCCATTTGTCAGACAGGCTTGCTTTTTTTCTTGCATATTTTTTGGCAGAGATTTTTTCATCCACATCGATCGATGCGAATGGAGAAATCTGTGCCGTTCATTTTTTCTTTCAGCCCAGACGCTGAACGGAAAAAAAATCTCATTACCCGTATGCTCAATATAAGGAGAATCACAGATACTCCTAATGCTGGCCATACGTGTAATTATTGCGGAGACCCTCAAATGCCAGGACAGTATAAATACCCCACATGTGACCCCATTTTAGAAAGAAGACACCCCAAGGTATTCGCTGAGGGGCATATTGAGTCCATGAAAGATTGAACTTTTTGTCACAAGTTAGTGGAAAGGGAGACTTTGTGAGAAAAAACAAAAAAAATCAAATTCCGTTAACTTGTGCCAAAAATAAATAAATCTTCTATGAACTCGCCATGCCCCTCACAAAATACCTTGGGGTGTCTTCTTTCTAAAATGGGGTCACATTTGGGGTATTTATACTGACCTGGCATTTTAGGGGCCCTAAAGCGTGAGAAGAAAAATGCGTAAAAATGCCATCCTAAAAGGTACTCATTGGAATTGGGGCCCCTTTGCGCATCTTGGCTGCAAAATATACCAATGCTGGGTGAGAGAAATATCTCTGTAAATGGACAACTTTGTATAAAAAAATGGAAAAAGTTGTCATTTACAGAGATATTTTTCACACCCAGTATGGTTATATGTAAAAATAACCATACATGGACACTGACATGGAAAAGGATCTAGGAATTTTAATAAATAGCAAACTAAGCTGCAAAAACCAGTGTCAGGCAGCTGCTGCCAAGACCAATAAGATAATGGGTTGCATCAAAAGGGGCATAGATGTCTGTGATGAGAACATTGTCCTACCACTTTACAAATTGCTAGTCAGACCACAGATGGAGTACTGAGTACAGTTCTGGGCTCCTGTGAACAAGGCAGACATAGCAGAGCTGGAGAGGGTTCAGAGGAGGGCAACTAAAGTATTAACTGCAATGGGGCAACTACAGTACTCTGAAAGATTATCAAAATTAGGGTTATTTACTTTATAAAAATGACGACTGAGGGGAGATCTAATAACTATGTATAAATATATCAGGGGTCAGTACAGAGATCTCTCCCATCATCTATTTATCCTTAGGACTGTAACTGTGACGTGGGGACATCCTCTGCATCTGGAGGAAAGATGGTTTGTACACAAACATAGAAGAGGATTCCGTACGGTAAGAGCAGTGAGACTATGGAACTCCCTGCCTAAGGAGGTGGTGATGGTGAGTACAATAAAGGAATTCAAGAGGGGCCTGGATATATTTCTGGAGTATAATAATATTACAGGCTAAAGCTACTAGTGATGGGTCGTTGATCCAGGGAGTTCTTCTGATTGCCTGATTGGAGTCGGGAAGGAATTTGGCTTTTACCTCACAGGGTTTTTTTTTTTGCCTTCCTCTGGATCAACTAGCAGGATGACAAGCCGAACTGGATGGACAGATTTCTTTTTTTGGCCTTATGTACTATGTTACTATGATACTTTGTTCTAAAAGTAAATAAAGATAACCAAATCAAACAAATAAGTCAAAAATATTAGACTTGGTCATTTATTTATTGAGGAAAAGGATCCAACATCACATGATGGAGAAAAAGTGTATGAATTGTGAACCTTCCGTAACTGATTTAACCTACTTGTGCAGAAATAATTGCAACAAAAATTTTTCAGTAATTGTTGATATTGGAGGAATTTTAGCCTATTCCTTCATACAGAACAACTTCAACTCTGTTTCCTTGATGGATTTCCTTTTATGAACTGCTGGCTTCAGATTTTTCCACTCACACACATGTGATCATTTTCCTCAGTTAATAACTGACCAATTCTAACTTTTTTTCGGACTCATTTGTTTGATTTGGTTATATCTATCATATTTTACGACTTGTATGAAAAACTGATGTAGATTTAAAGGGGTTTTCGAGGCTTTATTATTGATGACCTATCCTCAGGATAGATCATTAATATCAGATCGTCGGGGGTTCGACACCTGGCACCTCTGCCGATCAGCTGTATAAAGTAAAGGCATGTGCGGTGCACGCATGACATCTCCTGTCTCTCATTCTGCTTGCCATAGACTTAGCAGCAGCGAGCAGGAAGAGAGACAGGAGATGACACGCACCTTCTCTTCATACAAACAATTGGCGGGGGTGCTGAATGTTGGACCCCTGCGAATCTGATATTGATGACCTATTCTGAGGATGGGTCATCAATATTGAAAGCCTGGAAACCCCATTAATTAAAAATACATTTCTATTAAAAATAATAGAGAAATGGCATAACACACAGTCATAAAAAAGATGCTCCATAATTGTTATTGCATGGGGAATGCAAGTAGTTACTGCAGGGATCTGAACTGGTAGAGCACATGTTAAAGTTGTGCCAGCATATATTTTGTATTGCATTCATGGTTGTTACATAAACTTCAAGAACAAAAGTCATACCTACTCTGAGGTTGCACAGAGTCAAAATGTAACCTTGTACATAGTAACATAGTAAGATGGTATATAAGGCTGAAAAAGACATTTGTCCATCCAGTTCAGCCTGTTATCCTGCAAGTTGATCCAGAGGAAGGCAAAAAAACAACAACTGTGAAGTAGAAGCCAATTTTCCTCACTTTAGGGGAAAAAAATTCCTTCCCGACTCCAATCAGGCAATAAGATAACTCCCTGGATCAACGACCCACCTCTAGTAGCTATAGCCTTTAATATGATTACACTCCAGAAATAAATCCAGGCCCTTCTTGAACTCTTTTAGTGAACGCACGATCACCTCCTCTTCAGGCAGAAAGTTCCATAGTCTCACTGCTCTTACTATAATGATGTCTCATGCTACAGTCAAGGATAAAAGGGAAAAGTCGGCGGCACTGCTGCAAGTAGCCCAAAACAACCACGAACCACCAGCTGCTGACAGGATCCTGTGGTGCTCAGCATCAAACACAAGCAGACTCTTTGTAAAGATAATGTAGTAGAGAGAAGTAATTGAGGCACTCACCACTGTCGTAGAAGAACTTCAATGCCGTTTATTAATCTTTATTGCATGAGGATAGGCAGACTGGGGAGCGGACTAGCCTGTCATTGCAAGTCGGTGGTGACAGCCGTTTCTCTCTGTAACTAGCGCTTCCTCGTCGCTGCGCACATCTGTGCTACAAATAGGCGTCAACCTGACCATCACTATGGTGACGGCTAGATGCTCCACCAGTGGGCAGAGATATAGTTAAGAACAAAACTAAAACGAAAGGCAACACATGTGCACACAAAGAGTGTAACAATATAAACAAGCCAACACAGCAGCTCAAAATAGGGATACATAAGAGAGTAGGACGTAATACTAAAAAAGTCAGGACATATATCTGCACATGCACATAAATACAGGATAACTTCAGAGAAACACAGCCATTTCATTTTTGTCATTGAGGCCGTGCAAGCCCATGGCATTAGTTCTAATGATCCCACGCGGACTGAGGGTATATAAAGAGATGCACCAGTATGAGGATGATGATGTCTTTGCAGAATCCTGTAAGACTATGCATTTAGATTTTTCCATGCAAGTGTTAACCCTGGTCCTGTCACGGGATGAAAAAGAGTATGCTTCGGTTGAGCAGGACTTCGAAAAAGCACATGCTGAACTTAAGATTAGATTGACTGAAACACAATATACCAACTGAAAAAACTAACTGTGACCCAAATGGAGATTAAAGAACGGAAGAGGGACAAGTTCCACGGAGATAAAAATAATTATGAAAGTGATAAAGTTTTTGATTGGAACAAAAAGAGGGGTCGCCCAAGACGTAATCTACGCCATACCCGAAGTGATTTCTGGACAACGGACTCCAGTCAATCAGAGAGTGGGGTGAATGTTCCTAGCAATTGTGGCCCCCCTTTAGGAAAAGAACCAGAAGGGGGTGAGGGAGCCACAAAAGAAAAAAGCTATCAGATTCGCAAATCTATGAGAAGGAGAAGACAGGTCTCATGGAAGCATTATAGACTCTTCCTCCACTACCTTCCCAATGTGATTTTTATAATGTTGTGGTCAATCTCACCACGCATGCGTTGCATTTGAGCTGTCTCTCACTCCTCTGTCGAGGACTGGGATACAGTTTAGTGGAACAATTCAACTTGGTGGATTTTGAAGTAGATCTGTATAAGGCTATACGGAAATTATTCCTTAAAAAAATGTTCATGGAGAGTAATCAAACACGAGAGTAATCAAACACGCCCTCCGCCTCTACCGGGGGAGGTCCTCGCGCATACAACATGTGCAGATTTTCACTTAAAGAAGCGTTTAAATCAGGAAGAGAATTGAGAGTACATCTGATACTGCCCATGTAAATCATATAGGGTTTTTGAGTGGCATCAGGTCCACTTTCCTCCCTCCCATGCCAGCTGGCTCTGCCATCGACCTCTTTTATAAAAGAGTACTTAGGGATGTACATGCATTGGTTTATCCAGTGGCACCTCCTAATATTACTCGAGAGGAATAGTTAGCCCTTAAGTGGCTTAGTGGGCTAGATGATATAGTCATAAAGCTCACCGACAAGGGAGGGAATGTGGTCCTGATGAGCAAGGATTACTATTTGGAAGAAACCTTTGGACAGCTTGATGACAGAAACGTCTATGAGAAACTGAGAGAGTCCTGTTCCTACTATACTTGTCAAATTGCATGCGCTTCTTGACAAATATATTGACATCCATTTCTACCTAGGAATATCCTAGAAAAACGTAGCCCTAAGTTTCCGAAGAATCCGTCAAGGGAGATCCGAGTTTGGGAGACTTGGCTTAAAAAAAAAATGTTGATCACGTTTAGGAAGTGTCATACTCTCAGAGACAAATTAGTCCATAGTGTGGTGAGACTACCTAAACAATTAAATTGGCTACAGAGTAAGAAGCCACTTGGGAATTTCAAATGTGGTACTTGTTCCTTTTGCCCACATAATTCGCAGAGTAAAATTCTGCACCTTGGTGATGTCACACAAAGTGAAAGATTTTGTTACTTGTCGCACGTCTTTTGTGGTTTATGCAATTATTTGCACATGTCATATGTTTTATATTGGAAAAATCATTACACCCCTCTTTGAGTGGGTGCGAGAACACATGGGCTCAATTAGAACGGGACGGGGTTCCCCCCATCTAGTGGAGCATGTCCGTGCCGTACATGGTAGTGATCCGTCATGCCTCTATTTTGCAAGTATTGAGGTTGTGGGGCCCATCCCCACGGGTGGCGACCGCCACCGCCTCTTACTGCGGCGGGAGGCATGGTGGATCATTAGAACTAATGCCATGGGCTTGCACGGCTTCAATGACAAAAATGACATGGCTGTGTTTCTCTGAAGTTATACTGTATTTATGTGCATGTGCAGATATATGTCCTGACTTCTTTAGTGTTATGTCCTACTCTCTTATGTATGCCTATCTTGAGCTGCTGTGTTGGCTTGATGAAGCGCATCTAGCGCGAAACGGCTGTTCCTTTCCTATGTGCAGAGACTTTTTTTTATTTTTTATAAATCTTTATTTTAATCATCTCAGAAAACACAATCCATCAAACAAAATTACAAAGGAGCATCCCCATACCTCCCACACCCCAATAACCCCCCCCCCCCCAATCCTGCAGGGAAGAAAAAAAAATCCTTAATTAACCATCCCAATCCTTCCAGATATTGTCCCACTTTGCGTAGGACCCTCTTTGTCTGTACATAATCCTCTCATAGATCTTCACCTTATACACTAAACTTAACCAATTGTTACAATCTGGAGCAGAGGGGGAAAACCACTCTCTGGCCACAAGAAGCCTGGCCAGAAACATCACCCTGGTCAATAATCGGCCCTTCAAGGGCTGACAATTAACCTCTGATAGATCCCTCAAAATCCATACCTTAGGAGATAGAGGAATATCTATATTAAGTTTCCGAGCCAAGATTGTTTGGATCGTTCTCCAATATTTGCTCACTATCGGGCAGTCCCAGAACAGATGTAAATGATCTGCCCTGGGATCCCCACAGCGAAGACAGTTAGAGGAGGCTCTGAATCCCCTCTTATGGAGCCATAGAGGTGTCACATAAATTTTGTGTATAATATTAAACTGTACAACAGTGTGATTAAAATTGTGCGAAGCTTGACTTAGATTCTCCCCTATATTCTCCCAATCCGGGGGACCCACCTCTGGTAGTGAAACAGACCAGGATCTCTGTCCTGGTGAAAAACATTCCGAAAAAAAACTTTTCATCAAGTGTCTATAACAATGTGATAATTTAACTTTCATACCACCTTTCTTACAAATCAAATTGTGCAAAAATTCCGGAGTGTCTACCTCAAGTGAATATCTGTCGGCAATACTAAGAAGTGCCGACCTCAATTGAAAATATGCATACCAGGCCACCTCACCAACGTTTAAGTTCTGTTTTAGTTCCATAAGAGACAGGATTTGCCCATCTCTAACCACCTGATTCAGATATTGAATATTTCTCGTCCTCCAATATTGCCAACAGTTTGGGTCATCTAAATTCAAAAGCTTTGAGTTATGCCATAATGGGGTACAGATAAGTGATGCCTTGATTTTGAACCAACTCTTTATAACCAGCCAGGCCTTTGTAGCCATTCTGCAGAAAGGTTTGTATCCAATCTGTATATTAAGTAAATAGTCGGACTCTAATACTGTAAATAAATCTGAGAAACCTGAATCTTTCACCAATTTTCTACAGAGTTGGCTATTTTCCCAGTCGTTAAAAAAACAGAGCTGTGAAGCCATAAAATATCCCCTAAAATAGGGGAGGTTAAGGCCTCCCCTATTATAGGGCATGGAAAAGTAAAGCGCCTTTAGTCTCACCTGCTTCCTCCCCCATAATAAATCATTAATCATTCGATCTATCAGCCTGAAATACTTATCCTCAATCCAAATAGGCGAACTGCGAAGAACATAAAGAACCTGGGGCAACAACACCATTTTTATTAATGAAACTCTGTCTGCTCTTGCAGGCAGAATTTTTTGCCATATCTTAATCTTGGATCTCACCTTTGACAACAAGGGAATCCAATTAAATTGAAGATAACCCTGGATTTTGGCAGAAGCTGTTATCCCCAGGTATTTTATTGAATCGAAGAGCAATAACCGATTGGCAAAATCTTCCATAGATCCTCGCAGTTCGTCTACAGGGAGAAGAACAGTCTTCCCCCAATTAACCTCCAAGCCAGAAGGATCAGAGAATAAATTGACCAGTTCCATTATTCGAGGGAGTGTTTTTCTGTTTGGTGGATAAAGAATAAGATATAATCTGCATAGAGAGATATGCGATCCTGTTTCTCCCTTGCACCAAAGCCAGCCACTCTCGAATCCTGCCTTATACTAACTGCAAGAGGTTCAATATAAATATTGAATAAAAGAGGGGAAAGAGGACATCCTTGACGAGTACCTCTTCCCAATACAAAACTCTCTGCCATCATATCATTAATCCTGATCCTGGCCACTGGACTTGTGTATAACAACTGAACCATACCCATAAATTTAGGGCCAAAACCCATTCTTTTCATCACCTCCCAGAGAAACGTCCACTCGACCCTGTCGAACGCCTTAGTGGCATCCAGAGACAGGACCGAGCGGGCGTCGCCACCCGGGGACTGAATATTAGTGAAAAACCTATGCAGGTTATGATGGGTGCCCCTTTTTGGCATAAAGCCATTTTGATCTGGATGAATCAGAGAAGACATAACCTGAGAAAGCCTCTTGGCCAGAACCTTTGATAGCAACTTTACATCCGTGTTTATTAAGGAAATTGGTCTATATGAACTCAAGTCCGTCAGATCTTTATCTTTTTTTGGGATTAAAACTATCACAGCTTCCATCATAGACTGTGGCAGAGCCCCTCCCTGCGATGCTTGAGAGAACACTTCCAATAAATGAGGGAGGATGACATCCCTATATTTACGGTAAAGTTCATATGGAAGACCATCTGACCCTGGCGATGAGTTCCCGGAGATAGACCTCAAGGCCTCTTGAATCTGTACACGAGACAGCTCTCTTTCCAGAGATTCATTTTGGACTTCTGTTAACATCGGGAGAGAAATTCTCTCCAGGAACTGTCTCACCAGGTCAGGTGGCAAACCAGGAGAAGCTGTATATATCTGAGAGAAGTATTGCAGAAAAGTGTCTCTAATTCCCTCTGGGTCTGATATAATTACCCCATCTAAATTACGAACTAGAGTAATAGCTTTCTTTTTCTTGTCCTGTTGTGAAATTATTTTAGCTAGAAGCTTACCAGGACGTCCAGACTCTGAAAAGTACTTCTGTCCCTTAAAAAGTAACCTATGGTTTGCTTTCTCAGTTACGTATTCCTTCAGAGAGCGACTAGCCTTCTGCATCTCTTCTTTATTATATTCAGTAGATTGATCAATAAATTGTTCTGTTGTGGAAGCCACGATATCGGTCAGGTCTTCCTCTCTTTTTTTGAATGATCTCCTCGCAGCAGTGATATCACTAATAAGAACCCCCCTAAGATACGCTTTCAGAGCGTCCCAGACTAAATTGATGTTAGCAGAGGGGAGATTCACCTCAAAAAAGGAAGATACATGTATTTTAATAGACTGATAATTATCCATAATAGTAAGCCAATACGGGTTCAGCTTAAACCCGAATCCCCTATTGTCTTTATTCTCCCCAATGCGAACCTCAATTAAAACCGGTGAATGGTCTGAAACTGTTCTTACTCCGTATCGCATCCTTTTAATGTTATTCAAGTTATTCTCATTAGTAAGTGCCAAATCAATCCTAGACATTGCTCTGCCTCCTCTGCTAACACAGGAGTACACTCTCTTTCCTCCGCCAACATGTTCCCATATATCCACCAATCCAACTTCCGTACAGAACTGAGGCAATGGAGAATTACAAATATTCCTTCCCCGATCTGCGTCTAGAGTCAGTCTGTCCTTTTTAGGATCCATAACAGCGTTAAAGTCTCCCATCAGAACAAGCCGACATTTCGGTTTCTTTTCCAAAAAACGCAATAGTTGGGTGAGTGGATACATAGAAAATGGCGGTGGTATATAAAAAAAAGCAAGAATGTAACTACATCCATGGAGCCTCCCATACAGAAAAATAAATCTGCCCTGATTATCTATATAAGATTCTATTAAGGAAAAATCTATGGAATTATGAATCAGAACCGATATACCCCTAGAGGCACCGCTAAAAGTAGAATGGTAGGATTGAGAATGCCATCCCGTCATCAAACGGGACACGGTCTCTTCAGTGAGATGGGTTTCCACTATACAAACAATTGCGGGAAGATATCTCTTTACTGCATCCATAATAGCTTGCCTCTTAACCCTTTCCCCAAGACCTCTGACATTCCATGAGATGATTCTAACCGACATCAGTTAAAGGAAAAAAAAAAAAAAAAACCCTTCCCTGCAGGTTGAATTCCCTCCCCCATTCCCTCTCCCCCCCCCCTTTTGTCCGCCCGATCTAGTCAGCAAACCTCTACCTTCCGGTCATTCTCCCCCCACTAATCCCATCCTCCCTCCATCCCCTCCATCACTTATTATAAAAAATATTTCAAAGGCCCATTTGCTCCATCCACTCCAACGCTTGTTGCGGTTTCTCAAAAAATTGGATAGTCCCGTTATAAATCACTCTTAATTTCGCTGGATACTGTAAAGAATATTTAATGTCTTTTGACGCCAAACGTTTTTTTTATCTCGCTGAAACTTCTTCTTTTTTCCTGAGTCTGTCGAGCAAAGTCAGGGAAGAATAGCAATCTAGTGCCTTGATAGTCAATGGGTGAGCATTCTCTTGCCCTTCTCAATATCGTATCTCTATCCATAGATAGTAATAGTTTCATTAGGATTGCTCGCGACGGCCTCCCTGGAGTGGGTTTTCCCCCTGGAATCCGGTGGGCTCTTTCTATTTGAAACATGGAGGAAAAATGTTCACTGCCCAGATTTTCCAAAATTACATCCTTAAGTTGTTCAACTAGCTGCTTACCCTCAGCTCCCTCTGGGAATCCGACTAAGTGGATATTATACCGCCTTGATCTATTTTCCAGATCCTCCAATTTATTTTGTAGGAGGTGGTTTTCTGAAGCAAGAGACAAAGTCTTAGATTTTATCATATCCATATCGGATTGGAGAGAGTTAACCGTCTTCTCCATATTAAGTACCCGATCCCGTATTTTAGTCAGGTCTTCTCTTATTAGGGATATGTCACTCTGCATTGACCCTAATTGAATAGACATCTCTTGCGCTAGCATACAGTTTCTTTCCACGGCGCACAAAATTTTTTCCAGAGCTGGGGGGATCTTGTTAAGTTTCTGCTCGTGCTGAAAGACTTTCTTCCCCTCCTTCCTGATCTACTAACCCATTCTCAAAGAATTCTTCAACTTGAAGAGTTTTAGCAGTTTTTTTAGGGTTGATACTTATTTTCCCTTTAAATAACCCCTTTTCATTGAGGGAGGGGGATTTCAGAAACATATCAATTTTGCCCTCTGGTGTCTTAGTCCCCACTTTTGTTCCAGAGGACCGACCGCCGCTTTGGAGCCATTGTTCGTATAAGGCCCCCTTCAGTATATATATATTTTAGTTTATTTTAATGTTTGGGAGATCCCCTTTTTTTTTTTTTCTCCTTTTTGTATCTTTTTCTTTCTTTTCTTTCCCTTTTTTTTTCTTCTCCTTTTAGTCTTTTTTTTCTTTTAGTTCCTCTTTCCTCTTCTTCCTTTTTTTTTTTTTTTTTTATTCCTCCTTTCTCCACCTTTTCACACCCGCCTCTGCTCTGCTTTCAGGGCTGCTCCCCTCCCGCTCTGACTTCGGTTTAATTTTTAATTCCATTTTTTTCTCCTTTTTTTTTTTTTTTTTTTAATTTTTTTTTTTTCCTTTTTCTTTTCTATATTCCCCTTTACTCTCCTTTAAAATACCAAACACCAGAGCCTATGATATTGGGCAAAGTCACACAGGGGCAGAGTCACACAGCCAATTCAGGACTTATAGGCAAAAAGCAAAGCAAAAGAGGCAAAAAGGAGAGCCAAAGAGGCTTTTCTTTTTTTTTCTCATGTGTCCAGCGTCCAGAAGCAGGAGAACGGGAATGAACAGGAGAGCACGCCAAACCGAAGTAAGAGGAAAAGAAGCCGGAAGACTGAAGCACAGTGAATCCAATCCAGCAGGGCAACAAGCAGTGAAAGCGAATGGGGAGACGAACACACACTCCCTGCAGGCAGCAGCAGACGGATGGCAGGCGGAACCCGAATCTCTCAAGACACACGGGACCAGGCAGCAGAGGACGACATCGGGGATGTCCGGAAGCACCCAGAAACAAGGGGAAGTAGAAGAGTGCAGGGGGTCCGACGCCTCTCTCAGGGCGGCAGCAGCAGCAGTGGGCGGCACCAGGAACGAGCGGCAGCGGCAGAGCGCAAGGGGTCCTCTCAGCACAACAGCGGCAGCCAATAGACGACACCAGGGACAGGAAGCAGAGTACAAGGGTTCGGCACCCCCCTCAGGACGGCAGCAGCAGGCGGCAGACGGTAGGCGGCTATCGGCTAGCGGCAGGCAGTAGAGGGCTCAGACATGCCCAGGACTCAGAGAATCAGCCGGAGAGTCGAGGAGCAAGAGAATGAGGAGGGGGGAG